>BCHY01000005.1:885459-1615326 GCA_001599775.1 Exophiala alcalophila | reverse complement strand
CGCATCAGAGTGTGGCAACGAGAAAATGGCACAGCTACTTCTTCAGAATGGTGCGGATGTCAATACTCGAGGATGGAATGGCACTGCACTCTATGTCGCATCAGAGCGTGGCCACGAGAAAATAGTACAGCTGCTTCTTCAGAATGGTGCGGATGTCAATGCTCGAGGATGGAATGGCACTGCACTCTATATCGCATCAGAGCGTGGCCACGAGAAAATGGTACAGCTGCTTCTTCAGAATGGTGCGGATGTCAATGCTCGAGGATTGGGTGGCACTGCACTCTATATCGCATCAGAGCGTGGCCACGAGAAAATGGTACAGCTGCTTCTTCAGAATGGTGCGGATGTCAATACTCGAGGATGGGATGACACTGCACTCTATATCGCATCAGAGTGTGGCAACGAGAAGCTAGTACAGCTACTTCTTCAGAATGGGGCAGATGTCAATGCTGGGAGCAAATATCACGATTGGAATGCACTGTGCGCGGCATCAGACTGTCGCCACAAGAAGGTGGTGCAAATACTCCTGAACCATGGCGCTGTCCGTTGCCCTGATTGTGTGGATCAATGATTGAATGGCCTCTGAGGCATTCAAATTTGAGACAAGAAGTTGCAGCAAGCAAGCCACTGGAAGCCACGACATCATTGTTTCTCTGTGTCGCCGAGCGCAGACTTCCGTCATGTCTTTTCTCCTGCTTTGGAAGTGCCCGAATCTTGTAAGGTGAGAGGGAAGGGCAGGCTAAGCAGTCTGTGTCTCAGGGCTGTCAGACGGTGAGCAAATATTCTGCAGACCGAATTCATCGACGACTCCTCGGGATTGAGGGCTCGCAAGTTCTACTAGTATTCCTAAGTAGTGGTCCTCGTCATCAGCTCAGGGGCGGCACTTGTGCCTGTCCAGTGTCCACAATGAAGCCCAGACGCCAGAGTCCGACGAGGCTGCGAGAGTGGAGATACCACGTGACATTAGAGGCGGAGACTCTATGTACGCCTCGACCCAAACGCGTGTAAAGCAACTATGCCGAAGGGCTGCGACTCGCGACTCGCGAGCAGACTGCGTACAGCCGCCGCCAATAAGCTCGCAAGCTGGCTCACATCCGAGGTATCTGTCGGTCAACCCAAAATCGTCGAGGCACCACTCATTTGCGTTTACCTCGATGCCGAACGTGAAGGATGCCTCCCTTCAATGCCCATTATATTCGGCTTTTTCTCTCGGCTCCAGACTTTCCCATCTTCTGTTTCTTCTTGATCGGGTATTGTGATCCAGGATAACTTTTGGAATATCTTTTCAGTTGTGAGCAGTACTTCAGGCGCCCTCAATCACAATGTCGAACTCTCCTCAGATCCCGTTCTCCGAACCGCCCTGGCTCTCTGGCCTCCCTTCTCCCTACTACAAAGAGACGCACAAGAGATGGCAGAAGGCATGTCGCGCCTTTCTCGAGGAACACCTCCTGCCCCACGCCATGGATTGGGAGCGCGAGGAGACCGTTCCCGAGCACCTGTACAAGACCTTCGCCAAACATAACATGCTGATTCCCAACCTGCCGGCCCCGCTTCCCATCGTGTGGCTGAAGAAGTTGGGTATCAATGATATCCTGGGAACACCGGTCGAAGAGTGGGACTACCTGCACACCGGCATCTACCTGGATGAGATGGCCCGATCCGGCCTCGCTGGTCCTGGTGGCTCCATGACGGCCGGGCATGCGTTTGGTGAGTTGACACGAGGCAGATGATGGAATTCCCGCGGAATCGTCAATTGACTGTTGCGTGCATAGGCATCCCGCCCATCATCAAGTTTGGCAGCAAGGCCCTGCACGACAAGTTCCTCCCCGATCTCCTTCCCGGCAAGAAGAGGTCCTGTATTGCCATCACCGAGCCCAGCGCCGGGAGCGATGTTGCCAACATCGCGACCACCGCTGTCAAGTCTGCTGATGGGAAGCACTATATCATCAATGGACAAAAGGTGAGAAAAAATAACCCACATGCTAAAAGAGGTCGTTCCGTTTATTGACCTCTATCCCCAATGCAGAAATGGATCACCAACGGGTTCTGGTCTGATTATGCTGCGATGGCTGTGCGAACGGGCGGCCCGGGAGCGTCTGGGCTGAGCTTGATCGTGTGCCCCCTGAAAGGCCATCCCGGCGTGGAGATGCGCCGATTGAAGGTGGCTGGCCAAGTCAGCGCAGGCACGACGTTCATCGACCTAGACGACGTCAAGGTGCCCGTGGAGAACTTGATCGGCGAGGAAGGAATGGGCATGCGCTACGTGATGACCAACTTCAACCACGAGCGGCTGACGATCGCGGTGAGCGTGGCTCGCCAGTCTCGCGTCGCCGTGTCCGCGGCGTTCGAGTACGTGATGAAGCGCGAGGCGTTCGGCAAGGCCCTGATCGAGCAGCCCGTGGTGCGACACCGACTGGCCAAGGCCGGCGCGGAGCTGGAAACGCTCCAGGCCTGGGTCGAACAGTTCCTCTACCAGATGAGCCAGCTGCCCAAGGAGATCGCGGACGTGAGGCTGGGCGGCCTGACGGCGCTGGCAAAGGCCAAATCCGGCATGGTCTTCAACGAGTGCGCGCAGACTGCCGTCCTTCTGTTCGGCGGCAACGGCTACACTCGCACTGGTCAGGGCGAGATCGCCGAGCGTCTGTACCGCGAGGTCCCCGGTGTCAGGATCCCCGGTGGCAGCGAGGATGTCCTCCTCGACCTGTCCATCAGACAGCTGGTCAAGAACTACCGCAACGCCACCAAGGCCCTTGAGGCTCCGAGCGGGAGCAGCAAGCTGTAGAGTGTGGGCAGGCCGATATATCTCCCAGTACTGAGTAGACAGAGCATGCATGTGGGGGTGGGGAGAATCAGAATAACCTATCGAGGCATCTTATCCTCTGTCTCTCTGAGTTTACTCAAGTGTCGAGTCAACGACTATGTTCTTTTATTCAGTGCCACAGTCCGATGCCAGGTCGGTTTGGAGACTACGAGTACAGCCACTACATACTAGTACTCGTACTGCTCCGTACTCGTAGTAGTATCGCACTCGGTCGAACAGGCACCGAGCGTCCCCTCAGCCCCCACGCCACTCGCCCCTCGCCGCAACCTCGGTTGACTCCGCCGCCGTACATACGAGTACTGCACTTCCCACACCACTCTCGTCTTCGAGAGCAGGGATTCTTACCGTTCTCGACCCCGCGCCGCACCGCGACAAACACACTCCGAATCGCAGTTGCTCCAATTCTACTCATCAGTTAATAGCACTATATCTTATTGCGCGCGCTGGAACCCGGGGAGCAAGAAAATCGACTTGTGAACAAGCAGTAGTACTCCAAACCCCGTGCTGGACTGTGTCGCTCACGCCCTTTGGCAGACAAAATAGCGGATTGCGGAGGGGCTCCATTCTTTTTTGACAACCGGAACCAACCTTCGTATCCTCTCTTTCTCGGCCTCTTCTACTCCGTCCCAAATTGCCAACTACTACCTACTTACTAGTAGCCGTATTTTCGCCCTTTCTCACTCTTCGTTCTCGCTTTCTCGCTCTGTCGCTGCTCAAAGACCGCGGTTTAGACACGATGGCGACCGTCATGAAGAACGCAAACACCCTGCGCAAGGCGCTGAACACGGGCTCTGGCCTGTCCTTCGGCGCGTGGCAGATGCTTCCGGGGACGCATTTGTCGCGGGCAATTGCGCGCTCGGGCTTCGATTGGGTCTGCATTGATTGCGAGCATGGGAACATTGCGGGTGAGTTTAACGAGTTATTTTCTCCTGGCCTGCAGCTTGAGGGCCCTGGTACGCAGTTGGACTAACGAGAGGCGCCAGACGCCGCCATGCACGAGTCCGTCCACGCGGTCGCCTCCTGCGACGTCAGCCCGATCGTGCGAATCCCCGCCAACGAAGGCTGGATGGTCAAACGCGCTCTCGACGCCGGTGCGCACGGCATCATCGTCCCCCTCCTATACAGTGTCGCCGATGCGCAGTCATTGGTACAGACGGCCAAGTTCCCGCCCTACGGCAAGAGAGGTTTCGGCAGCCCCTTCTCCATGGGCACCTTCGACAACGCAGGCAATCTGTCCGGCTTCGATTACATGAAGAACGCGAACGACAACCTGGTGACAATTGTGCAGATCGAGACCAAGGAGGCCTTGGAATGTGTGAGTATACCCGATACGTGTCTCGGGTGGGAAGGAGAGCAGAGCTGATCGTCGGTGGTGGGTGCAGGTCGAGGAAATCGCAAAGGTGGATGGCATCGACGTCCTCTTCATCGGGCCCTGGGATCTCGGCAACAACATCGGACACCCCGTCATGGGCGACTTCGCCCCAGAATTGAAAGAGGCCATTGCCAGGATATTGAAGGCCGCTCAGGCCGCCGGCAAGAAGGCAGGGATATACTGTCCGTCGGGAGAATTTGCGAGACGATATGCCGATATGGGATTCCATATGGTACGCTGGCAATGCCTCTCTTCTGCCGTGACACAGACGAGCTCTTCGCTGACCAATATCCTCAGATCTCCGTTGTCAACGATATGACGGCCATTCCCACATTCATGGCAGAGTCGCTGTCCAAGGCCAAAGGATCGTACGGCCACGCCGCCGCCCAGGCCGTCAAAGGGGTTGCGTACGGGGCAGTCAATATGGTGACCAAGGACGAGGAGAAATGAAGCGTAGAACCAAAACCCCCCAAAATAAAACCAAAAATTCAAGACGAGCTGGAGCTGGAGCTTTGCTCAACCTCATCCATCGCTTTCTCCACCTCCTCGACCGTAAAGCGGTGCATGAGCTTCCTGGCCGCGTCGAGGGTAGGGCTCTGCGAGCCGGCGGTCTTCTTATCCACATGCAGAACGGGCACGTCGAACTCATAGACGTCTTTCCATCTCTGCTCGCCCGGTGCCATGATGTCGATTTCCGCGTAGTCGACTGGTCGATTCTTCTGCACCTCCACGATGCGCGACTTGGCCACGTCGCAGAGCCCGCAGTTGGCACGGGTGAAAAGCGTCAGGCGCACTGCCGAGACGCGAAGGGCGAGGGATGCACGCATATTGCTGAGACGTTGGGGTTCGAAGGAGGAGAAAGGAGGACGCACCCGAGTCTCACTGTGTTTGCTGTTTGTTGCTTGTTGATGGAAGCTGGAAGCTGTTTGGAGAGGTGCTGCTGCTTTAACAGAAAACACGAACTGTTCTGTTGTCCTCTCGGCGCTGCCTTAAGCACTTCGACGTCCCTTCTCCCTTGCTGCTTCCTCTGATCCATCGTATAACGTCCACTTTCCTCCTCCTTTGCTACCACTTTCCTTCCAGGCAGGCTCAGCTACGGTCATGATAAGAGACTACTCTTCCTAGCGATGCCTACACTGTCGCATCCAAATCCCGGTACAAGCACCAGGGAAAGACAAGCTCTTGCGCAGCGTGGTGGCGCAATCTTCTTGTGGCCGCTGCGTCTTCTGATTGCGGCGGTTACTACCAGCCAGCCAGGCTAGTTGTCAATTTGCTACATCCGATGTACCATCATCAATCAAAAGGTCAGCCTTCCATTGTTGACCTAAATGCGGCCAAGCTCTCGACGAATTACACGCGAATATTTGCCAGATGTTCGTCGAAGCGCGCGACAGGAAGTCTGCCTTGGTTCCGACCTCCAGGCAGGCCTGGCAGGGCCACTTGATACTCAGCCGCCCTTCCTCGCTTGCTACTTTACCGGTTCTCAAGTCCACCATCTATCTTCACAACGGTTTGTTCGGCATCGTCCTTCCAGGAAGGATGTCTCACCACGTCGATCCTTGAACTGGTGTCTCGTGACTTCATCCAGGGATGCTGGCATGTCTTGCGCACCCATTGCACTCTTTCTATCACAAAGCCAAGAGCCGAAGGCTCTTCCTCCCATGGCCATCACTCGGTCGAGGGAGGAGAGCCAGCCTATCTCTGAACCGCCCCTCAACTTTCAAGAAGCTACCAAGGAGCTTTTGAGCACTGGACGGCCTCAATGTTGGGCTTTCAGGCTTGTGAATGTCTCACCAAGCATTCCAGAGCTTACTGTCTGCCTCGCTTCTTTTGGCTGGTACAGGGCATTCTACGGACATTGTTCAATGCTCGACACTTCGTCCACGAGCAATGCTACGTAAGTGACTGAAAGGCAGCAACGCTAATGCAGGACAGCTTATCGCGCAGTCTCATCACAGCCTCAGGGAAGGTGGCCTGCGCAGGCCGCTGAGGCCCGATTTGATTGCAGCTTCTACTATCTATTTATTTATATCTTTCTCTGTCTCTGCACTTCAAGTCTTCTTTCATCAAGGCGTACTGACTCTCCCTTCAACACCTGCTGTCAACATAGCCGAGACCACTGAACTGCCCGCTTCTCCAGTGTGTCTCCAGTACCATGACTGTGAAACTCCGGAGTAGCTTGGATGATGCCCAGCAAAGTCGGAACTTCAGCTCATTGCATCTGGCTCAGGGTATGTTCTTTGTCTCTAGCAGAACTATCCCACAATTAACAATTCCCAGATCAGACCCCGCGGACACCCGGCAAGAAAATCCAACCTGGATTCAACGTGTCTTGCGAGGAACTTCCAGTAAGGGAAGTCGGTGATGGAGAACTGATCCGTCACCGTTCGATTCCTTCACGTCCTCGTGATTCAGACCTTGAAGTCGACCCTGTTATTGACACGCCCGAACGAAGGTTGTTTACGAACACGAGCTCGACCGAAGATGTGGCTTCTCCGGACCCATATTACAGTCCAGTCTTCCAGGGTGCGTTGACTGCTGGGTACACTATTGTCCAAGATGCGTCCAGTGTCATCAAGAGTATGATAGACGGCTCCAAGAAGAACGAGGCCTTAGATCAGCTTTCGAGGAAAGCGAAACAGTTGAGCCGACCTGACACCATCTACGCAAGGACTATTGCGGTCGTTGGAGACTCAGGCCAAGGTATTTCATTTCTTCATCTACCATTGTGGACCATGCTTAATGCTCTTTAAGGCAAGAGCAGCGTCATCAACTGTCTGCTGGACTTTCCTGAGATAGCCAAGACGGTAAGCAGCCATATACTTTGTCAACAGTATCCTGACCAAGTTGGACAGGGCGACATTGGCGAAGCTTGTACCTCTGTTGTGACAGAGTATCACCAAAAATCAGAGAGACACGATGCTCCCATCACGATCGAGGTCGAGTATCTTTCAGATCCAAAGATCAAGGACCACCTCAAAGAGCTTGTCTGGAGCTATCGGAAGCCGTTCCTCATCGAAATGGGAAACGACGAAGGTGCAGCCAGGGATGACGCCGGGGACAGGAACATCAGTGACGCAGACTTCCAACGTATAGAGCGCGAGGCAGACCATGCCTGGTCAGCTCTAGAAGCTGCCTTCGCCCACCAAAGGTCCTTTAGTAGGGACATGCTGAGAGACCGATCTAAAAACGCAGCCCGAAGGATCATTGACCAATTGGTTCTCTGGTCACGGAATATTGAGTGGCCAGAAGGTGGGTCCGATGGAAGGTGGAAAGCAACCGCTGAAACTGCCGACGAGTGCTGCAAAATGACGAGCATCTTCATGAGTGATCGACTTTGGCCTTTCACAAAAATCATTCAGTGGGACGAAAGACCCCTTCTGCAGGAGCAGGAACTGACAGCTACACTAGGGTGTTCATCGACGCTCCAGTGCTGAGTACTGGCATCGTTCTTGCCGACTTGCCGGGTGAGTCAACCTGGATTCTATAATTTCCTCCAAGATTGACGATATGTGTCCAGGCTTGCAAGATACAAATCTTGCCAGAATACGCCAGACTCGAAAATATCTCTTGAAAAGCGATCATGTCTTCCTTGTCGCCAATATTGCCCGAGCGAAGAGTGACGCTTCTTTGAGATCCTCAATATACAAGGCTATTGCTCGACATATCCCATTGGAATGGGAAGAGTCCGCTGGTAAAAGGCTCGACTTGGCTGTAATCTGCACCAAGACAGACGTACGGTATCCCATTTGAGTTTTGTTCGAGCATCCCTTTTTCTGACAGCATCAGGATATCAATGTGGTCGCGAATCGACGTGAATTCTGTGGCGACAACCATCCAATTTCCAGCTCTGAAATGGCTACTCTTGACCAGGAGATTGGAAGAGCAACCGCAAGTGGTAATGATGCCATTGCGAAATCTCGGAAACGAATGTTAGGAGCAGTACGCTCGAATTGATAGACAGGCTAACATGACGATAGGCAGAAAGCACTGCTCATCAGTGCTCGGAACCAACATGTCACCGCAGGCCTGCAAGCCGCCTACTCGTCAAAGGTGTCAGGTGGAACATTGGACGTATTCTGCGTTTCGAGCAAGCTCTACGAAAAGTTTTCGAATTCCAAAGACTCTGCCATGTTCCGTGTGAGCGGAATTCCAGAACTACGACGACACTGTCTTTCGATTACGGCGACCGCAAGACTGTTCCACGCCCAGAACTTTCTACAATCGAAAGTTCCCAGTCTGCTGAATTCTATGGAGCTGTGGGCCATGGAAAGGACAAAGGACAAGATCATTGATTGTGACGTGCTAAACGAGGCGATGGAAGAAATGACAGAGACGGTAAGATGTTTCCCCTGGTAGCTTTTCAAAATGACTTACAGGTCCAGGTCACTCAAGAGGTCAATGAAGCTGAAGACACGCTGCTCGACATATTTGACGAAGACCTTTTTCAAGACTTTGGTCAGTCAGAGGATAACCTTAAGTTCTCTTGTTCACGAACTAATTTGCATTCAGAGAAGAGAATCGAGACTTGGGAAGATGCGGCTGAACGGCAGGGTGAGGAATGGACGCACTGGCATTGGTGTGAGTACCGTTCCCAATCACTCCTTATCAGCAGTGACGCTGACGCCATTGTGTCTCCAAAGCACAATATAATGCCTGGGTGCTGAATAATGGCGATCATTACACGCCAAAAAGAGGCGCCGTGAACTGGAACTCGCTCTTGATTTGGAAATTGAGGTCAGAGTTGGAATCTGCGTGGAATGCGATGGAAGAATACACGGACGAGGAATGTTTCTCGGACCTGACAGAGGAGATCCAGACCAGGTTGGTGGGGCTTAAAGAAGCAGCCAAAGGTGAGTTCTCGCAATATGTTTCGAGAGGCACACTAACCAGGCGATAATCATAGGTCAAAAGCTCACATCGAAGTTCACCAAGGGAATCGACCTCCGAATGAGGAACATCTCGTATGAAATCGACCGTATCCAACAGCGCTTCTTGCAAGACTTGAGGTACCACTTTCTGCCCATTCATCATGACTGTCCCTCCACCTGGCGATACTCCATGAAACTCAGTTACTGACATTGCTTCGCTAAGTGTGATCCGCCTTAAGGCGTCTGAACCAAACGGATACATGCTCGACGAGATGATTCCAGCGTACAGGAAAGCGGCCGTGATACGTGGTCGGTGGCCCATTCTGCGAACTTGCAGCTGGATCTCCTTCACACTGAATTTTAACTGACGCCGGCAGCAGGAACGGGGAAGAACGCGAAGCAGATCCGCTTCATCCAAGGCCGAATCACCAACGGGGCAATATTCCCAAACATGCGGAGAAAGACAGTCGACGACGTTACCGACCTCGTTGGGAGCACATTTGCAAAGCTGCACAAGAAGCTCAACGCCATCACCGAGGAGATCGGGTTCGATCTCAACGTCGCTCTGGACAAGGCTGAGAATAGTCGGGTGGTGATGAGCGGTTCGGAACAGGACCAGAAAGAACGATTTGCGGATTCGGTCATGAGGTTGCAGAGGCGACACCAGGATATGCAGGCGAGCATCAGACATCTTGACTCTTGAATGAAGGGATGAGTTTCTTTGGTGTTTGTTCAGGTTCGTTGGGGTCTTTTGTGTCATGGTGCATCGGGGTGTTGGGAGGGTTCAGATCATATTGTAGATTTTTCTAGGCTATGTTTTAGACAACCCGTTTGTACCCGCACGCAGGTATGGAGCACGATACTGTTCACTTCTCGGCCTCGAGTCTCGTGGGTCAAACCAAACAAGAGGGTCTAACCTCCGCGTCTTTCCTTGTTGCTCTCATCCACTCCCGCCACGATCCCTCACACTGTATAGCGGAAGAAGGGGCTCTTGTCACCCAAGTCAAGCAACTCCTGCTCGGTGTACTGAGCCTTGATCTCGTCGTCCGTCTTGTGACGCATAATCTCATCTCGCTTGGCGTTCTCGTGACGGTAAGCGCGACGCAGGACATATGCCATGACGATCGCCGCGCAGCAGATACCCAGGCCCGTGCCGAAGCCCGTCCGGTACTTGGGCGCCTGGGAGGCGATGTAGATGTTTGAGCCAGCAATGCCGCCGAAGTTGCCGATCGAGATCAACAGGGCCATTCCGACGGCGCGCTTCGAGCTCGGCGCCAGGTTGTTCCCGATCAGGCACACGATGCAGATGAAGGGGCAGTATAGCCCGGCGGCCAGCGGGAAGAGGAAGAAGTATGTCACGCCCGGGAGGCGAGGGTGTGGAACCGCCAGTTCGCCTATGAATCCGACCACTGCGATGCTGAAGCCGGCCATGATGAAGGGCGTGCGCTGTTGGACGCGGTCGGACCAGAAGGCGAAGATGAGGGTCATGATCATCGCGAAGACGTAGATAGGTACGGTCATCAGCTGGGCGTTGGCCGACGTGTAGCCTAGGCCCTGGATCACCGAGGGCACGGTGGCCGTGAAGCCGTAGACGCCGATGGTGTTGGCCCAGAACATGACGACGGCAGCCCAAATCTTCCACTCCTTGAACGCGGCCTTGATGTGGTGGAACTGGATGCGGTCCGCGTTCGTGACGCGCCCGTGGCCCGACCCCGTCTCCAGCGCGAGTCTGTTGATGATGAACTCCTTCTCGTCCTTGGTCAGGAACCGCGCCGTCTCCGGGCTGTCTGGAAGCAGGTACCACACCACGAAGGACCCGGCCACAGGCAGGAGACCCTCGAGGATGAAGATCCATTTCCACCCGGCCAGCCCGGCTATGCCGTCCATGTGCTGGATCCCGTACGCCAATAGGCCCGAGAACGCCCCGGAGAGAGAGGCCGCCGCGTAGAAGACGGCCATTCGTCGTTGGACCTCATAGCGTAGATACCTATTTTAGTTGTTAGTAGTGCTCACATATCGTGTTCCTTTCTCCGCGGGAGAGGTTGATTTAAGCTTTGCCTCCGGAACATTCTATAGGCCCCCCCTTTCCGCTCCGCCTTGTCCTCTGCCTCACCCTCCGACCACCACTATCCCCTCCGCTAAGATATCGCCGAAAGGAAAAGGATGACACTTACCAAATAGTCAACAGATAAGTTGCAGCAGGGAAGAACCCAGACTCTGCAACACCGAGAAAGAACCGCGTCACCAGCAGACCCTGGTAGGTGGAAATGACGCCCATGAGGGTCATGACGGTTCCCCAAGAGAACATCAGCAGGGAGATCCAGATGGAAGGCCGCAGGATCTTAAGCACGATGTTGCTGGGGACTTCGAAGAAGCCGTAGGGGACGAAGAAGAGCGTCAGCGCTGTGTTGTACTGCATCCCGTGCAGGTGCAGGTCGTCGTAGAGGCCCGCGATTTTCGCGTTGCCAATGTTGCCGCGGTCGATGAAGGCGAGGCTGTTCGGTCAGCTTGGTCGGCCATGGAGCAAATCTTTGTAGAGAGATAGTAGAACAGCGCAGAAAGAAAGAGGGTGGGTGGAGGCTGAACAGGGCATCATCTTACAGGTAGAGCACGCCTAGTAAGGGAACCAGCCGATAGTCGACCTTTCGTAGGATCCTGGTCCGCTCCTTGTGGTTGACTTTGATGGTGACTTGTTCGGCCGTGAGGCCGGCTTCAACAGTTTGAAGACCATCGACAGCCTCGACCTCCAAAGACGTGAGACCTTCTCCTTTCTTCGGGCCGGTGTGATGGTCGGCCGACTTCTCCTCGAACTCCTTGTGGTCTTTGATAATTTTTTCGTCCATTGTGGAGAGTTGTGAGTTCCAGATTATGGCAAGTCAGGGAGGCTCAAATGAAGGAACTTGAAGTAAGCAATAGGCTTGAGAGTAGAGGCAACAGACAGATTCAGGTCCGCACCTTGCGACAGTGCTTGCTGAGTGATTTCGCTAGCACAGCGTGGATAGAAGGAGGAGGACTCGGTCGGATGTGGATGGTAGACCATGAAACGAGATCTTTGAAAGAATAACAGCAGCTCCAGCAGGGCGAGTCTGAAGGCCTTAAATGTGATCCTATCTCATCTCATTCTCACTTGACCTAGTGAGATGTTGCGCTGATACTCAGAGACATTGCACATCTCCAACTGCCGGATCATCGTCTATGCAATGTGGACGAGGATCTCGCTGTCGTTCAGACCGAGTATAACCCCTGGACGGAGGCGCTGATTCGTGGAAACCATGCGGCCGTAATGTGCATTATCTGTGGGGAGGTGGGACCGCACGGCTGGAGGTAAGTAAATGACGGGGTAACGGGGAAATGAATGGCGGGGGAAAAGAGGTAGGATCGTACAAAATGCGCTGTACCTCCTCCGTTCTTGATTGTAGGATCATGCATGGTTGAAGTTCCGGTGGATGGTCGGTCGGCCACGGCAGGGAACGGCGCCGGTTCCTTCACATTTCTTCCTAAGCAAAAGTCCGTGAGAGGGCCCGGGGGTTTGGGAAATCCTAGCGATGTAAGCCCATCACCAGAAGTAGTGAATGATCTGTGAAGCTTGGCTGGACATCGTGGCCGGTGGGAGGCGATCCCTCCTGCACCTCAGTAAGGCACGGTACAGAGAACATGGGGTAAGGACGGTCATCTGACCGCCATTACTGAATCCGGGAACTTCTCAACATGTCCTAAGACGAGGACATACGAGCGCCTCTTCCTTCAAGCCGGGAATGAGATAGAAGCCGATCTCGGGCCCTGATTGATGTTTGCAATGAAATCAGCGAACCAAGCTCGCCAAAGAACGAATAGGTGCCGTTGCACAGCCTTGGTGGAAAGGCTTGTCTCGACTTTACAAGACGGATCCGGAGCTGTCGTCGCCGGAAGCGATCTCACGAATTCCTGGTCACCAAGTAGAATGGCAAGATTTCGTTTGGTTTCCATTCGCTGGTTGCACCTGCAAGCTCACCTTTAGAGGTTGACGACAATGAAGGTAGCATTTCTGTTCCGGACCCCGACTCCCCACCCCCACGGGAGAAAGTGACGGTGTTCGTCTCTAGAGATGATATGCCGCATGCAGGCAAACCATAATCTTAGTCGAGCTTCTGCACGGTGGCGTCGACTAGCCTGCTGGCCAGAGCCTAGACCTAGATCACAGTTGATGCACGTCGCTTCCATTTGCAATACGGACACAGTTCTTGTCCTTCTGTCCTTTGAAGATCTCCTTTCCGGATTCATTCCGAACATGCCGTCGGCATCCTCGGGGCATGTATGAGCGATTCTGCCGGATAATGGGTCGGTTGCTACTCCTTCAGTAGGCTGAGAGGCGTATCATGCGATGATCCCAGTACTTCCGGAAGCTTTGGGTTGCAGTGATCATTGATGAACTGGACCTCTTCTCTTACATTCAGGCGGGAAGTCCGAAGGGAGTGGCAGGATTTCAGGCTTTCGCCATCCAGCCAATCGATCCCCAATTGGTTGCCTCTCGGATCCCAAGTGTTCGGGTCAGGGTTCGGAGTTCGATCGAGAGACTGAGATCTCCTCAGAAGCAACATCCTTTGTGTGAGATACACATGATTCTTCTCGTTCTTTTGTTGGAGATTAACGCGCAATAAATGATACTGCGCGGTGTTTAACCTGCCCCTTTGGTCATAACACATTGATAATTATGCAAAATTGATCAATGAGATCGAGTCTGGCTGCTTGAAGCCTGTGCCTTGTTCTTGTTAGGGGTGCCATGTCAATGGAGAGCTTGATGAAAATGTCCTCCTTTCTTGGACTTCAGTATCGGTAGGACGATTGATACCGTGCCTGGCTCGGCGTAAAGAAACATCCCTCGATCGCCAGTTTCCTGAGAGCCGGGTTCTCTTTTTGGAAGCTTCTAGCCCGAGGGATGTTAGCTGCAATTTGAGAGCATATGAATCTGATTCTGAGGTCGAGGATGTGGTTTTTTTGTTGTAGCTGAAATATAGAGAAATCTCGGGATGGACCCCAATGCTGCCGTCGGCTAGTTCATTGCCACTATGGCCAAATCGTCCACTTCGTGGCGCCTCACCGCGCTTCGTGGTGGAAGATGTTAACCAGCGCTTATGTCACCTCGTTAACAGCGAGGCAGAGAGGTGTGAATCTGAGCCTCAGACTCGACGTATGTGCGAATGGCGAGCAGATATAGTGCGTGCTGCTAATGCTGACATTCTTGTTAGGTCATCTTGTCCGAGTCGAGAGTTACATGTGGCTTGCCGTGAGCCAGGGCGTTTGGGGCGGCAGGCTGTAGACAATGACGCATCATCAGTCATAGATCAAGAGATTTAAGAAAGATTAATGAACATTTGCATTTGCTCCAAGTAGGGCAAACTCCGTGCAGTTAGTCGTGAACAGACCACAATCAAATTGGAATTTGTGACCTGTTCAGTAATCTTATGGGCAGTGGCAGAAGTGAAGCTTTGGAGTGAACGATACGAGAACGTCACCCACGCGGAAAAACCATCTTCCGAGCTACCAACGTCCAATGCCAACTAACGCCAAGAAAGCATCCGCCCTGTTAGAACTTCTTCCGCTGGCGGCGAGGGCTCCACTCATATCAAGCTTAAATTGTTCTTTGGGCCGCTCTTTCTTCTGCGACCGCATTCACACGTCAAGTACGTAAGCGCGGAAATATAAGTAAGTAAAGTATGGAGAAATCATGCGTCTGAATCATCTACTCTTCCAAGAAGGGTACTTGTTGTCAGATTCCGTATCCACAAGGTTCCCCGGAAAGTCGCCGCCTGTCACCTGGCCAATGCTAGCATATGATCCAGTGGAAAATGACCAGAAGCGAGCAAGAATCGGGGCTCTTTGTGATATGGATGACTGATCAAAGGTCTGTATACTTCCGCACTTTGTGTCTTATATTTTCGAGATAAGGCCCAGATGGACAGACAGACAGACAGATTTGGCTGCTCGATCCAGCTTTCTCCTTCTCGCTCTCGTCCTTCGTCGTTTCTCGTTTAAGACGGTCGGGGAGAAACATATAGAAAATGTGGTCCTTATATCTTCTGTTCCCTGTGTTGGCTATCATCCTCTCCTTGTTGCGCAACCATTTCTTTCACCGTTTGAGCAAATTTCCAGGACCCATTTTGGCCGCTCATACAGACCTCTGGAGAGTGTACCAACTATGGACGCGGCATATGCCCGAGACGATGCAGAGGTTAC
This sequence comes from Exophiala alcalophila, assembly GCA_001599775.1. Taxonomy (NCBI): domain Eukaryota; kingdom Fungi; phylum Ascomycota; class Eurotiomycetes; order Chaetothyriales; family Herpotrichiellaceae; genus Exophiala; species Exophiala alcalophila. The sequence goes on along the minus strand of BCHY01000005.1, from coordinate 1,600,049 downwards.
ACGAGCAGTATGGTCCGGTCGTGCGCATCGGGCCTAATGATCTGAGCTTCCAGCACGTAGAAGCCATCGACCATATCTACAAGAGTGGCCGCAAAATGCTCAAGAGCAGCTTCTATGACGGATTCACGACATTCCACCCGAATCTCTTTGGGACACGCGATGAGGAGGTGAGAGTACTTCATCAAAGAGTGCATTTTCGATGCTAACCCTCATGTCAGCTTCACGCCAAACGACGACGGCAGATGGCGCACAGTTTCTCGCAAGCTTCTCTTGCGCAGATGGAGCCGATCTTTGATCGGCACATCCGCAATCTTCTCAGGACCATTGCCTCTCACGGCAACAAGCCGTTTGATCTCAAAGAGCTCGTTGCATACTACACCTACGACGTCATGGGAGAGCTCATCTTCAACGCCGAATTTGGAACACAGAAGGCACAGGATCCCCAGGAGTTGCCTCCCATCGATAAACACGTCTTCTTGGGTTGCATGTATGGTATGCTACCGTCGCTGCTACCATACAGTATGCGCTACTCTCCATACATTCCTTTGCCCTGGCTCCAAAACCTACTGAAGGGTCGGATAGCGCTGCGGAACAGGACTACAAAACACGTTGAGCGCGAGATGGCCCGAGAGAAAACCAGTGAAAGCCACAGTATCTTGACACGGTTGATTCGGGCGAAGGATCCCGAGACGGGGGAAAAGCTCACACAAGACCAAGTCAGTTCAGAGGCTTTTGCTTTCCTGGTGGCCGGTTCACACACCACGTCGGCCACGATGACCTTGCTGTTCTACCACCTGTTGCAGAACCCAGAAGCCTCGCAGAGGGTCACCAAGGAGCTTGTCGCAAGCCTACCGTTCGCTACCTCACTGGACGACCCGATTCCAGCGTACTCTGGGCTGGAGGCGCAAATGCCATATGTGACAGCATGCATCCGCGAGAACATGAGGGTCTCGCCAGTCTTCACCATGCCGCTACCTCGCACGGTGGGTGATCCACAAGGCGCTGTGATCAACGGCATTCACGTGCCACAAGGGGTAAGTCTTGTCAATGGTCCTTCCTGAAGTGTATACTAATGAGAGCTTCAAAAGGCCAATGTCTCGACTTGCAGTTACGTCCTCCACCATAATGCCGCTGTCTGGGGTAACGACCATCATCTGTTCCGCCCTGAACGGTGGCTGGACTCCTCCAGGTCTCTTTCCCCGAACGACCTCAACCCATTTGGCGCCGGGCATCGAGGTTGCATCGGCAGAAACGTTGCGATGATGAGTATCGTCAAGGTGTTGGCGGCTGTGTGGAGGCAGTATGACCTGAAGGCTTTGGATCTTGACGAACAGCTGGTCGTCGAAAGCATAGGCATAGGTGAGAAGAAGGGGCCGCTCATGGTCAAGGCACAGTTACGAGGAAGATAGAGTCCGGGAGGTGAAATGACAAGTATCTTCATCTCATATCCAAACCAAATGTTCCGAGTCAAGGGTCATGGGCGATGGGTCTATCTTCATTCATTCGGCTGTCGAACCATACACAAGTTGAAATAGTCCCCTGGCTTCCATGGTGACAGCTCCAGCCGAAGTTTGGCAACTTCCCGGAAGCCGAACTTTTCATAAAGGTGTCGGCCTGCAGGAGTTCCTTCGACGTATGCTGCCAGTCCTCTGTCATCTGCACGTTCCAAACCCCATTCGAGCAATTTGGAAGCCGCTCCCTGTTTCTGGTATTTGGGACTTGTGCCCAGCGCGGCTAGATCTTTTTTCGGGGGGCAAGGTCAGACAGTGAAGTACTCCTACGGAGTACTCTGGGATGGGACAAAACATAGGGACTGACATGCATATGGCCTGCTTGGCCCTACCGCAGACGCAACGACTTCGTGGCGTTTCCTGATACTGTTGCGAATCACCCTATTGCCCAGTTCCTTATTGGCATCATCGGGCAGCGGGAATTCCCGCATCAGCATCTCCTCGTCGATGGTGTCCTGGCTCTGCGGTGGATAAAAATACCAGACTGCAAAACTCGCGATCTCTCCGGACAGTGCATCCTTAACTATCATGATGTGACAGGTTAGATCATTTTCCATATCATTCTCATACGATTGCACAAAGTGCGATATCGAGGTGAGTGAGTCTCCCTTCGGAAAGATTATGGGGAAGCCATGATCAGAGGCGCAGGCCGCAAACTGAACTCGTGCAACGGCCTCGAGGTTGGACGGCGAGGCAGGAAGAACGACGAAGGCCGGCATTCTGCTTGCTTGGGATGGGAAGCAGGAATGCGTATCCCTTCCAGCGGACGATCGAGCTCGGACCTCGTCTTCCCACAGACTGCAGTGCCAGTTAGTAGTACTTATAAAGAGGTGTCAGCTCGACTTCCTCTCGGCGAAGGCATGTTGGTCTTCCACGCCCTTTTCACCCGCACAAGACAGAGATGCAGACTGCGTACATACCCAGTATCGACCTTATGGCGCCGGCCGCATCACACGCGCTGCTGGAGAACGGTGATCAGTCGCTGACTGGCCGCCCAAGAACGAGAGGTCACTGACGGTGACGGTCCGTGAGAAGAGGATCTGATCGGGCTCAGGGCTGATCTCTGATGAGCTGACGAGCTTCGCGTGGGTGATGGAAGCGATGCAGAGGAGGCAGCAATTGGTGGAAGGCGCAAGCGTGGCTCTCTGAGTGAGTGGCTTTTCAACTGTTGCCTTTAAATTTCACGCTGCTGCAGGGGAGCGAAAAGGCCAAGCGAGAAAAGGCACCGATGGGCAGAGAGGCCTTCTAAAGTTCTAACCTGGCTGGCACTGGTCAGCGGTGAACCTGCAGCGTTCCAGGTTGGCGGTCCAGTGCCCGTGCGCAGGATGTGCGCCATCTCTGCTCCCCCACCTTCGGGCCAGCAAGGCCCCGGCAAGAGCCAGGCTCCAGCAAGCCACCGCCCGCGACTCCCTGTTCCCGAGTCCCCAATTGCAGGTGGCTGTTGTTGCGCTCACCAATGGCCACGCAGCTTGAGCGAACAAGCGGTGCCTGGTTCCTCACCAAAGTCACCAAACGACACGAGATCCCGGCCCCAGCAATCTGGCTCGCGCAGTTGAACTCTGAAGGTCTGAACACCGAACGGCGAACGGCCCTGGGGGCTCGGGGCGTGCAGATCTGCCCAGTGTCAGTGTCAGTGCTCAATGCTCCATTCTGGGGCCCAGCTCGCTGAGTCGTTGCCCTCTGCCTGTGCCCTCTGATCAGCGATTCCCTGACGCGCTTCTGCATCTTCGGGCTCTGCATTGCATCTGCACGCACTACTGCACCTCATTTTTTTACCCATCATGCTGCTGCCATCCCCTATCACAATTGCTTCTTTTGCGACTTGCAACCCTCCTCCTCATGATCTCTCTCTGTTGATCCCTTCTCTGCTCCTGTCAGTGCACTAGTCGTCCACACTACCCGCACATCTGTCATGTACCCGCACCCGGCTGGTGTTCCCATGCGTGAGACAGACGTCCTCCATCCGCAGTCATCTTCCTGTCAAGCCTGAACCCGTCGCACACGAGCCACTTGCCGACGTCGAGCTCGATCGAATCGAACTCCCACCACTGAAATGGCAAACATACACGCTCACCCCATCCCACACGACCTTTTCATTCAAGAGGTCCCCCCATCACCGACTCTGACGAACCCTGACATGATCCTTCCATACCAACCACACCTCCATCCCAGTCCTCTTCCACGAGCTCCGTCCCCGGTACTGGAACCCTCCTCACTACCGACACGTCCCGATTCTGCCGTGTCGATGAGTTCGTCTCAGCCAGATCTTGACCCGGCCGTGGAAGTGGGAATTGCCACGACCGTTCGAATGCCGCCGCGGGCGGTGCCCCCCATCAACACCAACTACTTTGGCTATGAGCATGGAGCACCCCTAAGTGATATTGGAGAGGAAGAAACTCCGCGATCTAAGAAGAGTCGAGGAACAGCCAGCCATACGGAATCGGATCCACCTTCGCCATCTCCAGCTGGTCCCTCGTTGCAGACGATGAGGAGGCTCAGCAATCACTCGGCCTCCAGCGATGGCTCCGATCTGGGCGACTGGGAAGACTTCGACACCTCCAAGATCATGAACGCGAGACTGGCTGCCGACGTGGCCAAGGTGCAGGACGATGAGATTGAAGAGCCCGAGAGCAAGAGGAACAGTACGGTCGCGCCCGGTACCGAAGACGAGATGGCGTTGCTCAATGAGAGAGCCGAGAGAATTCTCGACCACGCGAGGAAAAGGCTGACCCATATGGAGGATAACTTGAGCAAAGCGCGCGACAGCTTTCTTCTGTCGTCGAGGTCCTCGCCAAATATGGCCGAGTCACACCAGCCTGCGGGTGGGCTGTATCGTTCAATCTCTCTGGCTGGGACTGGCCTTCGCAAATCCCGACCACTCTACCCTGTCGCCAGGAATCATACAGTGGCACATGCTCGAGGCGGTAGTGATACGACAACAGGAACTTCTGGACTGAAACGCCTTTCGATGATTCCCGAAGTCCGATCTGCCAGTGCTCTTGAGTTCAGTCGCAGACAAGAGTCTCCCCAGGCGTCGCCGTCGTCCCGGATGGGGCCATGGTCGCCTTCTTCTACGACCAGCAATCGCAGCTTTAATCCGCCTTTGCTGATCTTGAAGGAGGAAGATGCTACTCCTCCCACGAGCAACACTGCTCCACAAACACCCACTCCGCGCGGCCTAGGGATTAATAACATGGCATCCGTGTCCAAAGAGGATGTATCGGTGGTCACCAGCAGTCCTTCCACCGCCCTTGCGCGCTCAACCTCGCAGTTATCTAATCGATCCACCAAAGAGATTCGGGAACAGATGTCTGACCTCCGCGCCAGAATTTCCGACTTGAAAGACAAGGCCCAGGCTGATAGCTTGAGGAGACGGAGTGCTTACAGTCTGCGAACCCCTAGCCCTTTCACAAGTGCCCAAAACCCAGAGCAATGGTACGCCAGTGCTCCTGAGTATAAAGAAGGAGGGAGTCCGATCAATATGAACGCCGGGATGGGCTGGAGTCCTTCTCAACCAAAGAAAGCGCTGGAAATCCAAGGCCCTCCCGTTACGCCGCAAGCACAAACGCTGTTCAATGTGGTGCACCCCAGCACCAACGACTCCAGGTTGTTGAGCGAGGCCAGGACCGATAGGAACACTCCGAGCCTTCACCAGTCTTCTGATGTGCTGCCCAGCCCGCTCGAAGAGACTAACTCCATCATCCAGGAGTCTCTCTACGAGGATGCGCCACAGGAGTTCGATGAGGATGGAGCTGTTGCGGCATCCGAAGAAGAGCAAATTTACTTGAATGAGGTTCTGGAGGAAAGTTTGCAGGAACTCGAACCTGGTGTTCCAGACATCCCTGAGCACCTGCTTGCGCCAGACGCTGCGGCGGAACGACACGAGGACCGATTAGATGCCTTCGATTATGAGAACATGTTTCTTCACAGCGCCTTGGGAAATTTCGCGGGGACGGGCCCTCGAAGCGAGACTCCCAGTGAGAGCGACTGTAGTAGCGAAACAACCACTCGGATGGACCAAAACACTCCTACTGCAGACGAGGATGATGAGGACGCAGAAGTCGAAGTAGAACCCACCCCGGACGCTTCGATCGGAACTCCGGCCGAGGAGACTTTCGCAAAATCGGGGCAGAACATAGATCCCATGGCGTTTCTCCCACCGCCTTCTCAGCCATGGGCCAAAGCGATTCGGAGCAATAGCATGGACTCGCTTTCCACAGTCGCTACGTTTGCCACAGCGACCGAAGGAGCTGCTGGCGATCAGGGAGACATCGAAGATGAAATCCCAGCCGAAATCCTGGCCTGGGGAAGTGGCCCTGGCGTTTCCCAACAGCCTTTTAGCCCAAAACATGGCAACAACACTTCCGGATGGCCAACGCCTCCGCCGTCTGGACGGGCACAGAATGGTCAGATCAGGTCCCCGCGAATGATTCAGACTACAGGATCGATTGTTTCGAACGGCATTCCTACTCCTCCTGTACATTCACCCAGCGCATCATTCGTCGCGGCGAACAATTCCAACCCCCTCAGCAGTGCTCCACCACCGCTTGCGGGTCCTGGCGACCATCCCGCCAACACCGAGATCCTTATGGAGAGTCTTATCAAACTAGCGGACCCTGACTTCAAGGTTGGCCGCGCTCCGGGGTCTGTGACATTTGCCGACACGGACAAGGATCTTGTCCTAGATCTGTTGCGAGCGGTGGGAGGCGTTTGCAACCAGATCCTGAAGTCGGAGAGGAAGCAAGAGGCGCGTGCCGCAAAAGTACTAAGAAGGAGGCTAGATGAATCGAGGAAACTATTGGAGGGACGAGCAGATGAATGAGGAAGGCCGTCATGAAGCATGGCGCTCGACAGCCCAAAGGGGGCAGCTGCCTGTCATGAATATGGGTCAGCTCAGCCCGGACGACACGCTCTCCTTGCCAATTCAGATACTCTCGGGTTCGAGCATGCGGTCTGAATCCCAGAGATCTTTTGCAAGAGGGGGAACAATTTCGACTTTCTATTGACCACATATACCCGCCCATTACCATGACCATTGGGATCTATGTATTGATATAATGCATTATACAGATTATTTTTCCTCTTCATCCAGCCTGCCTCCAGTTCTTGCGTTCGCACGGGATCCTGGACTCATGCGAAGGTCGAAGTCCTGGAGGCGACCCCGAACCAACACGAGGGGCTATTGCAGTGGTGTCGTCTGAGTCGGCTGCATACGAGAGCAGATGAACAATTTCATGGATGCTTCTTTGTATGGCTGATGTTACTGCATGATCCTGGTGCAACAGGCTCAGCCCCTGCAGCGTCAGCATCTTCGAATGTGAGCTCACATTTTGCACAGCTGGGGTTCCGATCGCCGCCTTGCGACCATCTGCTCGAACGCCACTTTGAGAGGTAAGGGAACTGTGACTGACTTCAAACTATGACTGTATCAAAGGGCCTTCTTTTGTCTGTCTTGCCCTGCCACCGATCGTGTTGTTCAAAACATGCAAGGGCCAACCAAGTCTTTGCGAGTTAAGGTGACGGGAGGAAGTACGAGGCTGGAAGCCCCTTCTTTCCACTCCGTTGAGCCGCGCAAACCAGACGATCGATCTATTGACCATTTACAGCGCCCGATATGCGAGATCTTGTGCAGCTGACCAGTGAGAGTCAGGGGGATGTCGCCAACGACGCCCGTTCTCTCTTAAGCGCGATCCCGATTCCCCAGCTGGCTCCACGATCGACCAATTTAGCGAGAGACAACGTCTCTCGTACAGGCTGCAAGTCTCAGAGGCTTGAGATCGGACTAATTTAGGCAGCCTGATGCACGACAGTTCCAGATTGGCTGCAGGACACCAGTGGTTGACGCATAATGGATTGAGCAACACCATCCCCGGGGTTGGAATCTGCCAGTCAGTCCATCCATGTTCTCTTCGCCCATCCCCCTGCAAGCCTTGTTAGCTTGCGCTTGACGCGAAGGCAGACTGGCTAGCACCAGGATGGACGAGATCTGCATCGAGTATGCTTCACTTCATAGCATTCTCATGCTGTTATGATGGATGCTCGGGCGTTGGCCCCGTTCTGAGATAATCAGCGAGGCCATGTTGAAACACTGCCAACTGGTGGAGATGATGCATGCAGTTTTCGGCCATTGCGCGATCAGAGAGGCGTTCGGGAACGAGCACGGAGTCGCTGTCGGGCGAACAATATATTCTGGCGGGCATTCGTCTGGTGGAATTTGCAGTTCCGACCCTCCCACCACTGATTCTTCTTCTGTTCTGTCTCTGTCCCTTGGGAATTGCCGTGTCGTTCCAAGCCTGGTCAAGTGACGCGGTGAGTTGACCGACGAGACAAATCAGCAGGATACCCCTCGGCTAGAGACTGCAATACCTCTATCAGACGTCTGTCAGTTTGCTCAAGGTTAGCACATCATTCACCATCCCGCTCGGATGAAGGACTAAGCAGAACGAAGATGGCAATGTGCAGCTTGCCAACGAGGGCCGGCCAGAGTTGGCAGTCTGAGACCATATGCCTCCCTCGCATTGCAGACCTCCTTGGAGATGTACCTTCAGCACCACCTCTGGCATCAGTCAGCCTTGAGCAAAGACCCGCTCCATCCCGTTCCAACAGCTTCCCCGTTCTGCCTAGTATCAACCGATTTTACCAGCAGACACCAGAGATGTTGCCGACCACGAACTTTGTAAGACTGCAACAGATTGGCACTGGGAACTGCGAAGCCCCTTGTTCTCACTCACCACAAAATGGTCGTGGACCACCGCCGATGGTGAATACTGGACGTCCATCTCCTTGTTCGGTCCACACTGGAGTTTACCCTGGCGGGGACGTGGCGCGACTGGAGGGTCTCTTGAACGGCATTGACCCCGACATCAGTGCAATCGTCCGCTGTATCTCGGAGCTTCTTGGTGACACCGTGAGGCCGGCGTATGACCACGGGTGGTTTCAACCAAATGCCTCAGGAAACAACTTTAGCAAGAGACTCGAGGGCAAAATTGTGGGCAAGGGGATGGACGAGCTGGTGCGAGATTTCTTCTTTCGGGATGAAAATCTAGCAACATACGGTGAACGAGTCTCGATCCCACGCAAACCTGCGAAGCCAACGCTCTCGTCGGAAGAACCGGGCGTGAAGGAGGAACTTGATCTGGACGGCCTGATCAAGTTGAAGAGACGTGAAGAATCCACCAAGGCACACCAAAAGATCGAAAGGGTCAGACGAGACCGTCATCGAGATCTCCAGAGGCAAGGATGTCTTCGATGCTGCGACATATCAATGGAGTGCGGTTGCGAGCACGCAAAGGAGGTGAAGGACAAGGAACAAATCCGGAGCCAAGGAGGCAAAGGCCCCGGGAAAGACGAGCAGTTGTGGACAGCCATCTATCAACACGAACTGGCGGGACGAGTGGTGCAATCGGTGAACGATGGCCGCAAGCGTGCAGAGAAGGCTGTTCACCTGCTGCTTGAATTCATTGTCCGACAGCCGAGTCGAGAACCACGCCGTCCTCGGGATTCCACCGAGACCACGACTTCACCCACCTGGAACTACGTCGGTCGGAAGCGATCGTGCGACGAGGTCGAACGAGACCCAGCACACCCCTGGACAGCCAGCAGCACCGACATCGACAGCGAAAGCGACCGTAGTCGAAGCAGTTCTTCAACTGGAGGGAGTCCATGGAAGCGAGCACGAGGACTGTCCCAAGATCCAGGTTTGTCTCCGGGCAGTCTGGGAAGGTCAGACATCTCCAACGCTTCGAGCTGCTCATGTAAAGCACTGCATTAAACGCAAGCCCTCGACATTCCCCCGCCATACCGCCAAAGATATACCGCTCACAGTCTTCAGCGGAAAAAGGACAGTGTACAACAGCCTCAAGCACCGACCTGTGGACCTCACAGTCTCGTCGGGAGAGATTGAACGGGACCAGCGTTCCGGATTTTCGGGTTCTTTTTGTTCGCCCTCAACCCTTGCACTTACCGGTTACGACGAAATGGACAACATGATGCATCATCTGGGAGGAATGGATCATGGGCAAGAGTATGGACGACCTGGATGGAGTTGATGTGATGTTACGGTTTGAATGAATGAATAGTTCTCATACGGAGTACCGCATATCATACGAAGACACACTGCCTCTCTGAGTGTTCGATCTCGTGTAATAACGTAACGACAAGCATGTTGAAGTGAGACAGGACGGTGAAATTTGCAGAGGACACGTCTACCCGGCGGAGCAGGCGGAGGAACTCGAGCACCGGAAATCCTTGGCACTCGGGGGGCGGAAAGGAGCTAGACCGCATCGGGACCTCCGGCGGCGCCGCCGTTGCAGGTTGCAATTCGCAATCCCATCGGCATCCTGGCTGCGCTGCTGCTCCTGGTGCTGAGGCCTGAAGGCGAAGCCAGCATTGGGGAAAAAAGACATCTGCACCTCACCACTCTCAACGACCACCACTACCACCACCACAACCACATCTCTCCCCATCCCATCGACGTCGACTTCGCCTCCCTGACGGTTGGCCTCCGCCTGATTCGCGCATCGGCCCCTCAAACTTCTTATCAGACCACGAGAAATCCACCGAACCTGAACGCCCCCGACCTGCGATTTCCCCTTCTCCCTCCTTCTGGTCTGCTTCTCAGGCTACTCCGCTCGTTTCGCTCCACAGGAACAACCCAGCCTCAGCTTCAACCTGGCCACGACTCCTCCGACGCCCTCCTAGCGAGGCCCGAGTCCTTTCTTCGTTCCTCTTACCTGCGCCCGCCCCTTTTGGCCCCGGCGCCCCAACAGCAACTTCCTGCACAGTTGTACATAATTAAAGAAGGCGCGCCGCAACAATGCTTCTCCCCAAAGGAGGGGTGACCTGGAAGTCCGCCAAATCCAAATTGCCTCCGTGGAAAGCTGTTGTTATGTTTTTGACCCGCACCCGATTGCTGGTTGCCGTCGCTCTCGCCGGCCTGATCGTGTTGCTATGGAGGGGAATCACAGTCTCAACAAGAGAGATGTCCAAGTGCGTCCGGCGAACCCTGCTTCATCAAGGGACAGCAAAAGAGCTCTGGCTAACTTGATGATGGTTAGTTTTTACTGCTTCGGCCCGTCGAAGCCACCGACACAACTGTCGAACAACGAAATGGTGGCCTGGAACCAGCACCTCCAGACCCCCGTGCTGTTCAACCATCACGAACCATACGAGGTCAACTCGAGCACGATTCAACGCATTGACCTGAATCCCATCGTGTCGACTCCCAGAGCAGTCAGCAACCGGGAACGAGTCCTCATCCTCACGCCCCTCAGAGATGCATCGCCGTATCTGATCAAGTATTTTGATCTCCTCTCCGAGCTGACCTACCCGCACGATCTCATCGATCTGGCCTTCCTCGTTGGGGACTCGGTCGACGACACTCTGGCGGTCCTTTCGGCCGAGCTCAACCGAATCCAACAAAGGACGGACAAGATCCCCTTCCGCAGTGCGACCATTGTCGAGAAGGATTTCGGGTCCACCCTTGACATGAATGTGGAATCGAGACACGGGTTTGCCGCTCAGGGACCCAGAAGAAAAGCCATGGGCAAAGCGAGGAATTACCTGCTTTCTGCGGCTCTCAAGCCCGAACACGCCTGGGTTTATTGGCGCGACGTGGACATCGTTGATAGTCCCAAGAAGATCATTGAGGATTTGGTTGCCCATGATCGGGATATTGTGGTGCCCAGTACGTTTTATTGTTGCTGGCTGTTCATTCAAATATACTGATCGCTTGTACAGACATCTGGTTCCACCGATACGAGAACGGCCGGGACATCGAAGGCCGATTCGACTACAACAGCTGGGTTGAGTCTGACAAAGGCCGACGCCTCGCTGCGTCACTAGACAAGGATGTTGTTCTCGCCGAGGGCTATAAAGAGTACGACACGGGACGAACGTACATGGCCCGCATGGGTGACTGGCGGAACAACAAGGACGAGGAGATCCAATTGGATGGGGTTGGCGGTGTCAATATCTTCCTCAAGGCAGATGTGCATAGATCAGGTGAGTTTCCAACCCTTGTCTCTCGAGGAAGTGCTGACCGATGGGGGTGATCACAGGAATCAATTTCCCTTGCTACGCGTTCGAAAACCAAGCTGAGACCGAGGGTTTCGCGAAGATGGCCAAACGCGCTGGCTATCAGGTCATCGGGTTGCCAAATTACATTGTTTGGGTAAGTTCGTCTTTGCGACCTTCATGTGGTTGTGCTTCCGGAGCCTGGATCGTTCTTTCATCTCGGAGATGATGCTAATGTGTGACTGTTTTAAGCATATCGATACACAGGAGAAACCCGGCAATGCATAGAGACCGACCTAAGCCTGTATCCTGAAAGAACACAACAGAAAGAGAAAAAGAATAATCCCAAAAGAATTCTCGGTAATAAGGCATTATCAATCTATTCCAGCCTTTTTTGTGCGCTGCCGTTGTTTGCAACGGTCCTTTCTTGGAAAGGGAGGACCCGTCTTGGGATTCGATACTCCGTAAGGAGGACGAGAATGGGGTTTGGGATGGGATGGAATCGGATGATATGGGATGGTACCTGAACTGGGGCCAGGCGAAAGAAAGGAGTTTATGTTTGGTCTCATCAGCAAAGGAAAATCGAAAACACATCACATCCTGGGCAGGGAGGGAGGGTTCTCGTACACTACGCTCTCTCTACCCCACAAAACACCGCACGACAACGACAACGATGCAACGCAGAATATGGACAACTCATTGCCTCGGCCGGTGCCGTTGTTGTGGTTGTTTGATTTGGGTGATTGGGTTAGCGTGTCCAACGGTGCAGGATAGAGCGAAGAAGAGCGGGTTCTTGAATTTGGCGATCTGTGGGCTGGTGGCAGCACAGCATCGATGACAGGCCGTGCGAGGCGCACTTCAGGTCTTGACGAGCGAGCGGACCAGCGATTGAGTGAGCGATTGAGTGAGTGAGAGAGAGTCACCAGTGTCTATACCGTATGCATATGCATGAGACGACCCTATAACTACACAGTACCTACCTTCCTGTTCCCTAGCAATCTACCTTGGGCAAGGCATCGTCGAAGGCTACGAAGGCGATACGCAAACTACTCAGGTACATAAGGTAGTAAGTAGGTTGTCGCATATGGAGATGATGTTGATTCGATGCCAGAACGGATCAAGGCGAATTGAACATGGATCTAGTCGCGTGTGTATGTGTATGAATTCTCTCTCTCATTCTCATTCTCATTCTCTCAATTCTGCGTCTACATACGTAGGTAGGTCTCAAGGGCTCTCATATCATATCAAACTCAAACTCTCTCATCTCTATGCTGACCTAACATCAGCCCAAGCTCGTTCGTTCTTCATTTCGATTCATTTGTCTCATCTCAAGTCTCAAGGATCAGTTCCATCCCAACGGCCAACTCGGCAATGCAGCGATGCGATGCAATGATGCAATGCAATGCAGTTCGAGAACAGGAAACAACCTAGAACAGAAATCCGTCCCGAAAGAACCGGGCAGGAAATGAAAGTCCAGTCGTGATTCGCCTCTTTTTGTCTTTCCTGTCTTCTTGGCCCTTTCCTTGCTCCATGGGCTTCATTCTCTCGTGTCTGTTTTGAGATCGCTTAAAAGAAAGCAGATCCATTCGACGACACCTCCAAAAGGGGACAAAAGGCACAGCTTGCTATAACATAACGCCTTTGCCGCTCATAAAGTCAACAACACCTTCGCTCGATTGAAACGCCGGCAAGGGGGCACAAAATCAAAAAATGGGATAGATAGTCGGAGCCAGACAAGCAAAGGCGTCGTTCATGGTCGGTTCCACCATTCCTGCATGCTGCCATCCGCTGGAGGCGCCTGGACGGCGGCAGCTGGATGGTATGGATTGGGCTGAAAGCCGCCGAATGAGTGTGCCGGTGGGTGAGGGGAGTAGGTCGTCGGGCGCGGCTGCGGATGCTGGTGTTGCTGCGTTGTGGTGCCCAGCTCGATCAGCTCTGCCATGCGTCCGCCGGGAGTCTGGTGCTCGAGCGGTGTCACGTTTTGCTGTTGTGCGTGTGGCAAGTACGGTGCGGGAAGGCTGGCGCTCCGCGGAGTGGGAGCGTGGACAGGATGGTGGGTGGTGGGAGAAGCGGCTTCCTCGGGGCGAGGAGAGGCTTGTTTGTTCGCAGAAGGGGTACTGTTGCCGCTGCTTCGGTCGTGAGGGCTCTGGGCTCCGCTCTCGTTTCGGACACTGCTGCTTCGGCTGAGGTTCGACGGTTGGTACTCGTCCCAGGTACGTCTGGAGACGCGCAGAGGTTGTGGCAGGCCCTCATCCCACGTCGACCCGGTCTTGGTGCTGTGGAGCGGTCTCAGCCCGGTGCCAGAGGTCACTTCCACGCTGGCCCGTCGGTTGTCGTCAGGTAAAGGGATCCTAGGACCGTCAAAGCTCTCCTGAGGTCGCCAGCTGGTGCGGGCGTCATGGGCTTCTTGCTGGTCGCGCAATGTCAGGATCGGTCGGTCAGGTTCCGCATACGGATCTGCTCCCGTCCGTTGGATCTCCAGAGATCGCGACTCTCTATTGATCTTTCTTTGCTCGTCATACTCGTCACGCAGTCCCTCCCAGCGTTCATAGTTCTTCTGCCGCTGCTTCTCGCGACGGTGCCCAACGATGCCTTTATGGCCCAGGTAAATTGACCCAAAGATCAAAGACGTCATGGTTGTTGTGGCTTTCTTCTTTCTCCTTCAGAATCTCAAGGTATATGTTACTGCCACGACCAAGGAAGAGGAAGTCTTGAGGGGAAGGGATGCCTTCTATATCGTGCTTTAAGTCGGCTGCCTGAATAATAAGCCCTCGCTGCCTGATGGTGGTGTTTGTGAGCGGGGCGAATTTTCGGGGGCTATCGCAGTGAAGGCGGGGGCCGTGCGAAGTATCGATCAATTGATGCCGGTCGATAGGACTGCGATGCTCTCGAAAAAAGGGATATGGAGAGAGAGCTGTTGATTGTCTTGTGTATGAGTAGGTGAAAAGTCGAGGAGATAATGGAAGGTTGAAAAGGGAAAAAGGGCAGGCGCCTCAAAATATGTAAGGTGAGTGATAAACACCTGCCGAAATGGTTCCAGCAGCCGTGTCGTTTTCTGCCTTGGAACTCCGACTCCGTACGGAGGGAACGGAGAGATCGCTCTGGTTTGCCGGTCGCAGGGTACAGTAGGTACTTAGTAGTACGTATCAGCAACGAGTCCTTTTCCCGGGCAGATTAGCTGCTGAATCACGCGATGGGAACAACGGCCGTTGCGCTTGTTGATTTGAATTGCTCGGGCGTCTTTAGCGGACGGTGTCGTACAGAAGAAGCATCTGGCCATCCTGCGAGGGTCGTATGATTTGTCGAAAAGCGAATGGGAGCTGCCTGGTAGCGGCGCAAGTTCCTAGTCGATCCGCCTCCCTGCCAGGTTTTTGCCCGCAAATCCATCATGATTCGCAAACAGTGCGCAATAGATGCGTGTCGATGAGGTCAGCAAGCCGCCCACGTCAGATCTGGACAGTGCACCGCGGAAGAAGCCTTTTTTCGCCCTTTGCGGCCTTCCTCATTCGCGCGCCGGCTCCCTCCAGCCGATCGGTGGATTCTCGAAGATTGGCATCGAAGGGTCCAGGAGCCTCGTAGGCTCGTTGCGTGCCCTGGGCGCGGTTCTTTTGCGCCAGACCGCAGGAACAATTACCCTCTTCGACCGCGAGGTGAGGCTCTGACGCAGGGGAATAGAGGCTTTGCTGAGTCAAAGGCTCGATGACAATGCTCGAGTAGAAAAGGGAATTGGCCGGTGTGAAGCAGCCCGTTCTCTGCAGGTTGGTGATAAATAGTATGGTCTGAAGTGGCGGAATAAACCACAGAGTCAGCTTCCATACCTAGGCTCGCTCGATAAGAAGGAAGATGCAAAAGACGCAATCTACCACTATCTCAACCCCACATCCAGGTGGGCAGAGAATCCGAAATCATTCTTCAAGGCCGAGGGTCGCCGGCGAAAGGATCTCGCGCAGAGGCAGCACGGCACATAAGGCACGAGTGTGTGCGGAAGAGCCATCTGGTCGACCGCTTTCCATTCGTTCCATAAACGTGCCTGACAGATTCATCAGAGATTGAGCGAAGCATTGGAGTAATGATGTTGTAAGCTGGATTAACCGCAGCGTGAGTTCGTGGATTGTTGAACCGGCTGTCTGCGTTTTCCGAGCAAAATGCGAAATGCGAAAATGCGGAGAAGGAGCAAAGCAGCCAATTTCACGCTTCCATCTCTCTCACACCACCACCAACAACAACCCACCGACATTCAAGCTACTCTTTTCTCTCCATTCTGTCATCATCGTGTTGCTGTGCAGATCGATAGTTGTCAATGGGCGTCGTCGACACGCGAGCTGAATTGTCTTAATCTTCAATAAGTCCAATTTCCAGCTCCTGAGCAACGAACCATGGCTCCCGTCATCAAGCGCAGAGGCTCGGTTTTCAACCCTCGAGTATGCATGCCTACTCGCGCAAGACATGGCTGTATGCGAATGCTGACTCGGTCAAACAGACTCTCACTGCTCCGATTGCCGCCATTGTCATGGCGGGCCTCCTCTACACCTACACCGTCACATCCATCCGAGCCGCGAAGAGAAACGCGAGGCTGCACCGAGAAGCCGATGGAGGCCAACTCGACATGCGGCGTGAAAGCTTACGTAGACACGGCGCACTGGAGCCGGTCAAAGGTACATCAGGCGTGGAACTCTTCAAAGACGCAAGAGCCGAAGCGAAAGATGAATCCAAGTTCCTGACCGAGAAGAAAGCGAATCCTTTGGGGACAGTGCAGAAGGAGGAAGTCGGCTCACCTCGCACAGACAATGAGGGCATCCTCGAGGGATATCGAGGTCGCGCCGGCCTTCAGAAGCTCAAAGGTGAGCATCCGAAAGAATAGCCTGACTTGGCCAGGTGGGCGGGCGAGCGAACATGAACAGATCCGTTCGAAGCATTGACGAGACCTCATACTCTCCCTGTTTGCGCCGAGCGCGCCGAGCGAGACATGAACACTTGCCCCCTGCATACCATTGTGTTACGGTTCAAACGAGATCGCCGAGATATGTCTTCTCAAATCCAAGAGAGGGACAAGCTGGCTTGAGGCGGGTGACATGAAGAGTGACACTTCCTCACAAGGAAAGAACCCATCGATGTCGCGGAGCAGGAAGATTAGGGATGCTGGAACCACCATCGTACTGCTCGGTCAACTTAAGATGTGGCAAAACAACGGCCTTCATCTACGATACCAGACGATCTTCCCCTTAGTGAAGGCGCTTCGGGCAGTGCCATTTCGGCCGCCGATTCCTGTCAGATGGCACGCATCGCAAGAGACAGACTGGTGTGGCACACCTGGCACTCCAATGGACAACTCCCAGCTACTCTGCCTCACGAACGGACAAAGACATCGACCTGCCACGAAGATCAAGGAAGTCGAACCTTGCTAGTGAGCTGCCGCCCCGCTATTCAGCTTCAGTAAAGTTGCCTGGCATTCTGGCACATCTATCCACATCCATGTATGCGTGTGCCAATCCCGACAAGGTTGCGTTGCTTGTCTGTACGAGTAGAAGACCATCTCTGCAGAAGATTCGTCGATGCAGCAGTGGGACGAGAACAAAGATGGGCGATCGGCAAACAATCCTAGGTCACAAATGACATACCCAGTACGAATGCTCCGTATACGGATCCCGGTCTTTTGCCGACAAGCAAGTCTGCAAGATTCGCGGCGAAGCGAGTGGCTTTGCGGATCTTGATCGGATTCAGCTTCCATCTTGGATCCTGCGTCGACGTCATTTCGCAGCCGCCGCCCAGCATTCAGAATCGCAGAAACCCCAAGCAAGCTTCTAGCAACAAGCCTGCCCAGCATCCTTTGAAAAGACGGCAATGCTTGGGTTCTACTTCGTCTTCGAGACTGTGAACTAAATTTCCCTTCCACGACAAAGTCCAGGATATTGGATTATACAGTGTTCTCGCGACCAAAGCATCAGACTGGAAGAAAAACAAGATGCGATCGGCACTCCTTCTGCTCCACCCGGCAAAGGCAAAATCAAAGCCTTGCCGACACGTGCAGAGATCGGCTTTTCAAGTCCCATGACGTCGACGTCGCATCTTTATTGAATTCTCCTGGTAACTCTGAGAGGCTCGGAGGCTTCCTACTATGGAATACCGCGATCCACTCTGTGGAGATGCATGCTCAATTGATCACACTTCGATACTAGTATTCTCCTGACGACACGGCAACAGCGAAGAATGCTACGTTTCAGAAGCGTCAATGACGTTGGGTCCCTCTGCCGAAAGCCGGATCGTTGCCTCATCCACTTCAAAGTTCCCCTATACATACTTATAGATCTGCCTTCGTTCCTGCGAGCTAATCGACATTCAACTATCACAATTCCCGTAGCTGTCATGGCCATCACCGACATGTTCCAGAAGAAACACCCTGCCCCTCGGCGGGGAGATTCTATTCGTTCGTCCTTCACTGCGACTGGGGATACAGCCGATATCGAGACCGAAAAGGGTCCCTTTAACGATGAATCCAAAGTCCCTTTCCTTACTCTGAGAACCTTCTTCATGGCGACCTTGGTCTCCTTTGGAGGTCTCTGCTTTGGCTACGACACCGGTCAGATTTCTGGTTTCCTCGAAATGGATGACTTCCTTGGTCACTTCGCCGACGAAACTGATCCCCCTGGCTTCAGCAATGTTCGATCCGGCTTGATTGTCGGCATGGTAAGTCAACCCAAAAAACCTCTGCAAACCAGCACTAATTCCGGGCCTAGCTTTCAATCGGCACTCTCATCGGGGCACTGATTGCGGGGCCTCTGGCCAACAATGTCATCCTGGGTCGCAAATATTCGATCGTCATCTGGTGTGTTGTCTTTTGCTTAGGTGTCGCCGTGCAGATGGGAGCATCTACCGGCAAATGGTATGAGGTCATGGTTGGACGTATCATCGCAGGACTTGCCATCGGAGGTCTTTCTGTCATGGTTCCAGCGTACCAGGGAGAATCCAGTCCTCGCCATGTGCGAGGAGCCATTGTCTGCTGTTATCAGGTTCGTCGCGAGCGGCCCAATGCTCGACTTATCAACGCTGACCTTTGAAACACTTAGCTCTTCATCACGATCGGTATCTTGATTGCCAACTTGATCAATTTCGGCACCGAGGGCATCCAAAACACCGCTTCCTGGCGGATCCCAATGGGCATCGGTTTCTTGTTCGCCATCGTTCTGGGAATCGGGATTCTCTTTTTCCCCGAAACTCCTCGTCACGACTACCGCCACGGGAAGATTGACAAGGCCACCACCAGCATCGCAAAGTTCAATGGGGTCTCGGAGAGACACAGAGTGGTCAAGGACCAGTTGGTCGAGATGCAGGAAAAGCTCCAAATGGAGCTCGAGGGCGGCAAACATCCCTTCTGGGAAATTTTCACCGGACCACGAATGCTTTATCGAGTTATTCTTGGAATGACAATCCAAGCTTTACAGCAGCTCACCGGCGCCAACTACTTCTTCTATTATGGAACAACGATCTTCGCGTCTGTGGGACTTTCCAATTCCTACGTCACTCAGATCATACTTGGTAAGCCGTCTCAACCAAGACCCTACTATCCTTACATTACGCTAATAATGGCAGGCGCTGTCAATGTCGCAACCACCTTCCCCGGCCTCTATTTCGTCGAGAAATTCGGACGTCGCAAATGTCTTATGAGCGGAGCAGCCTGGATGTTTATGTGTTTCATGATTTTCGCCTCGCTTGGACAGTTTTCCCTTCAGAACGGTGATGGGAGCAACAATCAGACGATCGGCTATGTCATGATTATATTCTCTTGTCTGTTCATCGCCGCATTCGCCAGCACGTGGGGTCCGATGGCATGGGCTGTAACTGCTGAGATCTATCCTTCGCGATATAGATCGCAGTGTATAGCGCTATGCGCTGCGAGCAACTGGCTCTTCAATTTGTGAGTTGAATTCTGAGCTCGTATTCCGTGGAGAACAGGCACTAACAAACATGAAATCAACAGTCTGATCGCCTTCTTCACTCCCTTTATTACCGGGGATATTAACTTTGCTTACGGCTACGTGTTTGCGGGGTGCAATCTATTTGCCGTCTTCTTCGTATACTTCTTCCTGCCCGAGACTTCCGGACGATCCCTCGAAGAGATTGACACTATGTTCCTTCTCGAAGTTAAGCCTTGGAAGAGCAGCAAATGGACCCCGCCCAAGAACGAGGAGCTTATTACCGCGGACAAGTTGCGTCTGCAGAGTGGAGCGCGTCACATTTCGAAGAAGCATGAGGCTGGTCGACCCGAAGCTGAGCAGCAGGAGACAGTTGCACAGCGTGGTCAAGAAGACTTGCCAGAGGTGCCGGTGGTGTCAGGCCCTCAACATCACATGGGAGCTGGTGTTCGGGGAGACTCATTTATTGTCACTAAGTGAGATAGATGTATACATACATAGTAGTCTAAAGTGTAATACTATATAGTAATGCTGCGAATCCAGAAGAATACCTAGTAGTAGATTTTGGATGTCTCGTAAAAAGCACATCACAATATTTGCCTAATTAAAACATGTAGCTGTCCCTATGACTAGCGTGAATTAAGTAGTGAATTTACACGGGGGATCATCTCTTCGACTAAGCGCAGCTGGCTGTAGATAGGATTAAACTCGCAGCGAATATACATTATATACTCGGACTCCATCCTCGTTTGTGCTTTTTCCCCTTTCCCTTACGCGAGAATACAGTACAGCAAATTCCACGGTATAGAGATTAACACGATGTGAGAGCGGTGCAGCACTAATGTAGTGTAGAACCACTTGGGCATCGATACTACTATATGTATGAAACCGATGTGCAATAGTGGTGTTCCGGAGCACAACTGATGTGCTAAGTTGTGCAACCGATTTGCACTGATGGACATCGGTGCCACACCGGTTCACATCAGTTGTACACCAGTTGTCGGAGTACATCGGGGTGCAACTGGTTCACACCAGTCTACACCAATTCTATATCGGGGTGCAACCGATGTACATCGATGTCAAAGGTGTGCACCGGTGCACATCGATGTGGCAAGTGCCGATGGTTGTGCGCCGGTGTGGAAACAGCACCTCACTACGACAAAATGTACAGTACATTACTACGGCGATTTTAAAAATCCTGTTAGGCACCTACAAGTTGTCGATGTGGTGCTCCTTGTCCACGCCCCAACCTACATAGTACCCGTAACCTCATGACCTCGCACGACCCTGCCTTGCCCTCCAGGCCTTGAGTCCAGGCACCCTCGAGCCTCGAGGTGAGTTTTGCCAGTGGAGCCAGCTGAAGGCGGCTCCTGTCAAAGGGCAACGCCACCGAGAGACCAAGGCCCCCAAGAGCCAAAGAGAATGATTTTGACCAGGGCGAGATGCATGCATGAGTGGCGACACCGACAATTCCAGCGGCCATGCACGAATGTCACAAGCGAGCGAGGAAGTTTCCCCGCCTTCTTCATCTTGCTTCTTCGTCCTCTTCGAAGTGTGTCGAGGCCGTCCCGCGGTTCGTCCCCGCCCCTTCGATGAGATAGGCCACTGCGTTTGACTGCTGGGAAAACCAAGCTTAACAAGATCTCGAGCCTCTCGAATCACAGCGACCAGTTCATTCCCACCGGTTGGAATTTGTCGGTAAGGTTCAAAGCTTGGCTTGATTGAACAAAGCTTTGTGTGTGGTGAGTGAGTGGTGACTCCCAGAGCCCCCCCAGCTTTTAGCTAGGGCGGCCAAATGGTCAAAATGAGTGCGTCGCTCCGCCGCTCCCACACAGTTGACGTTTCCCATGTTTTAACTTGAGTGCTCGTTGAGTCGTCGACGACATCCCATTCCATTCCATTTCGACTGCGTCATCTCCAAGGCTGCTGCTATGCGTTCGCTTCTCCAGGAACTTGAAACTTGCGCCTCCTGACGAGCTCAAGTTCAGCTTTTTCGGAGATCATGACACTCGCGATTCGAGACCAGAGTCCGACCGCCACGAAGCAGATGACTACATGTACTCGCGTCAACCATCTCACGACGACAAGGAAACCAGACCAGGACCGTAATGATTCCAGATAGAGGACCGGCGACCTCGGCTGTGACCATCGCCATCACCGTCGTCGCGACTATCTTCGTTGCGGCTCGCTTTTACACGAGGATCTGGCTGGTGCGATCAGTCAAGCAGGATGACTGGTGGATTCTCGCGGCGTGGATATTGGCCGTGGGATTTTCCACATCCATCTGTGTGGCCGTCCACTATGGCTTGGGAAAACACAAAGAGAACATCCCCGACAGCTCGTTTGGCGCCTTGCGAAAAGCCGAATATGCCTTTGCCATCTTGTACAACCCGGCGCTGATGCTCACCAAAACCTCCATCATCGTTTTCTATCTCTCGGTGATGAGCAAAGACGTCGACCCGGTGTTCAAGTGGTGCAACTGGTTGACCCTCGCAGTGGTAAATTTGGTTGGAACTGCTCTCACATTTTTCAACATCTTTCAGTGCCGACCTGTGGCAGCAGGATATCTCTACCCGCAACCAGCGGATGCTCACTGCACGGACATAGTCACGCTCTATCTGTCTTCAGCGCCTGTCAACATCATCACTGATATCGCCCTCTTGTTCCTCCCGATGCCGATCTTGACAGGGATGCGGTTGCCTCGAAAGCAAAAAATCATCCTCGTGGCCACCTTCAGCTTTGGCGCATTCGTGGCCGTGGTCGACGTGATTCGCATTGCCTACCTGCAAAAGGCTGCGTTGAACCGTCTCAAAGTTGGAAGCAGCACGACCGGCGGCTCCAGCCGAATCGTCGAAGATAACGATTTTTCCTGGTACGCGAGTTTGAGCTTCATGTGGTCGGCGGTCGAGGTGTGCATTGGAATCACCTGTGCCTGTGTACCGAGCCTGAAACCACTATTCCTGCGCTTCATGCCTAGATTCATCAAGGATGAAGGGGATGAAACAATGTCCGGCAGCGCCATGAATCAAGGTTCGCAGCCTGGGGAGCCTGGTTTCGACCTCCCGCGCGGCAACGTCTCCGTCCTGAACAACCCTGCAGCATTCCGGAAACCGATTGTCAAGGAATACACGGGGGAGGAGGATGGCGATCAAATGGGATTTCTGAACATGCTCTCCGGCCCGGTTGAGGAAGATGGACTTTCACTGTCTCGGACCGCGACGTGGGCCTCTCGACAAACCACCAGCAAAAGCGCAGTTTCCGACTTCGGATTTGTTCGAGTGGCCGGAGCGCGGAACATGTTGAAATTGACGAATCGTCAGAGTGCCTGGCCAATCGCAGTGGTCACAGTGATATTCTTCCTCTGGGGTTTTGCATATGGACTCTTGGATACACTGAACTCGAGGTTCCAAACCGTGGCGGGCCTATCTTCGGGAGAAACGCTGGGCCTCCATGCGGCCTACTATGGAGGCTACTTTGCAGGACCTCTGACACTGGGCCGCTTTATCTTGAAGAGATATGGCTTCAAGGCCGCGATGATCACCGGACTGAGCGTTTACGGCTGTGGAACTTTGGTCTTTTGGCCATCCGCGGTCCTGACCTCGTACGGCGCATTCATTGTCTCGAATCTCATTGTCGGATTCGGTCTGTCATGCTTGGAAATTGCCGCCAACCCTTACATCGCCCTCTGCGGGCCTTTGGAATATGCAGAGGTCCGACTCAATCTCTCACAGGCCTTTCAAGCCATCGGAACGGTGTGTTCACCCCTTCTGGCGACAAAGGTCTTGTTCAAAAATGTCCTCAATGCCCCGTCCCTGGTGGATGTGCAATGGACTTACCTGGGCATTGCCTTGTTTGTCTTCGCCCTCGCGGTTGTCTTCTATTACATCCCGCTCCCCGAAGCGACAGATGAGCAATTGGAAGAACTCGCCGATCGTCGAAGCGTCGCATATGCTGCCAAGGTGGGACCGTGGAAAGTCATATACGTGACTCTTGCGCTTGGAGTATTCAGCCAGTGGTGTTATGTTGGTTTGCAAGAATGTGTTGGCAACAACCTACAGCCTCTAATTCAACTGATGCGGCCGGATTCCAATCTTGATCCATTCGACTTCTCGACCGTGGGGCACACCGTCTTCGCTGTTGGTCGCTTTCTGGCAGCGCTGCTGAATTTCTTCTTCAAGCCAAGGTTGATCTTACTCATTCTCTACGCCGGACTCATTACCTGCTTAGCCCTAAGCATGCATCTCAGTGGCGATGCCGGAGCTGCAATCAGCATCCTCACGTTCTTCTTCGAGGCCGGCATTTTCTCAATCATCTTCGCCATGTCGATGCGCGGATTGGGGGCGCATACCAAGACTGGGTCAGCGTTTATGACGGCAGCGATATCAGGCGGCGCGGTCTTCCCACCCATACAGTGGGCAGTTGCCAACGGGCATGGTCTGAAGTACTCCTACAGCGTCCCTCTGGCCGTGGCTGTCTTCGCCTCGGTCTTTGCTCTTTACTTGAACCTGGTCCCAGCAGCGAGGGCCCAGGTCGACCCGGTACATGAGAGTCGCCTGAATCGACGGCGGCGAAACGCCATGAGGCAGGAAAGCAGCGCTACGCATGATGACAAGGTCCAACAGTTCGGATTACCAGGCATAATGGCACGACGGAAAAGAAACCACGCCGAGCAGCCGTCGGTAGAGCATGTGGAGGGCCATGACAGGAACCTGAATGGGGGGCGCGCATCACCACTCTGGACGGTGGATTTTGCAGACGAGAAGAACCACGACGGCGCAAAACCGACTCCGGTTCAATTGAAATCATCTAAAGGGCACGTTGCTAATCTGGCGTCGTGGCCTGGAGATGAGACCTCCGAAGGTAGTGGCAGTGGCAGTGGCAGTAGCAGCAGTCACCACACAAAGGGACACAGGAGAACGGAATCACTGCCCATCAGCCCGCGGACCATGAACCCAGATGATTCAGATATGGTCATCAGTCGGCATCGTCCGCCATGGGAGGAATTCTCCCACGACAACGACAGCGACATTGATGACTACCATGCCGTCATGAAGAAGATGTGAGAGATCTCGCACTCTTGCCAACAATTGGTCTGGTCATTCGGTATTTTTTTTGTTGGCCTTTTGTCGTTTGCCTATGCTAAGTACGATTTGCTGCGTTCTAGCGATAGTTCTGGGTGTCATATAGCGTGAGTACTTACTTGATTTGCTTGGGAATATACATAAGGTACCTTATACATATCTACTCGTACATTTCCACACACTACAAACCGGGATGCCTACAGGAAGGTGTGATGTTGCAGCCGCGGCGAGATCCTTGTTCACCATTACCAACTTGCATGCCAATTGCCAATTGCCGACTGGCCAATGATACCTCGGAAAAATATGGTGAGAAGGATGGATGGCGTGAGCATATTTTATCTAATCCTGGGATGCGGACGACGAGGACGGCGAGGATGCGTCTGTTGAGTCAGCGTAGGATACAGAACAGCAATCGCTCTCGCCCTCGTCCTCGCTCAACGAACGAGCTACGTCTTCCCAAGGCCATCGGATATGCGCCGAGGACGTTGGGTCTCCATCTCCAACGACCAGCATTTTCTTCTTTCTATCAGATGTCGGCGTCAAACGTGGCCGTTGAGAGGTTGAGAGGCTGGGAGGGGGAATCCACCCCGTGCATGCATGCACTTTGATAGAGTTGCATTCAGTTCAGCAAAAACTGTCAAAGTTCTCGACGACGTTTGAGGACGGAGTACGGAGGACGTCCTTTGCCTATCTGGAGGCTGGAAAGGCCTATGTTTGCGAAAGGCAACTCGAGTCACATTCACAGACCGAGCACGCTGGCTGAGCACTGAGCACAGTCTCTATCGGGGCCCGGTCGGTGCTCGATAGTGTCAAGCCTTTCTGGTGAAGAAACGGGCTGAAAACTACCGAGTACGTACTCTACTACGATTTCGACTTTCACATGATTTCGGCGGACAGCAATTGATTGAATCAATGATGAGAAATGCCCGTTGAATTCTCAATTGCGCCTGCGCCCGAGCAAACAAATGGCGGAATCCGTCGTGCCGGCGTCCAATCCCGAATTTTCTACAGCGCTGCATGAAGAATTCTGTTACCTGCATATTGGTGTGGTGGCAGACGGACGGTGGGCCAACACTTGCAGGCTTGAGTAGCTATCGATAGGCGCGGTTACGGCGGCCGTTTGCAAACCTGGAAGGCTTGCTTTGCATTTGCCGTTGTTCATTCACTGTTCTCTGACCCAATTATTGGCGAGGCACGAGTACTCGTAAGGATTTATCCAGGCTTCACCTTGTCGGCTAAGGGCTTTCGCCATCGTAAAGTCGCATTCGACAATGGCAGACAGAGGCTTTTTTCCCTCTTCTCATTCTCGTTCTCATTGCCGAGCTCTGCCTTGAGATCTGGATCTGGATCTACGAGTAGAGTATCAGGATTCATCAGAAACGAATCGTGAGATCTGGGATCGAGAATCTCTTGGGGTCTCACTGATCAGTCTCCGCCCGCGCAGTCGTCGGCACGGAGACGGGGACGCATTTCTTGAATCTTGACAGCGTGGGCCGCCGCTCTCTTAAACCTGCAGGCTGCAGGTACAGCAGCCCGAAGGAGGGTGAGGTGGACTCTCAGGACTGACTGACCACTGACCAGTGACCGACGCAAGGAGCCTGAGGGACACATCCCGAGCTCCATCCGGGTTTTGGGCAGCATCGCCAGGCACAGGGAGCAATCCTGGTCACGGCTTGAACGATTGCGGTTTAGGCACGGCTGTACCTGAATGGCACGTTGCCCGCTCCACGAATCGGGGCATATTGGAGCCTAGGGGCCTCCCTAGCCCCCCTAGCCTGAAGGGGGGCGCCGACAGTGGACACGGACCTGGACCGGTGGCCCAGGCACAAGGAAAACCAGCCCAATAATGCGATCCTCCGGGCTTCAAGGCTCAAGCCTCGCCGCCTGTCCACGACACGACACGACCCGAAGACTGAAGCCACCGACGAGCGGGCTCATTGACAGGGCTGGGCCCCCGGCAGCAAGAGCCGTGCGCCGGCGCCGCGTGGTACTCTCGAAACATCCCTGTCATGTTTGGTGTTTGGGGCCCTTTTCTGACCCTCCCAGTCCTCTGTCTCTTGCGAATTTCCACATTTTCCCTCCTTGAGCGTTGTGTGCCAGCGCGCGGTGCCCAGTGCCCGGTGCCCCGACCCCTGGAGGCTGGAAGACTGGCCCCCCCGGGTCGCATTTCACAGCACAGGGCGTCAATAATGAAAGAGAAGAAAACACCCTTGACAAGCAGACGGATGGCGAATGGCGAATGCAAGGAGATGGAGAACGCAACCGGGGAGACCACGGCCAATGGACAATCCATCTGGACCACAACCACCCCCCTCTGCACAGCGCAGACTCTGCTTTGCTGGCTTGGGTGACGACTCCGAGTTGCGGTCGTGCCATGCATGATCCATCTCGACTTCTGTCTCCCCCAAACCCAAATCCCAATCCGTTGTCGTTGGCTTTTTTCCCTTTCCCCAGAGACGAAAGACGAAGCGAAGCGGGCGACAAGAGAGAGAGAGAGAGAGAGAAGCGCAAAGCTCTACCCACTCTTGTTCCCATTCTGCTCCCGGACTCGTCCAGTCGTTCCTTTATTTACTCTCGTTCTTTGTCCTCTTGCTGGAAGAGAAAGATCTCTCTCTCCCTCTTTCACGTTCACATTCACTCTCCTTCCACAGTCCCTACCATTTGCGCAACTTCACTCTCTGGGCCAGTCCCTCTCGACTTGATATCATTCTCTTCCATTGACACAGGCTTGTCATCGTGACGACGACACATCACAGTCTTCCATCCAACAGACACGCTATATCGCATTCCTTTCGTCGCTGTCGAGCCAGATCTCCAGTCTCTCCGATCAAACCGTCACAATGGTTATGCTCAAGAACGTTGCTCTTGCAGCCTCGCTGCTCGCCCCGCTCGCCCTGGCGATCCCGATGCTCGATGCCCGCAGGATCCGGACTCATTTCGTGACCGAGTACGACGTTATCACCGTCGAGGAAACAGTCACCGTCTGGGTCAACCCGACCGAAGCCACTCCTGCTTCTGTCTCGTCCGTGGACACTCCCAGCGCCGAAGTCCCGGCGGTCTTCGCTCAACCAACTTACATTCCTTCCAGCATGGCCACAGTTGCTGCTGCTGCACCGACTGAAGCGGCACCCGCGGCCTCACCACCAACGCCAGCTGTTGCGGTCGCGGCGCCTTCATCATCAGCTCCGGCTGTCGCGGTCGCTGCGCCTGCTCCAGCGGCACAACCGGCTGTTAGCTCTCCTGCTGCTGTCCCTGCTGCTGCTCCGGCTGTGAGCTCTCCGGCTGCTGCTCCGGCCGCGGCATCCTCCTCGCCCGCGGCGGCCCCAGTCAGCATGCAGCCCAAGAGCGCCTCGGACAGCGGCACCTGTGAGGGCTCTGCCGACGGCTGCGTCGGCGATGTGACCCATTGGGACGGTGGCCTCGGCGCCTGCGGTTGGAATGTCGACACCAGCAGCGAGATGCAAATTGCCCTCCCCTTCGCCTTCATGGGCACTCAATCCAACGGCAACCCGTACTGCGGTCGCTCCGTGACCCTGTACAACCCTACCTCTGGCACCACCGTCCAGGCCACTGTCGGTGACAAATGTATGGGCTGCACTGGCCGCGCGATTGACTGCACCGATGCGCTCTTCAGCGCCATCACCGACGGCAAGGGTGATGGCCGCGTGAGCGGAATTCAATGGTGGTTCAACTAGACTTCCCATCGCGTTATCTTCTTGGGAGGGTGTTCTGTTCGAACCCGACCATACGAGGTCATTCATTCTCTCAATCCAGTCCTTCGACTCGCCCGATAGCAGATGACTGTGTCTCTGTCTCGATTGCGCGACATGACCCACGAGAAGAAACCACCGACATTGACAAGTCGAACGTCTCAAAACAAAGGAATGACCAGTTAACGAATGATGCGAACAAATCCAAAAAGTTGCTTCTGGAAAGCTCTTTTCCATCACAACCTTCATTTTATGAACCACTCACTCAAGCCTCAAATCACGCCACACCTATCATGAGAATCACGACGGGCCGTAAACGGAAACGAAACAGAAACGAAATTGCATATTCGGCACACAGCTGAAAACAGGTGCATGAAATAGAGAAAGGGGTATCTTTTTTATCCTCTTCCCCAGGGAACCCAATTGGGAAAATTTCTCGACACTCCTTTCATCGCTCTTTTTGACTTTCTCTTCAACATTTTCAAACATCTTCATGGTCCCAGGGTCTCGATGGATGATGATCCTATATCGAGTCGCATCGGGGTCTGGGACTAGACCAACAGGTCTTTTATTCTTCTTCGGTGGAGAGGGGGTTTGGTGATTTACTTTTTTGGTGGTGGGGGAGAGATGATCAGGAAAGGGAAAAGGGAAGGACATAGACACATAGAAAGAGAATGGAAAATGCATGCATTGCCTGACTTACTTACTCCTCAAAGATTCCTGATAAGATCCCACTTCGAAGCCTCTCCCAGAAATCATGCCGGTGCTTCTTGCCTAGTCCGCTCACCTGCTAGCAAAAGTTGAGCTGTGAATCGCATCAAGGAACGAACACTGCGATGTCAACCCGATAGAGAGACCCGACTAGCTGTGTTGAGTGAGCTCTGAGTTCTGCATTCTGTTCTGCGATGTCAGATGTTTCGCGGTTAAAGTTCCATGTGAGTTGTGAGATGTCATACGGAGTACAGTACTGTCTGTCCATGTCGAAGAGAAAGAGTTTCGGTTAAGCTTTCTGTCTGGCGTCGCCGGTCACCCGTCAGCGCCGTCACTGGCGCAGAGATGGTCGGATCGCGCGTGTTGCTTGAAACTTGAAACTTGGAAACTTGAAGTCACCCTGGACGTCGTTCTAAGATTCGTATCAGGCCGAGTGTGTGTGTGGCCTTGTCCTCACTCTCTGCCGAATGCTCTTCTGGGTTAGGGTGCTACCGACGACTGTACAGTAGAGTCTCTCTGGCCCAGGAGTGCCCCAATCCGATCCATCAGCCCCTTACCTCCAGTGCGTACGCAGCCTTCCCCCCCGGGCCCCCATTCCCCCTTTCAAAAGTTTTGATCCTGTTCCACTGCGTACGTGTGCGCTCCTGGATTCCGAAACGCTCAGGATTTCAAGATCCCTACTGTAGAACTGACATGCATATCCGGCCAGAACTGTACAGTATGTGGAGTGTGATGCTCCGCGTGCCCAACTCGGATCTCCTCACCGGATCACCAGACGAGATTGCCGTGCTTCCAATGTCCACACTCATCAGGCACCTCCTGCGGTAGCCTGTATTCAACAGGCAGATGTTGGGTGTGTTGCCTAACTATTCGTGTTCGAGAACTGTGGTAAGTCACGTGATTGTGAGGCTACGGTGAGTGATTCGCCGTCCCCGGAGTCTCAGTCCGCATCGCATCACTTTGCTTGCAACGCAACGCGCCGTCGGTCGCCAACTCACGACCTCCGAATCCCACGAGGTTCATCCTATCCTCTCCCACCCTCGCCGCTTCATCGGCCAGGTCAGGCGCGACCATGTCCTCCAATTGCCTTACATCCTCTCGACATGGCTCGTGGACGCGCTCCTGCGACCGGGCGCACGCTGGCGACGACCGGGATGCCGCAGACACAGACACAGGCAGAGGAACAGGCACAGGCACAGCCTGCCTTGCCTCAGCCGACCAGCAGCGGTGATAAAAGTTATAAAGGCGAATTGCAACCCTCACGAATGCTGCGCTCTACTACCAGAGCATCAGCAGCCGCAGTGTCTTCTCCTTCTCCGGCCGATCTTGTGCCAGCTTCACTGCGGCGCAGAGGGCTGAAACGGAGGCGAGACCCGGAACAACAAGTTGAAGGTCCAGGTCCAGGACAAGAAGAAGGCTCTCCATCGAACAAGCGGGCGAAAGCAGCTGAACCTGAACCTGAACCAGAGCCCGAACCCGTTGTCAAGCCTCTCAGTAAAGCCAATTTGAAGGAGTTCCTGAGACTTGCCGACGAGTCAGGGGGCCCTTCGGATGACATGGCGATGGACAGGAAGAGATCGGTGTCCCGGCAGTCGAGTTCTACGGGTCTGAATCAGGAGACGGAGTCGGCAGCCTCGCAAAAGTCCTCATATTCGGCGGCGAACTATCGATGGGGGAGCCTTGCGAATGTACGAATAGTTGTTCAGAAGATCTCTCTTCCAGATGCCATTCGGGCGCGGGTTACCGATATCAACAAGCTCAAGATCTCCAAGGCTGACGAAACCAAGCTACGAGGTATTGCCCACGCGGTAAGGCAGAGCCTGCTTGAAGCAATGAATAGGGCAAGCAAGGAAGATGACTCGGTCGAGCCAATTCTCCATGCCCTAGGAGAACTCAACGACGAGGCCGCTCTGGCCTTCACTCGGAAAGCTGGTATGACATGTTCCATCTCCTCCCGTCGTACCTCGTCGTTCCATCACTCACTACCCTACAGACTGGAACCCCGACCTGAAACCCAACATCCCACGTAAAACCTTCCATTTGAATCTTGCATCCGAATCGAATCCGGCCGACCATGGTGTGCCTAACCCCCCAAGCAAACGGCAACAACCAGAAGCGCCGTGTATTACCCCGGACAGATCAGACTCCGCCATGCCTCCACCGGCTCTTCCGCCGCTTGACCCTCCAGGCAACATCGTTGCCGTCAAAACCCCTCGTCCTGACATCACGGTAGGCTTCCGCGACGGCGCTCTGATCAAAGCGTTAAACGCCCACGGTATCCTGGCTCTCGAGGCCGAGGACTTTCTGGAATTTCTGCACTCCCAAGAAATGCTCTCTTCCTGCCCTCTCCAGACCATGCAGCCCCTCCGATTCCCTTGCCTGGTGGTTGAGGGCAAGTCCTACACCACGGGGCGGGCCATTTTCGAAGCACAGAACCAAGCCGCAGTATCGGGCAGCTGTATGACCAATATGCAACACAAACTTGCTGATCTCGTGGCCCGCACCTCTCTGGCGTCCTCCTACCAGCCAAAGGATCCGCTCGCCTTTTCCATCTGTACTGAGGGCCCCATTGTGGAACTCTGGGTTCATTACACTACAACTGTGAACGGCGTGCGACTTTACCATATGAACATCCTGAGAGGTTGTCACGCGGCCGCTGAGGATGAAGGGCTGGAGGGGTTCATCATGGCAGTATACAGGGTGATGAGCTGGGCGCGCTCCGAACTTCTAACCGACATGGCAACCCAGCTTGCCCTGGTGAAGAAGACGGAACGCCATCCAGTGGCTCCTTAGTCCATTGAGAGCGCCTCTGGGAATGTGATGACCGCCATTCACGTCACTTCGCACACAACTATATATCATGCACGGGGTGAAGGCCACCCAGAGTCAATGTCCACGTACAATTGAGTTATTGCAGCAGAGACCGTCGGATGCATCATTTTCTGATAATCACTATTTTCTTCTGCTTTGCCAGCTGGCAGTGGCAGCAATGCGGCTGCATGGGAACGAGACGCGGCTCTATACCAGGATAGGTAGCTCGTTAAGGCATTGCAACCTGCGGTGAGACGGATACGTTTCATTCGTGCAGCTCCCGTGAGGCTGTGACCTCCAAACAATCGGTGAGAGAGGGGAATATATTTTTCAAACCAAGCAAGGCATGAGAACCCAGCGTAAGCTTCCCATCAAGTTTTGATATTGTGGGATACGTGACTCAGCACCAGACCTGATTTGATCGTCGGTTCCTGACAGGAACAACAAACTTTCGGAACCAAACGAGGCTGTCGTTGCCACCGACGGAGAAGAGAGCGAGCGGCTGTTGATCTTACTGTACAAAGGCGAGCGTCTCTGTCTCTCGTCGCAAGGCACTCACCCTCGACGACCAAAAGTCATTCAAATTCCAACTTTTGCAACAGATCGAAGCGAAGCACCGCGTCAATAATCATGCATCTTGTCCTCTCTCGCATCGAGCCGAGGGACCTCGACGCCATCGTTCCCATGATGTTCGAGTCCTTCCGCAAGGTCGACCTGGCCAGCATCTTCTTCGGCCGCAAATCCCCAGCGTCATATGCCTATGCGAAGAACATGCTGTTGAAAGGCCTGCAGACGGACCCTACCGATGTGTTCCTCAAGATCGAGGATCTCGACGCCCAGGAGGTCGACGTCAACGTGCTGGATGAACAGGGGAACACCGTCGCCACGGAGCGGAGGACCAGGATCGTCTGTGGAAGTAATTGGAAGATCTTCCCGACCTACGTGACGCCAAAGGAGGAGGAGGAGCACGAAGCGGCGACGGCAACGCAAAAGACGAACGGGGAAAAAGCGAAAGACGCAGCAGCCTCAACAGCCTTCTCCTACCTCGAGACGGAGCAGGAACGAACCGACGCGGCTCTGCTGCTGGAAGACTTCCTGACCCGTCGACGTCGCGAATCCCGCGAGGCCCAC
Organism: Exophiala alcalophila; assembly: GCA_001599775.1. Classification (NCBI taxonomy): domain Eukaryota; kingdom Fungi; phylum Ascomycota; class Eurotiomycetes; order Chaetothyriales; family Herpotrichiellaceae; genus Exophiala; species Exophiala alcalophila. The sequence continues at coordinate 1,567,170 of BCHY01000005.1, read as the reverse complement.
GTCCTCTGCTTCTTACTCTTCACGGACCCAGAGTACCAGGGCAAAGGCTGTGGTCGCATGATGATGCAGTGGGGAAACGACGTGGCCGACTCGTTGATGTTGCCGTGCTGGATCGAGGCCAGTCCTGAGGGGGAACGGCTGTATGTCCAGATGGGATATCGGGGGAGGGAGAGGGTCAGGATTCAGACGCAGAGCTTTCTGAGCGAGTATTTGCATATGAGACGGCCGCCGATGGTGGAGAGGGTCACTTTGGAGGGGAGGAAGTTGGTGAGGGAGGGGAGTAAGGGGTCGGTGGATGCTTGAAGGTAAAAGGTAGAGATTATCTTTGGTAGCGATGATTGTTGTTGATGATGGGGATGAAGGATCTGAGAAAGGTTGGCTTGCGTCATTCGACGCCTGAAGGTTGAAGCCGAACGAGAATTGGCCGCGCGCTGCCCTTTTCGAGTCTGCGCCCCAAGAAATTTTGCATCTTGTGATTCGGAACGGAAACCCACGCCGCCGACTCCGACACAGACACAGACATCGTCTTGAATCTGGTGATCAGACAGATGGCCACTTGATTAAACTTAACCATTCTCCCCGTCTTCGTTCTCTAAATCGTCTTCATGTCCTCTGCAACTTGTCCCCGAATGTCAAACTCTCCTCGATAACCTCCCCCCACCTCGCTCAATGCGCCCCAACAACGCTGGTGCCCTCTTCCGGGGCTCGCCAGGTCGCGCCGCCGCCTGGACCTGTGCGCGCTGCAAGCACTCTCAGAATCCGTTTCCAAAACCGCGTCGCGGATACAGCTCGTTTACGAGACCCGTCAGGATTGTGAGGCCGCGGCAGGCTGTGTATTGGGCTGCCGCTGGTGGCTCGGCCGGTGCAAGCCTGCTGTTCTTCGGCGATGACATCAAGCATGGCTGGCTGGCCGCTGAAAGGACGGGCAGAGTAGTGTCGACGTTGGCCGTGTGCATAAACGAGTATGATGAACTGCTGTCGAGGCCTGCGACCCAGCTACTAACATGTATGGCAGCTATCGAGTCACCCTCAACGCCCAGCACGACGATCCCGAAGAGGAGTCCGCGACCCTCAAAGCCTGCCACAAACGCTGTGCCGAACGTACGTTGAAAGTGCTGGAGGCCAATGGATCTATATTCATAAAACTGGGCCAACATATCTCGTCGATGGGATACCTCCTCCCCACCGAATGGACCGAGACCTTCATTCCTCTGCAGGACAAGTGTCCCGTGTCCTCGTTCGAATCGATCGAGCAGATGTTCCTCCGCGATACTGGCCACCGGATAGAAGACGACTTTGACGAGTTTTCGAGAAAACCTATCGGTGCCGCATCGTTGGCGCAGGTCCACACTGCGGTTTTGAAGGATACCAAGCAGAGAGTCGCCGTCAAAGTCCAACATCCCAGTTTGGAGGAGTGGGTTCCGTTGGATCTGGCTTTGACGAGGTTCACATTTAAGACGCTGAAGAGAGCGTTCCCCGAATACGATATGGAATGGCTGAGCAAGGAGATGGACTTCTCGTTACCTCAAGAGCTGGACTTTTCCCTCGAAGGAGCAAATGCGACATACGCCCGAGACTATTTCCAGCGGAGGGCAAACTTCCCTCTGATCATCCCCGAGGTGATCTCGGCCAGCAGACGGATCTTGGTCATGGAATACATGTCCGGTGCGAGGGTGGACAACATGTCGTACCTCGACGAGCACCACATCTCGCGCGACGAGGTATCCGCGACACTGGCACGGATCTTCAACGTCATGATCTTCCAGAGTGGTGCACCGTTACACTGCGACCCGCACGGAGGCAACATCGCCATTCGACATAATCCGAAGAGAAGATACCCTTACAACTTCGACGTCATTCTCTATGACCACGGCCTGTATCGGATGCCGGACGATAAGCTGCGCAGGGACTACGCGAAGCTATGGCTGGCCGTCATCGACGCGGACGAAACCCGCATGCGCAAATATGCCTATGAAGTCGCGGGAATCACGGACGAGCAATTCCCGCTATTCGCGTCTGCCATCACCGGTCGGGATTATCGTGTCCTGACGCGCAAACAAGTCGCCACTTCGTCGCGCGACGCGAACGAGAAGGAAGCCATCAACGAAGTCTTCGGAGAGGATCTCCTCCAGCAACTGGTCCAGCTGCTGGGCAAAGTGCCCCGCATCATCCTCCTGATCCTGAAAACGAACGATCTCACGCGCAGTCTGGACGAGTCCTTGGGTGCGACGGAACCCATGAGGCCGATGTTGATCCTGGCTCGGTACGCGAGTCTGACGGTGTGGGAAGAGGAGAAAGAGTTGATACGACAGCGGGGGAAATTGTTCTACCCTCGAAACTTCTGGTATCTGATGCGTGCGTGGTTGAGCTTTGTGCGCGTCGAGTTGAAGCTTTTTGGATATGAGCGGTATTTGTCTATCAAGAGGCATCTGGGGCTTGATGGGCATGGGAAACCCAAGGCCGAGACGGAGGACACCAATGTCGCGGCATTGGCAGCATGATGTTTGGTTTATCTTTTTGGTTTAGCGTGGCGCTCTTTGCTTTCAAGATAAATGGGAAGCGATATTAGATGTACATACACAATGTACACCGCCTGTAAAGGGAGTATAGTAGATATTGTTTGGAAAAGCACAGTGGTGTTCAGCCTCGCAATCCGTCAGCCTTGTCGGGCGAGGTCGGGCTCCTATTGGTTGACCCGGTCTCCGAAATATTTTCCGAACTTCATGAATCGAATATATGTATGCATGCCTGGCGCATTATTCCTCCTCCTCTGTCAACTGTCGTTCAAGTCATCGCCATTCGCATTTGTGTTATTTCGCCTTGTTGCAGGAACGTGTGACACGCTGCGGCACAGGTCGACGACACCGCCCACACCGGACGAACGTATTTCCGGTTCAAGGATCGACGGCACATCAGAGAATGCCCCCTCCAGCCCAGCATTGACAACCTCACCATGAACCCTGAATCCCCCAGATACACGAAACGGTAATTAGTAAGAATCGGGAAACGATCGCCTAAGAAAAAGAGGAAAAGATGATCAACCTCGGCCTCCAACGAATCTCACGCCTCCTGGGCCCTCTCTTCGCGACGCACCCGACCGCCTTACCCTGGAAAGCAATCCACATCGCCGGCACCAACGGCAAAGGCAGCGTGGCGGCGCTGGTGTCGACGTTCCTCGCCCACTCCGGCTACACGGTCGGCCGCTTCACGTCGCCGCACGTCGTGGACCGGTGGGACTGCATCACGGTGGACCAGCGCGTGGTGGAGCGCGAGAGGTTCCTAGCCGTCGAGAAGCGCGTGCTGGGTCGGAGTGTTGAATTGGATGTGGGTGCTTCGGAGTTTGAGATCCTCACGGCTACGGCGTTTGAGTTGTTCGCTGAGGCGGGGGTTGATGTCGCGGTCGTTGAGTGTGGGCTTGGTGGGCGTCTTGATGCTACTAATGTGCTGAGAACGCAAGATGTCTTGGTTAGTGTGCTTACGAAAGTTGGGCTTGATCATACGGATTTCCTGGGCGAGACGATCGAGGCGATCGCGGGGGAGAAGGCTGGGATTTTCAAGGATGGTGTGCCCGTCGTGGTCGATCGGAGCAACGAGGCTGTCGTCTTGGAGGTCGTCAGGCGGAAAGTGGCCGAGCTGGGATGCGTCCTTGCAGAGCAGACAGGGGCCTCTTCGCAGAATGAGAACGGCCTAGGCCTGGCGAAGCATCAGGCTCAGAATCTCGAGACCGCACTCACCGCCTTCTCTGTCGCTGAGGGACGTCTCTCCCCATCGACGCCGCCGCGCGTGGAGCAGGTCAAACTCGCCCTGCCCGCTCTCGTCCGCGCCGCCATCTCCTCTCTCCCAGGACGTCTCCAATGGCTGACGCGCCCTCCTCCCTGGATCCCATCATCACACGACGATAAACACCCGGCTTCTCTACCAGACACCGACGACGTCCCCATCCTCCTCGACGGCGCACATAACCCCCAATCCGCACAGGCTCTCGCATCGTACATCGACGAAACCCTCCGGCCGCACATCACCTCTTCCTCCTCCGCAGCAGCGGCGGTGCCGACGCCGATGACGTGGGTCCTGGCCGTCAAGAACGACAAGGACGTGCGGACGCTTCTCTCGCTTCTCCTTCGGCGTGGGGACAATGTCGTCACGTGCTCGTTTGGCCCCGTCGAGGGTATGCCGTGGGTCAAGAGTATGGATGCTACTGAGTTGGCGAGGGTTGTGAGAGAGGTCACGACGGATGGGACGGTGGAGGCGGCTGATGCTGGTGCTGTGCAGGCGGCGGTTGAGAGGGCAGTTGAGATTGCAAGGGAGAGTCGAGGCTTGGTCTGTATTGCGGGGAGTTTGTATTTGGTTGGTGATGTCTTGAGAGGTATTCGCGATCGGGAAAATAGGTAATGGTTTGGGAAAAGGGGGGGAGGGGGAGGTTCGGAGGCGCGGATACGCTGGGTCGGTCATCTTCAGGCAGTTCATACACAAGGACTTTTCTACAAAGCGGCTTTGTTATATATCCTACCACCACAGAAGACGGACGGACGATGATGTGTGCTCGAAACCAGCCATCCGGAAAGCGGGCTAAATTGCGCCCACGCTACACAAACCGCCCGCCTCGCCCTCGCCTCTACAGTGTGCCCCAGATCACCGACTCTCGACCACAGAGCATCGACACTCACGCTTTCTTCTCTGAGGCCGGCCTCACCATGATGATCTGGCAATACCACCCATCGTCCCTGCGCCCGCCGTTCTCCCTCAACCGCCTCTCTGAGAATTCGACCCCTTTATCCCCACCGCCTTCCCACCTGCGTAGATCAACCCAGATCTCCGCGTGCTGCTGCTTCTCGACGCGCTGCTCGGTGTGCTTCTCGGCATCATTCCCTTCGACCACCACCCGTCGAAAGCCAACACTCTCATACACACCGATGCCGCCGGGGCTCGCCTCGAGGAAACTCGGCCACCGTCGCGCGTCCGCTTCGGCTGCGGCGTGGCGCATCAGCATCCCGCCCGCTCCGCGTCGGTGGTGCGCCGGGTCCGTGTATAGGTTGTCCACGAGCACATGCTGGCCCAGGAGTGAAGCGAATCGAGTCCTCGCTTGGACGAGGTCGGACCAGAAATTCGAGGCGAGGAGGGCGTGGGAGTTGGGTGGCCAGTCGCGGGAGGCTGTTGCGGAGGGCAAGGATGTGGATGTTTCTTCCGCTCCCCTGGACGGTGGCGGGGGCTGGGGCGTCGCTGTTGTTGGGTTTGTGGTGGGAGAAGCAGACTGTGGTGTGATGAGATAGTACTTGATCGCAGCGATAACTATGCCCTTGGGTCTCGGCGCGGCATCCTGGCTCGTTCCTTCATCGATCATCACATCCTCCTTCTCTTCCTCCTCACAATCATCATCTGCGGGTAACGAATCGTCCAGCACGACGGCAAACCGGCACAGTTCGTAACCGCCGTCCGTTGAGGGGGGGTCAAATTCTTCCACAAAGGCCTTGGCATGCCGCTGTGTATTCGCCCGGATGTAGGCTGCGTGCGTGTCTGGGTCGTCGCCGTAGTAGATGGCCCGCATCAGAGGCACGGTGAGCCACGCCGCGAGGTGAACGCGGGCAATGGCAGGGATGTAGGCGTGATCGGCCTTGTTGGAGGGGTTGAGCGCGTGGACGTGTAGTGTCATTGTTTAGTACGTTACTGACTTTGTGAGAGTGCTCAATCTCGGTACCAGGTACCAGGTACGCTACTTAAGACCTGTGGAACGCTACTTGTAGTCCCGGAGTCAGTCTCCGGCAAAGTGCACATGAAGTCGACAGTAGCTTCAAGATAGATTTGACGGTTGCCTCGGCAGGGTGAGAAATATCCTTGTCTGACGAAATATATTCTCGTATTCACCTCTCTCTGCGGCGCCTACTGGCTTGTCTGACGAAGAAATTGTTGGTTTGCGGCAACTTCCGCGCACGAGGAAAGATCGAGCTATGAGTCTAGTCCCGATTTGGACCACTATAATCCAACGTCGGTATTGGGCATCACCGACTCCTAACTACGAACAGTTCACCGTCTCTTCTCAAAGTCTTCTTGTATGAGGGATGCACTTTCCCCGTCTTCATCGTCAGTAGATGTCTCTAACCGACATGGACGAGCACACTACTGGATTCTTCATCTCGAAGCCCTGCAGAGATGCGCTCAGATGCGCTCAGATGCGCGCAGATGCCAGCCTCGTTGACCAGTCAGGTGAAGAAAAGAATGACTATAATCGTGGTAAGCACTGGTGAACTCCTCTCCTTTACCATCCTCGGATCAAATAATCTCGTCGGAGAGCGTGGTTCGGCGCTCCAGAAAAGGAGCGGCAGTTGCTCCATGGTGCCAATGTACATGGGCGCTCATCGTCCTGACGTAATCGAGCGTTCTTTTAAACCTTCGCGGTTCGATCGCCATCTGTCAGGCCTCTCACAGGTCTGCGGTATTGCAATTACGCGAGGTGCTTGATGTGTAACCGCACTTCAATTTCAAACGAACGGTTGGCGCCAATGAACGCTAGCAGGTCTCGCAACTCGGGCAGCAGAAAGTCAGCTGCAACGCCATGATGATGTGTCCATGGAGGATTCGGATTTGAGGCTGTTGTCTTCCACTCAGCTTGAGCTGCTCCTACGCCACACGGCGTCACTCCATACAACAGAGATGCCGTACCCGGTCGAAGTCGGCAAATGTTCCCATTCGGTCTCTGTTTGCATTTCGATCGGGCCCAGGCCTCGCTCATTCACTCACCGCGCCAGGCCTCGCCCCTTGAAGATCTTCTCACATTCCGCCATTCCATTCTTGTCGTTGCCCGTGTTTCCCACACCCACAATGGAAAACCTGTCCATCTACTGCCCTTCAAGTCTCCTCATGACCCAGGAGAATCTTTCCAAATATCGTCCTGGAGGCTATCATCCCGTCTGTCTTGGAGACAAATTCAAGGACGGTCGGTATATGGTAGCCCATAAGTTGGGATGGGGTGGTACTTCCACAGTCTGGCTGGCAAAAGACTCTGAGTATATATCAACACCAGATGTGGACGAGAGTCTGGATCGTGCTTATCAGCCTAAGGTGTGATCGATGGGTCTCTCTGAAAATCAAAACAGAGCAAAGCACAGCGCTTTCCCGCGAGCTTCGGATTTACCAGTCACTGGCAGCCCACGTCTCAGGCGATCTTGGCTCCGAATACATCGTCCAACTACTCGACCACTTCTTCCACAAGGGGCCGAACGGAACGCACCTGTGCCTGGTCTTTGAGCTGCTCGGTCCCACAATCGACGCAGTTGTCGAACACATCTACGAAGGCGCAGGCACCCTCGAGCCAGAGACCATCCTCCGATTGTCCAGGCAGCTACTGCAAGCAATCCGATTTATGCACGAGACGGGCTATGCACATGGGGGTACTGAGAATTCTCCACCTGGCTGGTGTTTTTTGGGACGTCCTTGTTTCCTGATCTTTCTTTTCCACAGATATAAGCGGCAGAAATGCGGCCTTCACCTCGTCTCGGTTGTCGCACTTGCCTGAGGATGAACTCTTTGAGGTCCTGGGACCTCCCGAATCGGAACAGTTGGAGCGTCAAGACGGTGAGCCATTGGGTGAGTGTGTGCCCCGTTGGCTGGTCAAAGCAACGGGGTGGGACAATTGGATTGACCATGACAAGGAGGACGTTCGCATCTTCGACTTCGGTGAGGCATTCAAGAAAGGCGCCGAGCCGAAAACACTCGCACAGCCTTTGCAGTTGAGAGCGCCAGAGACGATTTTTACGGACAGCTACGATAGCACACATGATCTGTGGCGGGCAGGTGTCCTGGTAAGCATAGCTCGGATGGAAATTGAGGCCCTCAAACGGCCAACCTGACATGTGTGTGAGAACAAGATCTATGTGTTGCTCTTCGGTCTTCTTCCATTCTACTTCTTCGGTGACAACGTCCTGGTCGCCGGTATGATCAATTTCGTCGAGGAACTGCCTGTCGAATGGCAACAAAAATGGGAAGAAATGGAGCGGGAGTCTGGAAATGCTCAACCACGAGGTATGTTTCCCACCCACCCACGTTTTTGAGGCTTTGCCAACGCACCCCAAAAGCCCATTCCTCACAGTCTGACCTGACTAACTCGCGGAAATTTTCTTTACAAATAGTGCCAGAAAAGCCCCTACAATTCAAATTGGAACGAAGGTTCGAAGACCGCATCCACGACGAATCCCTACAACCTCTTCTCCAGATCATCCAGGGACTGGTCAGGTTCCTGCCGGCGCATCGAATCTCGGCGTCTCAGGCGCTTGATATGCTCAGCTGGATGAACTAGCGAAAGGCCTTTTTTGGTGTTTGAGTTGAGTTGAGTTCATCACGGCTCAAATGAGATGCATGAAAGAAAGAAATAGAACGGGGTGATTTTCACTTTACGACTGCATGACAGAATGAATGGGAGCTGCGATGGAGAAAACATGGACACTGATGGGTGATGGGGAAATGGTGCATAAGATACAGGGACACTCATGGACATTGGATGATGGGCGGAGGTGCATAAGATGTCTATACTTCCCACCACGACATATTGTTCTCGATAGATGCATATGAGCGCGGAAAGACGCATTTACGGGCAGATACGCGGTAGCATCAAGCTCTCAAACGGTTTTTACCCCAAGCTTCCTAGCCTTTGTCCCGTCATCTCCAAGCCCACCCTCGCTGTAACTCTGTTTCTCAATGATGCCCAACCATGGGCAATAGAACCGCAAAGGGCGACCGACCTTCTTGACGAACCCTCACCGCCCTTCTCGCTCCTCATCCGTCGGCTCCTGTTCAGCCAACCGCTCCTCACGACTCTTCCTCTCCACAAACAGCGCCAACAAGCCCAAGTCATAAGTAGCCTTAAGCGACCCCGCAGCCACAAAAGCGACCCAAAAGTGATTGTTGGTTCCCAAAACGCCCGTTATCACGGGCCCCATGCTCTGCGCGAAGGTCTTGACCACATTGATGGTGCCCATGACGGCGGTGCGTTCGTGAGGGAGCACGATGGCGGCGAGGAAGGCCGAGCGCGGGGCTACGTCCATGACTTGTGTGCAGGAGCGGCCGATCAGGAAGATGAGGGCGCCCGTCAGTGTGGACGGAATGGGGATTAGAGCTAGGCAGATTGCTGAGGGGAGGTGGGTGAAGACCATTGTCTGGGAAAGAAACACAGTCGGTTAGGGAGTGGAGAGTAGATCGTGACAAGAGAACTGAGTACTCACCTTGACATTGCCGATTCTCTTGGAGATGGACGAGGCCACGAGCATGGAGAGAGCAGAGATGACGCCCGTGATGGAGAAGATTGACCCCAGTGTTCCTTCGGCGAGGTCGAATTTGCGCTTGAAGAAGAACGTGACCCAGGATCTGTGGAGAAGAGGTCAGTAAGTCGTCTTGTCTCTCCCTGTCCCAAGTTTAACTGGGAGAGAAGGTGAAGGAGAAACACCTACAAGGGAGCCAGTCCGGAGGCGAAATTGTCAAAGGCGAACAAGACACACAACTGTACCAGCACGACGCGGCTCTCCGGGCTGATATCCGGCAACAGACTCCACCGCCACCGCTTCTTCGCATCGTCCTTGTTGACGTTATTCGGCGCGTTACCGAGCAGAGGCGCCGTCTCCGTGGGATTCGCACCGCGCGGCTGGGCATCGACTTCGCACTCTTTACTCAGCATCAGGGCCAGACACAGCTTGACGAGCCCCACGCAGGAATAGACGACGAAGATGATCCGGTAAGCCGGGATGGAGTCGAGATGCTTGGTGTCGCGCAGGAATGTGATGATCCAGCCGGAACCGATGAAGCCCAGGGCTGTTCCGGCCGTTCCTAGGAGGGAGTACCAGGCGTAGATGTCGCTTCGGTCGGCGCTGGCGGTTAAATGGGCGATGGTGGATTCTTCGACGGCCCTGAACGGACCGATTTCATTGCCGCTGAAAAGATGAAAGGGAGAACCTAATCAGTCTCGCTGCCTTTATTCGCACAAAAAGACGGACGGACACTCACCTGGGACTGATGACCCCGACAATAGCACCGGCCAGCAAAACCCAGTAATTCCCACTGAGTGCAAAGACGACTCCCGCAACTGACATCAGCGCCGCGCCCAGGACCAAGATCCATCGCCTGCCCAACGCGTCGGCGACCAGAGTCAAGAGGAAGCTGATGAAGACATCGCCGATCAGCGTGAGGGTCATGAACAGGCCGATGCGCGCGTCCGAGATGCCCAGGTCGGAGAGGTAGGAGGCCAGGATCAGCGTGGAGCCGCCGTAGGCGAACAGGCGCACGAAGCGCTGGAGGATCAGGATCTTGGTGTCGGTCGGGCAGTGGTAGAGGGTGATCAGGCCGAGTTCTTTGAGGGAGGCTTTGATGGGTCGGAGGAGTTTGGATGTCGTTGTCGCTGACGTGTTGGGTGAGGGCTGCGGCGCCGGCGGCGCCGGTTCATCATTGGATGGGTTGGCCATTGCGGCCGTTGAGAAAGAGACGGAACTTCAAAGTCGATGAATGTACGAGAAAGGTGCTCGAATGAAGTGAAAGATACTGCAAGCAAGCCCCGTTCGAATTTTTGGCAGTCCGCAGATATGAGGTCTGTTCTGAATTGCTCGAGCTGCATGCATTAAGTTAAGTACTCAACTCGGTCCTCGCTTATATCACGCCCCTATGCGCGCTTCCAGTTAAACCCGCAAAGCCGGGCCTCTCTCGAGCGAGCGACTCAAAACAAGCTTTTCAGGCGCTCAAATAAGCCCACTAGGCGTGCTTAGAAGTTAACTCTAGCTAAAAGCCTACTCCGTATCTAGCCTGTTCAGGTTTTTTCTTCAGCGGTGGATCCTGCAGTACCTTTCGTATGTACTGTAGAGGTACGTATGCACGTGCTGACATAATCACCGATCAACCCGCGTGGGTTTTCTTAGACATCACTTGTTTTTGTTTTTGTTCTTGTTCTTGTACTTGTCCTTGTTCTTGTTCTTGTACTTGTCCTTGTTCTTGTTCTTGTACTTGTCCTTGTTCTTGTTCTTGTACTTGTCCTTGTTCTTGTTCTTGTACTTGCCCTTGTTCTTGAACATTGAGTGACTATATTCATTCCAATCAATGAGAAAAGCAATCAATTCTCCCAGCGCAAAGAGTACAGGTACAGCCGACTTGAGTCTGACGGCAAGCAACACAATTCAACAGACTCCCAGCAATGCTTACATGACACGAAACGCTCAATGTCCTCTCATCTCAGGCTCTCACTTGTCCAGTTCAACAAGTATGTCCTGAACCTGACTCTCCATCAAGTCCAGCTCGCAGAAGTGTTCCAAGTCCCATCGATCCATCTCCATGGCCTTCTTGCCATAATTCCATTATTGCATCTCCATGGCCTTCGTGCCATTCTCTTTCCTGACTCAGAACAACCCTCCAACACCTCTGCAAGTCTCGTTCACCGCCGCATCGGCTCATAAACCCTCATCCTCCTCTGAACCTTCATGTTCAATCTTCTCCTTCTCAACCTCCCTCCCTCTTCCCATGCACATGCGGGCGTCTTCCACCGACTGTTCTTCCCCGTCCAAAGATTCGAACGGGTCGTCAAGGTGAGTCGCCCCCCTGTCGACACACAGGAAACAAGTCCGGCCACGGGTCCTTCTTCCTCTAGCCCATCGTGAAGGGGGTTGGTCCACTGCGTCGGATGCCCGCAGGAGGCTTCTGCCATCGGCTCGCGCTGGATTGCGGTGCCTTCAACGGTGCTGGTGCCTCTGGCTCGACGGCGCCCGCGCCAGTGGACGACGGTTGGTTGCCGCCAAAGGGACTACCATTGCCATTGCCGCCCTGGTTCACGACATGGCCATTCTGGACGTGATTGTTGTCGACGTCGGTCATCTCGTTATCGCCTCGTTCCGCACGGGCGTCATCCTCGTAGTTGTTCAGCCCTGGGATGCGGAAAGGCTGCGGGCCCGTCTGGGGCGAGGAAAAGTTGCCATTGTTGGCCATTGGGTTGACGATGAGACCGGCACCACCAGTTGGAACGAACCCAGGCGCTGGCTGGCTGGGGAGGGAGTCGTGGGTAAAATCCATCTCCCCTTCTTCTGGTATGTCGACAAGGAACTCGCTGAAGTCGAACGAATCAGCTTCCATCATCGGCATATCCTCGTTGATGGCCGGACTTTCGACCCCCGACGGAGCCTCGCAGAGGAATGCTGAGGGCATCGACGAGATTGGCGAAGATCCAAATTCGTCTTCCTCTGTCTCAGGCACGACGGCCACCGGCGTATGCGGCCGGGTTGGCAAGGTCGGCTCCTGGACAGTCGTCGTCTGAGGCTCAGCAGACTCGACGGAGGGCGGAGTATTCTGGGTCGGGGTCGGGGTCGCGCGCATCGTGATCATGTACGCCGGTCCAAGTCCGCTCTGCCACTGCTGTGTAAAAGGCGACTTCTGAGAATGATTCTCCTGAGGAGATCCATCGCGACCTTCAAACGACGACGGTCCTTCTTGTGCTGCTACTACAGCGCCGCCGATCAAGAGTTCATCGAGGGCTTCACGCGTGGCCCTGCTCTCTGGGCTTCCGCACGGTGGTGACGAGGAGGCAGGCGTCGTCTCGTTCTCAGGCTGGGTGGTCGTGGTGGTCGACCGTTCCTCAGGCGTGGTCTCAACATGGCCGTTCGAGGCCTGGTTGTCGTCGGTTCCGAGAGGAGCATCTCCGGGCAGGTCACGCTCAACCTCAACACCATCCATCGGAGGCGTGGCAGGCTTCTCAAAGGGTGGAGCATCCTTAGAGGTGGCGGATGCCTGCTGTTGCTGCTGAAGGGCCTCCTCCAGCTCTCGGATTCTCTGGAGCGCACTGTCTAGCCGTGCCCCCATCTCCTCCTTCGCAGCCCGTGTTTGGGCGTGAGCGGCCACCTGCTCCTGCAGCTTGGTCTCGATGACGCTTGCTGCGGCCTCCATCTCCATCTTCTCAGCCCGTGTTTGGGTATGAGCAGCGACCTCTCCCTGCAGCTTGGTCTCTGTGACACTTGCGGCCTCAACGAGACCTCTCGAGTTGCGCTCTTCCACCACAACCGCTTCGAGTTGGGTGGTTCGAGCTTGCATTTCTGAGGCAGCCTTCTTCTCGTCGGCCTCCTTCTGCAGAATTGCCTGCTGACGGATCGCCTGGGTCTTTGCCTCTGTGACTCGTTGTTCCGCGTCTCGGGCACAGCTCTTCCAGTTGTTAATGTTCTCTTCGGCGCGCACCGAGAGTCTCTTCAACTTGTCGATCTCCTCTCGTGCGGCGTCCAGATCTTGAGCCAGCTTCTCTTTCTCCTGTCTGCATAGGACAAGCTCAGGTTGCCCTGGCTGTCTCTGTGCAGCAGACTCTTCAGACGGAACCGGGGAGGATTGCAGTTCGGATTCTGATTGATGTCCTTCTTTTTCTGTAGAGAGATCATCTTTAGTCGAAGTGCTTGAGCTGAGCATCGATCGTTGTGAGGGGAGCCTTGTCTTCTTCGGAGAAGGTGCTTTGGTTCGGGGAGAGCAGCAACAAAGCATCATATTCACGATGATTGCGATCACAAGAACGATCGCGAAAGTCGTGGCCAATATGTTCCAAATCATATGTATGATGATGTAGAGCACCACACTCATCAACAAGAGGAAACATGTCCAGAAGAAAGGCTCGAAACGCTTGAAGGTGGCGAGGCAGAGAGCGCGCGGAGTCGACAGGGGATCGTTGCAGAACTGCTTGACCCAGGGGGAGGCTCGCTTCTCGACGATATGTTTGAGGCTTGATCTGGATTCTTGAAGCGTCTGCACGATGCGATCGCACCAGGACCATGGCTTAGGGCGGCGGGCATTCGTAGTGATCTGGGATGGATCACTTCCTGCGGGGACCGGCAGAGAGGAGGCTTTGGTCTTGAAGACCTTTGAGCCAGCGAAGGCGAAGAGGAGAACCAGGGCGAGGAGGACCAGTGCTGCGATCCAGAGACGGTCATCAACAGAGATGGAGATTGAGGCGCAAAAGTGTTTGATCTTCAAGATGAAGTCAAACACAGAGATGGAGCCACAAAGGTCTTTGATCTTCAAGATGAAGTCAACCACAGAGATGGAGGCGCAAAGGTCTTTGATCTTCCAGATGAAGTCAACAACCGCGTCTTTCATCTCGACGGGACGACCACTGCTGCTCAAGATCGACGCCGTCGGTGTAGGAACCCGATGATAATAGGCTGTTGTGCCAGCTTCGATGTATGTTGTTGTGCTCGTCACTTTTGAAGAGACCGCCGCAAGGGTTTCGGTAATCGCAGGAGTTGTCATCGACGAAGCTGAGCGAATGACAGTTTCAAATGCAGATAGAGTTGCCGTTGGATGAGAACTCATGATGGTAGAGGTGCTCGTGATGGTATTGAGTATGGAGATGATGATCGGAGAAGGAGTAGGTGATGGAGGACCAAGGGTCAGGACGTTTGGGAACATGGCTGCGATTTTCAGATGAAAGTACAGGACGTAGTCGCTGGACTTCTCTTGAACTTGAAGCATCATGCCCATGAGGGCGCCGAGGAAGGCTGTGAAGTTGGCCATGATGGCTGGTGATGAACGTTTGATGGTTTGAGGATGGGGAGGATGAAGATGGTGATGAGAAGAGCGGTGGGTTGATGATGAGTTTCCGAGAAGAAGAGGAACGAGTTCGATTGAGTCCTGAGTCCGTGTGAAGGCGAAAAAACTGGGTGACTGGTGAATTGGCGAACGGTGAATAGTGAGTAGTGAATATGTGACTGGGTGCGGTACGATTCACCCACAAACAATCAAGCCCCGATTCGGAACAGAAGGTCCAGCCTCGATCAGGGAACTAAATACTGGTCAGTTGCTTTGAATGAGCAGTGGAAAGAATGGAGATTTTGGTCCATGTCGTTATCTATATCAAGTACGTATAGGAGATGTTGAGGTTTTGATCCTGGAAGAGTGTGAGATACTCGTGGACAGTCTGCAGATGGAACATTTCGTCTTATTCTTCCCCCAGACCTGGAGTAGGCTTCTCTTTGTTAAATGTGTTTCTCGATGCCCCCATGTCTTGCTTTCCCTACAAAGATTTTCAGGACGCCGAAGCTGATCCAGGTCAGGTGTGTCTCAAACATATAGGGCAGAACCTCAGGAGTTACTCCCGAGGCAGTAGGTAAGTCACACAGAAAAGCAAACAAAGGACGTCAGTCTCAGTCATAGAGAAACAAACGAACCGATACATCACTGGGAACAAACGAAAACATCTCTGCTGATTCAACAGAGCGAGTGAGTCGGCGCTTCAAGTTTCTGCTCCGTTTGACTCACGCACCGTGATGGCGGCGGACGACAATCTCGGCGGCGCCCATCCCGGATGATCTGAACATGGCGCGCATGTGGCATTGCGAAGAGCTTCAGTTTACGCAGATCAGGAGAGACGATGACTCGCATCAGTGGAGGGATGGAGAGAAGAGAATAAACGAGAGCACAATGAGAAGAAAAGATTTATCTCTGGTGGAAAATGGGAGCGTCACGTGCAAGGCTGAGTGTGACTCAGCCTTGCAGGGACATACATCGATACACAGCATTCCCTGTTCATCTTCGAGTCTGCATTCCCTACTCTACCCCTTGCAAGTCAATCACGACCTTACCAAAGAACTTCTGAGCGTGGAGATATTCATACGCCTCTCGAGCCTGGTCAAACGTCCAGACCTTCTCATCCACCACGGGATTGACCCCTTTCTCCTCCATGAAGGCCAGCATGTCGCGGAACTGCCTCCTACTACCGACGATGACGCCTCGCACGAGGCAATTGCTGGTGAAACAGTCCCAGAGCCCTGTGGTCTTCTTTTTGGATCCCTCTCCCCCGTCACCGCCGAGTCCACCTCCAAGGAAGCCGATGATGGAGATGATGCCCTCACCGGCGATGACCTTGAAGCTCTGCTCCATCGACACCTCGCCACCGACCTCAATGACATGCTGGGCGCCTGAACCACCATGCTTCTCGATGAACTCGCGCGCCGTGGTTCCCCAGTTCGCGTCCGCGCGGTAGTTAATCACCTCATCGGCGCCCAGGTCTCTCAGCCTCTGCTCCTTGGAACCCCCATCACCACCGCCCGTGGTAGCGACGACATGGGCGCCGAGAGCCTTTGCAAAGAGCAGGGAAAAGATACTGACTCCGCCCGTGCCCTGGGTCAAGACCCAGTCGCCGGGCTTCAGCTGCCGACGACCCTCGACGCCGAACAGGGCGTTCCACGCCGTCAAGGCCGCGCAAGGCAATGTGCTCGCTTCGAGTTTTGTCAGGTAATTGGGAATCTTGACCAGGCCCTTGTCAGCGAAGACGGCATGTCTCCTGAGCACGCCGTCGTTCAGGCCGCCCAGGCTGCTCGCACGGCCGGCCTTGGTGGCGACGCCGTCCTCGAAATCCTGGAAGAAAGTCGCGCACACTCGGTCTCCGGGCTTGAAATCTTGCACGTCGCTGCCGATCGCGAGGATGGTGCCCGCGCCGTCTGAGCAGGGGATCACCTGCTCTCGCTTGGTGGGGGCGGGATACACCCCGAGGGCCATGGCGATGTCTCGGTAATTCAGGGAGACGGCATCGATGGCGATGAGGCAGTCATGTGGGCCCAGTGCCGCTACGGGGAGGGAGTCGCTGAGATGGAGGCCATCGAACCCACCGGCGTTGAAGTCGATAGTGTAGCCCTTGGTAGAGATGGGAAGAGACGACGACATGATGACTTGAGGTGAATGCCTCGATCAAGCACAGGCTGCAAAGGGCAAGAGGAACCTGATGGTAGCCCTCATCAATGATGATCTGGACATGTAGATTATACTCCGTACACACGGCTCTATATCTCGACCAAGAAGAAACAGCATCAAATTAATCTCCGGTGCCTTCCCCCGCCATATCTCCGGGTTAATTTCTCAAGACTGGGGAATTCAGGTCCACTTGCTAACTGTTACGTGCTGAACGAGGATCATTTACTACCGATGATCACAATGGGTGGTAGTGAACGAGTTACAGACGGGCCTAGCTGACAAATTCAAGGCCAGCTATGCATTGGCATAAAAGGGGTCAAAGGATCGGAGTCGACGGGGTATCAATCGATATATTCTGCGGTAATTCATCTTCGTATCTTTCAAGAATCAAGTATCGTAGCATCATGATGCAATGTCATCAGCAGCAAGACAACACAGTGTCATGCAAATCAATGCAAACTCTCTCGCTATCATGCCCTCACCGGCCGGCCAACGTCTAAAGGCAAAGAATGATCAGATCCCCCCAAGACCAACTCCGGCCTTCCGTCGGACAGATGAGATGACTCCCCTAGAGCCTGGCAGCCACCAAGCTGAGGTAGATGTTCCAGCCCAGCGCGACCAGTGCGAAAAAGACGATCCTTCTCTCGAACGGGATTACGCTGTGCGCGATGATGTTGGCAAACGGCCACAGCTTGTAGCTGTTCAGGATGATCGGCATCATTTGGGTGCGGAGGTTGTGCGGAATCTTCTTCGGCTCGCCGTTCAGGATGCCGATGATGATCACGAAGGCCATGGTGTTGAGGATGGCGCCCAAGGTGATGCAGTCGATGAACCATTTGGTCCAGATGTTTCTCCAGTGGAGCTTGGGGCCTTTCTTCTTGTTCTTTCTGCTATTGTTCGTCTTGTTTGATGGTTTCGGGGGTTGTCGATGTCCTTGTTGTCTTCGTGGACTCGAGGCCTCTGCAATGTCTTCATCTTTTCCCTCCTCGTCTTCTTGGTCGTCGTCACCCGCGTTGGAGTTCTTTTCCACATCCCGATCCTCAAGCGGGATGGACTGGTAGCCTTTGTTCGAGGAGTAGCCATGCCTGGGAAACAAATGATCCAGCAACTCTTGCCACTTGTAGTTCAACGGAGCAGTGATGAGATCTAGACAGAGGAATTTGAGAAGGCGGATCGGATCGAATTCGAATGGTATCTGCAATCTGGATCAGCTCGTGCTCATGGAATGATCAGAACCAGAACGGTAGACCGACTTCTTCCTTCCGCGCATCGATGAACTGGGCGATAACGTTGCAGATGGAGACGATGACCGCCGACTGAATCCACGCTTCCGCCAGTGGCCTTCCTGGTCGCAGCTTCGCCAGCCAGCTGCGGTTCGTCTCATCTGGCATGATCGCGTTTATGAGACACGGAGAAAGAGCAGGAAGAGTCGCATGGTGGCAGTCCTGGCCCTAATTAAGGTAGGGTTCTCAAGTAGCGTTTCACATGCAGCAACGGCAGAAGGTCGAGTTGATGATGTCGTAAGGTGGTCAGCGACAGGGTCCGGGGGATGTGGGGGATTAGATTTGGTCGCGTTTGGTAGCGTTGCGAGCGGTGGCTGGCGGGGAAGAGTGACAACTGACAGGCTCCCTAAGCGTCGATCCTGGCGCCTGGATGACGCTGTTTGGCCCTTTTGCAGCCCTTAGGCATTCCAGGCGTACCAGACATGTACCTATAAGGGTCAGATCTACGGGCAGGTACTTACGTGTACTACTCGGAACGGGACCGATGAGTTATCAGTGCGTATCTACCAGATCAACAACATGATGCCCTTGTATTCGGCGTCTTCGAGCAAAATGGTCCCCTTCCCATCCTCCATTTCAGTACCCTTGCAACTCTCACAGCCTTAACCCCTGCAGCGCGGGCACAGCCTTGCGACATCAGGAGGTGACAAGGCTGGCCAATCATCGCCGATGTAAGCCCAGTCCCAAAGGAGAAACGCGTTTTTCCGACCCGAACCACTTCACATCATCCATCATCCTCGAGGCTCGCGCAGCTCCGGGGGTCAATCAAGCATCCAACTGAGATGACTACGTAGAGTCACAGCACAGGCGTATGCTGGATCAGACCCTCCCGCCCAAGAGCAACACCCGACCAAACAAGCACCATGGCACACAACGCCTCCAGGTCCTCACCAGAATTCTCCAAGTTCCTCTCCACGATCCTCACCCCCCGAGGCACCAACATAACAACCACGTCGGAAGAAGACCTCGACCTGTTCTTCCAATGCTGGATCCGCCCACACTGCCCAGCATGCCTCTCATCAACAAACCCCGAATACCCATGCTCCTGGTGCGCGACGTCACAAGTCTGCGTGCCCAACACGGTCATGCCTTATCCCTTTGGCATCCTCGCGCCCATCAAGACCGACGCCATCTGTCCGCTCGGGTGGCGGGAGCGGTGGGAGCTGCGCGCGCGGCCTTTCAGCTGTCGGTGCTCGAGTATGACTTTTGTCAGCGTCGTGGTCGCTGTTGAGGCTACGTTGGTGGGGATCGTGGTTATTTGGTGCGCTGTGTTGGTTGGCGCGTGGGTGGGTAGGTTGTGGAGGGCGAGGAAGGCCGGGTGGTGGAGGCCTAGGAATTGGGTTCCCAGGTGGGTGAGGAGAGAGAAGAGGGATGTCTCTACAGAGACAGAGACAGAGGCGGAGAGGGAGCCGAATGCGAATCGGAGTGTGTTGTCGGCAGCGGCAGCAGCTGGGGAGACCACGCCGCTCCTTGCTGCTTGATTAACAATGAAAGGACCTTGGTATTCATTGATTATCACTGGTTAAGGCATCTACCGATCCCGGAACAGTGCGCATTGCTATCAAGCATCCCCTCTATCAACTGGGCCCCTCCCCACCTTCATCCTCAGCAAGAGCAGGAGCAGCTGATCCTGGACCTTTGCACACCTTGCTGATGCGATACTCGACACTCAACGCCCCTTCACCGACGACGAACCTCCCGGAGCCGACGAACAACGCTTGCTCCAAGGATTTGTATCTCATCGATCCCGTTTCGAAGGATACTTGGGTGACTTTTTTTATGACACAACCATCGGAGTTAGCACCATTGTCGCAATGAGGAAGCGGAACGATTATAAACGATTATACAAAGATAGACTAAAAGGTTGCGTCTATACATACAAGAAGTGCCAAACTCGGTGGATCTCGCGTTCGCACTCCGGCCCAGGATGCGGCGCATTTCATTCGTGATGTCCACTATGCCGGTATAGTGGATGTGGATTGTCTGGAGAGAAGCGGTCACAGAGATATCTTGTCAGCGGTGAAGATGGACGGGGAATGGAGCCCTCTCCAGATATGATCAAGAAATGAGCGGGTGGGCCGGGAGACATACCTCTCCATTCAGATCTCTAGCCACAAACAGCAAACGAGGAAAAGTCAGCCACCAGTCCTCTCGGGCAACCTGTGCAAAAGGCACCCAGAAAGACAACAGGAAAAAGATGGCAAAGAGGAGGAAGAGAAAAGGCTCACGCAACAACCAAATCACTCCTCAACCGCATCCTCCCCCCGTCAGGATCATTATGCACGTAATCGACGCCCTGCCCGCGAACGCGCGCGTCCACACGCACGGGGAACCCGGGCTCCGAGACCAACGTGCCGCTGACCAGGGGCACGACAGTCAGAGGGTTGCCGCGCGAGAGGGAGCCGATGGGCAGCGCGGGCCCGATCACGATGGTCAGGTGGAATGCTGGTTGGAGGGTGGGATGGTCGGCGAGCGTGGAGGGGGTGGTTGTGGTGGAGGACATTGAAGAAATCGTGATGAAAGGAGAGGTTGTGCGTGGATGTGTGGTGATCGATAGATGAGATGATCCAGCAGCAGTCGGTCGGTGTTTTCGTAGAGCTGTTGTTGCTGTCGTCGTACCGAATCCGACCAATCTGCCTGAAGTGTCCGCTCTCAAAAGACCCAGCGTCCGCGTCAATCCGTAAAGTCAGATGCCGGCATGATATGTCACTCGCTCGATCTGGTCCTGCTTCAGGATATGAGACAGGGCACCCACCGACGAGGGTTATCAAGCCAGGGCCAAGCTGTCTTGGACGTGAAACAGATGGGACTGGAATCGAGAGGATTTATGGAGTTTGTCGTCAGCGGGAGGGAGAAAGTTGATCATGTATCTGCGGAAGAAGTTACTTTAGGAACTATTCGTGCTTAAGGTAAGAAGTCATATGCGGAGGAACTAGATATTCCGACCCCGCAAGTCGCAACAGCCGACCATATGAGCGAGCCGCGCATGATACAGTACATCTATCTATACCGTACACTGATTGACATAACAGGTCCTCTACAATTACTATCTCAGGAATCCCAGAAATATCTCTGGTCGGTTTTCAAAAAATGAGTTTCATTCTCATTCATATCATTATCCATGAGTGAATCTCATAGCACATGATGCCATACTGTAACATAAAGTCGCCCGATTCGATTGGAACCCGTTTCTCTGTCCAAGTGGCGTGGCGTATCCATCACAGGCCCCCAACATTAACCGAAGTCGTCATTGATGTCCTCGTCTGGCTTCGTGTGAACAAAGGCTCTCTTGACAAATACCTTCCAGAGGTGATTCTTTGTCGTTTTCGATTTCTTCTTCTCTGCCTCCACCACGCCTTGCGTGCCGTGAGATTCTCCATTCAACTCATCTGCTCCCTCAAGAGTCTCCAGCTTATCGCGCCCGATTCTCTCTGCAACATCCAGCCACGATCTCACCGTCAGGTCTTTCATCTGGTACGCGCTGTCATTATTCGTCATATATTCGACTTGATATTCGAAGAACTGCCCAGCATTCTTCGAGTCGGGGTGTTTTGGGATCTTGGTATGTATCTCGGTCAGGTTGGCGTAGTATTGGGTCAAGGAGAGGAGAGATAGGGATTGCGGCGAGTATCCCGGTCCCGGTGGTGAGGATTTGGATGGCGGTTTCGGAACAGGGAAGGTGGGTTTCCTGTGTTTCTTCTTTCGGCCCTTTTTCTTTCTTCTCTTCTTCCTGAGGTCGTGCATCTCGAGGTCATGCATCTCGTCGGACATGTCATCATAACCGAGTATCTCATCAATCTCCTCGAGTATGAATTCTTCAGCATCCTCGAGGTCGCTCACATCGGCGATGTTCGCCGGTTCCCCGATCGCTCGATCGGCTGGGTGATCATGTTCCAGTCCAGTCAGGTTGTATTCCACAATGCGCAAGGTCGGGAAAAAATTCGGCACCACGCTCGGAGACACAAGACTCAAGCTGAACCTCTCTGCCCATGGTCCGCCAATGGAATCAAGAAACTTCTCTAGCTCCTTCTCCGGGTCCGGCTTCTTCTTTTTCTTTTTCTTCTTTTCCGTCTCAAGGTCGTTCCCTGGCGAGACATAGGAAAATCCCGATGGAGGTTTGGGCAACGCGGAAAAGCCCGATCTCAGTTCGTTCAAGTACTGTGCCTTTGCGGCGACGGTAAGAGTGTCGTTGTCTGTCTTGCCCTCAAAACCGCCCAGTCTTTCGAATTCATTATCCACGCCCTTGATCTTGAATTTGTATTTCAACTGTTTGACATCTTGAAACATGAAATGGTCCAAGTTCATGTGGCCAAACATGGACGCGATTACCACATCTCGGTATTGTCGCATCCACAGGGTGTATTTCTGGTAGCAACTTTCGTCCCAACTCTGTTTGCTTCCTGTCCTTGCCGGTGGAACATGGCCGATCAAGATCGCTTTCATCCCTCGGTCGCGGAGAAACTGTAACTGAATGCGCAGCCATTCCATGTGCTCGTAGCCGGGCTCGGTTTCGAGGTCGCAGCCGTCGACGGCCGAGTTGGAGTCGAAAAAGTACAGCGTGTTGAGACTGATCACCGCCAACTTGTTGGGTATCACTTCGCTAAAAAACCAACCACCTCTTGCAAAGGAATGCCGTTGTGCCTGAGGGACGAATTTGTCCCACACGTCGACAAAGGCTCGAGTCCACTTATTGGGGCCCGGTACAAAGATGTTATGTGGAAGAATGTCATTGTTGCCAAAGGTGGGCACAATGGGGACGATAAAATCGTTGGTTGGATCGGGGTCGTGGACGTTGTCGGGCTTGCCAAAGACCTCGACAAACTTGTCCACTATCTGCCGGTTGAGCTTGATCACCTGTTTGTCCGATCGAGGAAAACGCTCGTCATTATCGTGTCGAGCCGAGTCCCCCGTCCAGATGACAAAGTCGACCTTGTCCTTGATGTGGTCTTCGATCCATTTAAACGTGGCATCCACCAACGTAAAGGGTGTGTCACATTCAGTCACCTCTGCACCGTAGTAGCCGGCGACGCCTTTGCCCGAATGACACGCCTGGTCGGGGTTGGAGGGCGATTTGTAGAAAGGATCGGGATGGATGTCTGGAACCATTAGCATACGGCCGCAGTGCGAACCACATTTGCCATACCTGTTATGTGTAAAAACCTGCCGTGCAACTTCCTCGGCGCCGACTTGGACTGTGACGACGGTGGCCCTGCAAGGATCTGCTGCAGACCTGCATTCACGTTGCTCGGAGGCGCGTCCGCAGGCGCTGCTACCGCAAATGCTGCAAGCAGTAGCAGGCCGCCTCCCAGGCGAACCATCGCAGAGGGGCTCGGGAGCGATCACATTGACTGGTGACGACGACGAGGAGGAGAGAGGAGCGGCCGGGCAGGAGCTGAGCAGGGATTGTCGACGACGCGAGTGACAAGAAGGAAGAGTTGAAGAGCTGGCAGGTACGAGTAACGCGTACCGAGAGCGCTGCGGGCTCGGGGAGGACGGACCCTGCAAATGGGTGGCGCGGCGCACGTCAGAAGGCCAAACGGTGCCTGGAGCGTGTTACTCGTAGGGCAGGGCCTGGTGCCAGTGGGCGAATGAGTGTCGCGGCTGCAGCCTGCAGTCCTCTGCGGCGGAAACAGGCGAACGCGACAGCTGCTCTAATTGGCGAGCAGCCCTCAGCGGGCCCCGGCGGGAGGGCACGAAGTTCGGAACGGCGTGAGGCGAGCGCCCGCGTGGCAGGCTTCAGATTCCAGATGCGGTGCGCCTTTTTCTCCCTGCTTGTGAAATTTTCGCGGAGGAGCTGGCGCAGAATGCCAGAGGCTTGCGAAGGTTGAGAAGATATAAAAAAAAATCAATCCAACGCCATCCTGCACACTTCATCCCTCCACATGCATTGTCGCCCGCTCGTGTGACAGATCGCTCGCCCGTAGGTCGAAAGGCCCCAAATTTTCAGCGCAAGAGATTTCCACGAGGCCAATAAGCGGGACTCCAGCCTGCACGTGTGGGTGCACCGCGCTCAGATGACTTTGGGCGTCCCCCCCTTAACAAACCAGCTGACGTTCGTTTGGTCTCTCGTTGTCAACCTCCCACACCTCGAATCCGCGTCGCTAGGCTGATTCGGGCTGTCCAGGTGTTGTCCTGGTCGCCGAGGGGGCGGGACCGTCGCTCCTGGAGCCTGGAGGCGAGGAGGATGATCGTCCAAGGCCCGGCGGGCACTATTATTGCGTGCATCGCATCCCTTTCGTGGTTTAGGACTCTCCTCAGCCTGCTAAGCACACGACACTGTGGTTCAGCTCTTCGTGCAGTTGTGTCGTCCAGAGCGAGTGATTCGTGTGCCGCTGTCGCTTCGAGTTACCGCTAGCCTCCATTTCTTCCACCATAGAACTCGTAGCTGCGTCGAGGCAGTGTCCCCGGCGGCATTTTGAAGTTCCCCGACATGTGGAATTCGTCTGGCGGCGTAAGCAGCCGCTGTTGTTGCTGCGTGTCAGATTGGTCCTGTTGCGATGGAGGACTGGGAAGCTGAGCCGATCCTGTTGGCTCGTACGCATAAGGCTGGGAACCAGTATAGACTTGGTTGGCCGAATTGTCATATCCCATGTTGTTACTCGCTGGCTGGCTGATTGTACTGGGATATTGGACGGGACTCGGTCCCATTTGTCGGCTCTTCAACCGAGAGAAGAGAACTGCGGACTCCTGTTCGAACTTCTCACGCATCTCGGCCATGGACCAGCGGATTCGCGCAAAGTCCAGGATCTCGATGAGCTTGCGCAAGCAAATGGTCGCTCGTTGACCATTGTCCAACGGGGCATTGTTGGCCAGGGGTGAGCCTCCCCGAATAGCAGGCGAGGCTTTGATCAATCGGTCAAAATCTGACCACATTACCTCCACAAACTTCTGCCCAACGTACTTTGCGCGGCAGATATCAGCATAGGTGAGGTACGCATGCCAGCTCACGTCTTGCGTCGTAGGCTGCAACAGGTCGGCATACTGAGCCGAGTACTCAAAGACCAGCTCCTTGTTAAGGTCGGTCATGCTGCTGGCCGGCACCCTTTGGTTGGGCGAGACCACTAGGATTTGGCAGTACAATCGTTCGAGGTTGAAGAGCAGAAGATGGCGTTGTGACAGCGTCGGGGGAATGGTGGAATGCCATGCGTGGATGTCATTTGACACTGTGCTGGCGTATGTCGCCGCCGTTGCAAGAGGCCATTGAGAGCGAGAAGACCATCGCGTCGTCTGATAGAATGCCGACTGCACACGTCGAATGTCAAATAAATAGAGAGATGGCGTGATGGGCCGGAGGAAGAGCTGGGACGAAGAGGGATTTGTCGCCGATTCCGGCAGCGGGATTTCGGAGGCTGAATCGTCGGTAAAGGAGAATGCTCGGTCCAGAGACATGCTGACAAGGCGGTCGAAGGCGTAGACTGAATGGAAAATTCTGCGTCGAAGGTCCAAGGTACTCTTGCCTATTTTTGTCTCGGGCGGAGGCTCGCAATGAAGCCCAAGATCAACCACGAGGCGGGACGCCATCCCAACGAGATACCAGGGATCATAGTGGACAGGGTCCACAAGCGAATATTGAACCAGTAGGAGCAGGGCCTGCACGCCGGCAATCGACCCAGGATGGAGGACGTAGCCGACCAGTCCTCTGGCGGCCGCCATGTGTTGGAGAGCGGTTTGGTCATTCTCGTCTCCTCTTCGTTGTGAGCTCGAGGCGTATGCGATCGCCAGAATGAGTCGGACGTACCACACATCCAGCGGCGCCACTGTCGATGGGGTGATGGACGATTCATGATAAATTCGCGACAGGCTGCCCATGAGGTCCGTTTCCGAAAAGAACGGAAACATGACATAGATGTTTTCGAGATAGTGGTTGATCATGGGCATGATTGCGTAGCGAGGCGGAAGGCCTCGAGTCTCGAGAGCAGGTAATTCTTCTCGGGCCGCGGCGGACAAGAGGAGTTTGGCGAAGGACATGGTGGAAGTGAAGCCGTGAAAGTCGCGCGACGTCGCGTTGACGGTCAGGAAGCCGAAGTCGCTGACCAGCTCGTCCACATCTGAGGCTTCCTTTCGCCGTTGGCCGCTGATCTTTCGAGCTTGCGACGGTCTCCCTGCCGGACGAGAGCCTCCTGTAGCCTTCTGGGAGGCGGCTTCGGCTCGAGCGAAATCCACCTTCCTCTGTAGCCGTTGAGCGGCGGCCTCCAGAGCGGCCACATAGCTTCTCTCTTTACCCCGGGCAAATTCGTCGTTCGCACTGGTACAGCTGGTCGACTTGCCTGATCGCTCACACGCCGAGCACGCGGGCAGTTTGCCATCGCATTTGATTTTGGCGGATCTGCACCTTGCACAAGCCGCGACGGGCCTGGATACCCTCAGAGACGGGGCCAATAGAGCCTCAATGGACTCAGTCTTTGCCATTGAAGCCAACAGAGCAGACGGGTTCAATTCGTCGAGGCACGCGTTCGTTCGTCGAAGTCAGAGGGATGAGGCGGTCAGGCTTACCAGCCGCCGAGTCCGCGAGATTGTGGTGAGCGATATGGGAAACAGGACATCAGCCCGAGCACCGTGCTCGAGACCTGACGTTGAGTAAGCCGAGGAGGAAATATCTGGAATTGACTTCGTGGAGGGGGGGTCGATCATTGATGAGAGTTCTCCCAACTGTCAGGCTCGCGAGTCCCCAGATTCGGTTCTCAGACTCCCGGCAATTTTGCTTTTGACGTTATCAGGTCGTTGGTTGGCGTCACGAAGAAGCACGAGTACGAGTACCTAAGACCTAAAACTTACCGTGTTCGGTGAGGCACGGTCACGGGCACGGATCATAGTTTTTCCTGAGCCGGCGGAACTGTGGCTCCGAGTGAGAGTGAGTGCCACGCGCCCACTATTATTATTATTACTCTCGGAGTATGGTAAGGAATGGACCTGGCAGTCTTCCCCAGGCCTCGCCCTTCTAATCAAGGCCCACGGCCCAGACGCCAGAGCCCACAGCTCCAAATAATAAGCGAGATGGCATTTTCCTGCCAAATGGCATTTCCTGCCCTGAAACTTAAGGCTCCCACGGCCCAAAGTACACGAGAGTAGTACGACTACATGTACTACGTACAACTTTCAAGTAGGAGAATTTACGTACATCAGGTAGGCGGGAGGTACCTTTACCAAGCCGGAACTCCGGGAGTGCCCTAAAAGTTAGGTGTAGGTGGGTAGGGCCCTCAGGCTTGGGCCCCCCAGCCCTGCTGCCTAGGCCCTACCGAAGACTTACGAGTCGCGACTTGCGAGTCGCCTGGCTGGCTGTCCGGGCAGTGATCAGCCACCCCCTCTCCCGTCTACCCCTCTCTCCGTCCCGCCTCACTTCAGCCCTACTCGTACACTCTGGACCCGGTAAGGTTCAAGGCACCTACGAGTATCTTGTTTTTGTTTCGAGCTGCACATGGCCCCTCTCGCTGGAGACTCCCAATCCCAATCTCAATCCCGTGTCCCAGTCTGGCAGTCAGCCCATCGACTCGTCTAGCCACAAGCTGGATCCGGATCAGCGCTCGATCCTCGAGGTCTTCAAAGTTCAATCCACAGCTTCAACATCGACGGACCGCATCGCTACCCCGACTGTTCACCGCACGGATTCCGACTCCCGGCGCTTAGACTGCGTTCTGCGGCCTGCCTGCTGACTCTGAATCCTGACACGCTCACAGCCCACAGGCCTTCCAGCAGCTCTCCAAGAGGAGCACCGGGCGGCAAACCTGTGCGCACTGGGTTAAAGCGAGTCTGACAGGCCCAGTCACGGCGTCGGCAACATTCCAATAATATATCGAAGGTGGTGTCCCTGGCTGCCTCTGCCAGTCCATGCACAGAGACGGCTTGACTGCGTTTCCTCGGCTTCGCTAGGCCGGGCCCAGACACGGCAGCATGACACCAGATCTCCATTGCATACTCCGAACCTGTCGAATCTATAACACCCGTCTCGGTTTCCTCGGTCCTTGATGGCACCGTCGGCAAATGCGACAATGGCCGACTCGCCTGAGACGGCGAGGGCTCGAGACAAGGTTCATCACACGGTGACCGCGTGCGTTCGGTGCAGACAGGTGAGAGCGCACATCTGACATCTGGAGCCTTGCAGTTGAAGTCGACATCATTGACCCTGAGTAGAGAAAGACACGATGCGACCCGGCGCTTCCCCGATGTGAACCTTGCGAGAGAAGCAATGCGCATTGCGAATATTACGATTCCACGAAGGACAGGACCATCCCACGCACATACATCACCTCCTTGCAGGAAACCGTTCGCCGGCTGAACGATGAACTGAAGGCGCTGGACAAAGAGGAGGACTATGAACCGGACCACGAGTCGATGGCGCGAGGCGCAGGCCTGGTCAAGTTCAGTGAGCATGATGAGAGTCGATTCCTGGGTCCTTCGAGCGGGATCGCGATCACGCGCTTCGTGATGGAATTCGCTAAGCAGAATTCCTCGCGAAGGACGATCAAAGACGTTGTACCACATCACGCTGCGCAAGAAATCAAAGAGAAGTTCGATGCCGAGAGCAGTAAACCTACGTCCAAGGTGTACCCTCTCATCAGTTCCGTCGCTGCGCCGGACCTCCCCAATCGCGATCTGATGGATCGCCTCGTCGAAATATATATGGTCAAGGCCCAATACATGCTTCCGCTCCTGCACGAGCCGTCTTTTCGGCAGGAACTCCAGGCAGTCTACGACGGGTCTAATGACGCGACTCTCAACTTCCAGGTCCGTCTGGTGGTGGCCATCAGCATGCAGAAACTGGACAAGCTCTATGCCGGACTGGCCGACAGCTACTACCTAGCTGCATTACCCTATCTCTCCGGTGCGGTGCAAAAGAAAGATCTATCCACCCTGCAATGCTTTGCCCTTATCGCTCAGTACTCCTTGCTCACGCCAACCAGAACCGCAGCATATTGGGTCGTCGGCATCGCGGCAAGATTGTGTCAAGAACTGGGGCTGTGTGAAGAGGAGACCATCCTTCGGCCCCCCTCTGGCGGACGCCCCAACGCTCTCGAAGTCGACATGCGCCGACGCTTATTCTGGATCATCGTGTCGATGGAGTTTGGCCTGTCGCACAGCCTGGGAAGGCCGAGTGCATTTGGGACGACGGTGGACAATATCCATGTCAATTTCTTCGAACTTTGTGACGATCGGTACATCACCCCGGAGGGACTACTTCCTGGCCATCGACCGATCATGAAAAAGTGTATATCCATTCATTTCTTCAAGATGAGACTCCTGCAGGCGGAGATCAGACGGACCCTGTATCTGAAAAAACGAGACACTCCAACGCAGGACAGCGATCCTTGGTTCCACAACATGCTGGCGAAGATAGACAGTTGGGTTCGCGATTGTCCGAAAAACGACGAGGGGTCGGGACTGAGCGAGAGTTGGTAAGTGTCCTTTGACTCGGCTTGCTGAAAGCGGAGGCGACGACTAACAACCTCTTTTCTCTCAGGTTCATCGGCCGCAAGAACACAATGGTGGTGTTTATGTATCGGCCGTCGCCGCAAATCCCCAATCCCTCCTTCTTTGCCGCCCAGCAATGCTATTCGGCGGCGATCTTCAACATCCAGCTTCAAAAGCGGCAAGTCGAAGCGCAATTGATCGACATCACATGGATCTTCACGCAGGCCATCTTCATGGCTCTGAACACGGTGCTGTGGTGTCTCTCATATCCCGGCATCCGTCAACAGTACTCCATTGAGGACGTCCAGCGGCACATCCAGGACGCTCTGAGGGCGATCGATCTATGCGCAGACCGCTGGCCGGGCGTGCGCTCGGCCCAACAGCTCTACGAAAATCTCGTCCAGGGATGTTTGAAGGCGTACGAGGCTGACAGCAAAGCATTGGAATCCCCCGCTTCGGCGGCCCAGGATGTGAGCTCCTCGGCGTCGCAGTTCGGGAATAGTCCCGCCAGCACGACAAACACGTCGTCCATCTACGGTGCACAATCGCCGCAGTCGATCAACAGTGTACATGCGGCGGCCAAAAATCACGGCTTCATCGACCACTCCTCCACAGCCACGTATCCATCGGTCTCCGGGCCTCCACAGGCGAACATGGTCCCGGTGTCTTCGCAGGCTCCCCACAACCAATTCCTATCCACGACGGTCCCCAGTCTCGACGTTGCGTCTCTCCATTACAGCCTGCCGGGCTTCGACCCGCAAAACACCAACTTCCTCACACCCGCCACTTCATCAGGCTCGGCCGGCCCGTGGACCACGGCACCGCTGATCCCCGGCGTCATCCCGGGGATCACAGGCTCTCCGAACATGAACTACGACGATCTGCCGTACCTGGCATCCTTTGGACACGAGTACAGCCGGTACATGGGACAGTCGTTCCCTCCTCCCGGGTCCGAAGCTCAGGCCGCGGGATCCTATGCCATGCAGAGCCTGAGTTCGCAGCAGCAGATGGAACTCATGGAGATTCTGGAGAGTGAGCAGAACAAAGGCCAGCTGCCAGATGTGAGCGGCCTGATGAGCGATGCGACCACGTTTTACACCGCGCAGTTGCCTTGATTACGAGGGTTTGATTTGGTTGGAATGAGATCAATCTCAGACACTCAGAGCAAAGGATTGTCGATGCGTTTACAGCTGGGCAAGGTTTCCTCTGTATGAGGACCGAGGTTCTGCGCCTCAAGATGCTCCATTTCGGTCCGTACAACAAAGCACGAGCCGCTGAGGATGGACCCGCCGCAATGCAATCACCCAGCCATACAGCGGGCATTCCAGATGTCTATATGCAGATGCAAGATGGCATGACTGCAATCCACAGACACAGCATCTGGGTCGAGTAGTGCTATACCAGCCAGACTCCAAAGCCCAAAATTGTCCTCAACGCCCATCTGAACCACCTCCGCCTGCCTACATTCGGGCGATTGGCCCGCTCATGGCTGGCCTTCCTGTACAGGCAGGCCTTGTGTGCATGCTCTGCGATCCGACACACAAGCACAAGTCACTAACTATTCCGCCCTCGGCACTGAAGTCATCATCTCACGAAAAAAGGTTCCTTGTGTGCACATTAGTCGGCACCACACGAGATCCACCAACATGCTCTCCCTTGGTGTGTGTGTCAAGAAGAAACAGCCGCAGTCGCAGACACAGCCGCGGCTGCACGAAAGTATATGAGATAATCCCCAGATGTTATGATAGTGGAATGAG
This sequence comes from Exophiala alcalophila, assembly GCA_001599775.1. Lineage (NCBI taxonomy): Eukaryota > Fungi > Ascomycota > Eurotiomycetes > Chaetothyriales > Herpotrichiellaceae > Exophiala > Exophiala alcalophila. The sequence continues at coordinate 1,536,047 of BCHY01000005.1, read as the reverse complement.
GTAGAAATGAAGAAATAGGAAATCACGCGCCGCCGAACGAAGAGCGCATCACGCAAATCCCGTACCTTATCCTTTTAGTTTCAAACAGGATCTTCGTGATGTCCCTACATTCAAACTGCAGAGGGCCGCTGGGGAGGAGAACAGGCCCCCGATGAGGAAATGACCATCCGGGAATCCGAAGATATGGATCATGGGAAAGGTGCCAGCCCTGCCTCGCTCGGCTCAGGATCCCAGATTGATGGAGAGAGAGCATGTGTCATATTGGGCGAAGAGGACTGGTAGGGCTGGTAGGGCTGGTAGGGCTGTTGAGGCTGAGAGAAGGACGCCAAATCATAGGTCGTGTGTCCTGACTCCACTCCGTGGAGAAGGAGGGGGGAGTTGATGGTGTAGGGTACCAGGTTGGGAGAGAGATCGAGGCTTGTGCAGTGGTGACTCGTGAGGGCCTGGCGCCGAAGGTCCACGCGGGTCGCCCGCTTCAGACCAGGCAGCAAGGCAGAATTCCCGGGCAGAGCGAAAAAGAGGAAGGGATGGTCGTCTGGCGGGGGAAAGGGGCGAAAATGGATATGCAGCCGGATACTAGGTAGTATCAAGGTGGTCTCACTGGTGTGTCTCTCAGGTTCGTTCGTGTCGCTGCCTTGGCCTGCTCTGGCCTGCCGTGCTGCGTGATACGCTGCTGGGTAGAGAGCTATGAGTGCTAAGACGCGAGTGAGTCAAGAAGAAAGAACAGTGTCCCTCGTTCAGAGCCAAATCAAAAGGCCGAAGAGCGCAGAATCGAGAGAGGGAGGCTGTTCAGTCAGTATTGGTGGTTACTCTCCTCCCGGGCCCGCCCCGGACGAACAATACTCTTTGCAGACTGACTCCCGGCTGTGGGAAGCGTGACTCTACTTACTTAGAATCCTTGAGGACCGACCTGTTTGTACCTGCATGCTCTGTGCTCTGTGTTCTCGCAGTTGGGCCCGCCTGGTCACAAGGCCAGGCGGGGAAGAATCAAAAGGACAATGCGAGGAACGCAGTGAGTGGACAAGATCAAAAATTCCATCGCTTGCAATGCCATGCCAGTGCTGGCGGGATGCAAGATGCAAGATGGCAGATCCATTCAAGCAAAACATCCGGTGCCGGCGGGTTCTGAACCTGGAGCCTGGAGGGAGGGTTCGCGGACGACTGATCCTTGGTCTCCCTAGTCCCTGGTCCCAGGCCTGATGAATGACGATCTGTGCTGTGTAGGCGGAGGTACCGGATCCAGTCCGCACGGGTTCCAGGGTGGCATGGAGTCGCTAGTGGAAAGTTCCATTGCTGTGTGTTTATTTTGATATGTACACCGTAGCAGCGTTGTCTGCGTGCCATTGGACTGCGAGCCTCGAGGCCACTGGAGGGAAGTTGAGAGCGTTGAGGCCAGATTCCCCGGACGAGCGAGGGAAAGACAGTAGAAAATGAGCAGTCGGTGAAGTCGTGAGTCGTGACTCGTCGGTCGTGGCTTCCTGTTCCGCGGCGGGCGCAGCCACGATCACATCAGGTTAGCACAGCGTCTATTTTGCTCCTGCTCGTCGTGCCTTCACCGGTCGACTGGTTCGCAGGGACCGGGGTGGAGTTGCGCCACGATCGACCCCTCGGGCTTCACGGTCACGACTCACTGGCAGTAGTAGTGAGTACTGTGGTGGTGAACCGTGATGAGTCGCGAACGGTAAGGTACTTCAGGATAGAGGTACTAGTAGTGGATGCCTTGCAGCCTGAGGCCGCAAAGCGATGCAGTCACCAGTGCAGTCACCAGTTGGTGGGGCAGTGGGTGGCTGTGGTGCAGCATTAAGCTTCCTCGGCGCGTCGGCAAGTGGACGAGCTAGTACTAGCCTCTACAGCTGCCAAGCCAAGCCCAATGATAATTGGAGCCTCGGGGTACCTCCTCCGTACGTCACTGTCTGCTCTCTTTCTCCCCTTCTCAGTTCTCTCACTCTCTAGACTCTCTATCGCTCATGCTGTGGTGTCACAGCTTAGGTTGAATCCCTTCTCATCCGGACTCGAGGCGCGCTCAAGCAGAGCGTTGATCGAACACCCCTGCCGAGTCCTGCTGGTCCCATCCGTCGTTGCTCATAAAACCCACCACCGGTGAGTCGATGTCGACCAAGTAAGTACTTCGTACAGTGTACTTAACAGAATTGAACAATATCACAGTCGTTCAATTGCCCTCTTTTATCCCCCCTTGTCCCACCACGTTTCTGTGGCGTCCAGAAGCCATCGCTCCGCTCGATCGGACCCTTGGTCTGAATTCGAGTCGCTTGTCGTTTGTTTCCCCTTCGTCTCGACTTACCAGAGACGGGCTCGCTCCCCAGGGCCATTTCGATGAGAATGAGGCTGAGCAATGCCCTGGCACATGGAGACCTATAATCCGAGGGGGCCTATTGTGAGCCCTTTGTCCCTCGCATAACTGCTCAAACTTTTCTGCTGATTCTCATTTTAGTCCACAGGGCCTCCCCTCTCTCTTCTCGCCCGCCGAGACCCCAACTCGACCGCGCACTCGTCGCCTGGCCCTGGCAATGGCGCCTCGGGAAGGCCTCCTCTTTGGGATAGACCAAATCGTCAATGATGTCGGTCTTGCAGAATGGAGGCCTGCATACAGACCGCCTAAGGTTTGCCCTCGATATCAGTCCCGTGTCTTCCTCTCTTGGATGTTTCCAGTCTCTCATCTATTGCTTTTCTTCAAGTTTGTTTCATGCCGGCCAGTTGTACTTGCCGTCGCAGCCCTCAGTTCTTGCGATTTCTTCATCTTCAGAGCCGCTCCTTCATCATCCTTTCTCCACTCATCCCGACCTTGATAATTGCGTCGTCCCGCTGGTCGGTTAGTGTTGATCCTTGTTCCCCATCCCGGATGCCCTTTGTGGGCAATTCGCTTTTCATTGGCGGCCCATCTTCTTTGCCACCGACGATCATGGACCACGGCGATTTCTCCCTGTCTGTCGACTCAGACAATAACCCTCTGTCACTGTCTCCGCTGGCCGGAAAGATGAACGGCAGCTCTGATCCGGACCAGAGAGTCCTTTATCCTGTCCATCCGCCAAGAATTGCCACTCTGCCGCCATTTCCTCCTCCTCAAATGAGCTATATCTTCCCACCAGTCACCCAAGCATCACACTTTGATCTGTCCCAGTTTGAATTTCCAGACGGCAGTTCACACGATCTCTTTCCTCCCAACAGCTCATCCAATGACCCTCTGACGCCCATTCTGACACACCCGCGCATCACTGTGTATCGCACCTCGGCCGGCAAATATCTGCAGCTCACCCCGGAAATATGGACAGCCCTGTACCATCCTCGCATTCCCTCAGAAGCTGGAAGCCTATTATCGAGATATCTGTCACATGAATATGGCGACCTGCCTCACGATCTGTGGGCATTGATCTCTGATCTAAGGAACCACCCTGACTTCGATCACAACCAGAACGAATTCATTCAAACCCTTTCCTCAAGCATGACTCCCCAGAGCAGTTCGCGCGCTATGTCCGAATTGACAGCGTACGATGACCATGCTCAAGGCGACCAAGTCGCCATTGAGGCCGTTCGCCAGCCCGGGACGACGAGCCCGGCTCCTGTTTCGTTTTCCAGTCAGGCCCGTGGGTTCGGCGCACAAACCAAACCGCCCACGCCCCCACCACCTTCCAACCCCCGGCATACGAAAAAGACTCATAAAGGGCATCAGAGGACGAGAGGAAAGGCACCACATGGGTGGGTGTTCAAATGCCCGTACAAGAACTGCAAGGACCGGTTCAAGAGCGCGGGCAACTTCGACAACCACATGCTCCGCTGCCACGCCGAGTCCGAGTACTGTAAGCGAGACCCGGCCGAGTTCCTGGTCCAGGATCTGTCCCCTCAGCCGGACAGCGGCGGTGACGGCCGAAGGTCCTCGATGCACACCAACGGGAGCGACTCACCTGTACGAGGACTCCCGCAGAACTGGTCTCAAGAATGCAATAACATGGGAGACATCATGCCCGCCGCTGGACCGGAGGGCTTGCAAGGCATCGGAGACATCATGACCGCTGTTTCTGCTTCTGTTGATCGGGAGGTATTTGGAGCACCCGTCAGTCATGACGGGTTTGAACGTGAACATACATTCTCAGACGCGCAGGTAGCGTCTCAGTCTGCGACGAGCGACGGCTCGTCTAACAAGTCGTCCCTTCTGGAAGGGATCAGACTCGGCCCGCTGCTCCAGCGATCACAGCCCACTTACTTGTCGAACTCGAACGGTTTCGGCCACGAGGCTCACGCTCGGGATCAGCACATCCCCGCGAGTTCCCGGTGGATGCTTGTGCCGGCGTCGGCGTGTTTCTGACGACTTTGAAGGTCCGCCGAAGTGGCGGGACCGGTATATGTCGGGCCATCTGTGGGGGGAAGCGATCGTTGAGCAGATCAGATCAGATCACAGCAAGCGTTTATTTCATTTCTTTGTGTATCAATTTATTTTCTTTTCATGCGATTCCAAAATTCAAGGGGCAAGGCGCCGGTTCAGCGTTTCTCAGTTGGGTACATCCTGGCGAGTATCCTGCCCCAGTTGTATTGTCGTCGTCGTCATCATCGTCACAGGGGACAGACAGCCAGACAGACAAACAGATTGATTTGATATTCCATCCATCAGACACCAGGGAAACTTTTGCACTTTTTCCATTTGATGATATCTGAAAGTGTACTAAAGGCTCAAAACAGACACACCCACATGGTAGAGCTAGGCCTCAAGCGGTACCGACCTTGTGACTCGTTGGCATATCCTGCAGTCAAGGTGGTGGACGGGACCTGGTGAGCCTGGTGGGCGGACGACCCTCAAGCACTCAAAGACGCTATCCTTCACCGGGGGGCAGCAGCAGCTGCTGCTGCAGAACAGCCTACTGCAGCTACTGCACAGTGTGCTCACTGTGCAGATCCTCCTGTACATATGTAGATGTCGAGTATAATGGCCAAGCAAAGTTCCGGCCCCGCTTCCCAGTGCCAGTGTGTCTTCCTCGGAGAACTTACTCGTACAGGATCAGAGCCTCAGCCTCGCCGTTGGGGTCAAGACTCCGGAGAGCCTCGGCTTATATCGGCGTCAACGCTGCCAAAGTGCGGGGAGGGAGCCCAAAGACGGCGAGGTTCTCGGATGAGACTCGATAGAAGCCGAGCCCATTGAGTATTCGCGGTAAGAATAGTAATCCACTCTCCTTCACCTTCTCCAACGTCTCATTATTACGAGTCGATATTTATTGCCCACTCCGAGTCATACTTGTATCCGCAAGGTAGATATATACAGACACACCCTGACCCGAACCGCAGCCCCCTCCTCGACACATCTCTCTCTCCTTGCCATCACGCCCGCCACTGACCGACCAACCGATCGATCCCTTTCCCTTTCACGTCCCAGCATCCAGCTTCCCGCATCATGTCGGCCCAAAACAACGCCTACGTCCTCGGCGTGGGTCTCACGCAGTTCATCAAACCCCGCCGACTGCGTCCATACCCCGAACTCGGCTTCGAAGCAGGCTCCAAGGCCCTCCTCGACGCACACATCAACTACGACGACGTCCAGGCCGCCGTGGCTTGCTACTGCTACGGCGACACCTGCTCCGGCCAGCGCATCTTCTACCAATTCGGCATGACCAACATCCCCATCTACAACACCTCCAACGCCTGTGCGACGGGCAGCACGGGCCTGCACCTCGCCCGCACGCTGGTCAAGGGCGGCATCGCCGACGTCGTCATGGTCGTCGGCTTCGAGACCATGAAGCCCGGTAGCATCAAGAGCGTGTGGGACGACCGACCGAGTCCTATGGGACTGAGCTCGCGTATGATGGAGGAGACGAGGGGCAAGTTTGACACTCCCCGGAACGCGCAATTCTTTGCGAACGCCGGCCGCGAGTACATGGAGAAGTGAGTGTAGAATCTTTGCTCCCCCCTCGGACAATCTATCTTTCTATCAAGAGAGTCATTAGCTAACCATCGAAACACACAGATATGGCGCATCGGCCCGCGACTTCGCCGAGATCGCACGCATCTCGCACGAACACTCGTCGCGAAACCCATACGCGCAGTTCCAAAACGTCTACTCCCTCGAGGAGATCGAGAAGTCGCCCATGATCCACTACCCACTCACCAAGCTCCAGTGCTCCCCGACATCAGACGGCGCCGGGTCCGCCATCATCGTGTCCCAACGCTTCCTGGACGCTCGCCCGGAACTCAAAAGCCAGGCGATCCTCATGGCGGGTCAATCTCTCATGACGGATTCACCGGCCCTATACTCACGCAGCGCCATGGACCTAGTCGGCTACGACATGACCAAGCGGGCCGCGAAAGCCGCGCTCACCGAGGCGGGCGTGTCCCCTCGCGACATCAAAGTCTGCGAACTGCACGACTGCTTCAGCGCCAACGAGCTGATCCTGCTCGAAGGCCTCGGGTTCAGCGAACCGGGCAAAGCGCACATGATGGTGCGCAACGGCGACATCACCTACGGGGGCAAGGGTCCCATCGTCAACCCGTCGGGCGGGCTCATCTCAAAGGGCCACCCGCTCGGCGCGACGGGGCTCGCCCAGTGCGCAGAGTTGACCTGGCAGCTGCGCGGGTGGGCCAACAACGGCCGTCTGGTGCGCGACATCGACGTCGCGCTGCAGCACAACTTGGGCTTGGGCGGCGCCGTCGTCATCACAGTCTACAAGCGCGCTGATGGGCGCAAGAACACCGACGCTGCCTTGTCGGCGGATCAGATTGCCCGGGCCAGTGGGCTTGGGTACAACCCGGCTGTCGAGGTCAGGCCCGTCACGAAGGCGGAGGCCGATAAGGTCCGGAGTAAGAAGGCACCCTGCGACTATGCCTTGGGCGAGACTGCGGATAGCTTGCAGGCGAGATTGTAGGGTATGGACTCGATTCGGATCGTGTTTTCGACGCTGTGATTGATTGTCAATGATGGGTGACGGATTGGATCGGATGGAATGAATCGCACTCCTCTTTTGAGGGAGTCTGGAGAGGACGATATGTTTACATTTGTGATTGTCGTCATTAGGATGCTATCTCTCACTGACACACCCACTCACTACGTACAGTGAACATGCAAAAGCAGTATGTACCTACCTACATAAGGTCCTCGTCATCTCGGCCAGCATGATCTGCTCAGGCACAAATTCCTCCCATCAGTTAATTAGTTAATTAGCCTTTTCAGACATCGACTCATTTCATATCCAATTTGACACTTACATCCCGATCCTCCCCATACCATCCATGCCCGTTTCTTCTTCTGCGCACCATCTCATCTCAAACTCAACCCAAAGCAAACAGGGGATTCCTCCTGACGGCCAAAAAGGTCAGACTCCACAGCTGACGCACGTTGCTCTCCGTGCCGGCACTCACGCCCGGCGGGGGCGGCAGGGCTCCCAACGGCGTCGTCTTGAACCCCGTGGCGTTGCTGTACGACCAGCTCCAGACTTCACTTTGCAGCTGCGGAGCGTTGGCCTCGATGCTGTCCCACAGGATGTTGTACGCGCGTAGGACGTTGTTGCGGACAGAGTCGTCGGTGCACCATTGTGGTGCTGCGCCCGACGATGTCGTGGTGTTGGTGGACGTAGTGGAGTTGTGGCTGCCGTTGCTGCTGCCGCTACTGTCGGTGATGTTGCTGCTGCTACTGCTATTTCCGCCACCGCCGGTGATGTTGCAGCGCGCCAGTTGACGTTCAAGACCCTTTGCCATCATGGCCAGCTGGAACGACCACACCACGCACCCATGGTAAGCGGCGTTGGTGAAATTGGCGATCAGCACGTCCGACCCGGACAGTGCCGGGTTCGCCACCACCATGCTCTGCGGCGTCAGCAGACCCGCGGGGAACGGTCGTACCAGGCTTTCGGCCGTGGCGTTGATGAAGCGCGACTCCTGCGCGGCCGCTTCGGGCGTCGAGGACGACGCGTTGAGGAAGAACAGTCGGAATCCCGTATCGCTGTGCAGCACGTCGACGGACGAGAGGTTATTGTAGCCGTCGAGCGCGATCGCGTAGCTGGTCACGTTGCCGGATGAGGGCAGTGAGGAGGCGTTGGTCGGGCCGTTGTAAAAAGTCGCGGTGTTGACAAAGTTTTGGAGCTGAGACCTCGCGTCCGAGGCCGACACGTTCCTCTCGAAGAACTGGAGTGTGTTCTCTTCCCAGATCTGCGCGCGAGAGTCTGCCAACGTGCGCCACGAAGAGGTGTTGACCGCGCTGTTGTTCGGAAACACCCCTGGCGTACGTGCCAGTTGGCCGATGGCGCGAAGAGCGGCTGGCACAAGGGCCGTGTTCACGTCGAACGGGATGCGACCACCCCCGAGCCCGAAGGTGGAATCACGCCACTGGCCGACAATCTCGTCGGGCTTGAGATGGATCAAGTTCGCCGCGGTCTGGTTCTGAGCGAACGCCGCCGTGATGTTCATGATCTTCTCGGCGTTGATGAGAGTCAAGTTGCCGTATGTGAGATTGCGGTTTTCAATGTCAACGGATCCCGCATTGCGGCCCAGCAGGGCGCCAATTCGAGACGGGCTGTTGAGGAAATACTGAGCCATAATGATCGGAAGATAGTAGTCTGTGTCGATCATCGGGTATGTGAAGCCCGGGGCAGTGCTGGTGATGTTATCCTGCAGATTCAAGTAGGTCGCGTAGTCACCGATTGTCTCTTCATGGCATACAGACCCATCGGTTCGGTTGATACGTTCGAGGACTGCCCCGATGACTGCTTCTGTTGCAGATCCATTACCTTGACTCAACACTGGTTCGAGGAGAAGTGCGGAGATGGTGCTATCACGGCCAAAGTATGTGAGAAACCTCCATGCGCCAGCGAGCAGCTTCTCGGTGTAGGACAGGAAGGAAAGCGAAGTGGTCTCGCCCGCCTGTTGAGTGATCAGGTTCTGGGATGCCGAGTTCAGGACTCTGCTGGGTGGAAGCTGCGTCAGTTGTGGATAGTTGAAGCTAGCAGAGAATGTATAGAACCCAGCTCCGAAACTAATGGTCTTGTTTTGCTCGTTGATCGTTATGTTTGTATTCGAATTCTCCCACGGAACCAGGCTGAAGGTCGTAGTCGTCACGTTGTCGAGCCACAATCGGGAGAAAGTGGCACCAGTTCCATTAGATCTGGTGACGTTGATGGCGTCTTGAATGATCGGCTGAAGAAGACTCGGTCCTTCTGTGAAATCCCGGATGGTTCTCACGCTGCCCAGAATTGGAATTGTCAAGATTGCAGAGGAATTGAAAGAAATCACCCCTTGGACACCAACAACTGGATTCGCCGAGCCTTGCGCACTCATGTACACAGGTGCCAGCGGAGACCCGAGTGTGGAGTTGACCAATTCGATAGCGAGAGAGCCATTCGGGCCATCTTGAGGTTGGAAGAATGTACAGATGCCACTATTGCCAGCAGGCCAGGCGATGACCAGCCTGGGGCCAATGATACTCAAATTGGAATCTGGCAGAGGGCTAGTCACTACTGCCTGCGTATCGCTGTGGCAGTCGGAATAGAAGTAATTCTCATAGGGAGGGTCACTGAGATGCTGAGTCACAGCGGGACATGAACTCGAGTTCTGGCCCCAGACGGACTGAAGCCACAGCGCAAATAGAACGATGAGAGGAGGCAGCATGATGAACCGAGCTTGTTGTGCAAAGGAGCTGTCCTGGGTGTAGCGGGATACCATCCATTCACACGAAGAGACTTACTGAGCGGCGCTGGCAGAGGCTTTATGGAAAGCGAGCACCGGGAGTGATGGCGCAAACGTTGCCAACTTGCAGTCCGAGCAGCCCCCATGAACAAGGAATGGGAGGTGCCCGGCAGGCACCCGGAGCTCAAAGGCTTCCTGGTCGACGATCGGCAATGACATCAATGGGAAATGTAGCGAAACTGCGGAGATGGAGATCCTGGTACGAGAGGAGAATGCCCAAGCGAAGAAGATGTGGAGGTAGAAGCGGAGGTGGATGGATGGTGGCGTCTTCGGAGAGAGGATGAAGAAGAATGTGGTGAGAAAGCGGTGATGGTGGTGGTGGGTTTAGAACCAATCAGAAGTGTTCTTGCAGCTGCGTCTTCATGATCCACCGTATCCGATTTCAGTCGAGTAGATCTCTCGGATGCGCATCTTCCTCAGCCTCGGCGCGCTAGCGCGTCGCCCCACAATAGTCTCCACTCTTCAAAAATCAGGGTTTTTATTTTCAATCTGCGGATTTACGGGCCTCCAACACCCACAGATCGGTCGGATAGTGTAGTTTGGTTCATCACATCTCCTTAACAAGATCACTTGAATACGGAGAAGGTCCTGGGTTCGAGCCCCAGTCTGATCATCTTTTCTTTTTGTCTTTTTTTCCGAATTCCGACATTGTAACTTGAGTCCGAGCTGAGTGCTGTTGCGGCCATTTCCTTTTTTGGCGGAATTATTTTTCACCTGAGGCAGGCAGGCACCTTGCACCTTGCACGAGTACGGAGTTTACAGTAGGTACTATCCCTCCGCCGCTCAATCATGTCCTCGCATCGTGTGCAGCTTCTATGCCTGATGAATCGTCGGGCAACCGAGCTCAGAATTTGAGCGAGGTCGAACTCTCAGTTGCCCCGATGGCGTGACCCAACGACATTAACGGAAGTCTTCCGAGAAAGGACACATCCATAGTGTTTGGACCAATGATGAGTAGAACCCTCATTACATGAAAACATGCTTCGCAACCTGCCAGGTCGTCATTGTTGCATCCGCAACAGCATCCGCCCCGGGGGTCCGTCTCCGACGGGGGCCGAGCATAACCGCCTTACAACCCCCCGGGGCGGCATCACGGGATGAGCGGTGCCTGATACTTCAATGATGCTGGCACGAGCCTTACGAGATATGTATCATGTATCGAAAGCCCCTCGAAATCATGCAGCACCTTCAGCGAGACGACCGGCACCATATCTTCTCCCTGTACCTGATCCCGGCCGTTGATTTCAGGGCATTTACAACAATACAATGAGAGAAAGACTCGAAGATGCCCTTCAAGGATACTCTATATCGGCCAGGAATGGTTTCCTCCCTGATTCCGCCCCTCTGCACCAACTAGCCGATCCTTACTATTCTCCCTGGGAGGATGTGGTTCAAAAACTCCCCAGCCTTCTTGCCTCCGGGGAAGCCAGATCAAAGATTGACGCCCTCCCTATCCTGGAAACGGCCCGCATGAAGCTCGAGGCAGAGTGGCGGAGAGCATATGTTGTATTGGGATTCTTGACCCACGCCTACATCTGGGGAGGGGAACGGCCTTCAGAGGTATGTGGGATGGCTCTCCTGTTGAGCTGAGCTGACAACTTCATCAGCGACTTCCACCTCAGCTTACACGGCCCTTCTTGGTTGTCTCTGAGCATGTAGGGCTGCCACCGACGGCGACCTACGCAACCCTCAGTCTCTGGAATTTCTATTGCATCGCCGAGGACTCGGATTATTCGAAACCGGAGAACCTGCGCTCGCTGAATACCTTCACCGGCACCATGGACGAAGAATGGTTCTATCTGATCTCGACCGCTCTAGAGGCGAAAGGCTCTTCACTGCTACTCGAAATGCTGCGCTGTATCCAAGCTGTGGACCAGAATGAGGCCAGCACCATCCTGTCGTGTCTTCAGTCAACGACCACCGGGATCAAAGAACTTGGGACCCTGCTTGGAAGGATGCACGAGCGTTGTGACCCTCAGGTCTTCTACCATAATGTGCGGGTGTATCCCGCTGGTACCAAGGGTATGGCCACGGCCGGACTCCCCAAAGGCGTCTTTTATGACGAGGGAAATGGTGAAGGCGAATGGAGGCAGTACAGTGGCGGGAGCAATGCTCAAAGTTCGCTCATCCAGCTTTTGGACATCTTCCTGGGGGTCGAACATCACGAAACCGGGGGTCCACACAAACCCTCTTCGCCCAAAGGGAGCGTGTCCAAGGCAAATGGCTACCTTGAAGTAAGTCGAGACTTCGCCCTTTACGTTTGTCTGCCTTTCTGTGAACTATCGATTGACGCGCAATGCAGGAGATGAGAAACTACATGCCCCGACCGCACCGCGAATTCCTCCGCCATGTGTCCCGGACGAACAACCTCCGAGGATATATGACAGGGTCAACCATCTGTCCTGGTGTGCTGGATGCGTACAACGAAGCCGTCTCCGCGCTTGTCAACCTCCGGAACATTCATATCCAAATCGTGGCGCGGTACATTGTCACTCCGTCCAGAAACCCGCCGGCGCCGTACATCGTCCTCAAGAAGGGTCTGAATCTGGCGACCGCGTCGTCCTCTTCAACATCTAATGAGACGAGCAATGAGACAGAGCAGCCGGAGAAGGGAGGATCGCAGTTGCACGGCACGGGCGGCACCAGTTTAATGCCATTCTTGAAGCGAACTCGAGATGAGACCCGAGCCGCAGCGGTCAAGCAGGAAGACTTGACTTGACCTTTGTGTTGGTGATTCTGTATAGACTAGAGACGACGTATCCAAATACAAGATCATTATGCAATCAATGACTTGACTTCCGACATACTACCCGAGCGATCAGACTCGAAGCAAGACAAATCCAGATCCCCTCCAGACCTCGCGTGGATGCAGCCGGCGCAACCATAAATCTTGGCCGCGGTCAGACGACCATGGATGCATGCGTGCCATTGCATGGCCTGGGAACAATATCCCGTCATCAAGCTTTCTACGCGTATGAAAGTATGACGAGGTTGACGCCCCTTTTTCGGCTTACTTCGGCTACGGCGGTGCGTGCTTCGGATATCGCGGCGGGAACCACAGCGGCGCTCACCGTTCAACCCCCGCCGGTGGCGCTGGCTCTGACGCTGGCGGGGACGGAGGACGGACACGGAGACCGTCCATCATCCATCAACGAAGATCGTCAACCCCCCAAGCTCAAACAGAAGCAAACCTTCTTTCGACAAGGTCACACCGTCACACGCAGGAGCTGTATTCGCTGTGGGGGGGCCGCGGATAGTGGGATCGGAAGAGGGAGATGCACCATCCCAAGACATCAAAGCGATGAAACGGTAAGTTCTTGATCCTTAGGTGTACAAAGTGGTCATCGAATACTTTCTTCGAGGAACATCTCATCTCATCCCGCAAAGGTAATCAATCTCGTTATCATTTTTGGATCTGTTACCCCCTAAGGACCTTGTTCAAGGATTTTATTTGTTTCTTCTCGACGAACTTCTCATTTCCCAACCATGGCGCCGGGCCTCGTTGATAACAGTATCGATGCCCCTACTACGACGGGCGTGCTTCCCTCTAGAACCAAGCAATACTCGTTCGCAGAGAACGCAGACAGCGAAGAGTACGCGCGGTCACTGGACGCGTCGGACGCGCTGCGCGGGCTTCGCGAGAAATTCATCATTCCCTCCAAGGCAAAGTTGAGGACCAAGACGTTGGCGAAAAACGAAGGTATGTATGCGGCAAGCATTCTTTGTTTCTTGCCCTATTGAGTTGAATTGAAATGCGGTTCGGTGCATATTTACTGACAGCTCTCTCTCTCTCTCTCTCATTACAGCCACAACAGGCACCGACGCAGAAGACGGCGTCTACTTCTGCGGCAACTCGCTGGGCCTCCAGCCGAAATGCATGTCTCAGTATGTTCAGGCGCAACTCGACACATGGAGCTCGATCGCCGTGGCCGGCCACTTCACGCAGCTGGACGAGTCGCCGCTGCGGCCGTGGCAGTCGATGGCGGAGTTCGCGGCCGAGCAGTCGTGTCGCATCGTCGGGGCGCTGCAGGGCGAGGTCGCCGTTGAAAACACGCTGAGCGTCAATCTTCATCTGTTGATGGCTTCGTTCTATCGGCCGACGCCGTCGAGGAATAAGATCCTGTTGGAGTGGAAGGCTTTCCCGAGTGACCATGTATGTTCCACGAGTCCCCTCTTTTCGACGGTTTCTCTGACTACCCATGGGAAATAAATAGTACGCGATTGAATCCCAGATCTCCTGGCATGGGTACGACCCGAAGGAAGCGATGATCCTGGTCGAACCAGACCAAGACCACATCATCTCGACGGAGAAAATCCTGTCCACCATCGACCGACACGCCGACGAAATCGCCCTGGTCCTCCTCCCGGGCATCCAGTACTACAGCGGTCAATTCCTCGACATCGCCCGCATCACGGAGCACGCGCACTCCAAGGGTCTCGTCATCGGCTGGGACCTGGCGCACGCGGCCGGGAATGTACCGCTGAGGCTGCACGACTGGGGCGTCGACTTTGCCGCGTGGTGTACGTACAAGTACATGAACGCCGGACCGGGGGCGATCGCGGGCCTGTTCGTGCACGAGAGGCACGGCAAGGTCGAATACCCGGATGGGTCGGACAAGCCAGTCTTCCGACACCGTCTTACGGGCTGGTACGGAGGAGACAAGGCGTCGAGGTTCCAGATGGATAACAGTGAGAAAAGACCCAAACGAACCCCTTTTCATCCTGAAAAAGACCCAAAAGAGTAAAATACTAACGTTATCCATCCATCCACCCAGAATTCAGACCCATCCCAGGCGCAGGCGGATTCCAAATATCCAACCCATCAGCCATCGATCTCGCCTCGCTATGCGCCTCACTCTCCGTCTTCAACGAGACATCCATCGACGCTCTGAGACAGAAATCCCTCCACCTCACCGCATACCTTCAACACCTCCTCTTACTCAACGACAAGGACACGAAAACGGACACAGACGACCGACCCTTCCGAATCATAACCCCTCTCGACCCATCCCGACGCGGCGCGCAACTGAGTCTGCTTCTCAAACCCGGCCTGCTGGAACGCGTGGGCGAGGAACTGCACGAGGCAGGGATAGTGGTCGATCAGCGGAAACCGGGGGTGATCCGCGCGGCGCCCGTGCCGCTTTACAATACCTTTCATGATGTTTGGGTCTTTGCGAGGGTGTTGAGGAAGGTGCTTGGGTAAGGTACCTAGGTCGGGATCGAGGGTAGGCTTTAGTTCCATCGTACTGTGGGCGGTTGGTTCTACAGTATCGTATGAACTCGGTATATAAATCTACAACCCCTCAGAGTCACAACGCCAGAGAATCTTTGTCTCGTATTGTATACTGTGCATCGATTTCTTCGAACAACGATGTAGGTTCTTGGCTTGTTCGAATAAATTATACCGTATTCACAACGCTCGTACATCTCGTCCAATCCAACCGGACTCATCGTATGACGATCACCCAGGCCGTCTCGACTCTCTAACAGCTAGGCCTCTTCTCAGAAGCACCGTCACTCCCATCCTTGCGCTGGCTCGGTCCCTGTCCGTACCGCCAACACGCCAGAGTCAAGGCCGTCAAGGGCACCGAGATGACCCAGTAGATCCAGAAGGTCTCGGAGACTTCCCAGCGTCGGTGCGTTTCGTCATCGATGTTGAAAGTGAAGAAGCTCATGCTGAAGACCGTCTGCGGAAAGGAAAATCGTTTCGAATGAGCATGTTCCCATTTGTCCTTCAGGAGGAATGCAAGGGCCACCAGGGTCAAGCGGTGCAAAAACTCACAGATACAAAGGTGGCAGGCAGGAAAGCCAGGGTCACGACCGAGATGGTCTTCATCGACGCGCTGTCGCTCTGTGCCAAACGGCTGATGTCCACCGTTGCCCTGCTCATCGCCACCGTCTCCCTGCTATCTCGCTGGACGACAACATTGAAGCCCTGTTGAAGACTGGGTATTAAGATTGAGAGCTTGAGAGTTAGTCCGTTGGGTCTCAACTCACCAGGTTGATCTCGTTCGACAGCCTTTCCTTCAGAGAGTTTGCTCGTCCTCCGAAGTTCCGCAACATGCTCAACAACACGCTCATTTCGTTGTGAGGGCATCGCGGCTTAAGTCTGGAGGACTCATCTGGGCCACTGCCAGCCTTGAGGGCGCACTGACACGGAGATCCGGAGAGTGGGTCATACTTGCCCATGAGCTCCGTGATAGTGTCGACAGCGGCAGCGAGGATCTCGCATGTGTGAATGATGTGTCTGGCGAGGTCGTGCAGGCCCGCAAAGTTGAGATCGGCATCGTCGTAACTCGCCGCCGATCGGACCTTTCATCAGAACCAAAGAGCACTCGTTAGACGATATGGCCTTCAATTGTAATTCGGACATTTCATCTCACCTTTTCAATATCCCGAATGAAATCACGGAGTGTCCAGACCGAGGTGTCGTATAGTCTCGACACTTCCTGGATGACGATGCATTGAAGGAAGGCCTGATCTTGATATGACGGTCTTCTTCCACTGGCACCGGCACTTTCATTCAGAGCCTTGAGGAGATTGTTCTGGAATATGACCGGAGAATCGAAGCAAAAAAGCACCGCTGCGCCACTGGAAAGGGTATAGATGTAGAAGCTCATCTCGTACCAGGTGTAAGTATGTTTGGAGACGTTGACCGGGGTATCGCCTAGCTGCTTGATCAAAAACTGGAACCATGATGCTAGAACCCGGAGTTTCGTTAATGATCAAGGGTAATAACAAATTGAAAGTTCTCCGGCACTCACTATCAACCACTGTCTTCCCGTCTCCGTGAACCTCACGGGCACTACCGGCAAAGCCGTTGGCCTTGTGACAGAACTGCTCCCACATCATTGCTGGATAGGCCCATTTTGCACACATGAGATGCCGGAGATCCGAATCCTCCTCGAAAAGAGACCAGTCTGCGAACCTGGTGGTCCATGAGCAAAATGTATCCATGAAGATTTGCGAAACAGTGCCTTACACAACTCCCACACCTTGTTGCGGGGACGCCTGTCGAAATGAGTTAGAAGAATGCTCGTGATCTGGCCCCTGATTGATAAATCCGGAGAGGACTTGCCCCTAGATATTTTCTGGCATTGACAGAGGGGTTTGATTCGAATTTTCCATCAACTGATCGCAAACGTGGTATATCAGTCGCAGTGCTTCTTCCATCGGGATGGATCACGGCTCGCTCACCTTGACGGTAGACTTGGAACCCCTCCATTCCTGCTGTTCGTCCAAGGCGACCGGGAATAAATTGAGCTCGGCTTCAAGTGTGCCAACCAAGCTTACCGAGAGGGCGATAGATTCAGGTATATACGGACGCATGATCTGGTTGAGTGAGGCTGTGTGACACTGGCCTGGGAGGTCAGGACTCAGCCTCGCCTCGATCCAGGCTGAACGGCAACTCCGTCGGCCACCCTGGGTCAAAGTAGACGCCTTCTTTCTTCCTGCACCAGAATTCGTGTTTGCAGCACATGTCGTGTTTCCTTGCCCTGGCCAATCTTCATCGCCAGGCGGTGCAGTGGCTGCAGAAAGGATGCATGACCTAGCGCAGGCCGAGAGAGTGTCTGGAAACGAGGGCGCGAAGGAAAGAGAATCGTGCAGGTATTCGCTTAAGGACCAACCCGAAAAAGAGCCGCGCTGGCTTGAGCGGCTCCTTTGTTTCGGATTCTTGTCTGAGCGTCAAGATCGTAAAATAATATCCATTGACTAGATGCCGTGGTTGACGCCGAAGAATGTTCCAGATGCATCAAAGGTGAGTCGGCGTTTGCATCCTACAGGCAGCCGCGACTGACTCAGCCTCTCAGCCTGATGAATGGGGACTGGCCATGAGTGTGGTGAGGAAAGAGACAACTCCAAGGATCAGCATGGCGGACTATCAAGCTCATGCTCATGATTCTTTGCGAAAGAAAACGGAAACATCGCAACCACTATGGCCAGATCTCTATCAACACCAGCTGCAGCCTTCCGGGATGCGATGCATCAACGTCACAAACAAAGCCATTGTTTCAAAAACGCGACCTCCTTGGGGTGCAGAATCTCCCTCGCCGGGCCCATGAGCTCGTAATGATCGGCGTCCACGATGGCGTACTCCTTCGGGTCGCTCAGCAGTCGATAATGCTGCATGACCATGTCAACGGGGCAGTTAGTGTCTCTCGTCCCGACACCGAAGAATACGGGCGTGGGAGTCAAGAGCCCGAGATGTGGTATGGGAAGGGCAAACGTCGAAAGGTCATCCAAACTGTTTTCCTCCTGCTGTCAGCTGTCCTGTATCCTCACCCAACGAGGACTTGACTTGGGATCACAACGAATCGGCAACACTGGGGAGGAAAAGGATGTTCGATGACTTACCTCCGCAAAGTCAGCTCATTCTTCCAGCTCGACCCGTTCGTCTCAAACGGCGACATGAAGGTGTATGACTCGGGACTCGGCAGCACGGCCTGGACACCGGGCTCGTTCGACACCACAGGCACGATGATGTGGTCCTTGCCTTCGGCCCTCGCCAGTCGATCTGCCTCGAACGCGTGCTGAATGGCAAGCAAGGCGTGAGGCGGTGACATCCTCTTGACGATGTCGACACCGCTCATGGAGGGACCAAGGCCCACCACCGCCTTGACCCGTCGATCGATGGCCGCCACGTAGACGCACAGCGCCGACGCGAGCGAGTACCCCCACAGCGCGATCTTGGACTTATCGACCTCGTGCCTCGTCTGCGCGTACGTGATGGCGTCTCGTAGGTCGCTGGCCATCAGCCAGGTGTTGACTTCCTGTCGGGGCGTATGGGCCGCCGTGTCCGACGTGCCGAAACCTCTGTGGTCATAGACAAGACACGTCAAGGGCAGGTCGCCCACGAACTTGGACGCCACATTGTCGAGACCCATCTCTTTGACGCAGGACAGTCCATGAGTGATGATCAGACAAGGCAGCTTTGTTGCCTCCGAAGCCGGCGTCGAGGATGACGGGGTGAAGAACCATCCGCGCAGGGTCACTCCGTCCGAGGTCTTGAAGGAAAGGTCTGTTTGAGGCATCATAGGCGGAATTGTTGTATGGATATGATGCGCAATGTATATCCCCTTTGCTGTCTGGGAGGTTGCGATCGCGAAGAAAACGAAGGAAATGGACAGGCAAAAAAAAGAGAGACAAACCCACTTCCCCGTCATCTCAGAGTCTTTCTTATACTTTCCCCTTCCTCATACACAACATATGCCATCGCCGTGCACAATTTAGAGACACTCGGGACAGTATGATCAGCATGCCGAACCCCGAAGCATACAGGCCACCCGCCTCACGTTTGGTGAGTAATACGCCACCCGCTTATACGGAGCGTATCGAGCGCGGTGATCTGGGCGTGCTTACTTACACGGACAAAGAGCCAAACGGTGCCATTCGAGAGCTAATACATTCTCCCATTGCATGAGTTTTCGGGATGATCCGTGTTTCGTGGAATTGAGTTGTACTGTATGTCCGGAGTGCGAAGTTGAAGTAGAAGGAGAGGAGAAAAGGTAAGAGACAACTTCCAGTTTAGGTGCTCCTGAACTATACCGATCCTTGGCGACGCGAGGCACCACTCACTCCGCTGCTGGGGGAAACGGTGGCCAGGAGCCCAAAGCTACGTCGCTGGCATAGGGTATCGAGGCGCCGACACACACACACGGGGGCCAGGAAAAAGATCAGGACGGACAAAAGACACAGAACAAGAAAACATATTTCGTTTGTATGCCTATCCACACGCAAGCCCTCGGGAGCGCTGTTCGCTCAATCTCAATCTGCCAGTAGATCTTCCCAAACACAAACACAGAACCCAGACCCACCCTCCACTCCAGATGCGCATGCGCTTGCGCTTCTTCTTGGTAGGACCGAGCCACGAGCCATTTCATTTTGTTGTTTCTCGTCAAAAGGAGGATTCCTGCTCAAAACACTAGGACAAGCACAAGGATCGAATGGACAGTCCCCCCATCGCATATTAGGCTATTCTAAGGTACTGCAAGAGGAAACGCCGGAACCCAATGCTTAGATGAAGAGGATGGCCGCAAGCAGCGCGCCGAGGCCTGTCAAAGGCTGGCTGGGGCCGGTGGCAAATCCAGCATTGTGCGTGGAAGTGCTGGTGGCACTCGACGTAGAGGTACCACCACCGGTCGCAGTGGGGTTTGTCTCGGGGTTGGCCTTGCCCGTGATGCAGGTGTTGACACCCTTGATCACTCCTCGATCATGAGCCGTGTTGAAGAGATCGCAGATGGTCGTGTTGTCGGAGGTCGTCTGGACGTTGGATCCGCCACGGACGTCCGTCAGGGAGGGCATAGTGACACTAAAAGCCAAAAGTCAGAACAAGGGTACTTGAGGGAGAGTCCACGCGACGGAGCTTACGTGGAGAAAGTGCCTGCAAAGTCCAGGGCACCGACGATGGTCTGCAACTTGGGGAGTCCACCAATCACATGCAAGTCGGTGTTGTTCGCGATCAAGAAGCCACCGCCGATGATTTGCAGCTGAGGGAATGAGATGTTGCTCAGCTGGGGGCTGTCGACGAAGGCCAAAGTGCCGCCGGTCTCGGTCAAGTTGGGAGCGGAGAAGGTCGAGAAGCTGTTCGAGTAGAAGCCCATAGAGCCGGCAACGCTGGCCAGAGAAGGCATGTCAATCTTGCTGACATTTCGGAAAGTCAAGTTGGCGGCAGCTTCGAGGTTGGGGAAGCTGATCTCGAGATCACGGCCGTTGGCGGAGAAGGCCAGCGCGGTGGTCACATTGGTCAAATCATTGACGTTGACGGTGGTCAGATAGGGATTGTTGTTAATGTCGATGCTCCCAACGGCGGTCAACTCAATGCCGTTGATGTTGTTGAGCTGGGTGTTGGAAATGTAGATCTGGTTCGACCTTGACACACCCTGTCCGAAGTTCAAGCTCTGCAGTGCAGGGAGACCAACCCAGTTGATTCGGTTGACGCCGGTGAGGGAGTCGAATTGAAGGGTGGACAAGATGGTGAGGCCAGTCAAGGAAAATGCGCCGCCGATAGAGGTGAGCTGATCAGCGGTGATGGCAGTCAGCTGGGTGGCATTGTTGCTGCTCAAATCACCCGTGATCCGTTCAACGCCGTTGATGGCGATTTGACCCGATGCCGTGGAATCAATGATGACATCTCCAGTAAATGTCTCGCAGTTGGCAAGCACTTGGGCATCCGCAGAGCTGGTGATGGTGAGGGTGCCATTGCATCCGCTTTGGGCTGGAGAACACACGAGTTAGCACCGCATGTTTCTTCTGTCACCCATCTCTTTCAGATTGTCCTGTGTCCAGCTCTTGCGCACTTTCCACGAAGTGTGTCTGGCTGTTCAGGCGAGGGAACGTACCGAGGACGGAGCTCGCCAACGCGAGGGTAGGAAGGATGAATTTTGTGAAAGCCATTGCGAGTTTATGGATCAGCGAACGTGCTGAGATGAAGGTCAGTAAGGCCACTTATATATTGCGCGGCAGGGCAAACGAAGGAGTGAGCAGGGTGAGGGTCGAGAGTGATTTGGTGACCCGGCGGCGACGGCAGAGTGAGGCAAGGGAAGGGAAGGCGTGCGCGGAGCAGCGGCAAGTACTCACCTGCAATGCAATATTAAAGAGGATAGAAGGTGGAAGCTGGCTCAACGCAAGTCGTAAGAACTTTTTGGAGAGGATGAGACACTAATCTGTTGGGTCCGTCGGTGAGAGACGCAACGAAGGGCAGGGCGGGTGAAAAGAGCTTCAGTGAAGGAGAAGCTGATGGTTGTTGCTCGAGCCTGTTAAAACACGGTGGCCGGCAGCAGGTACGACTCTCCTGGTTTGTAGGAGAGATCGACGCGTGGCTGGCTTTTGAGAAGTGAACGAAATGGAGAGCAGCAACGACGAAGGGCAGTGAGAGCGTGTTGAATGCGTGAAGGAAGGGGATGGCAGGAAAATAGAGGGAATGGGAATTGGGAATGGGGACTGAGGGCCGGAGTCGCAGCGAGGAATGGACTTGCGGCGAGAGCATGGACACGCGTGATTGGGCCGGCTCGCCAGGTTCCTTGGTTTAGCCTCAGGACTTCCGAATTGGCTTGCTCAATGCTGAGCCTGGCTCAGGGCTGCGGTCGCTGGTGGCTGCGTGTGGCCCTTGAGCACACACTGCGCATGCTGCAGCCTGCAGCCTGCCCGTCGACGGCTTTGCGCTGGCGCTGGCGGGCAGGGAAGGCTTGCACGACTCGTGAGGCGTCGCTCGTTCGTTGGCTCAACACACAAAGGGGAGCGGCAGTTTGACAGCCCGCGCAGCGCAGTGACTGGATGGACTGCAGAACGCGTTGCAGACTCGCATGCGGTGGAGTCCCTGGGGGTCCGCTGCGGCGCTGGGCGCATTAGCGCGGTATGGGAGAAAAGGGGACCGCCGTCTTGTCTGTCGTTCTTGTATGAGTACTGTCACGCACGACTCACGCCTCCCTCCTCCACCCTGAACCCTCCCGCACTGCGCAGTCACACCGGGACTCGCGAGTCCCAGCTCCCAGCTCCCAACTGTGAGAGCTCACCACTGGCAGTTCGCACCCAACGCATCTCCACCCCGTCGCCGCCCTCACGCCCACATCACCCACCTCAAGAGTCAAGCGATGCTGCATCAGCCTGAGCAGTGAGAATCCTCCCCCCATTCCGCCACTCTGCAGAGTCTGCACTGTGCAGTTTGCTTGTGCTCCTCTGGGCCCTCGGGACATCTAGCTGCCGTATCTGCCAACCCCAGCCTTTGCTGCACCCTCCGATGCAGCAGCTCCAACTTCCAAGCCTGCGCTTGCAAATCCAGAGGCTTTTCGACCTCGATCGACTCCAACGCATGGACCGCCCTCGCCTGCCTCATGCACCCTTTGCTGCTGTCTGAGACATCCGATGCTCGAGCACTTGCCACCTTCAAAGACTAATGTACGGGTACAGACTGGATCGTATCTACAAGTGTACGCGGCCGGTTCACGACAAGCCTGAAGTTGAGAGTTGCTATCGAATGATAATGGGGACAGCATGACCCAGAGGCATCTCGCTTGCCATGGTTTGATAGACAGAGGTTGCGCACACGAATCCACTACCAGGGTGCCGGATGGAGACGAGAGAACCTTCGAGGACCAGGGCACCGCAATAATACCCATGGATGGGATTTCCACAGCACAGGCATCCTCTACTGGGGCTGCATCGATGACAAGAAAAATTGTACGGGATGAAAGTGCTGGAGGCCTGGAGGCTGGCTGCATTGATGCCGAGAGCGAGATCAGTTTCCTATAAATGGCTTGTTGTTGAGGGTCTGACACGTTTTGACGCGGCGGGTTGTGCGCACTCAACGGTCAGTGACCTGCATCGAGTGACAACACTCTGCCGCAATCACCTCTGCTTGGGAGCCCTGGTCCGATCATCACAATAATAAAAGAGCTGGAAAACAGATCTCAATCTCTTCAGGGCCAGGACCATGTTGGGTGATCTGCTTCTATGGAGCATCTCGTCATCAGCATTTGATAACTTGCCATCGGCCCTTGTCGCGTACCCAGCCGCGGCTTGCCAGCCCGCAGCCTCAGTGGTTCGGCTGCCTGAGGCGCCGATGTCTCTCGTTGAATCGTGACCCAATGGATCCGCAGTCCGCCACACTTGTTCCACCATCCGTGTTAGCTGCGTTCCGGTGACAATACCGTACCATACGATCCACTGCAGAAAATCCCAGCCGCCGTGCCCAGGGCCCCATTGCCTGCTGGAGAATCGGGACAGCGCTATTCCGCCTTTGGACATCCGCTCTCGACATGAAGGCTTCAAATCTCCATCAAGTTCCGGAGAGTGACATTGACAATGTCAACACTGTCAACATGGGACTCTGCAGGCGGTTAAGTCGATCGCCCGCTGAGGATCAAGCATCAACAGTCAGTCGTAACTGCTGTCATTCTCCAAACATTGTGTTTCAAGCATGTTCCAGCAGAGACCTCCTCAGGCAAGATTTGATAAATACGGCAAACAACGACAACATCACGATTCACAGCCCGATCATGATTCAGCATGTGTCGTCTGGTAGACTGGCACAAGGGTTTCATGGGGGCTGACTCTCCCACACAATTTGTCTCGCAGCGCGTCCTCTCACAAACCCAAAGCCTCGGAACGAGCCCGGAGTGACTGCGGGAGGGTGCGTGCCTACGGGAGCATATATCAAGTACTACTACTGCACGACATGATGTGTTTCCTGCTCAGTGATCATGCTCGCCGACAAGTATCCGTACTCGTACTCTAGACAGAAGAGGACGAGGAATGGTCGGGAAAGACAGCCGTATCACGTTATTTGGCTTACCTCAGCCAGTTCCCCTGCAGCTTGGCCATCAGGCTGCAACACGCGGTGACCAATCAACTCCAGGGTCTCGATCAAAAGTATGTAACCGTCGGGCACTCCATATATCATCATTACCCCAGCTTCAAGGTAACTGTGACTCCTCTTGTCGGTAACTGTCTCGTGTTCTTGTCTGCGCATGAGGTGGAATTCCGCATTCAAGGATCCCAATGCTTCAAGCCGCTCCTTTTGTACTTGATCATCCGCCCGCCTTGAACATTGGCATTCCAGCCACCGCATGCTCGCCCGTTCGCTGAGAATGTCTGTCCGCCGATCAGCCAGAATTTCTTCGGTCGTCATCGCGCCTGAACCGGAGAAGACTGAGAGCCCTGTCAATGCTTCAAAGAAACGCACCGCAAGTGCTCAGGCACGTGAGACCAAGGCGAAAAAGCCAAAGCCGGGACAAGACGAGAGTCCCCTCCTCAATGGCGAGCCTGAGGAACCAAAATTCAAGGTCCCCGTCACACCGGTGAAGAATGCCAGGCGAACTGCGCCCAAAGAACCAAAGCACCCGCCATTGACCCCGACACCGAGTCTGATCAGCGTCATTCGAGCTCCATATAGCTCAGGGGATATCGATGACTCGACACCACCCCGGGACCGACCAGTTGAACCGCATATCACGAATGCTCCGTTGGTCACCCCCGGTGGGACGCAACATGTAGCCTATCCTGACAGTTTCCCGGACTCGTCCCCTTCCAAGACCGGGCTCCCCAGGCCAACAGCCACGACCAACACCCTTCTCGAGCAAGCATGCGCCCATCTCGTCAGCGTCGACCCGCGGCTGAAGCCCGTCATCGAACAACACCCCTGCCACATCTTCTCGGCCAGGGGACTCGCGGAAACGATTGACCCATTCCGCTCGCTGGCCAGCGGGATTATGGGCCAGCAAGTCTCGGGAGCAGCTGCCAAGTCCATCAAGAACAAGTTCATCGCCCTGTTCAACGAGGAAGGCTCCGAGACAGCGGCAACATTCCCAACCCCGGCTCAGGTCGCCGCCACGGATCTTCCACGGCTACGGCTCGCCGGTCTATCTCAGCGAAAGGCCGAGTATATCCAGGGTCTGGCCGAGAAATTCAAGACAGGGGAACTTGCCACCGAGATGCTGATGAGGGCAACGGACGAAGAGGTCATGGAGAAGCTGATCGCCGTGCGTGGCCTGGGCAAATGGAGCGTCGAGATGTTTGCGTGCTTTGGTCTCAAACGGCTGGACATTCTGTCCACCGGCGACCTCGGTGTGCAACGCGGCATGGCCGCCTTCTACGGGAAAGATGTCAAGAAGCTCAAGGCCAAAGGGGGCGGCAAGTGGAAATACATGTCGGAGCAGGAGATGCTGGACAGGTCCGCTCCATTCGCGCCGTATCGAAGCCTGTTTATGTGGTATATGTGGAGAGTCGAGGACGTGGACGTGGATGTGATGCAAAGCAACGTATAATCATAGGATTCAAGATCTTGTTATGTACAGTAGTGGACTCCCGCGACCGGTCTTGATATTCCGTTTGACACTTGTCGTACCCGCTAGTTCTCCCTCTCGAATTTTCAGCTCTCGCTCCTTTGTTACTTCCTCGGTTCGACGGTCATCGAGTCCAAATCTGCGCGTTCTTTGGCCTCGGCCTCGATGGCTTCGATGATGGGGCTCAAATATGCAATATCCTGTTCCGAGTCAGCAACCTATCAGTTCGCGAACAACGCGGCGTATCTCACATCTTCTGGTTTCGTCTGCTCCGCGGGAGGTAGTAGCTGATGGGCCAGGGAACACTGTGACAAGCTGTTAGTCGCTAGCTGGAGGTTGCGGGAGAGTCGCTCGTACTTGAAAGGCTCTTCGTAGTCGGAAAACTCGGTCATACGCTTCTTTGGGAGGCAGTCTCTTCAACGCAAGCTGGACAGTGTCGCTCTCTTCGGGGATCAGGTCGTCATGTCGGAGTCCTGTCTCACAGTCAATATTGGTTGTCGTCGAGGGAGCTCTGGTGTTTCGCTAACCCAATGACCGGTAGCCCGCAGTGTTGGCGTACCACTGGGCGAAGGGCATCATCCAGCTCCGCAGCCATGGCCGCTTCAAGATGTAGGGGGCGAACGATGGAGCAGACATGTTGGAATCGAGGTGCGGTGGTGGAACGTCGTGGCCAGGAGAAACAGCAAAGCGATCAGAAGCCTTTTGCTCTCGCAATTGCGCCCTGGAGCTGCTGCTGCTCATCAATTACTCTACGGCGAATACGAGTGGAGCTTGGCAGATTTGCTGGCATCATTGACCAATCCCTCGAGCTCGATTTTCAACTTGAGCGAGGCCGACCACGTGACGCGAGTTGGGCGTTTTTGCCGACGAAGAGCCGGTCTGGGCGACAAGATGGTCACACGTGACTCGACACACACGTGACTATATTCGTCCGCAACCCCTTACACTACTACTAGGTACTCGAGGCTCGAGCTGCCGGGTATGCGCGCCTTTCGTTCCCGGTTCCAATCTGGGAAGCTTGTCCGACCGGAATTATTGCTTGCTCCCTCGCCCAAAAGCCCACTTTCATCATCCCAGCGGACCTGGAGCAACTCCCTCCATCCCCATCTGAGAGTGACCAACCTCACCGCCAGAGCACTTCGACTCCCATCCTGGGCTCTCGTGTGCTATCCAGCTGCGCCTTCCTCCTGCCTGTATCGCCGCTTGATGGCCGCCGTTGTCAATCGCTGACAGGGCACTGCAGTCGGCTTCGGCCAGACCCCGCAGTTTCCACCAAACCGGGAGGACGGTGCAACGGAGCAAATTGTCACTTCACTTGTCCTGCTCCGCGGCCCTGCCGTCCCCCTCCCGTACCTTTTACTCACCGCCGATACACCCAAACGAGCTGTCCTCACCATGAATGCGTCAGATGGGCTGCTAGAACACTCCTGATCAGAGTCTTCATAGAATGTCCTTCGACCGAGAACCTGAATCAACACCCGCTATCCTGTCGCCCCAATATGCTACCCCGACCGACACTCCATCCTCCTCCAGCAATTACACTGCCATGTCTTCGACCAGCTCGAGAGACTCATTCGTCGACAAAGTACAGATACACTCGACACAAATTCCGAAGGCGTGGGTCAGTCCCATTTGCGGCGCAGGCGCAGGTCTTGCATCAGGCATTGTAACCTGTCCTCTCGATGTGATAAAGACAAAACTTCAAGCTCAGGGTGGCTTTGCGACCAGAGCACACGGGGGCCATTATGCAGGCTCGCAACAACTCTATCGAGGCATTCTCGGAACCAGTCGTGTGATATGGCGAGAAGAAGGACTTCGTGGCATGTACCGAGGCCTCGGGCCTATGCTGCTCGGGTACTTGCCAACCTGGGCGGTCTACTTGACTGTATACGAAAACACGAGAGAATACTGGTACGAACAGACCGGCAGCTGGTGGGTAGCACGATGCTATTCTTCCTTGACCGCAGGCGCTTGTTCTACAATCTTAACAAACCCTATTTGGGTCATCAAGACTCGCCTCATGTCACAGAGTACCAAAAGCGCTAGCGACGGAATGCGGGCTCCCTGGCATTACACGTCTACCATGGACGCTGCAAGAAAGATGTACCGCAATGAGGGTATCCGGTCGTTTTACTCTGGTCTGACCCCAGCGCTGCTAGGCTTGACACATGTTGCCGTGCAGTTTCCTTTATATGAATATTTCAAAATGCGGTTCACCGGCTTCGGTATGGGAGAACACCCCCCCGAAGACAGCGGTGCGAACTGGCTTGGTATATCTGCCGCCACATTCTTGAGCAAAGTCTGCGCCAGCACAGCAACCTACCCTCACGAAGTCCTTCGGACTCGGCTACAAACTCAACAACGAAGACCTGGATTGTCTACCTCGGATGGACTGGCAGTCAAGGCACGATATACCGGCATTTTCCACATGTGCAAAGTCATTCTCAAAGAAGAAGGTTGGCGGGCGTTCTATGCAGGCATCGGCACCAATCTTATCAGGGCGGTACCCGCAGCGATGACCACCATGCTCACTTATGAATGGCTGCGTAACGTCATTACTCGTTCGCAGGAAAAAGGCGAGCAACTGAAGAAGCCAGCCGATGGGTATCCGGTGTGATATCAGGAACCGCGAGCTGACGCAATGAATTGAACATCTGCAGGGTGTTGGAGGCGTCTCGGTTTTCTTTGTTGTGGTGCTACGTCTGGACCTGTAACATGATTATTCATGACTTGGCATGCTAGATGCTACCGATCGATTACTATCGCGTTGGCTTCTGGGTGGCTACATGAATCATCTGGTGCAAATGGCGGCCTCCCGTCTGGGCGGGATGAAGAACACTGGGATCTGCTCGGAGGAGTTTGACAGGAGACTTGCATGGTGTCTGACAATGAAATGATATTCACATTCGGCTCTCGGCCCAATATCATGCATGGATCGAAAAAGAAACACCTTTGATAAAGCCAGCTATCGAGCTAGTGGGTGTCCAGCTTCAATCCCGACTCCCCCGACCGACCGATGAAGAGCAACGAGACGGAGCAAAAAAAGAAGAGAACCAACACAAGACCCCACCGACAGAAACCCAATGAACGATATCATATACTATTGATTTGATACCCCCATCATCATCATCACCATCACCACAGTCCGAAGGGAACAACAGACACGACAAAGACGACAAAGGCGATGAAGGAAACGTGATGCGATTTGTTTCCGAATGAGCAGCCACGTCCCTACCTACTCGAGTACTTACTCGAGAAAGAGAAACAGAGAAATCAGAGGTCAGAGTACTCTCCATCCGAGCTTCTCTCCAAACAAGGAATGAATGAATGAATGAGGTGGGAAAGGAAAGGAAAGGAATAGAGTGGAGCCGAATGGAAACGGAAATGGAATGGAATGCTGTGGTTCACAAGTCTGTCTGTCTGTCTGTCTGTCTGTCTGTCTGTCTGTCTGTCTGTCTGTCTGTCTGTCTGTCTGTCTGTCTGTCTGCGCGTCGCGTTGCGTGTCTTGCGAGGCGACGAGAAGAGAAACGAAGGAGTACGACTACGACTTACATCGGCGGCACGCAATGAAGGAAACGGAAAGAAGCAGCAGAATCAGAGAGAGTAGGAGTTGCTTACTACCTCAAGAAGTAGCAGTATCGGTAGATAATGCGAGAATAAATCCCACAGATCCCCAATGCACTCACTGCGCACCTTGTTGTCTCTTTCCAATTCTCCATTGAATCTTGAATCAATACAAGGGAGCGGATGATTTAGTTAGGAAGAAGATTGATCTGCATTACTCTATTTGATTCGACCGCACTCTCTTTCCACGGCAACTCAGCTAGACCAATGCTTCTCCTCTCTTTATCTCCCCCATCTCTCGCGTGTACTCTAAGCAAGGTACAGGAGACTAAAAAGGCAAAACGGAACAAGACAGATGAGGAAAGTAAAATGAAGTAGTGTTAACGCCGCTGTCCCATGCAGAAAGATACAAGATGAGACATGAAAAACCAACAAAGCTAATAACCCATGCGTATCGTACCGATGACCAGCCCCTTTCATTAACAAAAGAGAAAACAATATGTGTCTGTGCGCGTGTACTTTTCAATTTGAACGTTCGCGTTCCGAGACTGTCGATGCTGTCTTCCTTCGCCGGCGGAGGGCGAGTAGGAGAGCATCAGGGATCCAATTGGATTGTGTCGTCGTTTCTTCCACTTCCCTAGGGAAAGAGTCGTGCATCGCTGGATTGACTTGACGACGTGAGAGGTTTGACCTCGTCGACGAGAAGACCAGTGGTTGACCCGCTCTCAGCACCAAGGGGAGTTGATGGAAGATTGTTGAGCCATCAGTCGCTTAACCGCTGCACATGACACAGGCTTCCTTGTTCTCAATGGAACCTAACATTTCCATGGTTAGCATCTCAATCAATGTTCAAAGTCAATGGAAGGGATCAAACTCACAAGCGAGGACTTTCTGTGCGTAGATATCGCCTTCTCTCTCTTCGGAGTCCTCCTCCTTATCCTCTTCCTGGTGCGCCTTGTCCTGCATTCTCGACTCAAGACTCTCCTCCACAACAGGGGTATCGACGGGGTCTGTGGGCAAAACACGAGGGCTGGGCTCCTCGCTGGAGGTACCTTCGCTGAGACGGGTCTTGGCCAACTTGGTGGCAAGAGCAAGTTGCTTGTCTTCGCCAGTCGGGGGAGGAGTGGATGTGGGAGTGGGAATGCCGTTGGGAGAGGTGGTGTTACCGCCGCCGTTGAAGTTGGACGTCTTGGACACGTACATAGGGCGGGGGATCGAGTTGTTCTGTCCAAAGCCGATCGAGGTTCGTTTCTTGGGTGCGGATCGCTCACGAGCAACGTTCGTATCGGCAACCTTGAGTTGTTCTTGATCGACGGTGAACTGAATGGGCGCCGTGGCAGCCATAGTACGGAGGTAGTACATGCCAGTCTTGAGACCCATCTTCCAGCCCGCGAAATGCATCGAGGTGATCTTGCCCATCGTTGGCTCCTTGAGATGGATGTTCAGAGATTGGGACTGATCGATGAAAGCGCCTCGGTCGGCAGCCATCTGGAGAACAGCACGTTGGCTGATCTCCCAGACAGTCTTGTAGAGGGCCTTGATATCGGCCGGGATGTTGGGGATGTTCTGGACAGAGCCACCGTCGGCGATGATGCGATTCTTCATGTTGTCGGACCAGAGACCAAGGTCGACCAGGTCCTTCAGGAGCCATGGGTTGACGACTTGGAACTCACCAGCCAACACACGACGCGAGTAGATGTTCGAGGTGTATGGCTCGAAACATTCGTTGTTGCCCAAGATCTGCGAAGTGGATGCAGTTGGCATGGGTGCAACGAGGAGAGAGTTGCGAACACCGTGTTTGGCAATCTCGGCCTTCAACGAATCCCAATCCCACAGGTCACTGGGAGTGACATTCCACATGTCGTACTGAAGAATACCCTGCGAGACTGGGCTGCCTTCGTAGGTCTCATAAGGACCCTCCTCCTTTGCAAGTTCGCACGATGCGGTAAGGGCAGCGTGATAGATGGTCTCGAAGATTTGGACGTTAAGTTGTCGGGCTTCCGGTGAATCGAAAGGAAGACGCAGAGCAAGGAAGGCATCTGCAAGACCTTGGACACCCAGACCAACGGGTCGGTGACGGAAATTGCTCTTTCTGGCCTCAGGCACGGGATAATAGTTGACGTCGATGATCTTGTTCAAGTTGCGAGTGACAACCTGGGTGACTTCGTGAAGACGGCCGAAGTCATATTCGCCACGAGCCTGGTCCACGAAGGTGGGAAGGGCAAGGGAGGCAAGGTTGCATACGGCGACCTCATCTGGGGCCGTGAATTCGACGATTTCAGTGCACAGGTTGGAGCTTCGGATCGTACCCAAGTTCTTCTGGTTGCTCTTCTTGTTGCAAGCATCCTTGTAGAGGATGTATGGGGTACCAGTCTCGGTCTGTGCCTCGAGGACCGCGTACCACAGCTTCTGGGCCTTGATGGTCTGACGCCCGCGGCCTTCTTTCTCGTATTTCTCGTACAGGGCCTCGAATTCGTCCCCGTAGACGTCGGCGAGACCCGGGGCTTCGTGGGGACAGAACAGAGTCCAGTCTTGGTTCTTCTCGACACGCTTCATGAAAAGATCCGGAGTCCAGAGGGCATAGAACAAGTCGCGTGCTCGGACCTCTTCTTTGCCGTGATTCTTTCTCAAGTTCAAGAAGTCAAAGACGTCAGCGTGCCATGGCTCCAGATAGATGGCAAAGGCACCTGGACGCTTGTTGCCACCCTGGTCAACATAGCGAGCAGTGTTGTTGAAGACGCGAAGCATGGGAATGAGACCGTTGGAGGTGCCATTAGTACCAGAGATGTAGGAACCGGTGGCACGGATGCAATGGGCATTGAGGCCGATACCTCCGGCAGTCTTGGAGATCATGGCACAAATCTTGAGGGTGTCGTAGATGCCCTCGATGCTGTCGTCCTTCATATCGATCAAGAAGCATGACGACAGCTGGGGTTGAGGCGTTCCAGCATTGAAGAGAGTGGGAGAGGCGTGAGTAAAGCACTTCTGAGACATGAGGTTGTACGTCTCGATGGCCTTCTCAACATCGTCCCCGTGAATACCAACCGACACACGCATGAGCATGTGCTGAGGTCGTTCAGCGACTTGCTTGCCAATCTTCAGCAGGTATGATCTCTCCAGCGTCTTGAAACCAAAATATTGGTAGTTGAAATCTCGATCATAGACAATGGCCGAGTTCAACTCATCCGCGTGCTTCATGACACAGTCATATGTCTGCTTGGAGATCATAGGGGCGGGCTTGTTGTTCTTGGGGTTGACATAGTCATACAGGTCCTGGACCACAGAGGAGAACTGCTTCTTCGTCTGCTTGTGGAGGTTGGAGACAGCGATACGAGCTGCCAGGATGGCGTAGTCGGGATGGGTAACAGTCATGTAGGCTGCGGTCTCTGCGGCCTATGATCGAGTTAGCAACTGAAGAAGAGGGGGCAACAAGGGAGACTGGGACTGACGAGATTGTCGAGTTCAACGGTGGTCACACCCTGATAGACACCAGAAATCACTTTCTGGGTGATAGCTGCTGCATCAACGTGCTCGGGATCGAGACCATAACACAGCCTTGAGACACGGGCAGTAATCTTGTCGAACTGCACGCGTTCCTTGCGTCCATCTGCAAAATTTGTCAGCGACGTGATCAAGAGGGCAATGCACGCGGGATCCATCGATGGCATCCATCGGTGCTGCCTGAAGAGAGGAGAGAGACCATACCTCGCTTGAAGACGAACATATTGGCGACCTGGACCTGTTTCTGTCGTGTGCTTCAATTTTTCAGGAGGAAGATGGTGGTGAGGGAGGCGCGGGACAGAGATTGGAGAAAGAGAAACAAAGAGGAAGACCGCGGACTCTTATGGCTTCACAACGCGAGATGCCGTCGCTGTAGAGACGCAGGCAGCAGTGAGCGAATGTGATGGGAGTCGGTAGGCGAAGAGTAGAGTGCAAGAGAAGGAGGAGACAACAACAGGCATTTAATGAAAACGCGCCAGCCCACCACAGACGCGGGTCGCGTTCCTGCAGAGTCCACTGCACGTCATTCGCCACCAACGTGACATGAACCTCCTCCGACACCGGCGAAAATATATTGTCTGACAAGCAGATCAAAGGACGTGGGCTGGGCTAAATCGCGTTCAAATTGGCAGTCAGACGACCACGCTTTTCTGACAGGGCAGCGCGCGGCCTGACACTCTCCTGCAGCCATTTCTAAGAACCTACAGGACTTACAGTGCTCCCCCTCCCAACTCGTTCGCAGGAATTCGACGATTCGAGAGTTCCCCTTGATTGCTGCCGAATCCTGTGCTCAGATGGACGGACGGTATGAGCAGTGGCAGAGAACCCTATCCTACTTTCTCCCATTCTCACCCGAAAGACCGACATATCGGTCCAAGACCGCGGCGGCCGGGCCTCAGCCTTGTAAACACGCTGACAAATTCAGGGAGTCGAGCAATCTCAGATTGTTGATGTTGAGTAAGTACTCGTACTCGTACTCTATGCTTTTGAAGTCGACAGAACTGTACCATTCAAAGAAGACCAACAAGGGTCCAACATCTTCGCTTGGTCCAAATTTCCCATGACCTGCTGCCTAAGAACTCCAGATTCGATCCCAAATCGGCCAACCGAGTTCAGAGATCCCCCGATGCTAGACCTCAGCAATAGATACATTAACAAGATTCACCTCCTAAGAGTCGTATTGTCCTGCGGAACAAGATTCTGGAACAAAGGAGCCGCCCACAAGTTGGCCTTTACCCAGCCCTGTCCTTGCCCTTTCCTGTCACCTCATCATCGTTGATTTCATGATCCTCATTCCCTTCATTCACGCTGCTCATCCTTTTCACTGGGTCTTTGTCTCTATCCTCCTCGAAGTCTCCTTCAGATCGAGTGCTGCTGAGCAAACTCAACGCGTCGGCATTGACCACCCGGAGCTTCTCTTTGGGGACAGTGAACATGACCTGGACCAGCCGCCTTTGGATAGCGCTCTCCACGTCCCAGTCATCCTCGTCCCCGGATGCGCCATGGGTAACGTTCGAGATCGTACCGGGCACTGGTTTTCTGTGGATGGTTGAAGATGAGTCGGCATTGCTCTGGCCAGGAACATCGCTCTCCCAGTCCTTAGCGCCTTGTTTGCTGCGCCAGAACGATGCGCCTGCACTCAGAGTTCTCCTGGGAAGAGCCTGGGTCATCTCAGGCATGCTCGTATGCTTTGTCGGGCTCGAATGGCCGCTCTGGCCCTCGAAGCCGGCAACACGCTCTGGCACATCCACGGCCCCTGTTCCCGTGAAGACTCGCTTCACACTCCCCAACAGAGTCATGGCTTTTCGACCGGATCCAGTGATGCTTCCTGCCTGCGAGTGCTTCTCCTTGCTTGGACTTTCTGAAAGCGTCCGGGATAGGCGATTCTCGTCAGGCTGTCGCTGATGGCTTCTATTGAGCAGGGTATGGTCGTCTCCTGCAACGGAGGGAACCCATCCGCTCCGGGCAGACGAGAACGTCTCAGTGCGGTCCCGGAAACTTGAACCTGGCTGCCGACTAGAGTCAGTATTGAGCGATGCACTGCGGTTGGAGGGTGCTCGCAAAAGCCCAGGATTGGCATCATGTTCAGGATGACCCTGTCGGATATTTCCGAACCGGCCCATGGCAGCCACTGCGCTGGTAAAGAGGGAGTAACCGGCGCTGGTGCTTCTTTGAGATGGATTATGTGTCAGCGTGGTTGCAATCGACTTTGGACGAGAGGAATAGGTCATGATGCTGTTGTCGGACAGGTTGCTTCCCGTGCGATCGGATTTTTCTGGAGAGCCACGTCCCGACGCATCACTGGCCATTCCTTGAGGCCTAAACTGAGACAAATTCGAGTATGTCCGGCTCTGGGCTTGACTTGTGCTCCTGGAAACGCTCATGCTCTCGGCTGCTGACTGCCAGTCCTCGACCCAGCCCTCGACCTCTCTCTTGCGACGTACCGCAGCATGATTTGGCTGTGGACCGTCCGTGATATGTGGTGGGTCCTTGAAAGGATCACTAAGAACTGAGGGAGTCTTCGCCCGCTTAAAAGAGCCGGTCTGGCTCCCCTCGTCCTCTTCGTCGATCCGGAAAACAGATCCTGGTCCATTCGGAGGATGCTGGTTGAATGGACCATATCCTCCTGGACCCCTGCTGCCGAGTCCTTTTCTGAGGCCCCTGGTGGGACTGGGTAGCTCCATCTGAACTCCGGTGCGCTCAGCGTGGCGAGAATTGTTGTCATCTGTGCCGTCCACGCCGAGACCTATGGGTCTCCCGTTTTGATCAGGGGCCGCAAGTGACGGCCATAGATATGAACTGCCAGAGCTCTCGATTTTCTTCTCTTGAGCATCACCCCAACTAGCAGTCCGCATTCCAGAGCGTGCTAGATCGTCTTCGCCAGGACGGGGAGTTGCGTGATATCGTTCAGCCCCCAGAGCGAGCTCTCGAAGCTCCTTCTCTCGGATTGCACGTCGATTCCTGAGCTTCCGGGAATAGAAAAGCCAGACGAGAGCCACTCCAAGTGCAGCTGCCAGCCCCAGGCCGATTCCAGCTCCGAGACCGGCTCTTTCAGAGGACGACAGACCAGCCTGAGACGCCTGAGAGCTTCCTGAAGCATGGCCTGAGGCCAATTGATTGGGGTTTTCGTAAGTATCCATCCACGAAAAGCTTGTAGTGTTGAGGAACAACAGATCTCGGGAAAGCTGTCGTTTGTTCCTCGATCCAGAGTTGCGGATCGAGTACCCTCCAGAAACCATCATAACCCCACCGGGTAGCATGGCAACTGCATGGCCGTACAACCCTGCGCCCGACGGAAAGGGGGAATCTTTGGAAGATGGAACGGTCCACGTCCAGTCCCCGACTCCTCCAAAGCCCTGGCCCAGTTGCAGAACCATCAATTGAGGCTCGGCCGGAGTACCGATGTCTCCTACCCAACCTCCTAGGATCACGATGCTCGATCCATCCTCGCTCAAGATCGCGGAGTGACCGGACCGTGGTTCCAAAATGGGTGAACTGCTTGATCCAGACGTCGGTGCCTGAGAAACTGTGGCAAACGCCCAAGCTTCTTCAGGAAGAGAGAAAATGGCGACTTGCGACATGTTAATGAAGGCGTTTTGCGTATGGCCACCGACAAGGACGAAATTTTGCTGCGTGGACGTATTTGACAATGTCGGATTCAAAGGAGTGATAGTGAGTCCTGCCTCTGGAATGGGGGGTGCTCTGGCTCCGGTCCAGGACAGTTGATAAGCCGAGCCTCCGCCTGGGGTAACTGTGAGCATCGTATTAGAGTACGTGGCGCTCGAGACCCAGCTCGTAGCATTTGTAGATGCCCGATCGGGACACATTCCGCCGAAGATGTATCGCTTCGCATTCTGAACCGAGGCCGTTGGTGGGAAAGTAAAGCCGGCGGAGAGAAACTGAGGTCTCAAGGAGCGGTCCGCTGAGCTCAATGTCAACGTAGACCACGTTCCGTTTGTAAAATCATCATCAAATGTAAACCTCCACAGTTCCAAGTCTCTTGAAGAAGTCCCATTGCAGTCGCCGGCCAAGACGGTGATACCGCCCTGGTCGGGGATGGCGACGAATGGAGTCGGGTCGGTTTCGGAGAGGAATGGTAATGCGCTGAAAAGCTGGGACTGCTGAGGCGTCGAGCTGACGGCTCCGGAGATATTGAGGCGGTTCAGAGAGAACTGGGAGGAGGATGGCTGCTGCGCGAAGACATATGCCACTGAATCATTCTGTGCGAGGACGATCCGCGCGGGATTGTAGGGCAGCTGTGCGAAGCCGGGTGTAACGAAGGTCAAGAGACCTGCGGAGACGAGGAGGAGCTGTTGCAACATATCTCGTGGTTTGAGATCAGGTCATCGTTGTCGTCTTGTGAACTGGACTGGCAAGCAACCCATCTGCAGCCTTCCGCGCCTGAAGTCGGCCCGTGTATGTCTTGTTCGAGTTTGCTGGCGAGAGGGGGTGCAAGGTCGAGTTTAAAGGAGGTCATGAAGATTTTCGTTCTGACCAAATGCCTGGAGAGGCTGGCCCAGGTGATCCCAATGCTAACACCGGCGAGCGTGCTGGTCAGCTTTGCAGGCGGGTTGTGTAAACACGGCGCGGACGGCGAAGCAAAAACGAGCGGTTGAACCAGCCACGCTGAAGTCGAGTATGCATGCAGGGTTTCTAAACGAGAGATGGCTGTGCCGATTTGTGTGGGCGTCAGGATGGCACCCAATCGTTGATGTGAGCCGGTACAGGGAACATGGCGCCATCATGGTGGAGGACGGAATTTGGTGCGACGACGCTTCTGCTCCCAGATTGAGGCCACGCAGTGTCGACTGTTGTGCATCCGCGTTGCCGCGACAACGATCCCCAACTGAGATTAGCGACACCGCTAGCCAAACCTTGGAGATATAGCAACTTGGCATGCCGCATCATGTACGTACTCAAGTACGACTACCGTTCCACATACAGTATGGACCCTGGTGCCTAAGGTGCCTGTAGGCTGTCGTGTGATAGTAGTAAAACTATATATAGGAAGTGCAGAGTACAAGAATATGTACGTACATATGTAGAGTAAGGTACTAAGATTACTCCGCGGCATGATACGAGTACTCGTAAATTGTGAAGATGATCTCTAACAGTCTTGCAGGGACTTCTCAAAAGATGGCCAGCTGTAGACCTGAGAGGATGCTAGTATAACATCGCAGCTTCATTTCTTGACACCCGGAGCACTCCATCTCCCGTTCCTGTCTCGTACTGCGCTGGTGGAAGCCAAGCAGCCATCGTGTTTCGCCTCGTCGAACGGCTCACTTTCATAGATTTTATTAGTGCTGACCACTGAACCAGACTCGGTAGCCAGGTCGGCGTCGCGTGTTTGTCAGTACTAGTACAAGAGAATATCGGAACACTCTCTCCTCGTCAGGCCGATCTCGGTTGCCCTAGCGGCATGCTTCGCCTAGGAGCCGGACGATACGGGAGAGCCATCGTGGAATGGCCAATATCGGAGAAACGCTGCTCGTAAAGCAGTGAGAACACCAGCTTGAGGTGGCATTTGGGTTTATATCGACCCTTTGACCTCGCCGTTCAACAATGCTTCGATCTTTTGCGGATTCGCCGACGTCCCGGTCTCCTTGGTGGGCAACACAGTTTTCAATGGCGGAAGGAGACTTCTCGCAGTCTCTCTGGCTTGCTGGGCCATGAGCGCATCGATCAGCACCAGTGCGGACATCGCTTCCACAATGGGCACAGCCCTGGGCACGACACAGGGATCGTGTCGCCCTTTTGCTTCCAAGACTCCTTCCTCGCCTTCGTAGGTGGCGGTTTGTTGCGCCTGGCTGATCGTCGCAGGAGGTTTGAACGCGATCCTGAAGTAGATGTCCTGCCCGTTGGAGATACCGCCCTGGATCCCGCCTGAGTTATTCGTCTTCGTCGTCAACTTCCGCTTGGAAGACTTCTCGCCTGGAGCAACTTCTGCAGCGGCAACGAAGGGATCGTTGTGGATCGATCCTGGGATCTCACAACCACCGAAGCCGGATCCGATCTCAAACCCTTTGGTGGCCGGAATGCTCAACATGGCATGTGCAAGCTCGGCCTCAAGCTTATCGAAGCACGGCTCACCGAGCCCGATTGGGCAGTTCCGAATCACGCACGTCACGGTGCCTCCGATGCTGTCTTTGGCGTCGCGGAATTGTTCAATCACTTTGGTCATTCGTTCAGTTGCGCCAGCATCGGGACATCGGACGGGGACGAACGAATCAACATCCTTTCTCGTGACCTTTGAGATCAAGGAAAGGAACTCTGGGTTCGTTGCGGGCGTCGGGTGAGTGACAGTAGGTGGGAAGAGATGCTCCGATCCTACAGAAGAGACGAATGCCACAATCTCAACACCGTGCGCCAGTGATAGATATTTTTCTGCGATGGCGCCGGCTGCGACCCTCCCTGTTCAAATTAGGTCAGCGTCAAGACCCTCGAACTCCATCGAAATGAAAAAGGCTTACCGATCGTCTCGCGGGCGCTACTTCGGCCTCCCCCGCTGCTCGCCTTCACTCCGTACTTCTCCAGATAGGTGAAATCCGCATGGCTGGGCCGCGGGTAGAGATCCATAGTCTGGCCACCATAGTCCTTGGGCCTCTGGTCTTCATTCCTCACCACCATGCCGATGGGCGTCCCGAGCGTGACTCCGAATTCAGTGCCAGATTGGATCTCCACTCGGTCCTTCTCGTTCCGCGGCGTCGTGAGCGCAGATTGACCGGGTCGCCGCCGTGTCATCTGCGGCTGGATGTCGTCCTCGGTCAACTGCATGCCGGGAGGGCAGCCATCGACGATGCAGCCGACGGATCGGCAATGCGATTCACCGTAGGTGGTGACGCGGAAGTAATTACCAAAGGTCGACATGTTGAGATTTGGTCTTCAAATTATTGCAGTCTTCGGTGAGCGAGGCTGTCTGCTGTATACCAAAAGGAGAAGAGTCCTGGGGCAGAGGTGACTCAGAGAGAAAAGAGCGGCGGCGGAGAGACGATGTTTGGAAGTGTCGAAGCCGTGGAGCCCGTTTTTAAGAAAGGGAAAACTTTTGGTGGGGTGACTGTCCTTTCCAATTATTTTTGAGTCATGAGAAAGCACGTTTCAAAGTTCGCATTGGGGAGTGTCTTGTAGTACGAGAGAAATCCAAAAAGTTCAAGCTCATACACGAAACTTTTCGGCATCTGACCACCTCTGTGAGGCGGATTGGCCATCCACTTCAGGAATGTTTCCCGAGAACGCCCGGGTCTAGGCTCAGCCTTGTTGGAACCAGCTCGTGACAAGGCTGTGATGCAAGAAGATCTACTGTACGTCTGGAAGTTCAAGTCTGGAATCTCAAAGACAGGATAGAGTGGGAAATAAAATTTCGTGGATTAAGCGAGCGCAATCAATTCCTGAACTCCTTCAGTTCGTTGGGGATATTCAACTCCTACGACCCCCTTCTTTTTGCCATTTTTCTTTCATTAAGTGCATGGAACGCCCCGAGCTAATCCACCGAATCATGGATTCGACCATTTGCAGTCCTAGTAATCGTCGCCACGACTGATGACCTCTTTGACCGTAGGTCTCAACAAAATGGTATGCTCAAATTGAGCGGTGTAGCTTCCCTTGGTATCCACGAGCGGGGGATACGCCTCGACGATCCCCGAGCTGACGAGGTTGTTCAATCCTAGCAGGTACTTCTCCTGGCCCAGCCGGTCCAAGTATCTGCGACAGAAGGGGATGGTGCCGAAATTCTTCTTGATGACGTTCAGCAGCGAACGGGCCGACTGAACGCGCAGGGCAACGTTGGGCGCGTCGGCTTTTAGGCCGTAGTGTGACACTTCCAGGTCGTCGGTCACATATCCACGACCCGTGGACCCGAAGGTCTCGATGGCGAAGACCTCGCCCTCCTCCATCTTCGTCTGATCGTTGCTTTTGACAATCGGCACAGACTTGCCGCCGTGGATGCTGTGCTGGACAATGTCGTGACCGTTCAGGTTCCGAATCGA
Organism: Exophiala alcalophila; assembly: GCA_001599775.1. Classification (NCBI taxonomy): domain Eukaryota; kingdom Fungi; phylum Ascomycota; class Eurotiomycetes; order Chaetothyriales; family Herpotrichiellaceae; genus Exophiala; species Exophiala alcalophila. The sequence goes on along the minus strand of BCHY01000005.1, from coordinate 1,495,546 downwards.
TTTGATAGGGTATGTCTTCCCATCGAGTTCGATCTCGTAGGATTCCATGGCCTCTTGGATCGCGGCTCCGATATCGCCCACCCGGACATCAATGCCAGCCTCGCGAATACCGGTATTGGTGGCATCCTTGACAGCCGCCAGCAAATTGTCGTACTTGGGGTCCCATGTCATGGTGAAGGCCGAATCAACGATGCGGCCATTGACATGGACTCCAAAGTCGACCTTCAAGACATCCTTGTCTTCCAAAACCCATTTGTTGCCGGCGTTGGGGGTGTAATGCGCGGCGATGTGATTGATGCTCAACCCAGTTGGGAAACCAACTCCTCCCTGTATATTGTCGCCCTCTTCCAATCCCCAGTGTCCAGTGAGGGCGCGAGTGCCGTCTTCAACTCCCTCGGCAATCTCTGTCAATGTCATGCCGGGCTTGATGTTCGCCTGCGCCCATTTTCGCACCTGGCGATGGACTTCGGCACCTCGACGATACTCCTGGAGGAAATCATTGTTCATGCGGTCGAGATGGCGTTTCTCCTCATTGGTAGTGCGGAATGCGTTATCATTTTTATATTCCACCTCCTCGCCGACAGGGTATGTACCACTGGGGAAGAGCTGGCTCAGATTCACGCGCGGTGGGTCGGATTGGACCTTTGCGCCGCCAGCCTTCTTCTTCTTCGGCTTCTTCTTTTTCTTCTTCTTTGCTGCTCCACTGGCAGTGTTATCGTTTGCACCGGTCCCGGCCGCGGCCGTGGCGTCTTCGTCCTTGTCGTCGTCCGAGTCGTCTTGATCTGAGAGATGGCCGTTCACGCCGTTTGTGCCGTTGGACTGAGAGTTGGATGTATTAGCGGTGCCATTCAGTGCGAGCTTCGAGAGCTCGTCTGCCGTCTTAGCCGCCATTATGAATAGCGACGCTAAGTGCAAGCTGCTACAAAACAAACGAAGTAGCAAGAAGGCTGAAGGGTTTAGGCGGATTCGTGGAAAAAAAAATACCAATGGTCAGCCGGCCCTCCCGCTAATAATTTGGAGGCAACCAAGCACTTAGAGTGGTATGAGAGGCAAAGGTAAAGCTGGAGTCATAGCGTGCGAGTTCAGCGTGATTGCGGCGCCGGAAAAACTGAGGGGTGGATGGATCATGGATGATCCGACCTCGCAGCATCATTCATCACTCCAAAAATTGCAAGACGTCACGCACCTCATCCATCTCTCTAAGTGCGTGTTCTTGCTCTGGTTCACAACCTCCCAACCCCAACACCCCCTCGTGCCCTCGATCGTGGCGATATTCACCAAGCATGAGGAGGCATGATCCTTCGTTCAGCCTCGATTCTCAATCCCTTCTCAGCCCTCCGCATCGCCATCTCCGCGCCGACATGCACGCAATGCGGCTCGGGCTCGAGCTTTCTTCATCGCGGAGCACGCGTGCGCCCGTTCTCACACAGCTCAACGCATCGCTCGACCGATAACCCGCAGAACCACTACGAAGTGCTCCGGATGCCCATTCACGCTACGCAGGCGGAGCTGAAGCGGCAGTTCTACGAGCTCTCCAAGGAGACGCACCCGGACATCAACCCCAATGATCCCAAGGCGGGCAAACGGTTCGCGCAGATCAGCGAGAGCTACACCGTGCTCGCGGACCCGGAGAAGAGGAAGCGATACGACCGCGACGTGATGCGCACCCAGCGCCACCACAGCCAACGGTCCCAGCACGGCGGAGGAGGCACCTACGCAGGCCACCGACCGGCGAGCGGACTGAGCAAACGCCGCAACGCCTTCAAAGGTCCGCCGCCTTCGTTCTACGCGCACGGCCGCCCGTCGCCGAACACGCAGGCACACACAGAGGCACACGCCCGCGCAGGCCAGACGGCCCACGCAGGCGGGACGTTCAACGCAGGCGCATACACAGACGACGGAGCAGGAGGCGGTCCGGCGTTCGACCCGCGCAGCACCTACAAGACCCAGACGCACGAGGACTACCGGCGGATGAGCCGGCGCGCGGCAGAGCTGGCGGCCGCACAGGCCGAGGTGCGCGACGACAACTTCTGGGGCCGCTTCGTCGCCGTCTCCGGCGTCATCATCTTCGGCATCACCATGGGCTCCTTGGCCCTTTCGCGCGCCAACGCCGTGCCCCGCGGCGGCTTGACCAGGGCCGACGGCAGTCGCAGGGACGGTGCCACCCGGAACGATTGGACGAAAGGGTAGCCCAAGTTCTCCATCCTCGGTCTGTGGTTTGTAACTTATATGTAAGGAAGAGAGGGCCAGGTCATTCTATGTTCGACGGGAAAGGGGTAGCCCCTCGAACAGGACATGGGAAGACATCGAGAGACACACGTATAGACGAAAGTACATAGAAACATCTGACTTCCGGTTTCAAGTTCAAGCAAGAGTAAAATTGCATTTTAATTGCGGTGATGACGATGGTATTGAATTGCATCATTGACTATCAGAGGAAACCCAAGAACAGTCATCCCCTTTTGATCAACCATCACCGAGCAATTGGCCACTTCCCCATTCTATGCCGCCTCAACCCATCACAAAGTCTGTACAATTTGGGCTGTTCCTTCCAGCCGCGTCTTCCTTTAGTCTGTGTTTAGGGAGAAAAGAACATGTTGAATGCCGGATGCCGAATGTGTGGCATGTGTGAAACTTGCTTATCCCTCGAAGGTGAACGACGCACCGACCTTGTGTGCCGCCTGGTTGAGGTTCTGGGTGTCGAGCGAGGCGCCGAGGCCCAGGGTGACGCCGGTGCCGAGCTTGACGTTGTAGGCGAGCGCGGCGATACCACGGTCGTTGATCTTGGCCTGTGGACAGGAATTAGAGGTCAAGCTTCCAAAAAGAATCAGGCGGGTGTTCTTACCTTTGCGAAAGAGCTGGGGTCGAGCTTGTACTTGGTGGCGACCTCCAGACCGACGTTGCTGCCGGCAGTCGAGTCCCAGGTAGCCTTTGCACCGGCCTCGACCTCGGTGTTGACCTTGTGGTAGTAGCTCGCAGCGAAGATGGTCAAGTTGTTGGTGGCGGTGATGGCCGCGGCGTAGGAGCCCTGGCTGTAGCCGGCGGCGAGAGCGTACTTGGTTATGGCGGCCTTACCAACATCATATCCACCTTCTGCGCCAATGAGGAAGCCCTCATGGCCGAGAGTCAAGTCGAAGCTTGCGGTAGGGCCCTTGAGGAGGTCGGTGAACAGCCGGGTGTGGATGTTTGGCTGCTTGTAGAAGAGGTTGAGCTTTCCACCATACGTGCTCTTCGCGGGCAGGTAGTTCGTGAGAACCTCGGCCTTGAGACCCTTGGTCAAGTTGTCCTCGAGCTCCAACTTGGTGTCAAGGCTGTTTGAGGTGGTCCATGTCTGGGTGAGAGCAAGACCTGAGGACGTTCGTGTCAGTACGGGATCCAGTCTGTCAATGATGGGGGAAGGACGCGTAGTTTGGAGAGCGGGGCGCATTGCACCAGGCCACGCTGCCACGGGGGTAGATGGAGGAGAGGTTTACCAGTTGCCTTGTCGGTGTATTTTCCTTCAATCTTTCCTCTACCGTTAATAAATGATATTCTACACTTCTTTCTTGTGATCGTGGTGCTCACCGAGCCAGAGATTGGGCCATCATGGGCAGACTTCCCCTTGACGTTGAAACTGAGAAGTGGTCAGTGATGAAGCGATGGAGGGGATGAGCAAGACTTACACAACGCCGTTCGGGGCCTTGGACTTGACCTCGAGATTGGCAGCAGTGGTGTGGTAGAAGTCCTTGTTGAGAAGCTGGGGGTCGCGTTAGAGTAGATCCATCTCGAGCGGGCAAGCATTGCTCACGTCGTTGGCGGGCTTAGCGATATCGCTGAAGGGCACTGGGATTCCGGACATGATGGCGGATAGAGGTCAGATCGAGAGAGAGCTGGTAATATTGAAGGAAGGAAGCCTAGAAAGCGTAGCAAAGATCGTAACACGTAGGCCGCAACAATGGAAGCTCGAGAAAATCGGTCGGGAGGTGGTTTGTATTCGCAGCTTGCAAATGGTCCAATCAGCGTTGTTGGCGGAAGAAGGTGTCTCCCTCTGCCGGCCGACCGCGGCAGAGTTGCCCCATCGGATCGCGTCATTCGGGGAAAGGTCACTGGCCACTGGCCAGGGGTAAAGGAGGAGTACTAGTTAGAACTTAGTAGTAGTAGAGGGGACTTTCCTGGGTCACGCGTGTCTATAAGATTGCCTGGGTGCTTAAAAGTGCGTCTATGAATAATTCGTGACATGTCCATTGGTCCTGTGACAGCTCAAAATGTCCCCCAGACTTCAGTGTTCACAGCTAGAGATGAAACAGCCAGATACCGCCAGGGAAGGCAAAAATGCAGCCTTCCTCCATCGAACCTCGAGAGCATCAATAGGACCGCAAAACGCCAGCCGATGATGACAGTTCCGTCTAGAGTACAACCCGCACCGTCATTGTTGTGTTCATCAGTTCGCTTCCTCGTCGTATTTGGCCACATGGGTAGTAATCGCTCTGCCACTGGGATCCGACTGCTTGGACCAGGTTGGCGTCCATCGCATGACCGTGGATGCGCAGTAAGGCGGGAAGTGCTCGTCGAACATGGTGCGATACCAATATGCCTCCTTGGTGTCCGGAATGTCGTCGCCCCATTCGGGCTTGGGGTTGGCCATCATCTCGTCCGTCACGTTGAGCTCGGCGGTGTCCTTCAGGCCGTCAATCCAGCCGTAACCGACGCCGTCGCTGAATTGCTCCTTCTGACGCCACAAAATCTTATCGGGCAGATATGGCTTGACGTCTGGTTCGTCGGACGTGTCAAAGGCCTTTCGCAGAATGTACTTCTCGATTCGCTCCTTGGTGATCATCTTCTCGGCAGGGTCAACGTTCATCGCAACCTCCAAGAATTTCTTGTCCAGGAAGGGGACGCGTGCTTCCACGCCCCATGCGGAGGTTGACTTGTTTGCACGGAGACAATCGGCGAGATGGAGATTCTTGACCCTCCTGACGGTCTCCGCGTGGAAGTCCTCTTTCGTGGGAGCAGCATGGAAGTAGAGGTATCCACCAAAGATCTCATCGCTGCCCTCGCCGCTGAGAACCATCTTCACGCCCATGGCTTTGATTTTCCGACTAAGAAGATACATGGGGGTGGAGGCTCGGATGGTGGTCACATCGTAGGATTCCAGGTGGTAGATGACATCTGACAGGGCATCCAGGCCTTCTTGAATCGTGAAGGTGAAGTCATGGTGCTTGGTACCCAGGAACTTGGCCACTTCTAGAGCAGCCTTTGTGTCGGGGGCGTTTGGAAGACCGATAGAGAAGGAATGCAGTTGCGGAAGGAGCGTGACGGTGGTCAGCTCGTCGTCTTCGCCAATGCCGACCAGGTCGGAGGTTGGCTTCGAGTCGTCTCCGTTGACTTCGCCGTTTGTCTCATTCATGGCGATCGTTCGCTGACGCAGAGACTCTCGTTGCGCAATCGAGGCTACCAAGCTCGAGTCAAGGCCGCCGGAGAGCAAGACACCATAAGGCACCTCCGCCATGAGTCGCTTGAGGACAGATTTCTCCAGGGTCTTGCGAATCAACTTGTAGTCAATGGGCGTCGATGGCACATTGGCCGGGTCCCACCACGTAGGCTCGAAATAGCGGGTGAGCTTGTCGGTCTTGGAGTCATACACATGGCCCGGCGGGAAGGAAATGATGTTGTCGCAGACAGGAGCCAGAGCCTTCAACTCGGACGCAAAGTAGACGGCACCTGGGGTCTGACTCGATCGACCAAGGTAGAAGGAGGTGACGCCGATGGGATCGCGGGCGGCAATTGTTCGATCTTGGACCTTGTCGTAGAGGACGAAAGAGAACATGCCATCCAGCTGCTTGGGGGCGGCTGTGCCATATTCCTGGTACAGAGGGATGATGACTTCGCAATCACTGTGCGTCTTGAAGCTGTATGGGGTCTTCAGGTTCTTGCGCAAGATGCGGTGGTTGTAGATTTCGCCATTGACAGCCAGGGCAATGGTTTCCTCCTCGTTGACCAAAGGTTGTGCGCCGGTGTCCACACCTACGATGCTAAGGCGTTCATGGCAGAGGATGGTGTTGTTTCCTGTCCAGTTTCCAGACCAGTCAGGGCCCCGGTGCCGCAGACATTTGACACACTGCAGGGCAGTGGTTTTGAAGGTCGCTATTGACGGATGACTGTAGAGCGCACAGAATCAGCATTGGAGCACACGACGGCTGCAAATCGACGAGTAGGGCTAGGAGAGCGACTCACCCGTGGCAGGCGAAAATACCACACATGACTGCCCACGATGCCCACGAGGGAGCTCTTTCTGTGCCTTAGTCGAGAGTGGTGGATGGGATGCAGGTGTGAGAGAGGTGGTGGCGTGGACGTGGGAGGAAATAAAAAGTCGGAGCGCCGCCAAATTTTTGAAGAGCGGGATGCGGGATGACTCAACGATGCAGCAGCAGCCCAGGGCACCACCACCACACACCACAGTTACTAGTAGTGCACACTGCACACCGCCTGCTGGAACTCTGGGAGCCCAGCCCAGCGCCGACTGCAGTCGTGCGGTGCACTTGGCTCGACCACCGAACTCACCTCAGTTACGGCGTCGCCGCAGCAGTAAACACTGGTCCCGGCGACCCATTTACCCATTAATGTTATTAATAAAGTGGCCATTAGATTACCTTCCATCCCGTTGGGCAACACGCCCTGTGGCTGACTGGTTCACTGGTTGACTGCTTCAGCCCAGCAGCCAGCAGTGAGCACTCGATCTTCTCCGATAGAGATAAGAGATGGAGGGAACTGCGGTGCCCAAGTGGAGCTTCACGCGGCCAGTGAGCCGACTCCGGCGCCCGGGCGTCGGTCGTTGACCTCAATCTTTTACGAGTAGGTGATGACTCCCTGCGACGGCTTCGATATTCGGCACGCGACCTCACTCTCGTTCTTGCGATGATCAGTCTGGAAACTGCAGAGTTGATTGATTGGAAAGCTTTGCCTAAGGGACTGCTGGCTTCCTGGGCAGCTCTTGCTACTAGCCTCTCAGATGCTCAGGCCCGGGGCCCTGGTGCATATCTGGACTCTGGAGCCCACCAGCACTGGGATCTGGTGCCAGTCGTAATGCAGATAGTGTATCCGAAATGCCCCCGCATCTTTGCGTGTTCCGGGTCCGCTGTGCCCTTCCCAAGTTCCCTCAGAGTCACTACCTTATTGATCATCAGGTGCGGACTGTCCTCGTCTGCTCCGTCCTCAAGTTAGGTACGCAAGCATCAGCGGGCCGCCACTAATGGTCGGCCACAACTGAGAGAACCCCCACGCTTTCGCCTTTTGGGCCACCGCGATCGTCAGGATGCGCCTCCCAGGCTTCCCCATGGTTGGAAAGCCAGAAGCAGCTAATTCCAAGTCTCTTCGTGATGAGCATAAATGAGCAAAAGACACGTGGAGTGCATAATGCCGTGACTCCGTCCCCTCGCAGCCCAATGTCCTCTTGCCCAAATCTTCTACAAAATCCTTGTCCAAGTGTCCACTGGAAAATAACGCCGCGCTCAGAAAACACATGCTAGTCGTGGATGCATTCCCGTCAAGTCGTCCATGTTCCCCCTTGGTCCCTTGTGTGGCCAGAGTTCCCAATTGCCGGCGCTGAAGGGTTCATGGCGCCGGGTTGTCCTTGACGATCGTCCGTATCTTTTTTTCGTATGCGACTCGATCCTTCTTAAACAGGTTGTACGCGTCGGCTTGAGCAGGCGACTCGGGGTTGGGGTCGTTCAGCAGGTCCTGGATGCCCAAGAGAATCTGTTTGATTGTGATTGCAGGCTTCCACCCTTCCTCCTCGTTCAAGATGGACAGACAGACGGTCCCGGACGGATAGACGTTTGGGTGGAAAAGCGGCGGAACAAATTTGCCTACGCCTCGGTCAGCGGTCCATTCACGGTGATGCGCATCGAGAAGAGATCCCCTCACATTTTGGCGGCTTCGTAGGGTACTCGTCGGGGAATGTGAGGGTCAACTTGAACAGCCCGCCTTCCCAGATGGTCTTTTCTTTCCCTGGCACGCCGACTTCCCAGCTCTTGAGGTCAATCACTCCATTTGCACCCCGCACAGGTTTCGCAAAGAAGCCGAAAGGGTGGTCGCGACGCCATTGTTTCCTGCGATTCAAAATTAGTGGTGGTGTGAGGTAGCACGGCTGGGGCGCGCATCGAACCTTTCCTCTTGAAGACGGTTGAGACAGAGCGACATAGTGAATGTTGAAGTGAAAGTGAGAGAAGAGTATCAGATCGCAGTTGAGAGCGCAAGGTTGAAACGGAGAGACTTATGTGTTTGCTGGCAGCAAGCTTGCTCTGCGACCCTCATCGAGAAGTGAGGTGAACAAAGAATGAGAGTCGGACCACAGGCAAGAACCAAGAGGCAAAAGGCGAGACCCAAGCGGCAACCCGCAAGTCAAGTTTGTAAGGCTGCGGAAAGATGCGACTTGCAGCCGGGCGGGTCTTGGCGATATCATGCCAAGCCAAGACTGACTCTGCCTTCACCGTCAAGTTGGTCGAGTTTCAAGCAATCAAGGCTCAGCGCAGCCTCACAGGATGGTCACCTGGTAATAGGTAGCCAGGTGGAAGTACTGGGTATCATTGGTCTACAGTTCAAATCACTCGTCCTGCTATTCGTTGTTGACCCTTGGAGTTCCAAGGTGCGAGTCAGACAGTCGGCCATTCCTCAAGGTCTGTAGCCTGACCAGCTTCTCCATTTCCTCAATCCACTTGCTGGCAAAGACTCCTTCCGTGAATCGTTTTGTGCTTGCGCGGCCTCTAAGTCTCATCGCGAGTCGGTCCTGTGCGCTCAATGCTGCCACACGCGCAAAGGCGGCAGCAAACTCGTCTTCCGTTTCGGCCAGAAAGCCAACCGGCTGGCCTTCGAAAGGCACCACAATGTCCAATTTGGGTCCTCCACTGTTGTGTGCCACTGGGATCAGTCCAGCGGCAAGTCCTTCCACATTGCCAATTCCAAAATGTTCGGAGTACATGCCGTTCGTCCCAATGCTCGACCTCTGGAGGTACTCCAATATCACTGAAAACGGAGCATCGCAAATAAAGGTGGTGGCGTCTTTGATCTTTAGTTCGCGCGCCTCTAGTCGTAGATTGTAGATGTGCTTCTCGTCCGGAGTATTGCTTCGAACAGAGCCAATGAGAACAAGTCTGGGTTTGTCTGCTGCTGCGTGGTAGTATTTGGCAAAGGCTCGAAGGATGAGTGAATGATTCTTCTCGGGCCGGAATTGGGCGATGTATAGAACGATGTTCTCCCGCTGTTTCTCGCTGTCTGGAGTAACTTCAATCTTTGATTCTAACTCTTCCACAGGACATGGCGGGTAGACAACGGCAGCAAAGGTAGAGGCTGCCTGCTTCGGCTTCCACAATTGTCGAATGTGGCCTTGCGTCCAGGTAGAGTTGCACATGACAACATCAATTTGTCTTCCCACGAAGCCGTAGAGCCAAGCGAAGGCATACCAGTAGTATTTCTTACCCTTCCCTTTCAGCCCTGCTCCGGCGCCCGAGTGAAGGCCACGCTGCCCGGTTGTATCATCGAGACTTTCCAGCATGTCGGTTGAGATGGTCGGGTAGTGAACGTACGCGGCGGTTGCCACGTGGGGGAACAAATACTTGCAGAATGCGACGGCGAAAGCGTAGCCCATGGTGTCGATGAAAATGTCGGGGACGAGCAGTTGAAATGCATCGTACGCAAGGACCAACGAGCCTAGCGATTGGCCCAACAACGTGAAGTAGGGATATGTACCCGCGAGAACGAACTGGCGCTTAGATAGATATAGGAAGACCAGCGAGTGTTCCTGCAGAGTGATTCCGAAACGATTCTTCACCGTGGCCACAACCACGCCCCGGTCAATGTCATGGTCACCGGTGTAAACGGCACACGTGGCATGAGGCCACCTTTTCTGGGTTGCCGCGATAGCAGCCCATAGCACCCTTTCACCCCCGCCACCTGCATTGCTATCATGAGTCAGTACCAAGTGACCCAGCAGAACAAGGAGAGACAAGCAGAAAGATCAAATGTCTTACCAAAACGGATGGAAGAAGCCGACGATACCGCTCCATTCATCCTGCAGAGGCTTGCCGTTTTCTGCGTTGCCTGCCTTCTCGATAGTCTCCCACCCGTCTTCGGTTTCTTGGGAGACGGGTTGGCTTTCCAGCACAGCGGCTTTGTCGCGCTTGACCCGAGCAGTGATTGCGGCTCTTCGATCGCTGGATTTGTTCTGGAGATGCCAGCCCAAGGTACGGAGCGACAGTCGCAGTAGCAGCAGGAACACAAGGGGCAAAAGCGGCACTATCGCGAGAACTGCCACGACACTTGAAGCGGCCATTGCTGGACAAGAACCCGGTGGTCGACGAGGACCATGCTTCCCAGGCCGGCTGGGTCGGGGAGGAGAGAGGGTTAGGGTAGTCAGCCACGAAGCTCTGGCAATAAACGATACGCGCCTTTTATTAGTATGTAGGATCGAGGTCGTATCAGCCAACAAAGATTCGGCGTTTGATCATGCGCCGGCATTGTACTTCGCTGCGTTGTGCTGCACCCAAGTCGTCGCGTCACCTGATTGGGAGCTGCACAGGAACATCACGCGCAGTTCGCATGCAATTCAATGCGCTCTCACACGACCACCTCTTCGACGACATGATCCTCCTCATGACTGCGGTTCCCGATGCGTTCACCCCGGTCCCTTCGATGCCTACGACTTGCATCTCATGAACTGCCCCAACTGCGCCACGGCTCAATCTCCCTCCCTCGCCATTCGCTCTCACGCGCGTTTCACTCCTCCCGACCCAACTACCTTCTTGCCGAAGCCTTGCAACTTTCCCATGCCGCCTTTCAAGAGATTCACACTGTGAGCGGGCTCCCATGGTGCCTGTCTATACCTTTGACCGCCGCGCTCTTCCGCCTCACCTGGGTGCCGGTTCAGGTGCTGCTGAATCCGAGCCGACAACGACGACGGACCGCCGAGTATCTACTCACGGCCTGGCGCAAAGCCTACCAAGAAACAGCGAGAATCAAATTCCCGCAAGGGAGGGAAGAAGATGCCAAAAGGGCAGAGGCATGGGTAGCCAGCCAGCTCAAAGACCGATTAAAGGCCATCCGAAAACACAATAACTACCTCAGCCCTTGGGCAGAATGGGGCCTCCAGATATCTTTCCTCCCCGTCTGGATTCTCAATGTCGATGTCATCAGGCGCATGACTGGCGATGAAAGAACGTTGACCTCCGTCTTCTTCCGCACAGATCAAGGCAAGGTCGACACAACTATTGTGCCAATTGAGCAAGGACTACAGAACGAGAGCCTGTGGTGGATCTCTGATCTGATGTCTCCAGACCAGTTGTGGGTTTTGCCTCTTACTTTCGGTGCTCTTTCTTTTGCCAGTGCTTGGGTGGCGGTCGGAAAGGGGATCCGCCAACAGCAGAAGAAGGTCACAGCCATGCAGCCTGGCTCTCAAAGGAGGATTGCTGAAAGCTTCATGCTCAACCTATCCCATTTTGTCCTTGCGGCCCCCCCTGTCTTCACTTTCCTTATCATCCGGGGCGACGTCGCAACGGCTGTCGTGCTCTATCTCATCGGAAGCGTTGGAACCCAACTTGTGCAGAGGTCATTGGTCTCCTTTCTGCTCGGCAATTCGAAAGTTCTTCAACCCCTTCGGGCAAAGATCGCAAGACCAAAAGGGCAAAGCGACGAGCCACGGTGAATCATGTCAAGCTCATTTCTCTTACAACGAGTGTGAATCTCGGCATATATCCCACTTCCAAGGGTCTTCGCCGATCAGATCGGGACAGGACGCCCAGCGGCATCGAGATCCAATGGTTTCATCTTCGCAAAATCTTCCGAAGTCGGTGCTTCGAGGAGTATATCTTTCCAAGAGTGAGTGGGGTGTCATGAATGACAATAACCCATCACGGGCATACCCGGGGCATCAAGATGAACGAGCCTCCGGAGGTTAGGAATTGGCGCCAGTTTAGGCCAGCCCCTGTACAATCTACAAAGAGAAAATGTTTGCAATAGGGGAAACCCCCCATGGGCTTTACAACCAAGCCGCCATCGCCAAAATCTGATGGAGAAGATGGGCGGAACGGAGGAAGACAGTCGATAACTGATTGCTCTCTGCACTGCTCGATATTCGGGAGTATACAGCGAATCACGAGGAGAAACCAATCCAGAACAAGATGATTCTATTGATCGATCATTCAAATCCTGAGAAGAATTTCTGATGCTGGTGCTGGTGTTGTGAAAATCGCTGCGTGAGACACGAGACAAGTGAAAAGGGATGATGGTGACTGATCCCGTCTTTGGCAGTTGTGTCTTTCGTCCTTCTTCCTTCTCTTCTACATCAAGTCTTGTTAACCTTACAGCTTGGCCTTCAAGCTCCCATCGTCCTTCACGTTCCCTGTCTGCGCCGTGGCCTCGTTGTTCAGCACCACTTTTCCTGTATCTTCACCCTCGCCAAAGAAGATGACCTCGACGGTCAAATCGTCTCGGTACCGTCGACTATAGGGGCTCGGCAACGTCAACAGAGCGCACACCATGTCTCGGTCCTTGCCGCCCAATGCGTTGCGGATCAAGTGCGTCGCGGCGTTCTTGTCCTCAACGACGAAACGGCCGTTGTTCTCGGACCGCACGTCCCACTGCTGCTGCCGGATCGGCTTCTCCTGTGGATTATTGCCATCTCTCCCTGTGTCGACCCGTCCTGTCTTGTCCATGTTGCCGCCCTTCTCAACGGGGAGGGTTTTCAGGGCCGAGGACTTGAACCAGGATGTCAGCCATGCTGTGTTGGAGCTGGAGTTCTTGCTGCTCGCCAGTTGGTTCTGCTGTTCGATCCATTGGCCGACGAGGCCGACCACTTCTTCGTTTGTGAGCATCTCCCACAGTCCGTCCGTAGCCATCACGACGAAATCACCCTTGGACGGCTCGATTGGTGTGCTGGTCACAACAGGTTCAGCCGTAACGTAGGGAGGTGTTTTAAGGAGGTGATGCGGCGTTCGACCAAAGAAGTGTTTCTTGATTCGATCCTGTGTTTCGCGGGACCATTTATAGAAGGCATCTCCAAAGGCCCGGGTAGGTTCGAGATTGCCCAGGACACGGCCGGCTCGGATGACATGATCTTCGCCGGGGTGCTCTGCTCGCATTCGAGCCTCTTCATTGGGATTTGAACCTGTTTGGTCTTCCGAGAGCGGAGTCGCGAACCATTTGCCGGTCTGCATGTTCCGTCGTCCTAGGACAGCTCTGGAATCACCGGTACAGGCAACGCGGAGAGTTTTGCTCTGAGAATCGTAGAAGGAAAGCAGGGCACAGGAACCCGAAAGCGCGGGAGCCAGTATCTCAGCCGCCAGCCGCTTGCTGGGGTTCTTGCTCAATTTGTTGACACTGTCGAGGCAGATTTCGTTGTCCAGTTTGACGAAAGCGGACTTCAAGGCCAGATCGATGGCTGCCGGCGAAGGGAATGGTGATTTAGGGTTTGATATAGCAGCCTTATAGGTGCTGTTGAGCTCGCGAGCAGCAAAGGAGATCAGAACTTGACGTAGTTTGGCCGATGTCGTCCATCCCGAATGGCCATCAAACACACCCCAGAACATCCAATCTGAAGATGCATTTCCATCCGTTGCCGCGACCGAATTCGGAACTTCCACAATCTTTTCGGCATGATCATCCTCGATTGGGTCGTTGCTCGGAAGTTGGACAACATCGTATCTGACCACACCTCGACCCCGCCCTACCAGGAAGGATTGTTCATTTTTCCTCAGCCGTTCCGTAGCCTGCTCTGGTGTCATCATCTCCAGCACCTTTCTCCCGTAATCGTCGGTGTCCTTCGCCAAAGGGCCGTCGCCGACAATAGACCCGGTGAAAAACTGATCGTTGTCAACCACCAAAGCTTTTCTGTACGGCTCGTGGCCTGTGGTTACAGGAGCTGGATCTGTAGGGTCGGTGTTCGATTTGGCAATATTTGGGGTCGTGCTCAGGCTCCTTGTCGACTGCGCTGATACCACGGATTGTTGACTTCCTTTTAGCAGATGCTCTGGCCCGTCGCCTCGATAAGCATACCACGCCCCAATGGCACCGAGCGTCCCCACAAAGGCAATAGGAATCTTTGGAACACGCATAGAAGCCTGCAGCGGCTGGCGCGAGGTGCTATATCTTCGAGCGGCGGCGATGCAATGTGAGCTGGCTAAGGCATGACTGGGCGGCGAAAGGGAGGTCTTGGAGATGAGCTTTCGAAAGGCAGAGCGTCGAGCAGTTCGAAGAGCAAAGACAGCAGCTCGACGCATCGAGACGGCGGTGTCAGGGAGGACCTGAGGTTGATGGCATGTAGAGGCACTTGGGGAGATACTCGATCGAGAATCGTCTGGAGACAAGAGATGCTAGCAGCTTGGGTCAGTCAGAGCCTAGAGGGCCGGATGGCGGACGTGTGTCGGATGTATGTACGAGTAGGGTGAACAGTGGGCACGCGGGCGGCGGCACCGCGAGATCATTCCCGCCTGCGACCGACGCGGAGCCAATCGGCGTGGAGGCCACCACTCAGGGCAGGTAGTATGCGTCTTCCCAAACGTCACCGCAGGACAACAATTTACATTTCTTCTGCGCCGCCGTTAACTCCTCCGGCTGCTTCATCCTAGCCACAACCTCACCGTCCCTGGACATTCGTCCACAAGCCCCTCACACTGTACAAAATGTCCTCCAGGGCCTTGCGAAAACTCCAGAGGGAGCAAGAACTGCAGAGACAAGTCGCCGCCGCCAAACAGGCCTATGAGGAAGCCGAAGAGTCAGAGGAGGAAGACGAGGTCGAAGAGCACACCTCGGCCCCCTCGCGGCCTGTCAATGCCTTTGATATGCTGGAGGGTGTTGACGATGACGATGACGAAGACGAAGACGAAGACCTAGACTCGCAAGATCGGGAGTCAACATCACAGCCCACAGTCAACTCTGGCTCACAGACCGTCGACCCCCCGGAGCCTCGACCTGCAGCTTCTGCTAAATCGAAGAAGAAAAAGAAGAAACCCAAGAAGAAAGGGAAGAGCAAAGCATCTGAGTCGAAAGAAGACGACCAAGAGTCCGGGGATGAGGTGGACCGAGCCCTGAAAGAATTGGCTGCAAAAGATGCGCAAACGAAGCCAACATCAGCAGATTCGCAGGCGTCTCCAAGCTGGGATGCGTCGGCGACAAAGCTACTCGCTATCGATTCCCACAACCTCAACCCGGTCAATGAGATGAAGAGTCTGTTTGGGAACATTGTCCTGGAAAACCAAGAGTCGCGATCATCCCCTCGGAACCAACGTCGACGTGACCAGAATCTCCAGGGTGGTGTCGATCTCGCGACTGCGCTCACAGGGAGGTACTGCGTGGCCAGCAGGGGCAAAGAGCTCGGAACGCTGGCGACAAGGCGGAATGTCTTTGTGCAAGGAAGGGAAGAATGGCCTCTGGCCACCAGTGGTGGATTGAGCATGGAGCACGTTCCTGATTCGACTTCTTTCGAAAAGCGGTACAATGTGATGCACAACAACATGTATCAAGAAACGCAGCTCCAGTTTCGGGTGGCAGTGGAATCAATGGATCCTCAGAGAATGATCGGTCTGCTGTCCATGTACCCCTATCACATCGCCACTCTGCTGCAAGTTTCCGAGATCGCCAAACATCAGGGCGACCATGCAGTTTCTGGAGATCTGGTTGAGCGAGCACTGTATTCCTTCGGGAAATCAGTCCACAGCAGTTTCCCAGTCGCTTTGAGAAGCGGCATTGCTCGCGTGCCGTTCGAAAAGCCAGCCAACAGAGAACTCTATCTGGCGATCTGGCGGCACATCAAAAATCTCGAGATGAGAGGCACCTGGCGTACTGCTTTCGAGTGGGCCAAAATCCTCCTGCAGCTCAACACCCGCACAGATCCCTACGGAGTCACTCTGATGATCGATCAGCTTGCCCTCAGAGGCCGACAACATGGACAACTGATCGCCCTTTGCTCGGATGAGGCCTACGGCGAATCCTGGGACTTTTTACCTAATGTCCAGATCTCTTTGGCTCTGGCGTATCTACGGGCCGGGAAGCCGCGAGATGCACGATCTCAGCTCGCCGTCGCAATGCACAAATACCCTTACATCCTCTCTGCACTGGCCTCCGCACTCGACATCTCACCTCTCCCGAAGTTCTTGTGGGCGAAACTGCCCTCTACCGAGGGCGAAAAACTCTACACTCAACTCTACGTGACCCGTGCGAAGGACCTGTGGAACACACCCGAAACAATCAGCCTTCTAGGCGAAGTCGCAGAAACACTATCTCATTACAAAGATGCCATCTCCGCGGCCAGAGAAGCCCCAGCCCTAGAGATATCTCTCGAAGAGGCTCGACACATTATGCTGCTCGAAATCCCTGCCTTGATAGCCCTGCTCCCTCGACGTTTCACCAACATGCCTACGTCCTCCTCCGACGTCCTCCCTCCGCCCGACTCGCAATCGGATTTTGTCACTCGGGCCCCCGGTGCAATGGGTGGAGACCGAACACTGCAAACCATCTTCAATGCTGCAGGAGCAACGGCTGGCGCGACAGGTGGCCTCCTCCAACGCATTATGAACTGGTTTCAGACTCCTGCAGGACCGGAGGACGCAAATGGCGAGTCTGAGGGTCAAGCCGCGCTGCGGGATCTTCAAGAACAGCTTGGTGGGAATGTGCCACAGGAGATGATCGAAGGCTTGTTGCGGATCCATCTCGACGAGGCAGCAGACATGGGCGGCGAACAAATCACGCCTGCAGGGCTGGGAATGGTCGGCGGCTGGGATTACTACGAAGATGCAGACCAGAACAACTCCACTGCGGATGAGCGAGAGCGCGATGAAGACTACGATGAGGATGACGAGTATGGGAGTATGCCCGACCTGGAGTCTATACCCGGCGATGATGCTCCAGAGCCAGAGCAGCCTGTTCAGAGAAATCCCCGCGCTGCGATGGTGGAAGACGAGGACGATAGCGCGGACGATGCAGGGATTTCTTCCATGTCTAGGAACCCCGGACAAGCCGTCTTAAGGCACGTGGATTCAGATGATGAAGACGAAACCGAACCGCAACGACAGGTCCCTGGCGCTGCAGCATCCCGAACGACACCTGCACCAGCAGCGGCGGCGTCAATCCCTACCCGCACCGCCCAAACCGCACCCGAACCGCCCTCGACGTCGCCGGACTCGGAATTTACCGACCCACAGCGCCTCCAACGCTGGCTCCTGACAACAGGCCTCTCAGACCTCCAATCCTCGCCCAACGACACCAAAACCCTCGATCTGTACGTGTCGCGGCTGAAGATGCTGCGAAAGCAGCAACAGGACTGGGTCGTGAGCATGGTTCGTCAGCGCGGCGGACCAGAATTGGAAAGCACGGTTCGAAGGGCTTTGGAATAAAGAGAACATAATGAAGTAAATGATTCAAACGGGAAAGATGGCAGGCGGTGACCCCGGACCCATATGTAGTGATGCAAGTCTCGAATATGATGGGGAAGCAGAGTCTGCAGTTCTCAAAGTACCCTGCCAGGGATTGTACACTACTACTAGACTTCGGGAGGCGGTCCTGGATAACCAAGTAGTAAATAATCAATGTTATCCTGTGGCCCGTGGGAGTAAACGGCATCATCTTTCTAGAATGCTCATAGAGTGTGCTCTTTGAGTCCAATAGGTATCCACTGGATATTTGTTTCTGGTGGTTACCAGGCTTTCACTAGGTATCTACTGGATGTTTGTCTCTAGTAGTCACCTGGATAGCAAATCACTCTCTGTTCAGATGCAGTTTGTTGAACAATAAAGAGGACGTCTGGCACAATGCCACTGCCACTTAAAGCACGGAGGGAAAAGTGAGGTGAGTTGAATTGACTCGATTCCCAACTCCTTGTCTCCTCTTGACTTGTCTTGACTTGCCTGGTCTCATCTGGTCTGCTCTGCTCTGCTCAGTGACCTGGTCTGGTCTGATCTGATATCTCTTTATCCTCCCCATGAGGATTCGTCCTGTCTCCTTTTGGTAGCCATTCCATTAGATCTATAGCCCTTTGGGGTGAAATATGAATCAAGCACATACGTGGTATACTCAGCTTCGGGGTTCACTGTTTCAACGCTCCTGAGTCGATGATGGACGAGACAGTGCTCCGACGGCGGCCCCCTTTCTGTAAGATAAGGATCCGGTTTGTGGTTACATGTCAACTTGCAAGGGCTATCGTTATGAACATTCATTTCAAGCGAAAGAGGAGGACAGGGGAAGCGAGGGGATGTGATACCAGCTGTGCTTCTTTATCACGTCAAGAGAAGAGGAGTTGTGGAAAAGCCGGGGGCTTATCTACGCGCTCTCCAACTGAAGAAGACCGGAAGACCTTTTCAGTCCTTTTGTTTTGCTTGAATATCGAAATCCGTATTGATTGTCTGGGACTCACTACCTGCTACAGGAGGCTGGCCGATGTTGACTCCGTTCCAAAGCCGTTGCCGGGTACTTGTAGCCAGTCGCCATGCGCTCAGCTCTGTTCTGCAAGAAGTGTTCCCGACTAGAATTCCAATCCATTCTTTTCTTTTCTTTCTGTTGTGCTGAAGAGCAACCAAGATGATTGGGATCATCCTCCGAGTTCGCGCCTCGTGCTGCGTGCCATTATTGATCTTGCCATTACACGACGGAGCACCGGGCCTCGATCAATCGGCGGATGAATCACAAATCATCGTCATAATCGGAATCTTTGTAGTCCTCGCTCGCAGTAGGCTTGCCATCGAGTCTAGCTTTGAGTGCATCGAACCCAGGTCCTGGTTGCTGTCGCGGGGTTCTAGTGCCACGTCGCTGCTTTGGTTCAGGGGCTCTAGCACCACGTCGCTGCTGTGGTTCTGGAGCTCTAGCGCCATGTCGCTGTTTTGGTTCTGGAGCATCATATCTACCAGGCTGGGCTGCCTCTGCAGAGAGGTGACCGAAGACTCGATGATTGCCGAAGATCGGGGCGCGAGTGTCTTTGGCTGGTTGGACGGATGGTCGTCGACGTGGTTCTGGAGGAGCATTTGCCCATCTCGATGGAAGGAGGTTTTCTCGCTGACCCGTGGTCGCTTTCGCGGGGACAAAGGCAGGGCGAGGCTCAGGGGTTGCCAAGTATGCGGGACCGAGATGAGCCACCTTTCTTGCTGCGACTGGCGGCATAACCATCTCAGCGTTACTGTCGCTTGCCAAAAGAGGCTCTCGTGCGTCGAATGGATTGAGATGGGCAGCGCTCGGCGGGGACATCATGGTCGAAGGCTCGGTGGTGTTGGTCAACGACGGCTGAGAAGCTGGCGCCAAAACAGGGACTGTTAAAGCCTGTTCTGGCTGAGCTGCTTGAGTAGTGACCGGAGTGGTCGAACGGGGGACTTGTTCAGCCTCGAGCGTGGTGGACTGAACGCTGCTGCGTCTCGATGAATTCGGGATCTCCGACTGGAACATGCCTTCGAGCAATTCCTTCAGCCTCAAATATTCGGATTCCTGAACGAATCTGACTCCATTGACGGTGATAACCTGATCCTCAGGGATGGAAAGATTCAGGAGAACATCACTCTCGACAATGTTCAGGCTGGGAGAGTCCAGGATGGTTCCATGGCGAGAGCCTGTCTCAGCCGGAGCATTGAGCCAGTCGTTGACTTGAGTTCCGAGACCAACGGGTCCATCTTCACGAGCTTCGTCTATCAAAGGACGTTCCTGACTTGTGTCTGATAGGGAGAACGGAGAGAGGGTGTCAGGACTCGGCACACCATCTGTATGGGTTGAGACTTGGGCTTGAGCCAAAGCACCGCGCAGCGGGAAAGAGAAATCTCCGACTGGAACTTGTCGAATGGACTCGTCATTGGGAATGAGTGGATTCTTCGGTTCTCTGGCAACAGGGTCGCTCGAAACGAAGGTGGCAGCTTCGTGAGCAACAGGTGTGGGAGCAGCGCTTACGGCAAGGCCATTCGTCGGTGCAGTTACTTTTGTCTTCCATGATGCCATCGATGCCATGGCTTGAGTCATGAACAATGATCCATCCACCAGAGGTGGCTGTTGCTGCAGCGGTCTGGCCGGAGCCTGGATAGCTCTAGCTGGCGGATTGAGCAGAGCCGGTGGAGGTCGTTCACGGGACTGGAAAGTGCGCTGTCCTCCCTTTGGCGCAGGGGGAACAGGAGTGGCCTTGCTTGGAGCAGTCATTTGATGAGATCTTGCAACAGTCAGTATAGGCCAGCAAAAAGAATATGGGATGACCTACTTCGGTTGCGGTGGCATCGCCATGGTACTGGCATTGTAGCCGTGAGGGCGCTTCCAGCCTCGTTCTTCGTATGTGTCTTCGACGGTCATGGCGCGTCCAATACGAGCTTCCTCTTCCCGAATGCGGCTGGTCATGGTAGATCGATGGACATTGCCATTACCCACAGGGGTTTCGCCGAAGGAGGTTTCGAAAGCTTCGTCGCTCTGACCCCATGCTGAAAATCTGTCAGGTACGAGACGTTGACTATTCAACGCCGCAAACACGTACCTTTCCAGGCCTGAGCCTCATCTTTGTTCTGGCTTGCCAAGGTGGCCTCTTTGGTTCCAGCGAGATCACACTTGCGCATGATGGGGATAAGAGAGTCCTGGCGTTTCGGTTTGCCGTAATCAACTGTCTTGATGTGGTCGGCAGTAACCTCGCCCAAGTCGGCCTGAAAGCATGATCAGTTTGAGATGCCCTGCCAGGATGATCGGGCACAGGAGTACTGACCAGCATGATGCCTTCTTGGTAATGTCTCTTCAGGGTGTCGGGCGACATTGGTGCCGAGCCATCTTCGCCATGCATGGTCTCCTCGTCCTCCAGTGCGCGACGACGACCTGCGCGACGCATTTTGAGATAGCACAAGGCTTGTTCGAAGATGAGGTATGGTTTACGAGGAGGAATCGAAAGATCGAGTAGATCTCCGGGGTCTGTGCTAGAGATCAGCAAATTGCTAGGTTGGGCGACTCCTCGCAAAGAACAGGGGTGAGCGCACAGAGATCGACCCGGGATCCCCTTGATGAGGCCCCGGGATTGCAGAATCAAGTCCTTCGAAGCCTCTTGCGATGTTCTCGAGCTGTAAAGAGGACGTGTGGCGTGGAAACCGGCAAAGATGGTGGGAGGGAGGAAGGGAAAAAGAGAAGAAGCAGACGAGATCAGGAGCGGATTTTTGTAGCAGGCCCGGTTTGAACGTGTGAAGTCTCTTGGCAACGACTTCCTGTGACTCTCAGACAGTCTGAAGGGACTATCAGAGAGGCAGAGACGCGGCAGCGTGTGGTTGGTGGTATTATGGCGTCGCGTTGCGCGAGGGGAGGGGTGATTGCAACAGGAGGACGCCACGGAAGAGCAGGAGGAGCGAGCAACAACAGGGTCCGCGTGCGCGCAAGGGGGTCTGAATGTCACAAGTTATCTCGTGGATATACCAAGAAGCATTGGTAGAAAGAAGCGGTGCGAATGGGAGAAGGAGTGGGATGATCGAAGAGGGAGTATCACACCAAATGGCAGAAATGAGGTGAGAGGACTTGCATGTCCAGTGCAGCTTTCCACATTTATCTCCAGGTTTGATCTTTCAACGACAATGACATGACCCTACCTGCCCTTCATTGCCTCTGTTGAATAAGGGGAGAAGCTTTGCCGCCCTCAATGTCTGTATAGCACAGCACATTGCAGTTTCTCCCAGCGACAGATGTTGCTTCTTACTTCCGCAGCATTTGGGTGTCTTGACACAATATCCTGTAGGAGGCCTGTGAGCTCCTTTGTGCCGTCCGTTTCAGACGGGGAGCCGCCTCTCAGAGGCACGGCGGCATGAGCCATCTGTCTTTCTTCATCCATCTTCATCCTTCGTCTGCAACATCTTCTTCACGACCATATAAAGAACACAGGAACGGCGACGGATGAGGTTGAGCAAACATCGGGTCGCGGAAATGAATGAAGTCCCAGGATTCATGACCCATGATCCATGATCCATGATCCTGCACGGTGAACACCCTTGTCTCGGGAGCGGAAAGGGCCAGACTCCTGGAGGCCGAGACGGGTGTTTCCATGCGACCAGGATTCAGGATTCAGGAATTGAGGACATTGGGAGGATCCCTGAGATTACCAGGCTGCAGTCCAGCCATTTTTAGATTCGCTGGAGATGGGCAGAGTTAACCAGTGGGTCTTGCACAGTTCAGTTGCACTGGAGTCTGGGAGACTGGTGGTGTTCTACAGGCAGACAGAGAGAGAGAGAGTCCAAGCTGCAGCGATGATCATCACAACAACGGAACTTGGACGGATACGAGATACGAGGCACGTGCATTCATGTCATCCTAACTACTGGAAGGCCTGTGGGTATTGGTTTTCCCGGAACTGCCAGCTGTTTGAGTGAGAGTCAGTTCGAGTTCGGAGTCACACACCCAGGCAGAGAGACTCACAGTCCGCAAACCAAACACGGCGGAGGCATCGCCAACAGATCTATTACGGGGATCAGTTGTAGGCGTGCCAGTGCTACAAGACTAAGGCACGTCCGGCCAGGTAGGTACATAGGTCGGTATTTCGGCCTCTACTGGACATACTAGTAGTCGTCCTTTTAATCTTTATCAAGACTCAACACTACTCTTCCCATCATCGTAATACTAAGGTAATTAAACCCAGCGCCTGGAATGACCGGGGCCAGCAAGGTGCTCGGTGGCAGGTGCACGCATCGCATTGGAATTTGGAGGTGTTGAGGACTCCACGGGCCCGGATCCGGCTTAGAGCGTGCCGTCACCCGCGCTCGCCGGGGCAAGCCAGCACCCCAAGCTGCGGAGACCGAAGCTTCCGACGCTCTCAGGGCCTCAACCGTCACGGTTCAACGCTCAACGCCTGGAGTCCGAGCCAAATACCGCTGGAAGCTTGTACTCGTAGAGCACAGTCGGACTAATAAGGTATTGAATCCATTGAACGCCGAGGGTGAAGGAGATAGCAGCAATGAAGTCACCGATAGCTACTGTACTCCTGTCCTTTAAGAGCTTCTTCACCCGATTCAACTTCCTCGTACATCTATCACTTCATCCCTCCTCGCAAAAGCTCCCTGCCAGCCCACCCTCGTGACCACCAGCTTCCATTTCTCCACGCAAGCTTGACTCACCTCACCTTGTCACTCTCTCCCTCGTTTGGCCATCGAGGCATCCTATGAACCCCCCGCAGGACTACATCGACCACAACATCTTTCATACCATCCACTAATCCTCCGAATTCATCGACATGGCCGCCCCTCGTGCCTCGTCCTTCAAAGCCTTGCGCAACCTACAGCGCTCGACCGCATCAGCTCCAGCCAAACGAAGCCTGCACATGACGGGTGTCCATGCCTCTCCTCGGCCCATTGATCCCACGCGCAAGACTGCCTACATGCCCTGGAACCTACAAGATCTTCGTCAAGAGTGCCAGAAACGAACCCTTTCTGCGTCCGGCACCAAGCATGAATTGATTGACCGATTGGCCGGCCATGATAGCTTGCAGGCCAGGGCATTCTCCATGGCCGTTCGACGCATCGCCATCGAACAAACCAAGAAGCCGGTGTCGGGGTATGTAGCAACCAACTCTTTTGCATCTTTCCATGGTGAGAAACTGACCCCTGCGCAGTCCGTCCGAGACGACTCCTCAGCGACATTTCAATACCACCCAGGCCCTCAAGGCCGTGGGCGACTCCTCCACCATCGACTTTGCCTTCCTGCCCAAGCTGTTCGAGGATTCCTGGGGCCCTGTGCCCGCCGCCATCAGGGTGCCCATCCTCCCAGACATCAACTCGGAGTACGCAGAAGCCGTGTTGGAAAAGTATCCCGAGCTGGACGCGGCGGCTGGAGGATACCAAGACACCCCCGGCCATGAGACCATCATGAAGCCCCAGATCTCGTCGCTGGGCGATGCGGACAGCAGTGCGGCGAGTGCCATGAGCGACGTGCACGATGGTCACCATCCGACCGAGCTGTCGGTGGAGATGCTCACGGCGTTGACAGAGACGGTGGGCAAGAGTGCCCGGCAGTTTGTGGACATGGTCAAAGACAAAGACGAGGCCACCATCCGAAAGATCTGGACCGGATTTCTCGACGATCTGTTCGGCGGGGACCCGAAGAAGGGAACCAAAGCATAAGCGTGGCGTATACTACTCGCCGCGGGTGTTGGGGGTTGGGGCGTGGTGTGATGATTCGATGACCCGAGGGAGGGCTCTATACAGCGAGGCGAGTGTGTTCCTATCTAATTCTGCGCACGGCGATGTGCATCATTCATTCTCTTCGATTGCGTACTAGTAGCAGGCATTGTACGGCGAACTCGTACTCGTAGATCATGGCCTGAGTCTTGCAGAGGTGGCCGCGGGAAGGTGCATCGCAAAGGGTGGCAGTAGGCAGTCAGTGCCTGTGGTCGACTGACTGTCGTGTGTGTTTGTGGCCCTTGACTCAGTCTGCATGCCCACCGAGCGCTCCACCGCATCTCCACATACAGAGGACTAGCAGTAGCCTGGAGGGGAGGAACCGCCGGCTTATTATTCTCCATGCGATCCCGCCGGCGGCTGGCCCCTGACCAGCCCACGACTCCACGGGTCTCGACACTCCCCTTTCTCGCTGGCGGCAGCCGCTGCGAGTCGTGCGTGCGTGGACGGAGACACGGCCGGTTGGCGGTCGCACAGATCGGGGGACGCTGGAGAGGGCCAGATCCAGATAGAGGCCGCTTCAGGCTTTGACGGTGGCCATCAACGCTTCACCATGGAATCCTAAGACCGATCAGAATATGCACGTCACTACTCGTAGTAATAAGGGGTTGGGCGACTGAGCGGTCGCGGGCTCAAACACCCCCACAAGACGTCGAGGAATATCCGCCCCGTGGCCGTGGCGCATTCCCAGCGGCCAATCGAGCGGGCACGCAATGGATCGTCAGGTACGCGCTGCCGCGATGGCTGCAACCTTCTCACTTGTACGTAGAGTACCCTCACCTCACCCCCTTGCGCCGGCTGGGTCGACTGAGGACTTTTCACCCCTGACGGATCATGATGATGGATCGAGGATGACGGCCCGCTTCGACAATACTCGTGCATGCACTCATTCGTATGCGAGTCCGACAGATGCACGGCTGCACAGATGCCCTTGGCATGGCGACGCTGCGCCTGCCAGCTGCCATCGAGCACGCTTTCGGACCAGCAGGAGGTATGTTTCTCCCTCCACCTGCCAGCCATCGCCATCGCCATCCCACCTCGCTGCTACTACTACTACTCGTACTCTACTTATTATGCCGCCGGACGTCCCTCATTCCCTTGTTTCGGCATCATTCACTCGTCTGGCTCTCCTTCCGTCATAGCAGTGCTGTGTCGAGATCTCTTGACTGAGCATCTCCCCCGTCCTGCATTCGACCGCTCACCCTCCCGTTTGACACCGCGCTCTTTCTTGCACCCTTTGGCTGGATCCCAAACGGAACGCATCTTTTGGCAATTTTTTTGAAAACTGGACAGGCTCCATACGAACAAGAAAAACAGAAAGAAGAAAAGAACCCCCGAAGGATCTCTATACATGGTTGCTGCAGCATTTATTTCGACTCCCTCATAATCATGCATCGACGGTGGCTTTCTCTGCCGCTGCTCTCCAGCTGCGTCTCCGCCTTTTATCCCTACTCGACCGGTGATGGCGGAGACCCTCACTCGAAACGCTTTTTTCCTCTTCAACTCGACCCTCTTCCGTCGGATGACACAACAACCGGGCTGACCCTGGATTTAAAGAAGACGCCCGTGAGTGGGAGATGCACGTTCATGAATCTGGTCGGCGACGCTAACTTTGCTTGTAGGTGCGGCGAGACAATAAATACTCGATCGTGACGTCGAATGCTCCCTCCATGCCGAACGCCATGGCCATCAACCAAGATGGGAACGATTATACCTACTTCTCCACGCTGAGATTCGGCACGTCCGAAAAATGGATGTACATGTTGATTGATAGCGGTTCAGCCAATACGTGGGTGATGGGATCGAATTGCACATCGCCGGCTTGCCAGCTCCACACCACCTACGGCAGTGCGGATTCCACCAGTCTGACTGTTACAAACCGATCGTGGAGCATGGTCTATGGGACGGGCCAGGTCAATGGAGTGGTTGCACAAGACACAGTCCGGTTGGCCAATTACACCATCTCGCTGGGTTTCGGCCTGGCAACCGTGGCATCGGATGACTTCAGTAACTACCCAATGGACGGCATTTTGGGCCTCGGCCGGTCGAGTTCGGACGCTCTGGGAACGCCCACGATCATGAAGACACTTGCTGATCAAGCCCATCTATCCCCCAATATCGTGGCCATACACCTTCAACGAAGCTCCGATGGCACGAAAGACGGACAAATCACGTTCGGTGGCCTGGACTCGTCCAAGTTCAACGGCAAGATTACCTACTCCAAAACCGTCAGTGATGCAACTTGGGAGATTGCCGTTGATGACGCGGGAGTGGACGGCAAGGGAGTGGGATTCACGGGCAAGAGCGCCATGATTGATACTGGCACATCATACATTTTGATGCCTCCAGCGGACGCCCAGGCCCTCCACGCCTTGATCCCGGGAAGCTCCCACAACGGCGAGGTCTACGTGGTCCCCTGTGGTACCACCGCTCAGATCTACTTTACCTTCTCCGGCATTCAGTACTCGATTTCGCCCAAGGATTATGTGGGCAGGCAAAGTGGCAACAACTGTCAAAGCAACATTATCGGACATCAAGCTTTCGGACCTAACGACTGGATCTTGGGTGCCGTCTTTCTCAAGAACGTTTACACAGTCTTCGATTTCGATGTTAAGCAAATCGGCTTTGGCACCCTTTCCGGGGCACCCTCCAGCGCGGCCCAGAATTCCTCCACCTCCACGTCGTCATCATCTTCTCCATCCTCTTCGACAACAAGCAGCTCTTCATCGGCAAGCGGATCCTCGTCAGCCAATTCCCCAACGACTTCCAATGCGACACCTTTGGGGAGCTCGACAACATTGGTAACCTCGATAGCACCGGCCCGCAGCTCTACCGACGCGGCTGCTGCACCGGCCACAGCGGCCACGACCTCAAGTGGAACCAGCGACAGCAGTCCCTTTGGGCAGTCGTCAAGCAACAGTCCTCCGATTTCCCAGGCATCTGGGATCCAAATCCGGCTAAGCACGGTTCAGATGTTGTTGCTTGCGTTCCTGGTTGGGTTGATCTTGTAATTTATCACGAAACTGCATTTTTCAGCGGGGAATACTTGGGTACTATTGGAAGGTACCAGGCACTCTATACCCTATTCATACACGGCGGCGCTGTTTATAAAAGTAAAAACAAAGGGAAACACATTAGTCTAGTTCTTGCATATACCGGTACCAGTCCGATCGATGGTATTCCATGAGAATCTTTTGTTCCTATTGAACTGGGTACAATGTGATGATGTGATGATGGTCTCATGCCTGCCTGCCTGCAACGAACGTACTTCGGTCGAGCGTCCGGAACTAAATACCTCCGAGCACGAATATGTGTAAGGTACTTTTAGGTCACCGACATCCATACCGAGTATACCTCGATCCCAAACATGCGACTATCGTCGGTTTCCCGAAGAAGTATAGCCAGTGCTCTCAGAATCTTTATATTTCTCCACTTATTCATCACGTGACTATTCAAACCCCCCTTTTTCCCCGCCTGGACGAGGCTGAACCCCCTTCCGAGATAATCCTTGTTGGGAAAGAGGAAGAGACTTCAACTTCGACCACAAAGCCCGAAAGACAGTCGCCGCACATCCAACTGAATTAAGATAGTAACTGCAGTGGTATCGAGCGGTATCGAGATCTAAGGGAGCCAACCAGGCCATATAGCCCCCTTCCTGCCGGTGCCTGGGCTGGTCTTGCGAGGAGACAAGACACTCAAGGGGTGCCGGAAGCATTGGCAGCCAGTTGTCCTAAAGCTCCCCACCATTCCACTTACTAACCACAGCAGCTAGAAGGCTGTTTTAGAGAATATACTTAAAATCCGGATGCGCATCCCCAAGCCTGACGAGCTGCTCTCCAAAATCCAGGTCCTTCACCGGCCGTAGCAGCTTCTCCCTGTACTCCGGGTCTGCCTTGCGCCTGTTCAGATGCGCCAGGATGAGCATCTCTGCGACGATGGCCGCCAGCGAGATCAGAACCATGGAGAGGATAAACCGGCATGCGAACGGGTAATAAGGGGCGTCGCTGGTCGGGAAGATCCACGTGCTCACCAGGCCGCCGCTGTTGGTGAGCATGAAGCTCGTGGCGATGGCGGTCGCGCGGCGCGTGTGTGCGGCCGTGTTGTTGGGAACCCAGGCTAGGAGGCAGGGTCCGTTGGCGTAGGCGCCCGTGATCAGGAAGAAGAGCGCCGGGTAGCGTACGGAGTTGGTGCGGCCGACGTAGAACATGATGATCCCGATCAGGCAGATCAGGAATGTGATGATGGCCGTGAGTCCTCGCTGGCGGTATCGGTCTGCCAGGTACGCCGTCACCAGGCCGATGACGAATGCGACGGCAAACGGAGGCACCGTCATCAGTTGTGTCCGGATCGGGGTGAAGCCCATCCCGAGCACGATTGAGGGAGTGAAGAAGGCGAGACCGAAGAGCGTGCAGCCGCCGCAGAACATGATGATGAACATCGGATACAGATGCCACGATGTATACACCGACAGAACACCACGTAGGTTGACGGTTTCGTGCGCGGAGAACGTCGCGTCTAGTCGGAGCCGTTCCTCGCATCGTGCCGCTTGTTCTTTATTGAATGTCCGCACTTGCTCAGGCCTGTCGGGCAGCAGGTACCACGCGACGGGAGCGAAGAGCACGGTGAAGATTCCCTCCAGGCAGAAGATCCACGCCCAGCCGGGGAGGTTGCCGATGCCGTTCATGTTCGAGATTGCCGCTGCCAGGAGGCCGGAGAAGGCGCCGCTGAAGGCAGCGCACGAGTAGAACATGGCGATGCGGAACTGCAGTTCTTCTCGACGGTAGAACGTGCTCAGATAGAGATTGATACCTGGGAACAGCCCTGTTTTGTTTGGGGATTTTCCCCCTGCGTCAGCTTTGAGCTCTCACTCAGAGGAGACTGGAGTCGGGGTCCCGCGGCGGAGCGAATGGCCACTTGGGATCTTCGAAGGGGGTATCAACTCACCTCCCTCAGCTAGACCCAGCATGAGTCGAGCAGCAATGAGACCTCGATAGTTTGTGACCAGGCACTGCAGCGTCGTGACGAGACCCCAACAGAAGCACAGCCCTGGAAGAAGGATTCGAGGCCCGAGTTTCTTCAGCAGAAGGTTAGATGGCAGTTCGGCGGCAATGTAAAGAACGTATGTGACGGCAACGGCTGCATTGGGAGTGTGAATTAGTCAAATGTCTCGCTGACAAGCATCATCGCAGGGATATCTTCCTACCTGTTTGATACTGGTGATCAGACATCCCGAGATCCCTCTGGAGGCCAGCGACTCGGGCGTTTCCAATGTTGACCCGATCCACAAAGACAAGGAGATAGAGCATAGCAATGACCGGAATGACAATGATGTCCAGCTTCAGAAGCATCTTCCTGTCGAAAGCCGCGAGCTCGGCCTTGCTCTCTTCGTCCGAAGGTAGAGCCTTGCCATCGCCGACCTGATGAACCTCGTCGTCGGCCTGGAGGCCCACCTCGACTTTGTCCTCGCGGTGGTCGACCACGATATCCTTTCCCAGAACAGTGGGAGAGGCGGCCATACTGCGCAGCTGTACTTGCAGATTTGATGGGAGAGAAGAGTCTGGTGTCTCGGGGGGTACTGTTCCTGGCAAGTTTGGTCTGAAAAAGAGAGAGGGACGCAGACCCTTTCCATCGGTTCTTATCCTTCCTAGTTCACAGGAGTTCACAGCCGGCCGAAGAACCCCAGATTCAGATTCTGGGGAGACTCCTCGGTTGCGGAGAGAAGCTATGAAATCCCCGAGTCGGAAAATGCAAAACTCCACACACTTCAGACCTCTCTCCGGGGGAGTTGAGCGGGGAGACTCCCAGTCACTTCAGGCATGCCGAGCCTTGCCAAGGGTTTCCGCCCGCCCGCCATACCTTGTTCGTGTTGTTTAACTCCATGGACTTAATATAACTCTCCTGGACGATGTTATGTCCGCGGTATCATGGTACCGTCCCCCTCCCATCTCGTCACTAGCTGTGTTCTGAGCCATCTTTGAACTCGGTGTGTGGCGAGTGGCGAATGGCCAGCCGATGTGTATTCATCAATCGCATGAAGGCCGTAGCCGGGCCGCAAACAACGATACAAGGGAACTGTTCTTCCCCGCAAAAAGCAGTGCATTGATTCGTTGCTGCCCCCAAGGGTACTCGAAGATTGAAAGATCGCCGCACCACAGAGTCTCTCTTCAGATCATGAGACCTCATTGGGAAGCCGGCATAGCGTGACCGTGTAACACTGACTAGGAACAGTTTCCGTGCCATCTTCACGTGATTTTACGATGCTTCGGGCATTCCAGAGGCCGGAAAAAGGGTTCAAATGTGGCTGATTTCGCTCTCCGCAACTGGTCGAGACTTTCATTAGAAAAAGTGGGTATCCTGACTATGTAGAGACTGCACGAAGGAGATCGGATCACTGAGATCAAGACCGAATATAGCCGAGTCCCAATCGCCCTGGATTCTGTCAGGCCAGATGTTGCATGGAATGAGGAGAACAACTTACATATGGCTGTGTAAAATCGCGCATGGTTTGATGCTCGCTTGTCAGCTGAGGGATACCATTCATGTTTTCATCAGCTGAAGAGAAATCGCCTGCATTTTTGACCGTAGTCGATGAAGAGAAGGTGGCGGAATTCGTCTGGGGAGCCACAGTGGGGGCTCCTGCTTGCAGGAGAGAGGGATCATCGTATTGAGAGCGTGGGAACCGGTGCAGTTCGTCCAAAAGCGCGCCCAGGAGCTCGCAGGCACGAGACGCTTCGACACTCTCACTTCGTCCCTGATCGAAGATGTCCATGCTCTTATGAAGGGCCTGGAGAATCTTGTCCCTGCTGGGTGCTGCCTTGACGCGAAAGGCAAATTCGGTCGGTGGTGCGCCCTGCTCGAGAAAGAGAGTTGTACAGAGGATCGTGGCTGCCAGGAAGAAGTCATGTGTCGTAAGAGGGGTTTGGTAGTGGATCAGAACCGTCGCCTTCCCATCGGCGCGACTATGTTCGTGTTGAAACGCTTGAATGGCCAGCAGAGTCATGGCTGAGTCGATACACCCGAGCCACGAGTAGAGATACTGGTGATCGGTGGCCGCAGCCTTGAGAAATCTGGAGTGAATCACGCACAGTGCTTTGTGGTACATGTTGGCTAGCACCAAACGCAACGAGATCATGAGTTGGTCTGAAGCAGCCGACTCCGGGAGATCATGTAGTTGATATTGCGGTGGAAGGTTCCGATAGATACAACGAATCTCGTTGTCAAAGCTCAGAACACGCGTATACGCCATACAAGGGGACCGTTCGATCTCGTCGAGTGCTTTCGCAAAGTTAAACATGAGCTTTCCTTTGGCGATGAGGAATGATATCCGGGTCGTGTCAGAGTCCGGTCTGGAAGCCGGTAGTTCGTCTGACTGGCGACTGAAGTCATCGTCGTAGAGATTGCGCGGCAGGACGCCCCCCAGGAAGCGAGGGGACACCATCGATGGGAGACCGATCTGGAAAGAGAGCAGAATGTCCGACACCCGCACGAAAGTCCACACGCGACACCGCATCTCCGCTTGGAAAGGCGTGATATCTCGCAGAGAACGGGGATCTAGATGGTAGCCCAAACGCATGCTTGTCCGCACGATCATGCCATGTATCACCCACACGTCCGGATGGAAGTCGCGACTGACAGCAAACTCGGCGTACAAATGAATCGCAAGCGCCTCCACGAGGCAATCCTCAGGACGAGCGTAATTGGCGTGGGTTAGGCATTCGACGCACCGGTGACGGTAAGACGTTGCAAGATCTGAGCACTTCCCCTGTAGTTCAGCAGGCTCGCCGTTGTCGAATGTCCAGGAGACCACAGCGACGCGGATCATTGCGAACAGCATCGCAACCCAGACCATGGGAGTACGCGTCGGTTGCAGCCAGAATGCTTCATACTACGCGCCCTTGGTGATTAGCAAGAGTTCCCTGCATGAAAGCCATGGCCATTGTCTCACCTGTTCCCAGAACGTTGGTCTGTGTAGAAAGCCTATTGTGTCCATTAGCCCTTCTGGGTGCCGTCGTCTGGCTCATTTTGGAAGCACGCACAAAGAGTTAAATTCGAGAAGAATGCATCCACCATTTTATCACAGGTGTGCCGCGAGGGGAGGTGACGAAGGATGTCAGCCTGAGAGATCGAGTGCGTTGGCACGAAGAGCAACGTAGAGGCGGCCCGCTGAGGAAGAGGCGCATGGCTCCGAACCTTTGCGTGGAGCTCGGCAAGCTATTGGTATGAAATAGTCAATATATGGTCCTGCCAGAGATAGAGTCTTGACAATCGGTCTCACGTAGAGAAACCGTACGGTGATTTGGTGCAATGGCGGAAGTCTGAATTACCTCGCCCAATAGTGTCGACCAGAGCGCCTCGCCCGCTACGGAAGAAGTGGACGTTGAGGAGGGCGTCAGAATCGGCACAGGGGCGGCGACATGATGAGTTAGTTCGACAGCGTGATCAGCGCTCTGAGTAACATCTTCCCCAGGGTTTGTGGACTCTCTGCCAGGCACGTCTCTCGTCACCACTGATTCCTCGGCCTTAGCTGCGAGGGTTTGGACGAGCCTTTCGAGTCGCTCCAACTTGGCGTGTAGATTTTCCGAGTCCGCGGAGTAACTGGGAGTGGCAGTAGCGTTGCTGGTTATTGCAGGGTCTCGATCGCGATGTCGCAGGTGAGTATTGCTGGAAATGCTGGTGGGAGCATGGTGGCCTCCGGAGGAAGAATAGTGACAGGACTCAATTTCCGGCCTGGAAAGACAGTTGCTGCATGCCGGAAGGCCTCGATCGCATCGCAGTCTGGTTGTACCGAGCCGGTCCTTTAGCATGATCTCCGGGGCAACTGAAACCATACAACTGACACGTACTTCTTTGCACGGCAGGACTCGCAGGACAGGGGTTTCCGATCGCGTTTCTTCACAACACGGCGACTGTGATACCCCCCTGACCACAGTTCCGTGCCTGGCTGCATTGTCGTTGTCGGATTTGATTGATTGCGATGGCTGGCTGACATGACGAGAAATGTTTGTACTTGCAGAGAGCAAGTACTGTATCTCGGGAGGACAATATACGGGGAAACGAGGATGGAGTCACGAGGGAAGTGATCTGATATGGAGTGCGAACAGAGTTTGTGGGGGCCCCACAGCGGCCGGAACCTTAACTCCGCGGACTTAACTCTGTATTGTCCGAGTATGTTATGGTTTCGTCAGGGCCGGTCATCCTTATGCCAACTGCGCCCTTCCCAGCTGGGTTTCCCAGATCAATATGCCTTGCTCAGCCACCTCTTCGGCCGTCAGAGCTGGAAACCGAATACTTTCCAGAGGGCCAGTGAATTCCTTGTATTCTTGCACAGAGCATATCGTGTCCGTCTGTTCAGTTGGGAAAAACCCAGTCGGTGATTCATATTCGTACACCATGAGAAATTCCCCAGTTGAAACGATGCCATCGGGGAGTTTGACACCAGCCGGGCATGCATTCCATGTATGCGGCACGCCAGGGGCGATGCTGACTAGGGAACCAGGGGGGATGATATAGATCTCCCCATTGAGTTCGACGAGCGCGACTCCGTTGAGAATCAGGATTCGTTCTGTCACTAGGACCATTTTGCTTGGGTCGTCGGGAGAGTCTGCGATGTGGACGTGGCGAGGGAGGCGATGGGTCGTGGTGAACGGGATAAATCCGAACTGGCCGTGGAAGGATGTGGCAAGGCTGGTGCTGGCTGGAGTTGGCACCTTCTCACGCAGAGCGCCGGCTGAGAGCTCGTGCATTGTCAGCCCTGGAATAAAGGCGAATGGCCTTTTGATGTTGGAACCCTGTTCGCCATGGGAGACAATGCATCCATTGGGAAGTTCGAGGCCACGTGCCATGATTCATTGTGTCAGGGTTGGAGGCCGGGCCATTGAACACATTCAGGTCCCAAATGGCTACTAAGAGCCTTTTAGGCCTCAGTGCCTGTGGGTAGTTTCGAGTATCTTGTGCGCCATCCGCGGACTTCGGAGTCGAGATCAGTGCCGAGCTGACTTGAATGACTCGGAGCTGACCTCGTGGTGACTTTGTGAGGCTGAACCCCCTTTTCTCTGGCAGTGCCCGCCTTAAATGTGTAATCAGGCCCACACCCACCAGGGCCGTCCTCTTACTCAGACAAACATATCATCTAATGACACTTCGCAGCCTGGCAGATGGCTTGCTATTGTGCCTTTCTCAATTCCCTAGGCTGAGGTTAATTCCCAATTCCACGTACGTAATGGATCGGGCATGCGGCGCAAGTCCGCGGACTTCAATATCGGCGTTGAACTCCTTCCCCTGGCGGCCCCCGATTGGACTTGAGATGCTTATTACCAGCATGTCCGGGATCCCGCGGAGTACTCGTATTGTTTTCTCTGTTTTTAGTACAAACTCAATGAGGTGGCGACAGCCGCTGTTGACGTTTCGTAGTATCCGCGGGGACCGGGGGTTGTAAGTCTGACAAGCCATACGTCGACCTGTGGTTTGGCTGATTCGAGGTGCTGCAGGACATACAAGACCGGTCTGTCCATATAAAGGTTGTAGCCCTGGCCTCTTACTAAGACATATTGACTCACCGTCCCTGAAGAACCCCAAGATATTGGACTGTGTAGAGAGTATGGTTAGTGTTTGCGTGAACGTACTCATTTCGGAGCTGACACGCAAGCAGGAGCATTATTCGGTTGTGATCTCTGGAGCCGGACCTGTCGGTCTTTTGGTCGCGCTTCGACTCGGGCAAGCAGGCATCAAGACGCTGGTGTTGGAACGGCACAATGAGCTTCTGTTCTCCACCCGAGCAGTCGCTTACCAGCCGGTTGTCCTCAAAGCTCTCCGCGAACTGGGCATCCTGGGTCTGATCGAGGAGCATGCGCACCTCAATCGAGATGGTATCCACTGGCGTGACATACAGGGCAAAGAGCTCGCCCACGTGCCGGTGCCGGACGGCGAATACATCCTCCTTATCGGCCAAAAGCGGGTGAACGACCTGATTCTCGAGGAGCTCGAGAAGTATCCGAACGTCAAAGTCCGCTTCAATCATCAGGTTGTGGGATGTGAACAGGACGAGACTCGTGTCAAAGTCATGTTCCATGAAAGTACCGCTCGAAAAGACGATGACACCATCGTCACTGCTGACTGGCTTGTGGGAGCCGACGGGGTCAATAGTACTGTCCGTCGCAGTCTCTGCATACCTTTCGAGGGCATTTCTTTCTCAGATTTTCGGGTGATTGGGACAGATGTCTTTTATGATTTTTCCGTCGAGGGATACGCGACGATGAACTATATTCGCGATCCAGAATATTGGTGTGGGATGCTGTACACAGGCGAAAACAAGGATGGAAAGCCCTTCGGAGAAAGCACACCTCTATGGAGAGTGGCTTACAAGGAGTCGACTGATCTCTCTCCAAAGAAGGAAGACATTCTGCAGAGGGCGCAGGAACGGCTCCGGCGTTACGTCAACAAGGGCCCGGCAGGCGACTTCGACATCTTCCGTGCCGAGCCATATAGAGTGCACCAGCGATGCGCGGCACAGGCAATCAAAGGCCGCGTGCTCTTGGTAGGAGATGCGCTTCACTCCAACAATCCGGCTGGCGGGTTCGGCCTGACGACTGGAATCCTGGACGCATACACCATCGCCAACGTTCTGTCCATGGTCTGCCTAGGGCAAGCATCGGAGCAAGTGCTTACTGAAGCAGCCAACGACCGGCGTCTCACTTGGTTGAACGTCACCAACAAGCTGTCCATGGCCATGTACCGAAGGCTCGCGTGCGACGCCCCTGAAGACGACCAAGAACGCGAAGAGTACTTCAACAGCTTGAAGGCGGATGGCGACTACCCGAATCAAGTCAGAGCGATGGTTGAGAAGATAGCAGGAAAACCATTCGGTGCACCTAATCTGGTGGCGTGTAGATAATGACGATGCTGAAGGGTAGGGTTGAGCTAGGGGGGCGTCAAGGGGGGATTGGAGTAAAACATATTCAAAACGAACAGCACTCGTACGCAGCTTGAGTTCAATTTCGGTGGTGCTTCAAAGGACGTGGGACGGAGGAGGTAGTTTGGAAATTGGGAGTCGGAGCCATTATGTGTATGACGCTGCTTTTATCAGCAATGCGGTGATGTTTCTGCCCAGACCAGTAGTACGGAGTACAATTAGCATGCCGGCCCGGCACGTCAAGGCGGCATTGAGTTCCCCCATATCGGGAATAGAGTTCTCAGCCTTCTTTAAATACAATCTTGGCGACACGTGATAGCGCAGCGGGTGCGGGTGGTTGACAGATGTACATCAACCTGAAGTCGGAGGCCGATCCCGTCACTCTGGCCTCACCTTGCTCAAGGCCAGTTGCTCTCGTCGCTTGAGGGAGAGATGCAACTCGTACGCGATGCCCACAGATGACGATGACTCGGATGTGTCAGTCAAATCCTTTCCTAATGGCAAGCTCGAGAACCATCGTGCTCTCCTTTCCTCAATCGAGGGAACTCCAATCCTAAGTCGGAGTTCCTCGACTGGCTCCTTC
The DNA here is from genome assembly GCA_001599775.1 of Exophiala alcalophila. NCBI lineage: Eukaryota > Fungi > Ascomycota > Eurotiomycetes > Chaetothyriales > Herpotrichiellaceae > Exophiala > Exophiala alcalophila. Next base: position 1,458,945 of record BCHY01000005.1, on the reverse strand, counting down.
GACGATGAGTCTCGCCCGTCTGCGCAGAGACAGTCCTCTCTTTCCCACCCTCGCCCAGATGGCACCCCTCGGACCACCAACAGGGTCCGGTTCGACATCACCGACCGCCCGAGCAGCGACCCTGCAGTCCGAGAAGATTGGGTGGACGACGAAGACTTCCTCGCATCCCCGAGCAGCCAGAATGCGCCCCTCCTGACCGATATTACTCCCCCTTCCGACTCGCCCTTTCGATCGGACTCCTTCCAGCCAGAGGACTACCTGCCCGATGCCAGGCCTAAGAGTGGGATGCGGAGTGCCTTCATGAACATGGCGAATTCCATCATCGGGGCAGGCATCATTGGTCAACCATACGCCTTCCGACAAGCTGGCATGACCATGGGGATAATACTACTCGTGGGGCTGACGATCACGGTCGACTGGACCATTCGCCTGATTGTGATCAACAGCAAGCTCTCCGGCGCCGATTCTTTCCAGGCGACCATGCAACATTGCTTCGGGCGAAGTGGGCTGATTGCCATATCTATCGCGCAGTGGGCCTTTGCATTCGGCGGTATGATCGCGTTTTGCATCATCGTGGGTGATACGATTCCACACGTACTGGAAGCACTGATCCCCGGGTTGAGAGACGTCCCGTTTCTTTGGCTTCTGACGGACAGGAGGGCTGTCATCGTTCTTTTCGTGCTCGGCGTCAGCTGGCCCTTGAGTTTGTATAGGGATATCGCAAAGGTGAGTCTGGCCCAAAAATTGTGCAAATCCCTCCACTGACCCTGTCCAGCTTTCAAAAGCCTCGACATTAGCGTTGGTCAGCATGCTCATCATCATTGTGACCGTTGTCACCCAGGGTGTCGTCGTCGACCCAGACTTGCGGGGGAATCTCCGAGGCTTGTTGTTCGTCAACGATGGATTCTTCCAGGCTGTAGGCGTGATATCATTTGGTATGACTGTCCGCCAAAGGTGGGATACAAAACTAACGGTTGCAGCGTTTGTGTGCCATCATAATTCTTTGCTGATCTACGGCTCTCTCAAGACGCCAACTCTGGATCGATTCAGTACAGTTACACATTACAGCACTTTCATCTCGCTCATTGCCTGTCTGATTTTGGCATTGGCGGGGTTTCTCACCTTCGGCGACCGGACAAAGGGCAATGTCTTGAACAATTTTCCCTCTCAGGGGCATCTCATGGTTCAGATTGCCCGGCTGTGTTTTGGCCTGAACATGCTCACCACTCTTCCGCTAGAGTGTTTTGTGTGCCGAGAAGTGATGAATAACTACTGGTTTCCGGAGGAACCATACCAACCCCAGCGGCATTTGATCTTCAGCAGTGCTTTAGTCGTGAGCGCAATGGCCATCAGCTTGCTCACCTGCGATCTCGGGGCAGTGTTTGAGTTGATCGGAGCCACAAGTGCTTGTGCCCTGGCGTACATCCTGCCACCACTTTGTTACATCAAGCTGAGCACTCGGAGCTGGAAGACCATCCCCGCCGTGGCTTGCATTGTTTTCGGATTTGCAGTCATGACGGTGAGCCTGGTACTGGCTATGAAGAAAATGATAAACAGTGAGTCTGACACAGTCTAATGTGTCAACGATGCGCGATCACTAATGTGAAATTTGATAGATGAAGGCGAGCCCCATCAATGCTAGACATAGAAGATGACGACCAAATAGACGAAAATTAATCTTACGAGTCCCGACGACATTTTTCTGTTTCATTGTTTGCATTGTTTCTTGTTTTCCCCCAGGCTCTTTGGTGCCTATGTACAAGTCCACGACCAAAGCAACATTGGAGCAACACGTAGTCCTGAGACTGATTATTACGTTCAATAGATTGGCCTATTTGATTGAATACCAGGGCATGGAAATTGATGTCAGATGGGTACGAGTCCTCCATACAAGGCATGTTAATTTGGATCCGCTGATTGATTGCCCCCGGTTGATAGGAGTCCAGTACGTATGTACATAGTAGGAGTCCAAAGGCATCAAGCTATGTACCATGACCTGAAGCCATTGAGTGTCTGGCTGCTCTCGCAAGACATGCAGTCATTTTGCATGAGAAACCTTGAGCAACGCGGGTTAGAGATTCTGGGCTCGGCCTCTCACATGGGTGGGAAAGAAGATGCGTGCCACGCCGTTACACAAAAGATTGCCGACTGGACGCGTCATTGACTTATCAATTCTTGATCTCGCATCATGTATCATTGCATGCAGCATCGTTGCTTCAACAGGGGTCCCATGAGATCATGTTGGGTTGAGAGATGAGAGATGAGCCCAAGTGTGGTGATGATCACTTCTCACTTTTTGAGATCGAAGGCATGGAAGGGCAGTCGGGTATTATCTTTGGAAGATTTCTTTTTATTTTATCAAGGAGAAGGGGAGGGAGGGGAGGATGGCAGGGGAGGTGTTTGAAACCCTGGTCAGTAGTACTAAGTGGTCAGTCCAAGACTGGATCCAAGATCGTGGATGCGTGGCAGCGTGAGTCTGTCTCAGAATCAGACTCGCAGGCTTGAGTCAGGGAGAGGGTTAGGGCCCAGGAGTCCAGTGTCCAGTCCCTCCAGTGCCCAGAACTGATCAATCATCGGGGCCATTCACAGGCCTTCAGCCTCCGCCGCCGCCTCGGCGCCTCCCGAAGTCCCGGGGTCTTTTGGGGCCTCGTTGACATCGTGCGACACTCTCTCTCATCCTTAATCCATCCTTTAATCCACTCTCCAATCATTTCAGCCTCCTTTGTACCTCCTTCGTCTATCCACCGCCATCTCCCATCTCCCACATCTCCCTCTCATCGTCATCTCGCCCATCTTCGAAGATTCGGACGGAGCCCTCTCACGCTGGAGCCCGTCTGGGATGCCCTGCCTCTCCCAACCCTCTCGTGCTCCTACAATCTCCTCGCGCCATGCAACGATCCAGAATGGCAAACTTAGTAAGGCATACTGTACGGGAGTACCTACACCTCTTCCTCTCTCTCTTTTCTTTCTCGTCTCTCTCCTTTTCTCTTGCTCTCATCAAGTCGTCTTCGTTCTCTAGACCTGCTTTTGTTTTCCAACGTCCTAGAGACGCCAGTCACTCTTTTCACCTTGTGTGTCCGGTCACTCCTTTTCCTGGCACATTTGACATTCATTCCATCGCGGGTTGATTCCGCAAAGACAGACAGCTTGACAGCCTTCGAGAAGCAAAAAGAAACTATCTCGAGACCGAGAACAGTTCCGAGAAACAATCGGCAAATATGCACTTCAAGACTTTGACGCTACTGGTGGCGTCTTTGACGCTGGCGCAGGCGCGCATTGATCGCTCGTTCATGAGACGTAACGGAGGCACTGGTTCTGCGTGGGCGGATTGGGCTGAAGCCACTTCTGCCCTCGCCGTCGACCCGGTAGACACAGACAGCGCGCCGCCTGCTTCAACTCCAACCGTCGACGATGTTGCCGCCGGCAGCCCGACCACCACTGAGGTCCAATGGGCTGATTGGACCCCTACGACCGCGGCAGAGTCTCCGGTTGATGCTGTTGATACTGCATCCCCCACCACGACCAGCGAGGAGGTCGAAGATGTGACTACTGCGGCACCCACCACTGCCGAGTCCCCCGTCGATGCCGTCGATACTGCATCCTCCACCACAACCAGCGAGGCAGTCGAAGACGTGGCCCCGTCGACCCCTACCACCACCGTCGAGTCATGGGCAGATTGGACCCCTACGACCACGGCTGAGTCCCCGGTTGATGCTGTTGATACTGCATCCTCTACCACGGCTGAGTCACCAGTCGATGCCGTCAATACTGCGTCCTCCACGACAACCAGCGAGGATGTCGAAGATGTGACCACTACGGCACCGACCACCACCTCTGAGACGTGGGCAGACTGGTCTGCAGAGACCACGTCCACCAGCAACGAGGTTGATGATGTTACGGCCGACTCGACGACTACGACGACGCCGACGACGACTGAAACCTGGGCGGACTGGGAATCTGCCACTTCAACCACCAGCAATGAGGTTGAACCTGTGTCAGCTTCCACATCAACATCATCCAGCGTCGAGACATGGGCGGACTGGGCACCGGCCACCTCCACGACGAGCGGCGAATCCGTTGTTGATGCTGACGGTGCCTCAAGCACGACTAGCGAAATGCCTTGGTCCGACTGGGTTCTGCCAACGGCCACAGTCACGTCGAGCGAAGAAGTCACTGTCAGCACCACTGTGGAAGACAAGACCATCACTGTGACCATGGGCACTGGAGAATCAGCTTCAGTGGTCACCACCACTCTCCACCTGACCAAGACCTTCACCGTGACGAGCACCATCTATGCCACGATCGCCATGCCATCCCACGGGCCGGCCGGCCCCGAGCCTACGGGCACCGTGACTTTATCCTCCACCATCACTGAAACCATCACTGTCCTCCCTGTGGGGAGCGGCAAGCCCGGCAACACGGCGGTGGACGGAACCGGCCAGCAAGGAGGAGCATGTAGTGTCGCGTACATCACTGTCACCGAGGTTGTAGAGAGCACCGTGACTGTGACGGCGACACCGGCGAAACCTGAGCACCCACATCCCGAATCGACGGTCCCAGTCGCGCCCGTCGCTGAATCGAGTTCCAGCTCCAGCTCCAGCTCCAGCTCCAGCTCCAGCTCCAGCTCCAGCTCCAGCGATGTCCCAACCCCCAGCACCACTACCTCAGCTCTGCCTACCGGCTGGGTAGCCTGGAACGGCACCGACAGTCACCGTCACCATCCGAGCTCGGGGTTCCTGACCGTGTCCAAGTACGCTGAGCCTACTGCTGGCATGAAGATGTAAACCGACAGAGTGAAAGACGAGGAGCGGCAATCTCTAAGCGATGCGATGGATAGGGACAAGAGCCACTGGGGACGAGACTTTGTGGAATACGAGGGATGAGTTCGATTCTTGTACAAAACCACTTTTGCCGGATGGGTTCTTTTGCGTTCTCGTTCTGACCACCTTGGCTTTTCCGCGAGAGAGATTTTGGATGTGTCCGAGGACCACAGCAGAGTCGGGGCCAGATGAACTGATGGCCATGACGACGTACGAGTACTCTACAGACTTTGATAGACTGGGCTCGACCAGGAATTCTCACTGCTTGCTGACTGACGAGTATCCGTACTCCTGGCAATTAAAGTACGTATATCGAAGCCAGAGCTGCACGATGACGCCGGCATTGTCCCAGAGGGCCATGATCAATGTGGCTGGCCGTTGGCTCTTGAGTGGCTCGCTTGATCGTGGACTCGTGGAGAGAGAGTGCTCAGTGCATGGATGGAGATAGTTAATTGGACTGTCTCTCGCCTTCAGCCCCTCAGTTTCAATGCTTGGTCAATTCTTCGCCTTTTTCCTCTCCACCTCACTCGTGAACCCTGAAACCCCATGACATACGTACTTGAGCGAGATAGACGCGCACCCTCCGATCCCAGCTGCTATGACGCAGGCGTAGACCGCAGATTCACGCCGCAGTCTTGATGATGGCGTCAGATGCTTCAACGCCCTGGTCGATCGTGATGGATTTCTACAGCTACCTTGCTTTCGCCGTCACTTCGCTGACTACATACGTATCAAGGTCATCCCGCTCCAAAGGCAAGTCTCGGTCGTCTTCTTCATTCTTCCCCCTGTAATCACATCCCGACGCAACATCTACATTCTTCTAAAGCCTTGCACACAACTTGCCATACAATGGAAGCTGCAAAGAACGCCATCAACCATCTCTTGGGCCACGGCTCGAATGATGAGAACGTGAGTTATCAAGCCATGTCAACCATTTGGACCGAGGACTAACCCCAGACAGCCAGCGCAGGATGGGTATGCTCAGGATGGGTATGCTTTCTTTCCCAGATGCAAGTCTTCCGTGACGGAGTACTGACTTGCTTTCCAGGACCCAGACGCACCGCGCAACAGGCGACAATACTGTCTCCTCTCACCACGCAACAGGCGACAACACTGTCTCCTCTCACCACACAACAGGTGACAACCCTGTCTCGACGGAACAGAGCGCGACGACCACCGGGTCGTCCAACAAGGACTCCACGTTCCACCAGGACACCACGGTGCAACCAGACAACAGCGCAACCTCCAAACCCGTAGCCGCAGCGGGCAACCACGAGCATCATGCTCCGCATACCCATTCCGGCGCCCATACCTCCGACTCGGACGACTCCGGTTTGAGCAAAACCAAGTCCCCAGTCGACCCAGCGCTGGTGGGCAGCCCGGACGCGAACCCGAAGAACACCAAGATGGCCGGCACGGGCGCGGACGGCAGCCACAGCGCCGTCTTCGGCCTCACGCCGGACGGGCACACGCACGGCGACACCGGACATGGCGCCACGCCCGTCAAGCCCGCGCACAGCACCGAGACAACCGTCGGGGCTCAGAAAGATGCCGACACAGCACGCGATGGCGGCCGCACTAGCACTACTGGCGGCGGCGTGAGCGAACAGATGAACAGGCCCGAGGATGAGACGGAGAGGAAGGGTCTGGAGAGGACTGATCCGGCTCCCGTGGGCGCGGGCGCCGGTACGGACGGTGGGAAGCCTGGCGCTGGCGGTGTCGGGTTGCAGCAGGGATCGGGCCATGTTCCGGAGCACTGAAAAGCCAGGAATACAGAAGAGGAAGAGGGAGGGAACATAACCGTGCGGCAGGGAAGGCGGGTGTAAATTGTGTTGGATAGATACAAAACAGCCATGCATGGGGACGGAGGGGAGGGGAGTTGCGATGACAAAGAAGGGAGGGAGAGAGAGTCATGCATGCCTTGTGTAGGAGGGAGTGAGTGGGCGTACATTCTTCTTCTGTAAACATTTTATACGCAGTTTCAAACTTTTGCAAGGCTTCAAAGAGAAAGAGACAACAGAATCTGAATCCGAACTTCATCGGCTCCTTACTTGAACTCCTGGTACTTGAAATGTGATTCGTTCGGCCCGTGTCGTACATGGATGTGCATATCGGTGATGGGGCCTTCTTCTATAGCAAGTGACTCGCAAGAAAGCCATGGGGCTGTAGACAGTCTCCCTCTCTATCAATGAGGCACTCCCGATCATTCATTCCCCTCATCCCTCCGACCGATACAGCGCCATCTCACGCACATACGCTGCAACAGTCGGTCCCACCAGCTCAACCACCTCATCCCAGTGACCCTGTTGAGCCGCGTCCCTCACCCTCGTCGAACTCACCCCATCCGCGTCGCCGCTGTCGTCGACCACCAGCTCCACGCGCTCCGCCCACTCGCGCTTCAGGCCGTCGCGCTCCATCTCCCCGCGCGCAATCCGCGCCAGGTACGCGCGCTGTCCGGCTTCGGTGGCGTAGTCGTCTTCGTCTCCGTCCTTGCTGTTCTTGTCGTTTGTCGACGATGACGACGGCTGTGCGTCCACGCGGATGGTGGCGCGTAGGCGGTGGCGCGTCAGGAATGGGGCCAGCGCCGACAACGGCGGCGTGTGCGACGGATAGTATTTCGGCGTGAAGATCCGGAGGAGCGTGTCGAATCCCGTCAGGTGGATTTGCTCCACGACCGGGTTTGGGTTTGATGAAGGGTCCGACGGAGACTCCGAGGAAACGTACTCGTAGGCCCCGCTCGAGTCGATCGCGCTGGCCTTGTCGATGAAATATGGGTGCTTGGTGATGCCGATGTCGATGGTGGGCGTCCGCGCCCGCTCCCTCGATTGAGGAGATGTGCTTGTGCTTGCATCGCCTGCGGCGTTGGATGTCGCCGAAAAATCGGCGCGAAGGCTCTCCGCCATCAACGCCATCATCACCAGTCGGTCCTCGAAATCCGCCGGCTTGGGCTTCTTATCCGCGTTTACCGTCGCCAGGAGAAACAGCACTCTCGGGCTGGTCTCTTGGTCTTTCCGATCCTGCTGTTCCCGTATGGATGTCTGTCTGAGGGGAGGAGTCCTCAGTGCCGTTTTGACGAGGCTGGAATGCGCTTTGGACGGCGGGTTGAAGCTTGAATCTAGCACGTACAAGGCGCGGGTTGCGGCCGGTGATGACGAAGTGGGAACAAATGTAGATGGAACACTGTGAAGAATTCGGAATGACGATGATGACTCCGCGAAATCTTTCAGCGCTTGAGCGAACTGGGCTCTCAGCGTTTGAAGAGCCGGCATGTCGAGCGCGGCGGAGGACATGTTATGTATGGAAGACTCTGCGCGAAGAGGTTCTGTCCTCAAACCGTATATGCTCGAAACGCTGTTCTTCCAGCGATGATGCAAATCAGTACATCTCACAGGGTACGATGTTTCCTCTCCGAATGGCAATGACACGATGTAGGACTTTGATAGAAATGCGGACAGAAGGTAAGGAGAATGACGCCATTGGTACGTTTGCTCAGCCTTGTCGGTAAGGGACAGCGAGGCGAGGCTGAACTAGACGCCAAGGATTGGCGATCACGTGGGAGGCACAAATCTTGGCAGTGGCTTCCCACAACGAATTTCCGACTCGCGGCCTGCGCTTTCAAGACTTCTCTGCGCCAACTTCAACTTTTCGACAACGACCCTCAAGTTCACACAGTCAAACAGACTATCAAAATCCGTCAAAATGTCGACCGCCGAGCTCGCCAGCGCGTACGCCGCTCTCATCCTCGCTGATGAAGACATCGCTATCACTGTATGAAACCCCCATCGTCGTCGGAAGTCTCCTTCAAAGTGCTCGATGGACAGGAGAAGATTGACGAAGCTGACACGTATCTCTGTCTTCACAGGCCGACAAATTGAACACTCTCATCAAGGCCGCCGGTGTGCCTGAGGTCGAACCCATCTGGGCCAGCCTGTTCGCAAAGGCCCTCGAGGGCAAGGATGTGAAGGACATGCTTCTCAACGTCGGCTCCGGTGGTGGTGCCGCGGCTGCTCCTGCTGCTGGTGGTGCCGCCGCTGGTGGTGCTGCTGCCGCTGAGGATGCTCCTGCTGAGGAGGCCAAGGAAGAGGGTGCGTATTTCCTGATCCCTGCCCACCGATCGAACCCCCGTGGTTGCGACCAAGATTGCTAACAGACCCCTGCCATTACAGAGAAGGAAGAGTCCGACGACGATATGGGCTTCGGTCTTTTCGACTAAGCGTTCGGTGTTATGTCAAACACTTCTTCTCTCCATGGACCCTGCTCTTTCTTCTTCTCTCCCCACGCAATCTTGCGAAGAAGATCAAAATTACAACCAAAAAGACCTGCATCCATGCATACACTCCTACCTTGTTTGCCGGTGCATCTTCTGCGAGACGGAGAACTGCATCACATGCATCAAGGTGTTTTGACATTTGTGGATATCAAAAAAATGGAGGGAGACAAACCACTCGAGAAGAACGGTCCGGGACGAGCTACGGCATGCTAAGACTCATGCGGACTTCATCGAGCCTTTGAGAAGTTGATACACAATGTCAATGAAACCAAATCCGCGATCCTGCACTTTTCCTTTTTCCCCCTGAGTTGGAATTGATCCGCTCGCATTCTTCTTCGTGCATTGGCGACGTTGCGAACTTGAAGAGTCTAGTAACTGAACTGCCTTGAGGATTTCCACCCCAAGGCCCAAAGCGGTGGCTACTTGCACTTCACTCAAATGGTCCGGTCTCGCTCCTGAAGGTTATATTTGATTCTGTCCTTCCATCCGGCCCCATCTTCGTCGTCTTTCACACCTCACACTGACCTTCCACTCTGCCGTGATTTGTGGGACTCGTCTGATTGGTTCTAAAATTTCCGGGCCTCTTCTCCGCACCCGCTTCTGCGAACTGCTGCCCTCAGCCTCGTCCACTTCCATCTCCCCATTTTCTCCAACACTTTCATAGTTCATAGTTGCCTGTCGTGAGCTGACTTTCTTCTTTCCTTCTTGTCCATCGCTCTTCGTTTTGAGGCTTGAGATCACTGGCAGCCAGGAACCCAGCAATTAGATCTCCAGGTTTGAGCATCGCGGTTGACTCGACACCTCTCGTATTCAAGAGACCAGCCTGATTGTCAGCGTATCGTCTTTGAGTCCTTACCATGACGTTCTCATACGACATCGACCACCTTGAACCTGCATTCTCTGACCGGAGTATTCCATACATTACCTATGGGCTCCGCTACGATGAAGCATGTGCCTACCACATCAGCAACACTCTGAACGCAAGTCGGGTCTACATCATTGCATCGAAATCACTGTCCATAAACACGTCGGCGCTGAAACGCCTTCAAAATGCCCTCGGTGACAAGGTCGTCGGCGTCCGAATCGGAATGACGCCTCACACGCACTGGAACGAGGTGCTTGAGATCGCTCAGGATGCCGCCCCGAAGGATCCAGACTGCATTGTGACCCTGGGTGCGGGGTCGCTTACCGACGCGGCCAAGGTGATTGCGTGGATGCTTGCCAACGACATCACTTCGTCTGAGGGCATGGAAAAGCTGCTCACGTCCGGGAAGGACATGAAGGACCCCGTCCTTCGGCACGTCGCGATCCCAACGAGCCTCTCCGGCGGCGAATACCAGTCGATCGCCGGTGTGACGCGCGACGACGGGAGCAACCAGAAATGCCTCTTTGAGCCTCCAACGCGCAATCCAAGTCTGGTCGTGCTTGACCCGGACCTGACCACCACAACGCCGGAGCGTATTTGGCTGAGCACGGGAGTCCGGGCCGTGGACCACTGTGTCGAGACACTGTGCAGCCTGTTGTCAAATGAGAAGGGGGACCTTGAAGCCGAGGAGGGTTTACTCAGCCTTGTCCCGGCACTGATCCGGACGCATAAGGATTCTCGAGACTTGAACGCCCGATTCGAGACGATGAAGGGCGTTATCAAGGCGATGAGCGCGGTAGGCAGCGGCGTGCCTCTCGGTGCGAGCCACGCCATCGGCCACCAGCTTGGGCCGCTGGGCGTCGGCCATGGAGAGACCAGCTGCATCATGCTGCCGGCTGTGTGCAAGTGGAACGAGAAAGTCGGAGCCAACGTCGAGAGACAAGCATACTGCAAGTCCGTGTTGCTGCGCTCGACCATCGTCAAACAGCTTCTCGAGGCCAAATACGGCCCTGGACCCGACAGGGTCTCGAAAGTCGACCTGGGGGATGTGCTGGACGTGATATTCCGAGAACTCGGGATGCCACGCACCTTGAAGGAGGTAGGGGTGGGCCGTGACAAGCTCGATGGACTGGCCGAGAACAGTCTCAAGGACCACTGGATCCAGACCAATGCGAAACCCATCACGGAAAAGAGCCAGGTCATGGAGATCTTAGAAGCGGTTGTGGAATGAAAATAATGGATACCTCCGTGTCTGACATGTATTCTTGAGTGTTGCCAGAGCACACGAGTACGTACTCATTGAACACTTTCAGAGGCCTTGGAACGTGGTTGTACTCGCAGATTGATTGAAGTCGTCTTACGCAGGTGATCTTTCCGCCATTCTAGACTCCATCGTTGATTCCTAATCCCTGACCAAGTTCTGCAGATCGGAGACTCGAGAGCGGTTTACGCGTCTAATCAATAATGGGAACGCGCTCTCTCTTTCACTCGTATGATTGTCTCTACGCTATAGCCAGTCCGCGATCTTGACAGCAACTTAGAAAACCATCGTACGCTTTCTCCATTGGCGCAATCAATCTCTCTTTTGTGGCATCTTCCCGAGGGAATGATTCGCAATGTCCCTCATCGTTTCTGGAAGACTGGATGCCAAAGTTCAAACGGGCTGGAGTTTGAGAGTATTCTATTCGTACCTAGGTAAACAACAAGGCTGGACCTTCCTTGGTGGGGGTGTTTTGTTGGTTTGTGCGCTTCACCCGCGTCAGCTTCCCCTTGAATCATCTCGCGATATCTACTCGTATAGTAGCATTGCAGACGAAAGTTTTCTTGAGCAATGAAACGACTGTGTGAGTGTTTGAGGGCGCGAGTGCCCGAGTTTCTGCCACGGGCTATCCTTGAACCTTGATTACCCCTGTGCAGAAGGCTGACACGGAGAGAACATGTCTCATTCTTGTGTGAGGTACGCAGATACCTCGTTTCCTCTGCAACCATCATCTTTCGATCTCTGGGTCTCGTGGACCGGCCAGTGGTTCTGTAGAAACTACCCTCCTCCGGCATTTAGAGACCCAACAGTGTTCACTGTGGCCAACTCCGGGGTGCGAGCAATGTACGCATACTCCTTGTAGAGCGGCGTGGATTCCAGACCAAGAAGGATGTGTTCGAAACAACAATCTTGCAGCGGGAAGAGAACCGAAGATTCAGGTTTTATCTACCCAGCTCTGTCTGGTCTTGGGAAGTTTTTGGCCGTTAAGGAAGAGGGAGACACATCATTATTCTGGCTATATTATATTATGGATAATGCCTACGGGCGGGGAAGGGGCGCATAGGTAATTAGAATGAACTTCCTTCGTGCGAGTCGGTGTGGACCTGGTCGAAGTCCTTGCGATATAGAACTTTCAGACCAACGACCGTGAGTCCGTGACATACATGCGTGTATAAAATGAAGGGATAGAGCGAAACCCTCTGGGTACATGTTTTTCAGCTTCAACCTGCTACCAACACTGACTGAAGTTGGATGATACGGATTTTCTTTTTCTATCTCTGTTTGTCCTTGAATGCTGATCATCTTCAACTCTGGCAGCGAGACAGCGAGCCAGAGAGAGAGGGCTGGGGCAGATTGAGGGAGTCAAGAATAATCTGTGACATTCGAACAGGTAAAATAACTTGTTTTCGTCGTGCCTAGTCATATATATCATGTGTGCGAGGAGGGTCGTCCCTCTGCTTGCTTTTACAGCGGGACCGTCCGTTTCTTCCTTTCCTTCTAACGCTGAGTGTCGACATGATGGAAGAATTGAGAAAAAATGGAGGGGAAGAAGAAGAATACAAGGAGAAAACAAGAAAGAAGGGAAGAAAAAAGACATTTGCTCATCATTGTTGAAGGACTTTCAGTCTTTCCGCCGCGCAACGCCATGCAAATCCAAATCCGAATCCAATCCAACCCAATTCAAACGGATCGAGAGAAAAGAGAAAAAAAAGGCCTTCAATCCCACTTGATGAAGAGCTTCGTCTCCATCCATTTCCCAAACCACACCATCCAATCATCAATGCGAGTGAAATAATCCGCAGCCCAAAGGATGACGATCGTATTGAGTACAATCCCCGGCAGGCCGGACCAATACCCATTGCCGAGATGAGCTGCCCTCCAGGGCTCGATGGTCCTCATGTACAGGGCCCAATTGATGGTGTTGTGCATGGCGTAGACGCCAAAGGAGATGTCGCCCAGGTACTGGGAGAAGTTCCACTCAAAGGGGATCTGGAGCATGCGACAGTTGTCCAGGGCGAGGATGACGCAGACGGCGCCGAAGCCCAGCCAGAAGTGTTCGCCTTGCATGCCGTCGTACCATTTGGGGATCAGTTTGGCCGTGTAGGCAAAGGGGCCGGAGTAGCCGTATTCTGGAGGGGGTTGGCCCAGGAGGAACATGCCTATGATGAGGAGGCAGACGCAGGTGACTTTCCTGCGGATCGATTGTCGCTGGTTGGGTGCTCCTGTTGCGGTGGTGGCGTCGCCGGGAAGTTGAATGCGTTGCAGTCGCTCCGGGTGGCGGTCGAACTGCAGGTCGGCGATGAACATGCCAATCATGAACAGGGCTCCGTAAATGGTGCCCCAGAGGTAGAGAAGCCAGATGAGGAAGAGGGCGAAGATGCGACGGGATCTCGTCGTCAGGAAAGTCGAGGCCGCGCAGAACCAGAAGACCAGCATGCTCCCCCGGAACTCGACGGGGATGGTCCACATTTGGTCGAGGAACGCCGTGCGGAAGACGCCCGGGTACCACCAGCCTTTGATGTCGCCGAACGGGTTGCTGCTGGCGATCCAATCCCAAAACCAATAATAGCCCTGGAGCCACCAGTTGGGCTGCCTCAGCTCGCCCTTGCAGTAGCCGTAGTGAATGACGGCGGCCGTGAAGAAGGTCGCCACGCCCGTGGAGCCGTAGAGCCGAAGCCATCTCCTGAACGTCGACGAGGCGATGGCCTTGAGCACACCGGGCTGTCGATTTCGGATCAACTTGAGTAGTCGGTAGGTCAGGACGTAGCCGGAAATGACAAAGAAGAGGTCGACCATCGCTCGCCCGTTGAGGATGGCGCGGATAACGTGCTGTTCCAGGATCCACGTCTTGTTATGATACATGTGATAGCGAGCGACGAAGATCGACGCCCATCCTCGCAGGGCATCAAGGTACGACGTGGGATGTAGCTCCTTCTTTCTCTTCATGCCCCCGGGCCGTAGAAACCGCGGAAGGGCGGCGATGACGAAGGATATGACCAACAAGAACAGCGTCCTGGCATCCGGGAGGTCCCTTATCGACGGCCTTCTCCAATTCCAGTTCCATCCTGAGGACATCTGCAATTGCGGCAGTTGTTGGTACCATTTCGGAAGCGGGCCGCTGGACTTTTCGAGGTCGACGTCGGGGTAGGCCTGTTGTTCGTGTTGTCGTTCACTGGAGCTGCTGCCCTCGTCTTGAGTGACGAGGGGAACGTACTCCGTCATGGTGGGCTAGACAGAGCAAGAGCAGGGCAGGGCAGGGCAGCAAAGGCAAGGTACCTTAGGTAGGCACACAGAGAGAGCGAAGGGTCGCTGGAGCTAGTGATGAAGAATCGAGACGCGTAGGCCGGGAGGAGGAGGAGCAAACGCTCGCGTTTTTGACCACGCGGTGATGCTCCATCGGAAAGGAGAGCTTCATCTTCGTTCGCGCGCCACTCCTCCTCCTCCTGTTGCTGATGACATGCCTTCCCGGGTGACAGTTCACACAGGTGGATGCAAAAGCTTGGATGCTTTGACACGAGGAAGCGAGGGCCTGTTCCTGGCATGGACCAAGATGTTCCAAACAATTTGAATGATCGCTTGTCACTCGCCTTGGCCATTTCCAGGAGAGCATGAACGGCCGTCACACGTCTCTCATCGAGTCTATCGAGATGAAAAAGATCTCCACTTACCGGTCCGGCGAAGACAGACTCTCGTACGAGTAAGCCTGAGCCAAACTCTTGAATCTTGAATTCTTCAGCTGCTTGCCACGTGGAGCACTTTGAATCCACAGTCGATAGATGGCACACAATTGTTGTATCATCTTCTTCATCAATCCTGGTATAAGAGCACGCGCGCGCAGGGCTCCAAGAGGACTCCAATGTTTGGAGCTACTCTGTGGACATGCGGCAGTAGAACCCAACATGGCAACCTCTTCGGTGAGCCAAGATAGTAACTCTGGAGTCTGGCATGGGTCGGCGCGCCTCCACATTGCCACAACTGCTTGGTGTTGAATGACCCCTGGAAAGTGTATTCGTGTACGTACCTTATGGTACCAAGACTCCAGGGGGCGAAACTGCGAGTCTCGACACGTTGACGGGAACTCACGAGTACCGTATGTACCTCCTCGTAGAAGCTGAGGCACCGAGCGCGACGGAAATCCTGGTTTCTGCCAGGCTTCCGGCCTCAGCTCGATAAGATGACAGGTGTCAGTGCCGATCTCTGGCGCCAGAGACTGATTTCAGTGGCCAGAAAGCCCCTTTTAGCGAAAACCAGCCGTTCAGTCGTTGACGGGTACAATGTCGTGCTCGAGCTTCTACCATGTATCAGTAGAACTGTGGAGTTTGTCAGCGGCCTGAAGAATTGGGATCGATCTGGACCTGTTTAATCAAACCCAGTAGCGAACGAAGCTGAAGCCTGATACGTACTGTAGATTCTTCTGGTACGTATTTCGTGCCAATGTCATCTGACTGGAAGTTAGCCGGTCTCCAAGATGGCAGCTAAAATATTGGCTCTTTTGTCTTACTCTGGGTCACTGGGTGAGTGTCGTTCTGTCAAGAGAATGAGCTCTGATTTGATGCTCAGAGGTGGAACATGGGACTCTCCAATCTCATACACTGGGGACATGCCCACTGCCGAGCTTTGCGACGTTAGGCCGTTTCGACTTAAAAGGAAGATGCTTCAGGATCTCGGTATTCGTACGAGTACTCGTAGTCGAGGCGGGCGCGGCGCACATGTTCGAGTTCCAGGGGCCGAAAGAAATCATCGTAGTCAAGCCACATTATTGTATCGTCCAAGGTCAAGCCGGGCATGTCAGCACGAGGTTCGGATGGCGGTTGGTTGCAGGCAACGAACGGCACCGGTAACCGAAGAGAATTGAGTGGTGAGTCTGAGCCTTCACCCCTGACAGCATTCATGAGCGGGCTTGCCAGCTCGGTTTATTGGCGGTGGAGGCGCTTCCCCTGATCTGTCGAGACCAAGCAATCACCAAGACCGATGTCAGCGGTCCGGGCTTCAACAAGTACATATACGAGGGAGGTTCTTTGCTCGTATGTCTGTTAATCCTCCGCAGTTCATCGGTTCAGAGCGAAGCCCCTGAGTGACGAGACCCTGGCAAGAAAAGAGAAAGAAAATTGACGGCTGTCCCGGTTGTCGGCGGCAGCACCTGTGCGACTGCGAGGATTCCGTACTCTCACAGGCCCCCGAGGGCCGGTGCCAGGCGTCCCCAGGCGGTCCCAGGGCAGGTTCGCAACCCAGGCAAATGAATGCCCCCGTCACTCAGTGGCCTGTCCCCCGCTGGCTCCCTCAACACCAAGCCAGGATCTACCACCACGGGATTGCGATCTCGGCAGTCACAATGATGCAATATGGTGCGAGATTGCTTGATTCTACATATATTGTATATACAAAGTATTTATATATCGTCCACTTGCATCTGTTGTTGTCGCATGAGTCATTCGGATGGGGGGTTTGATTGAACCGCGTATGTACGGAGTACAGTACCTACCTGACTTACTCAGAGCCACGCGTTGGACGAGCTGATTCTCGTGTGTCTCGTATCTCGGGTCGCAATACGACGGAGAGGACACAGCCCACTCCAAATCAAAAAACCTTCGAAATATTCACGCTCCAGCTGAATGACGAAAGATCCAACGTGCAGAGGTCCAGCACCATTCCAGACTTGCGCGATTGAGCCGACATACCGTTGCAGCGCAAAAAGATGAGACGAGGAAGTGAGGCCATCGAGGCAGCTGGGCAGAGAAAAGGATGAGAGAAACCGGAGAATCTTTGTTCCAGCCTCGGCACGGAAAGACTGTTCTTCCGCTCCGCCCGCGTTGTACTGCAACTTGTTCCTTGTATCGACGTCTCAACTCCTTCGACTCTGCAGTCTTCACTTCAATCCCCGACCGGGAAACATCAGTAAGGGCCTTGCATCAATCATCCAGCAACCGCACCCGCCAACCTTGACCTAGCCGTGATCCGGAGTGAAAGATGATCCTCCCGCGAGGTAGGAGTCCAGCCTTGCCCCGAATTCTAACTCGATCGGGGCCACACTTGCGAGATTTTCCTCCCCGAAACCTTGACAACCGTGCAGAGCGCATCAGTGCTTCGTTATCAACTGGGTCCTCGCCATGTGCTCAATGCTCCAATCTACATCGATTCTACACGCTCGTATCTCGTGTTCCTCTTTTTTGAGACAACATCTCCAGGTAACATCCAATGAACAAACCCAACCCCGGCCGGCGGAACAGCGGGACGACCCAAAGAAAGAGCTGGCCTCGTATTGTCCTCATCCCTACGCGATGAACTCTCCCTCACGCGGATGCCTGCTTCCACCATGGTTTCATTGGAATCGTCATTCCTCACTTTGCCAGGGCCCAAACGTCGAGGACTTTTCTTCCCCATGGAACAGGATCCCAATAATGGCACCCAAAAGCTTCGCCTTCTTGCCATTGAGCCAGTGAGTCTCTCTAAAAAAAATTGTGGATGCCTGAGGATTCGCATGGTCCCTGCGATACCTAGAGTATGAGTACATATATGTAAGGCCTGAACTTGCCTATATCATTCCTTGCTTGCTTCATCCCATCTCTCGTTTCAATATCAGCATCAGCATCAGCATCAGCCTGCTCTCGTTCACATTGCACATCTTCGTCTACCGTGGAAGGAGTCCCTCAACATGGCCTCCGCCGGGAATGTGACTTTCCTCCCGCTCAACCTCTGCCACGAGGTCAGCGAACAATGCCCCGTCCAGCACTCGATCTACGGCTACTACCCGTCCATCTGGGCGAACTGCTTCTTCGTCATCTTCTTCGCAATGTGCGCCGTCCTCCAAGCCATGTTCGGCATCCGCTACAAGACATGGACCTACATGGTCGCCATGCTCCTCGCCTGCGTCGACCAGGCACTCGGTTACGTCGGCCGCGTGATGCTGCACACCAACCCCTTCAGCGAGGTCGGCTTCCAGATCCAGATCTGCTGCCTGATCCTGGGCCCGGCCTTCAACTCGGCCGCCATCTACCTCACTCTCAAGCACGTCACCTTGTGTTTCGGCCCGGAGTACTCGCGCATCAAGCCAAACTGGTACACCTGGATCTTCATCTGCGGCGACCTGTTCTCGCTCGTCATCCAGGCCTTCGGCGGCGGACTGGCCGCGACCTCGATGAACAACCGACACCGGCAGGAGATTGGTGACAACCTGATGATGGCCGGCATCGCCATCCAAGTGGTGACGCTGTTCTTCTTCGGCGTCGCGGCTGCGTGGTACATCATCCGCCGCCGCCGGGCACCCGAGCCTCTCTCCTCCGAGGCTGCGATATTTCTGCGCAACAGGAAGTTCCGACTGTTCGCGTGGGGAATCAGCGCTGCATACCTGGCGATTCTGATCCGTTGTATCTACCGCATCGTCGAGATGGCCGGTGGATGGAGGAATCCAGTCATGCAGAACGAAGCCTCGTTCATCGCTCTTGACGGATGGTGAGTTTTAGCCATGCCCTCCCTTTCCCAACAACACACATTACCACAATGAATCAAAAACTAACTCTTTTTTTCTCACAGCATGGTCGCCTTTGCCACCCTCATCCAGACAGTCCTGCATCCAGGCTATTGCTTCCCACGACTATCCAGCGCCTACATCCCTCCAATCAAACGGGTATCACGTCGGAGCCCCTCAAGTGTCGCCTCGACGCCAGAAGAGTTCGTCGAGATGGACGCGGAGAAGAAACAAAATGCGATTGAGCAAGTTTGAGTTTGAGTCGAGAGCGAAAACAATGGGATCGGGACATTTGATCAAGCTAGGATGATTGGGACTTTCTCCTTCCCACTTGCCGTCTTGTCTCGTCATGGCATGGCCCTGGGCCTTCTTGTTTGCGCGGGACGTAGACACGGAAATGGCAGAGGCTCGAGCCCATCCCCGCGGAGGCTGGTTCCTGGGATTTGAGCGTGGTTGAGATTTACGAAGAAATGAAATGGAACATAGAAATTAGACATGACTTAGTGTTTAATTCCGATACGGTATCATCTTCAAGATTTGCCTGCGACTCGCACATTATGTACATATGTTACCGTTCTGGCCCTCTTTGGCTCGAAGACGGCTCCGTGAAGGCCCGTCGGAACACAAAACCAAGACGGCCATGTCTGTAAGCCTGTGGATGTGGATTTGGATGAAGAGCGAACCACCGCCATCACGGCCTCATAGACGAGAAGGAAGACACAGCCTTAATCATGGCCACACATTCATGCACTCAGGATGCCATCGAAGACCTCGTCGTCGCCATCAAGAGGATACCGCCCCTAGTTCCGACTGTGTCCTCTCGAGACTCAGTTAGGTAGCACGGTAGCAAAGCCTCTGCTGGAGGAAAGGAGTCTGCCGATACCAGGCGACGACGACGAGGTCAGCTTGGAGATGACGGGCTACGCAAAGAGAAAGAGAGCGAGAGTCTATAGAAGAAGGGGAAAATATTTCATATCAACAAAAGTTTCATTTCGGTGCTGTCTAGCTCATAGCTCATAGCTCATAGCTCATGATTCCGTGCCGCCATACAAAAAAAAGACATTTGTATGGGGCCGACTCGTAGTCGATTGCACGGATTCTCGAATTTCAATGTTTCAATGACCTGTCATGTTTGGTCCAAAAGCACACACACAGAAAGAGCAAAAGCTCAGACACAGCAGGCACGAAGCCGAGGGCCAGGAATGGCAGAGGGGCAGACGACGACGTTGTTGTTGTCGTTTCCTCAAGATGGCGTGTGATCAAGACCAGCTTAATCTTTGCCCTTTCCGTTCTTGTCGGTCTTGTCCTTGTCTTCTTCTTCCTTCTTGTCATCACCACCACCAGTCTTCTTCTTCTGTTGGGCATTGCCCGAACGTCGCAGTCCTAGAGCCTGCATGCGCTCCAATTCTCCAGCCCAGCCGGGCATGCCTCCGATGTCGAACTTGAAGCCAGCCTCCGCGAGGGCGGCACGGCGGGCGTCGTCGCGGCCAACAGTCTTGACTTCCTCTGTGGCGCGGGTGGCGGTAGGGCGCAGGCGCTGGGTTCCACGAGCGGCAGCCAGGGTCTCAGAGCGAAGGATCTGTTGTTTGGCGCGGGCCAACGCGGCGCGGCGAGCTTGTGGGCTCGGGAAGTCTTGGTTCACCAGGTCGTTGAGGTGCGCGACCAAGCGGGCATGGGCTTCCTGCTGGTTAAAGGGGCGGGCGGACTGGCGAGCACGAGGAGTATGGGTAGTGTGGGTAGCACAAGGAGTCTGGGTGCCGTTGGTAGGGTTGGTAGGGTTGGTAGTGTCGGTAGCATGAGAAGAATGCGCATCTTGAGCAGCTTCAGCAGCTTGGGCAGCTTGAGCGGCGCGGTGAGCTTGAAATCCTTCATAGCCTTCGGTGCTTGGAACATGTCGAGCGCTTCGAGGAACACGTGAGTGTGGACCAAAGGCTTCCTCAGCGGTGATGACCTCAGGGATCTCGGAATGGTTGGCAGTGGTATCGGAAGTCTGCTTCTTGGTGGTACTGCGGTGGGTGGCATAAGCCGTCTCTTTCTCTTCATCGTCATCGCAGAAAATGCTGTGCTTCTTTCTGGGATGAGCGCGGCGGGTAGGTGCGGGTGTCTGTTCATCTTCACCATCATCAAAGATGGAGACGTATTTCTGCTTGCGAGCGACGTTGCGAGTTGCAACAGGAGCTGTCTCATCTTCCACATCTTCAACAGTCGCATGGTTGCCTGGGCGACGAGGCGCGTCACGAGTGGCTTTCGCACCGTTGGCGGTCGAAACAGCAGCAGTGTCCTTGATATTGAGACCTTCCACGACAGTAGACAACTCTTTGAGCTTGACGATGTTTGCCGCTTTGGCTTGCTCGCTGAGGGGTGACATCTTGGCAGGCTTCGCGAGTGTGGATGTAGTGGCAGTTGAATGAGAAGGAGAAATCAGAAGGTTGTTTCGTGTCGGTCGTCCTAGGTTGAGGTAAAGTGGACCTGTTTCTTGGACCTGTTCACCGTCGGGAAGAGGATTGTCGGTTAGAAGAGGAATGGAGTGATCTTGGTGCCAGGCGGTGAGGGTGATGAGGCCGATAATATAGAGAGGGTAGTAAGTCCTTCTCGTGATGAAGCTCGGGTTGAGGGTCATCTGAGTGACGGCTTCCCCGGCGGCGTCGTAGAAAAACTTGACGAGGATGAGAAGCACGTCGTCCTCTGAGAGGTACGACGGCGCTATGACGATGATCTCGTCGTCTTCTCCGTCAGGGGCGCCTCCGACGGAGAGATGTTCGATCTCTCCAGCGAAGACCCCCCTTGAGATCTCGGCGATGACCCTCCAGTCAACTCGCCAGTTGCCGGCCGCCGAATAGGCGACACGGAGGCTCGATCCTAAGAGCGAGCCTCCAGAGCCCCTATCTTTTGCATAGAGTTTCCTGGCAAGAAGGCCAGTTTTAATGAGCTGAAAGAGATGAGTTGATCTGAATGTGAGAAAACTGAAAGGAGAAAACGCGGCTTACGTGTGTCTCGATCGTTGTTTCTACTTCTGTCGGATCGTGGGCTTCAAGGGCTTCCACAGAGAGAGGCTTGGCCGAATCTCTCGCCGATGCGGCAGGACCTGTGGTCGCTGGGGCTGGCGCTGAGGCGGGTCCGCGTAACGGCGATGGTGATGGCGCTGGGGCTGGCGGCGCGGGCGCGGGCGCAGCAGGAACTTGGTTGAAGAAACTCTCTGTCGCACGCGCATGACGACGGGCTTTCTGCTTGTTGGGAGCCATCGCGACAGTCTTTTTGACAGGGAAGAGTGTGTAGAAAGCGTCGCGGGTGAAGAATGGGTGGGTTGTGGTGAGTGATGAAGAAGGACGAAGACCGCACAATCGTCATGACGAAAACTAAACAAAGTCGCAGCCATGGTCGCGGTGTACCTACTCGCCCACATTCTGCCTCACCTGCAAACAATGTGCGCGATGGACCGCGACCATGGCTGCGACTTTGGTTTTAGTGAGATGGCAAGGCTGTGTCTGTCGTTATATCAAGGATATCTTGGCGTATCAAGCACGTGATTCTCAGCCTCGTCCACCTTGTCCGGTTCGGCTGGCAGTGAGTGGCGTGAACACCCCTGCGGACTTCTCTACAAAGCCATCGCTGCACGCTGTGCATGCTCTAGATTTCCATGTGAAGTCCACGGCAAGAGTCTGATTCTGAGAACAAAGCAGGCAGCAATGCTGGGGTACGATTACGATCACCAAGGTGTGATGCTTGCTTTCCGGCTCCCAGGGCAACAAGCAGCAGCTCATGGAATTGGATCCTTCATTTTGGTTCATCAGAGCAAATATGGTATCTGTGGGTGACCAAGCTTGATACGTGTCCCTTATTGTTTGCCGTCATCAACGTCATGAAATCTATCGATTGCCCAGAAAGCGGAGAACACCATGAAACCCATCCAGCCAAAGCGAAAAAGGCGAAAAAGGGATATCATGTGAGAGCAAACCAAACTCAAACCAAATCCAGCCTCAGTTCGCCGGGATGACCCCATGTCCTCAGTTCCCCATATACATTTGGGCACCCGCATTTGAAAAATCCATTCCACTGGCACTCACATAGCCGTCGCTGATGTCCTCGTCATAATAGTCTCCACCGCTGGAACCATCAAAGCTGGCTCGGCCCATTCCGCCGACGTCGCTCAGGTCCCCTTGATCTTCAACCGACGGAATTTGGGACCAGTCGATGTTTTGAAGGGCAGGATACTGTTGCAGAAGTGCCGCAGGGAGAGCGAATCCTCCGGTACCAGTTTGAGGATCCATCCCGATTATCATCGGCTGCGGGACAGGTTGCAGCCCGCCTTGAGCGAGTTGAGCCTGGTGGTGCTGTTGTTGCTCCATCATCGCTCTGTTTTGCCGTTCCACCTTTTCCTCTTCAAGGAGTGGCTTGATGCATATCCTGCCGGCTTCCGAGCGGAAATGTCGACCCAGCGCGTCCGCTCTGGCAAATCTTCTTCCACATCCCCAGTGTGAACCGGGCGCCGATCGAAGTTCACCTTTGCAAACAAATTTCTTCTCTCCGCTGTGAAGGCCTTCATGACGTTTGCGATCGTGCTGTCTGGCAAAGGCTTTCCCACAGACTGTACAGACAAAAGGTCTCTCATCGGTATGGGTGCGAAGGTGGGATCGCAAATTGTAAGCTCGAGTGAAGCGTTTCGGGCATAGGTTGCATTGAAACGTGGCGGGGKGTTTTTGCACTCTCGTACTCGATCCAGACGGAGAGGCATTTGGTCTAGTTGGATCCGCCAGATCAAGAATATAATCACGACTCTGGCCCATGGACGACGTGGAAGCTCGGCGGTTCTTATCGATTCGACCGGAAGCAACCGCAGGACCTGGAGAGGATTCGCGAGACAAAGAACGAGAGTCTCTCTCCGGAGATCTGGAGTGAACGGACAGACTGCCGCGTGTTGCATTTGTCGAGGTGAGGCCGGGTGAACTGGCCCTGGACAAGGGACGGGTGAAAGTGACATCAGACTTGCTTCGATTGCGACCGCCTGCGTCAGGGTTAGTTAGGCTGTTGGCTTTTCATGCATCTCGGGAGTGACTTACGACTGCTCGATGGCGGACTCAATGCGCCCTCCATGGTCTCCCCATGCGGACCAAAACTCTGCTGCCTTGAGACTGGCGCAGGCTCAATGTTGATCGTAGGGGTCTGGAATTGGTCGGCTTGGCCTATGTCGGAGACAAGGGAAGCATTTCGTATATGATTGCTAGGCACAACGGGCGGATAAGCACTTGGCTGAGTAGTATAGACATCAGGAACCGGGATCCCCATGGGCTGGCTGAGAGCCAAATCCTGGCTCAATCCAAGCCCCTGCTGGCCGGCATCCATCTGCGGCATCAGCCTTGGAGAGCGATACGCGGTCTGGTCTCCCAATGAGAAGGCTTCCATGCCAAAGGCGTTGCTCGTGTCCGGCTGGGCTGGAAGGTAAGGAGAATGATTGATATCGACCGGCTCATGCAACTCCGCATGGGCTAGGTACGGCGAGTGGTTCGCGGATGAAAGGTCGGAATGGTCAGATGGAGCCCTCCGATGTTGCTGGAAGCTGATCCCAGAGTACGCACTCGAAGGGTCGAGAGACGCATGCCGCGAGTGCTGAGGGGTGTAGTATTGGCCATTCGTGGAAGCAGGCGATGCCGGCTGAGAAGAGTGAGTGTCTGGCGGGAAGAGATTGGGAGACTGGTGGTCTTGTGGAGATGAGACTTTGCTCAGCTCTGCCGGATTGATATTGCTCTGCGGGCCCATGTCGAAGGCATTGCCCAAGCTGTAATTTTGGACGAAGTCATCAGGCATGTTATCGCCCTGATATATGAAGCTGTTCGCGCTGAATGATGCGTCCAGCGGAGACCCACCGAACTGATCGTCGGGATACAAGTTCTGGTGGTATTGGCTGTTGTCGTAGAAGCTCGAGTCGTTAGGATTGGACTGGAGACCACCTTGTTGCTGGGAGGGTAGAAAGGGATTGGTGAAGGTTTGCGAAGCAGTGAATTTGCCCGAGGTCAAGGCTTGTTGTACCGCCGGATCGACTCCCGTCACTTGCGTAGGAAAGTGGTTCGGGGAGGGTTGAGGGCTTATGTGCTGCGCATTGCCTCTCGAAGAGGACCTGCCACGAGTATTGTCCATCTTTTTTAAAACGGCCCCTTCTGCTCGATGCGCTGGGTCGAAATGCGGCCGCGACCAGGAATGGCGGGCGACGGGGTAGAGTTGGTGCCTCTAGGGCACGGCGCCTGCAGGAGAATTCGGATGCGCGAGAGTCGCGACGGGCTGGGAAGACGACTCAATTGGTAGGAAGAGGTCGCTTTGGGATTGTCCTTTGTTGTTTAGACTGTGGCGCAGTGAATCAGAACGTGGTTCTTGTATCCAAACTGGTTGCATCAGGCAAGGGCCATACTCAGCCGCGCAGTGAGGCTATGCTGGAGCGCGAAGGTGTTATAACAAGTCGCACGCCGGCGCCAATGAGCACGAAGGGTCCGATCTACGTCAAAGGGACCCGACGCCCGGATGGATCAGACAACTCGTCGGCAATGAGATTCGCACGGGGTGAAGATTAGGTGTGCGTTGAGGTGTGCTCTGCGGTGCGGTGCGCAACTGCCCAAGCTGAAGATGAGGTGCGGCGGCGGAGAGATGCGCCGACCGATGGAGAAGGGGGCCAGGCGAGGAGGAGGAGAAGCAAGATGGCGAGGTAAGGCCAGAAGATATTCTCGGACGATTGCTATAGATATCGGTGGTCAATATGGAGAATGGGGAGGGATGCGAAGAGAAGCGCGGGACAGAGAGTGAATGAATGAATGGGGGAAGAATGGTATCATGGTGTGAGTGTGAGACGGTGTGGGCAAATCATGATAGGTACCTCAGGTGGTGGGAGGAGGAGTACTCGAAGCACGCACGGGTCAGGTAGGGTACTCTACTCGACGGGGAGGAAATGACGAGGGACAGACTCACTGTGGAAGGCCACCAGGCGGCGGCAGCAGCACCGAATGAGCCCTCCGCGCACAGCTCTCAGTGGCCAGCTCAGAGGCCCAGTAGAAGTATCCGTACTCGTAAGTGCTAAGCGGCGGGAGGGAAAGTTGGCTTGGGTGGAGCTGATCTTTGCCTGTGTCGGTGCCTACGGCGCCCGGAGAATCAGGTACGAGTACACGGACGGGTACCGCTTATACCTTTAGGTAGATAGCCACGCTTTAAATTCCTTCCAGGTTACTAACACCCGCCCAGCATGTGCGAGTGCTTAGTACTCTAGTACCAGGTGCTCGCATCCAGCGCCACGACAGCGAGTGCGACACGCCTGGCGCGCCATCCGCGTGCGAGTACTTTCTCGTCGTGCTTTTCATCTCTCTCTTCCTCTTCCTCGCGTCTCACCGATGTTATTGTTCTCGAAACCAGAATCCCCCTACCTGATCCTCCAGCCGACATGTGAATAGCTTCAAACAACTTACATACTCGTACGAGGGGAATCCACCTGTCTAAAGAACCCAATTCCTCACCCTTCCAAAAAAAGACCCGGGGCCCAGTTGCCGGCCTACTCGTACGGGCTAGAGAGGCCCTGAATCGGCCCCATCCCCTGATGAGTCCTCCTCCGAATCGCAGCCAGCCCTACATGATGATGATGATGCTACAACCTACAAGAGTACTCCGTACGTATTGTACCTACCTACCTATAACGTACGTACGATCGACCAAGCCCAACCGAAACCCGCATTGGCACTTCAGGCTTCGGGACGGGGTGCTGGCGCCCACCTGGCTGGTCGGCACGGCATCCCTGGTCTTCTGCTCGTCGTCCCGAGTCCCAAGAGCCACAATCACCGCACCGCCTCCTTCCCTCCCCGACCGCCGATGATGAGTCGGCCAAAGATCCGTCAAGCTGCTCAAGCATTTGCAATGTGCCTGCCCAGTGCCGACGGGTGCCTGGAGATCATGACGTGGGGTCCAGTGTCCTGCTCTTCTGGAAATTGAATCGAAGAGTTGCTGTCCTACGAGTACGAGTACCTTATGCATGGAAACACCCTGCGCCCCAGTGTGGCTGTGTGCAGTAGTCGGGTGCCTGGCTCGCCAACTCACTGTCACCGGCGAGCAAAAGGTCCATGGTGCTCACGCCATATTACGTATCAACGTCTTAGTGGTCACTACCTTACGGAATACACCTGTTCTAAGCAAGGACTCGGGAGAGGCAGGATCAGAATTCGACTCGAACGCATCCATGTCTCGTGCTCGAGCCGGGTGTTATGTACTGCTGGTCGCCCTCCCCACGGCCAAGACCTTTTGCTCTCATCGTCCTGAACTGAAGAGAAGTCCGACTCACAATACTCATGCTGCGAGCCCTCAACAACTCTCACGCTTACTCTCCCGCGAGAATCAAGACTCAGAGACAAGATGGCGAGCACGTGGCCGACAAAGGTTTGTTTGCTTCAGGTATTTGTTCAATCTCCCTGGCCTTCTCATGCAACCGCCAGCCTAAATTCAGATCCTGAATGAACGTGCTCTACGAAGCCATTGGTACTTGCGCGCCCAACGGAAAGAGACATCGCATCACAAGCTTTTGGGTGTTGACTCGGGCAAGTCGGTGCTCTCGATGCTCATCCATCAACAGGAAATTCTGCCCACCAATCGTGCGTGACCCGAAGGTGCTTTTTTGAAGGGATGTAGTAGGTTCGGGCTCTTCGTCCCGGTCCGCAGCAGCGGTTTGCACGGAGATCGAAATCCCGTTCGTCTCGGAATTTGACTCTCGTCTTTGATCGAAGGCTGACTGACTGCTCAAGGTTTAATGTTGAGTTGACAGGGCTCTCTCGCATTCTCTCCGTGATTTCATCATCGGCCGAACCAAAATGTTTGCGACTGGCCCGATCGATGGTGAACCGAACCACTCTGAATTGAATTCCTGTGGCTCGCTCTCGGTCGAACGTTGGTTGATACTCTCGACTTTTGCGAAAAGGATGTGCACGGCCACTCTCAACTCTCCTCCAGACCTCAGAACTCCGGCCCTGTTCAAAATCAAAGGCACACAGAGCAACATCGGATTCGAGTACTCCAGTAAAAATACTGTTCATTCGTCAGACTACATCTGGTAAGCGCATGCCGGGCCAAACTTCATTAGTGCCGCCCTCCTGTGAAAGGTACCAGGTACGGTACCCGCGAACATGAGATCTCATTGGTCAGACGACACTTCATCCAGGCAGAACGCTTGATGAAGAGATAGAAGAGCGAGGCTGTTCGAGACAACAAGGGCACACCAGGTCACAAGGTCGCATACGAATAATAGTGAGTGTCTTTGTGAGAACCAGGTACCTTGGACAAGGAGATCATTCAGGGCAGCAACTCAGAAAAAGCCCCGTCTTTGGCCTCGGAGTCTCGGACCATATGTTCCAAACGATCATGACATATTTCACCTCTTGTTATTTGATATTGTTCCATTGACTACCAACCATCAGGGCACAGGGGAACGAAAGAGCTCATTCGACCTTCTTCCAATTGACTTTGGATTTCGGCCCTTCTGATGCATCTAAGGAAGGTTGTTAGAACGACCACCGGCTAGCTGGTAGGTGAATCAACAATATATCGCAGATGTACGGAGTACAAGACCTCGAGTGTCACGGCGCAGAATCGGTATCGAATCAGCAGGGTCGTACTATAGTACTTGATTTCTCTCTCATTACGGGCTGCCGTGTGCGAACTCTCCTGGATCTTTTGCTGTGTTTTCTTTTTTGGGTTCTATTTTACAGAAAACAACCGCCGCCGTGGAAACAATGCAAGTTCAAACTTCTTGTCCATTCCGGATCCACCAATCGAGCACTCTGTGGTCGATTGTAGCATTCGCCTTGTCTGTGTAAATTTCCTTTGCAACTCCTTCCTGTGGAGTTTTGTTTTGGATTTTCCGTTTGCTCAAAACCCTCGCCAAACGCCTGGCTCGCCCAGCTGGAAATGCTTCCCATAGATAACACCGTGCTGACCCTGGTACACAAACAGAAATACAGAATCAAATAGTCTGCCATTCGCAAAAGGGATCGTGAATCGTCGAGACAGTGTCTGGCCTTCTCCTGTATCCACCTGGCTTGTAGCGAGAGAGTATTTGGATGCTTTCTGAACCGATACCCGCGCTATAACAAAAAGGAAATGAACCGTTGCAGAGCAAGCTTTTGAGCGAAGAGAGGGCCCTTCCTTCGGTTTGAGACTTTGCGACATTTGCTGGTCCTGGAAATTGCCGTCGTTTCTGCCCCAGGCAGAAGGAAAATTGGCCCCAGGAGAGAATTAGATTGGTGGCTATCCGTGGATGTCCTGCACAGAGGACTCTCAGCCTGATTACAAAACGTCAGTCTTCATACTCGTCGGCAGGAATAGTTCATGTTCAGCATACCGCAGCAAAGTGCCTTCATCATTTTCTGGAAGAATCCAGGTTGCTGTTCCTGTTGCTGACCGGGTCGGCTCTGATTATTTTGCAAGGCTCCAGCAGCCGGGCTCGTCCTCGGCTGCTGTCCGACCAAATTGGCATTGCTGTTCTGGAACTGGGCCTGTGTGCTGGCGGGGGGAGTATTCATATCCAGCTGTCCAGCCAGCGCACTACTCCTCTTGGGGAGATTGCCCCCGGCGGCGCCGCTTGTGCGATCTCGGGCGTTCTTCCCCAGGGCTGCCACTCCCGGCTTCGCTGGCGACCCTGGGGGCGGGGGCTGTGCGGCGTTTAAACGATCCGCTGAGATAGCTGCTCGATCGCGCGGCGGTCTCTGGGGGTCTGAACCACGCATGGCAGAGGCCCCATGGAGCGCGCGAGCCGACGCTTCAGCAGGGGGGTTTGGATTGTGCAGATGGTGAGCGGAGGTGTGAGACTTAACGGCCTCCCACCCGCGACCTCCGTTCAACTTCATCCAGTCGTACTCGCCATCCTCCACCTCACCTGTGTTCTTCAGTGCCTGGGTAAACAGATCCCGGAGAAAGTCATAGTCGGGGGTATCTTCAAATCCGAGGTTGCGCACGTAACTGAGGTACTTGTTGAATTCCTCTGTGGTCCTTGTGAGCTTGGAATTGCCAAAATACTCGCGGAAGTGGCATTGCCAACATACCTGGGAATCCTTCGCACAAATCCTTGATTGCCGTCGTCTGCTTCTTCTCCCCAATCTTCTCGTATTTTTGCTTGTTTGTGGCGGCTTTCAGGCCTTGCCATGGAAGCCCACCTCTCAAAAAGTACATGAAAACATGGCCCAGAGCCTCCAAGTCATCACGTCGTGACTGTTCTCGCCCCAGATGTGTGTTGATACTCATGTAACGCGCCGTGCCCGACAATGATTTCCGCTCGCGGTAAGGAATGTGTTGCTTCGTCTTGGGGTCTCGATACTGCTTGGCCATGCCAAAATCAACCACGTGGATTACGTTCGCAGCCTTTGAACCTGGTCGGCCGATGAGAAAGTTGTCTGGTTTGATGTCGCGATAGATTAAATTCTTCTCGTGAATCGTTTGCACTCTAGAAAGCTGTGGGTCCATTAACGACTGGCGAGGCAAGGTAGGAACAGCGGTACGCACCATTTGTTTGGCCACCATGACCACGGTCTTGATCGAGAAGCGCCGGTTGCAATGATCGAACAGGTCCTCCAAGCTTGGGCCGAGCAGATCGATCACAAGGATGTTGTGCAGGCCCTCCTGTCCGAAGTAGTAAACATTGGGGATCCCAGCTGCAACTGGGAGTCAGTTTTCAAGCTCTCAGGCTGGCAGACAGCGGGAGAATAGCTTACGGCAGCCGACCAGAATCTTGTACGTCCTGTACTCATCGCGAAGCTGAGGTGCATCGCTCTTTCTTGGTTCCTGTTCTCCAATGAGCCCTTGTGACATCGAGATGCTGATTTGGGTCGGTCCTCACGAATTTAATAGCCACTTGCTGGTTGTTGAGGAGGTTTGTGCCCTCAAAAATCACACCAAAAGAACCCTCTCCTATCTTTTTCCCCACGCGATAGTGAACCCCGACGACGTTCGAAGAGGACGACGCCATGGCCGCGTGCGTCTACGGGACTAGCTGAACGGGAATCCCAAAAGGACCGTGAGGTGGAGGGCGGGTGTCGAGGAAGGGGGGATCGCAAGCAGCGGCTGTTCAGGTTTGGTTGTGAGCGGGTCACCTCCGCAACCGCGCGGTGACTGCGAAAGGAAAGGTTAGCAGGGAGAAAAGCGGCAATGAGAGTCCAGATGGAAAGGGAGAAATGCGAGACGAGACATACGCTGGATAAGAGATCAGGCAAAGATAGAGGACATGCGTGGGATGGATTTGGGGAGGTCGACGAGGTCGAAGACCAATTAATTGTTGTGTCGAGGAGGAGGCTCGGAAGTAGTGGTAGAGGGCAGCGGTACGAGTAGTAGTACGGGAGAGTTGTTGCTGGGACCGGGAGGCGAGAGCCTGAGTGACTCTCAGAGACTGGAGGAGCTCCTGGAGTTCTGCAGTCCAGTCCTCTCCAGTCCTGGCGCTTGCCCGGGCCAGCGCCGTCCAGTGCCAAGGCGCAAAAGTTGGGTCCCAAGTCCCAAAGGGCGGCGGCCTCCAGGCTCCAGGCTCCCGAGTCCCGACCGGCGACCTGCAGGCGGCCACCGCCAGTGCCGCCCAGCGCAACCCACTCCTCACGATCCTACCAGGACGAGTACAACCACACTACCGCCACTGCTACTTGCTACTCGTACTGACAGCTGAGGCTACAGCCAACGACTACTAGTACCTTACAGGTAGGTAAGGTAGTTAACCCACGGAGAAGTCCATGTACTCCAGTCTCTGGACCTCCCTCGATCGCCGCTCCCGGTCTCGCCATCGATCTCGGACTCGATCGACGTGGGGTCTGGGCGTACTCTCGGGTCGTTCAATTCCTTGTGGATGGGGATGGGGTGTTGCTGCACGAAAGAACGGAAGAGCAGTCAGACTGCACGCCAGAGAAGAAAAAAATGGCCACGAGGAGGATCTTGCAGGTGAAGGAGCTGCCAAACATGCGATGCCGGCCGTTTGACCTACTTCCCTGCTTCGCGATTGTCGTCAGTCGGACTAGCGGCCGCTGCAAATTGTTAAATAATGATTCAGTGAGGCTGTCGAAGAGATCCAGATAGAAAAAGAGCAGTGGAGCGAGGGACAAATGTAATAATAATGATTGATAGGACATCGCAGGCTGATTGACTCCAAGGCTAGACCTCTCCAGATGGCCGACAGGGGTGCTGCACTGCAGTGCTAAGAGTTCAAGCGACGGCCCCTGCGCACGTCTTTCGAAGTTGGGACGAAATCCCAGGGCTCAATAGGCACACCACATACTCGTAGTCGCCCGATCAGCGCCGGACTCGAGGCCTAGCCTGGTCAATAATCAACCCTTCCCCAGACCTGGGGCTATCTTGTCTGGCCCTTTCTTTCTCGCGACTCGAGTTGCTCACATAATCAGATTAACAATAATGTACCAAGTCTTCTCCCCTGCGGGATTCGCTTTTTCTTTCTGGGCAAAAGGAAGGAAATCGGGTTGCTTGGAGCGGCTGACTAAGTTATCAGCCGACTCCCGCCTATACGGAACCTTAAGACATTGACAGTATTTTTGTAGAAGCCCGCCGACTCAGTATCGACCGTATCAAGCGAAAAGCGTCTGCTTGTCGCTCTCGTTACGCTGGCGCTTCCTCTGTCCACTACTTGCTTCTGACTAGAGGTCGACCGAATGGTATGTACATCAACCTTCGGCCACGACACCAGAGTGTACGTATCTACACTGCCAAAGAAACAGGGCGACAATCTGATATTGCTCGGACCAATCGCACGAGAGAGAGAGAAGACAGGATTTGAGTAACTTTTTGTGTGGCATTCACTGCTCTGCTGTGAATCTGTGATGGTCTTCTCCGGGTCTCATATCGATGAGAAGGGATTCTGTATCTGCCTTGCTCGCCGCCTGCGGTTCATCGGCCAGATTCAACTTCTGACTTTACCCGGCGCCATCGTCAGGACCCATGCAGTGAGAAAGTACAGGAGAGGCAGAAGCTCGATGCGTTCGTCGCCCGAATCCCCCCAGACACCGCAAATCTTCCCCTGGTGTCGGTAAAACAATGATGCAACGAATTGCAATATCTTCACTTGTCCATTT
Source organism: Exophiala alcalophila (assembly GCA_001599775.1). Classification (NCBI taxonomy): domain Eukaryota; kingdom Fungi; phylum Ascomycota; class Eurotiomycetes; order Chaetothyriales; family Herpotrichiellaceae; genus Exophiala; species Exophiala alcalophila. The sequence goes on along the minus strand of BCHY01000005.1, from coordinate 1,426,195 downwards.
ATCTTCTCCCGGAATCTGATGAACGATCGAAACCTTCCGCCCTTCTCGCAATCTGCTGTCCTTCATGTGGATTCTCCAATCAGCTTCAATCACTTCCAGTCATTTGTTGACTCCTCCTTCACCAAGAGCAAATCATTTCTTCGCTGCTCTCAAGCCTGGAGATTGGTCGTCCGTGGCGGTGGATTGGCTGCCATTGTCCCCTCGGGCACGGGTCACATTTCGAAGAGGCGAAGGGGTCGCTGGCTGAAAGGGGGCCGGTGGCATGGGCGGTGGCAGATCCGAATGAGATTCCCTCTTGAACAGACCGGTGAAGTGCAAACTCCGACTCTTTTTGACCGACTTCTCTGCTTTCTGATTGTTGTCACGTTGGGACAGTGGGGAGCCTGTGGAGGAAGCAGCTAGACTGGCACCCTCACTCGCGGCAGTCGATGTCTTGTCTGGTTTGCCTCTAGTGAATAGACCGAGGCCACTCTTGGTCTTCCTCAAGAATCCTCGCTCTCCTCCCACAGGTGCGTTCTCTCTTGCGATGCTTCGAGTTGGGGTCCCACCCATAATCGAGGACGGAGGGACTTCGGATCGGCCACTTTTGGTGGAAGGGGGTGTGTCGCGTGCGTATTGACTAAGATCGCCGAGAGAAGGTGAGTAGATAGGAGCATCTTCGAGAGATCCTGTAGAATCGTCATCTTCACTGTCTCTCCGCGGTGTCTCAACCTGTCGTCGGGGAACGACAGGAGGTGCATCGCTATCGAGCGCGCCAGCTCTCATCTGTGGTCGATATGGTCGAGAAGGAGCCCAAGCCATGGTGTCTGGAGGGTGCATTCGAAGAGGGTTGACGCCTCTTGGGTAGCCCGGTGCAGGCGATGTTGGCACATACTTATTCTTCTCATCCGAGAACACCACAGGGCTCGGGACAGACTGACGACTCGCCAGACCAGTTGGCGATGGACCATAACCCTGCGGCACAGGAGGTCGTCCAAGAGGACGATGGCCTGTGGACCCAAGGGGCTCGTCGCTCTTGGAAGATAGAGTTGCATCTAGAGGACCTGCTGGAAGTGTCGGCTTCGAAGGGCTTGCAGGAGATGGAGCCTGGGTGGCTGGAAGGATGAGCTGAGGAGTTGAGATGGGTTGAGGAGGTGAGATCGTTGGGAACGGTCGTTTCGCATCGCCTCGATCGCCGCTGTCCTTGTCTCCCTTCTCTCCTTTCTTGGAGAAGAAGGTAGAGGACTTCGATCTCAGGAAAGATGACATGTTGTTTCGTGGTAGAGGAGTGTAAAAGTCGAGTTTTTCAACTGCGCTTGCAAAGGATCTTGTAAGTGATCCAAATGTCGAGTCGTTGTCACTCTGGTCACCGTTGGTATCAGGCAGCGCGCCGATGATGTCGTCGCCGAGGAGGGGCGGGTCCTTCGACGGCGCGGCCGCGTCTTTGCTGGCATTCACGGACTTGCGTCGTGTATGGCCATTTCCCGTCAGCCCTTTGAACTTTCCTTTGTACAGATTAAGAGTTTCCGCTCGACGAGACATGCCTCTCTCCAGTGTTTGTGAGAGTATCTCCCCTGTGGCTTCAGATGGTTTCAGCTGGTCCCCTGAGGTTTGTGTACGCGACGGGCCACTTCTGATCCTGCTTTTGATGGCGTCGCCGAAACGCATGATACGTGCTCGTGTGCTCACTGGCATGTTCGTGGACGGGTTCCTTCGCTCAGAGAACAGACGTTTGTCGTCCGCTGTATGCGAACTGTCTCCCTTGCCTTGGCCATCTTCTTCTATCTTTGCAATCGAGCCAACATGAGAGCCCCAATTGGACTGGGAGACCGCGAGATCGGTGATTTCTTCATAGTGGACTCCCTCATCGCGAGCCACGTCGGCGTTGGTGGTGCTGGTGAGTATGGGGGCCGATATGACACTGCGGGCAACAGTGGAGGTGCTCGAAGCCTTTGGCAGCTGGAAAGAGAGACTGCGAGGGTACCGTGAGCGAGATGATGAGCGTGAGAACGGCAACCAGGACAAGGGACGAGATCGATATGTGCGACGGCGAATATGATGCAGCTCTGGGACAGCAGAGTCTGCTTCTTCCTCAACTCCTTCATCCTTGACATGCTTCTCCATTTTCTCGGGCGACCCGAGACCTGGGGAGACTGCAGCAGCCGGTCTTATGGACGAAGGCTCTGGCGACGCTGGGGGTTGGTTGTGAGGATCGCATCGGTAAGAAAGACTGGATTGAGATCGACCGTGCAGCTCATCTCTAGAAGGAATGCGTGAAGCTGGAGACAGAGATACACGTCAGTCCCTGAGAAGATGCAGGTTGAATGGTCTTACCTTGTCGTGAACCTGCACGGTTGAAGGATCGAATGGTGTCGGAAAGGATAGAGAAAGAGCCTTTGCTCCTGGACCGTCCATGAGAGCCCATGTTTGTTCAGCGATGAGAGAAGTCACAAAGCGGAGTCGCGATGCCCATGTTGATGCCTCGAACGGGTGCAAAAACAATGTGAGTGGGGGAGGACAGAATGGTAGCAGGTCAGAGTGGCAGAAAGCAACGGGGGGGTGATAGAGCAGCACCGAACAGCAGAAGGTCCGGTCGACTGCAGCAGGGGAGGAAAAGAAATGGTGAACGATGTCGGGTGCAGAAAAGAGAGCACGATGCAAGCAGTTTCGATGTGCAGCAGGCAGGAGCAAGAGCAAGAGCAGGAACATCAGGAAGAGCAAGATTCATGCCACTCATACTTACACCGGTGCTTCAGCTTCAGGCTTCAACCACTTCGCTCCAGCTTAAAGTACCACAGACAATCTCTCCCCGACCTCGACGCCGAACCTCAAGGCATTCATCTCTCGTGACTTTACATCATCTCACTCTTTTCTCCCTCCTCTTTTCCCCCTTTCGACTCTCCCTCCTAAGGACCCATCTCGAATCATGTCCTTTCCACAGAGACAACGGCGAGAGCGTATCTTCCGTCTTCCTGGCCAGACACAGACGTCTTGGGAACGCGAAATCGTTGCTGTCTCACGATCTCAGTCCTCGATATATCAGATCTTGTTGCTTCTGTTGCAGCGATGTTGGTCTGACGCTCTCGCTGGCTCTCTCGTCGTTCATTTCGCCAACTCTTCCGAATGCGGTTGGAGGGTTGCCGCGAGTCACGTGCTTCATATCACGTGCCAACGGCCGCGACTCAGAAACGCCGGGGCTCCCATCTCGACCCTGTTGTAATAGTACAGTACGGAGGACATCCGGGGTCTTTGGTCGCCGTGTAGCCTTTCAGTTCGCTACCTTGAGAACGGAGTATTTTACTACTCGCTACTTCGACCCGCCGGTCCGCCGGATAATTAATAGTGATTCGTGGCGCAAGCACCACAAACAGTACATAACCGCGGTTCAAGTCACGGCCAAGGGCCTCTTCGCAGTGCATGCGGGGGGGAATCCTAGCAGCTATTGCCGGTGCGCGTGCCGCGATGTCCTTCATGCTTTTATCTTATGGATTACTCTTACTCGGAGCCCCCCGCATGTTCGGCACACGAAGATCAAATAACAATCACAGGGCCTTGCACCATCCCTTTCCTCCCTCTCATTTAAAGTAGGGACTAAGATTATCCGATCCCTCACTCGAAACATAGGAACTTTGAAAGGACCAGCCTCGTTTACTCTCCGAAGATGCCGTACTCGCTCAAAGGTCGGAATGTCCTCGTCACGGGCGGATCAAGGTCAGCATTGGCTGAAGAGCCAGCCATTCACACAATACTGGCGACGTCCACTGATCATATTCCAGGGGTTTGGGAGCGGTGATATGCGAGAAATTTGCCGCAGAGGGTTCAAATGTCGCGATCAACTACGTGAGCAGTAAAGACAGAGCCGAACAAGTCGCCGAGAAGTGCAACGGGTTCGGAGTCAAGACGGTTATCCTCCAAGGCGTGAGTTATCCACTGCCACAGTCCCACCATATCTTACAGTTGCCTAACGCTCAGACCAGGATGTTGGAGTGGTGGAAGACAGTGTTCGCCTGGTCAAGGAGACCGTGGAGCACCTCGGTGGGCTTGACATTATCATTAACAATGCGGGATGGACGAGATTCGCCAACTTTGGAGACATCAATGACCTGAGTCACGACGAGTGGAACAAGGTACCCTAAGCATGATCAATTTGCCCACCAGGATTGCTCACTCATGATCTCCAGTGCTGGTCCACCAACGTCATGTCTCAACTGGTCTTGATGCAGCAAGCTGCCCCGATATTCAACGCCAATCCAGACGGAGGCGTGTTCCTGATTTCGTCCTCTGTTGCCGTAAATCCATTCTCATTCGCCGTTGTCTAGGGCGAGCGCTGACTTTCAACAGGGCATCAGCTGTGGAGGCAGCAGCATGGGATATTCGGTCACCAAGGCCGCTGGGCTCCATTTGATGAAGTGCCTTGCTTCCACGCAGGGCCCGAAAATAAGAGTCAATTCTGTCCTCCCAGGTCTCCTTTTGACGGAATGGGTGAGTATTGCGCTGCTCTTTTGCTCCTCCGCCAGATTCCCATCTGCTCATATCATTCTAGGGCATGCGGTACAGCGAAGAACGCATCGCGGTCATGAAGAACGCAGCCGCTCTGAAGAAAGAGGTCGGTTCCCTGTCCCCCTCCCAGACCACAATCATCCCAACTGACGATGGGTAGACTTCGTTGGATGACTGTGCCGATGCATACATTTACGCTGCAAAGAACACGTCCATGACTGGCCAGCAGATGGTGGTTGGTAAGTTTGCACCACCCGCATCTCAATAATGTGCTGACAAGAAAGATGCTGGGGTTGTCATTCGATAGTCGATCCAATAAATATACCCTGGGTTCAGGGTCCTTTGACTTTGCTGGCTTCTGCTTCCGCTCGCACCGAAAGAGGGTGCAAGAAACGATACAACCTGTTCTCTCCAACGGTGACAGGCTCGGCGAACAGCTTTGCGCGTGCAGCAGCGGAGGCACCGGTGGCAGTCCTCATCGACGAGACGGTGATGGTTGGGAGAACGACTCGACGGTCCTTTCCTGCTCGAGACGGAAAAGCATTGATGATGAGAGGTTTAGAGCTCTCACTTATGTTGTCATCTACTCCGACGATAGAGTATGGAACTCCATTGGGTATCAATTCGGTCGTAGCCTTCATATCTTCTGGAATTTCCCCTGGTCTTACCTCCCTCATGTCTGTGCCGAAATTGATGCGCGACTGTTGGTTTGAATCCAGTCCAAACCTGGCCAGACCGTAAAGAGGTTTGATTGCCCGGCCTCGCCTAAGAATCTGAGCTGCTGTAAGCGCGTTGAAGTCGACGGCACAGAGGTCGCGGGTGATCTTGGGCGCGTACGTCGTGCTTGTAGATTCCTCGAACTGAGATTGTATGGGACGATAAGGCGCGACGTATAGACGCTCCTTGATTGCGTTGACCAGCATATTCGCCCCGATCGGGGCCAACAGGTTGGTCAGCTCTCCGGCCGTGATTTCATCGGGGCTGGGGATGGTCAGTCCAGGCGGAGGCGACTGATCCAAGATGACGCCTTCGTCGAATCGAGTAGGATGAAGCGTTTGTAGCGTCACCCCCGTATGTGTGCGGCCGTGGATGATCGTCCACTGGACCGGTGCCGGGCCGCGCAGGTCCGGAAGCATCGAGGGATGGATGTTCAGTCCATTGTACTTCGACTTCCCCAGGATCCGCGGAGGTATCAAGAGTCCAAACGACACGGCGATGATCAAGTTGATAGACGGATTAGCCTGCACCCCATACTCGGGAGGACTCCACCCTGTAAATGTGTCTATCTGGTGAAGGGGTAAACCGAGCTCTTTCGCAACGCCTTTGATCGCGGGCGGCTTGAGGACCTTGAGGTTTCGACCGGTCCTCTTATCTGTCTTGGTGACGACATCGATTGAGAGGATGTTGCTCTCCCGGGATCCAGCGTACTCGTTTAGAGCTCTCAGGGAGGATATGCTGAAGTCGTCTGTGCCACAAAAGAGGATTCTCAAGGGGTCACTCTCCCGCTTCTGGCTGGAGAATCGACGGGAGGAAGAATGACACTTGAGAATCTGGCTTGACAATCGATGTGCGAACCGGGATCGTACGGCCACGCAGACGAGATTGTGTCTCATGAGGACTTGATCGATGGCTCTGGAGACAATGGTGGTTGTTGGTGAAGAAGTTTGAGGTGAGTCCAGTTATACGAAGCCGCAAAGGGCAATCACACCACGCCGCTTTATCAGCAGGTTTCTCGGGGCAGGCAAGAGATTGAATTCAAATCATTGGCCGGGAATCATCTTCATGCCTCGGCCTGCGGGGGATTGCGTTCAACCCAGATCACATACTTCCAAGTTCCGTCTTTCTTCGATCAACCTCCGAGTCACGGTCCGGATCTCGTGTCTGCAAGTTACAAGAATGATTGTTACAAAGTGATTTCGGCACTTTTGTATTCGACCCGTCTTTCGGCCTCCGTCCCTCCGCACGCTGCTTTACCCCATACAATCTCTGCAGTGACGCAAGCCTCGCAGCCCAACCAACACAAACAATCGGCAGAGCTGAGAATTGCCAACCAAGGCCGTGACTCTACCACAAAGCAATCCACGGACCGGGGGGAACTGCAGAATCTCTCTCTGCTCAACAACGCTCACAGAGATGGCTGAACCTCCTCAGCCAGCCGAGTCGAAGGCGGAGGCTGCTCCGTCGACCACAGCTCCTGCAGACCAACAGCCTCCCCAGGTCAGCGTCGAAGATGATTCGGACCCCGATTTCGACGACCTTGACGGTATAGAAAACCTAGCCCAGCCCTATGTATCGACCCGTGGCGATTGAATTTCTGACAAATGTATAAATACAATAGATGTCCTCGACCAATTTTCCGCCGCGACAGCCTCACAATCCAAGACGCAATCTCAACCTGCGCCCTCGTCTTCAGGGCCTGGTAGACCGTCCTCGACGACGGCAACGACAGCGACAACGACCAGCGCCCTCCCACCCGACATCGCCATTCCTCACGGTCCCCTCCCGTCAGAGTCCGACTCGGACTTCATGGCAAGGTTGACGGCCGAAATGTCGAGCGTCATGTCCAAGATGTCGATGGACCCGGCCGCGAACGCGGCGTCGCCGGAGGACATTGCCAAGATGGGTCGCGAACTAGAGGAGTTCACGCAGAAGATGGAGGCCGAGGGCGTGAAACCGGAAGATCTACTGAAGGCGCTCCTGGGCGAGGAGGCAGGGACGGAGCTCGGGAACGCGGCGCTCCAGGAACACGACCGGCTCGAGAGCCAGAGTAAATCGCAGTCGCGGAGCCCCGAGAGTTCCCGACGGAAAGGAGGAGACGAGCAAGGCGAGGCTGCAGAGCCGGCTGCGGCGGCGGCGGCGGCGGCGGCGGCAGCAGCATCATCATCTTCGACGAAACCAAACGCCAAACCCAAACCTAGCTCATTCGAGGACACGATCCGCGAGACGATGGCGCGGATGGAATCCTCATCGGCGGCCGCGACGACCGCGACCGCCCAGTCCAACACCAAGTCAGAAGAAGATCTCCTCGCGGAGATGCTGCGGGCGCTGGAATCCGAGGGCGGCGGCGGCCTCGGCGCGGACGGGGCCGGGGACGGCGACCTGTCCAAAATGTTCCTGGGCATGATGGAGCAACTGACCAACAAGGACATGCTCTACGAGCCCATGAAGGAGCTCTCGACAAAGTACCCGTCCTGGCTGGAGTCGAGGCAGACGACGCTGGAAGCGGGCGAACACGCGCGCTTCTCCCGCCAGCGCCTCATCGTCGACCAGATCGTGGCCAAGTTCGAGGAGCCCGGTTACTCGGACGATGACGCCGGGTGCCGCGAGTTCGTGTGGGAGAAGATGCAGGAGATGCAGGCCGAGGGAGCACCGCCGGAGGATCTCATCGCAAACCCGTTCCCGGGTATGGGTATGCCGGGTCTCGGGCTCGGAGACTCGGCCGACGCCCTGGAAGAGGGTTGTCCTACGCAGTAAATAAACCACGCGGATGGGTGGGGAGAAAGAGAGATGGGATGTCATCATGCCAGCAGTATATGTAGTAGCACCATCCATACACACATACCCCCTTCTTCCCTTCTTCCAGCGATCTTATCATATCACACCATATCACATCGCAAATGAAATGCATATGTGAGACACCGAGCAAAGACAACGAAAGAAAGATATATAGTTCTCAAGTACTGGATACCGCTTCCTTACCTTGGTATTTCTTTTCGTCGAGAAAGATCCTGTGATGTGACTTGATTTTGGACCCGACAGAGTCTATCCACATGCACAAAATACATATGTAGTATGGAAGGAACTACTAAGTAGTACCTTGGGACACAGAGACCCAAGTCAGAGGGCCATCTCGACTCTAGTCATTGCAGGGGGCCAATGTCAGTACATGTATGAATACAGCCATCGGTTCGCCTCTTCCTTTTAGTCCCTGCTGCTTGGTATCCTCTATTCCTCAAGAGGTGGCATACAAGGGCTTGTTCACTCCATACATACATATCGGAGGGAAAATCCACTCCCTTGCCGGAAGGGGTAGCGGAGCCTTGTCCCGCTGGTATCTGTTGGTGGACCGAAAACAAGACATTCTCATCTAGGCCAACGTGGCCGGGAATGTCTTCAGTGTCATGAGAGATCCATGTTCGCGTCGAAATCCTCTTGCTGGCCTCTTTGGGATCGAGGGGGTTGCTCCACCATCCCAGGAACATGGAGCGGAGGCTGATGATGCGGCCGTTGCTCTGCTTGTGATCCACTCTGGCTAGAACTCTGTCGCTGCGACTGGGAGAGGATCTCCATCTCGTGAAAAAGACGTTCGTACTCCTCGTCATCGGGGTCGTCGACCAGGAATTCATCGTCGGCGATCCCACTGTCAGCACCATGATGGTGATGGGCGTGTTCGTCTTCATAGAACCGAACAAGCTCATCGACATCCACGCCAGGAGAGACCTCCTCCGTTGGGCTGATCTGGTCCTCTTCCTCTTCCTCCTCTAACATATCCTCGTCCTCCTCACCAACTTGGGCCTCGACAAGCGCCGCCTTCCTCCTCATCGCATCTTCCCACACCCTTCGCTCCCGCACGAAATCCATCCTCAGCACCTGTTCACCGTACCCCTCGGTTCGAATATCGTCTCTCCGCCTGCGAATCCGATCGAGGAACTGTGTCTTCTTCTGCTCTCGCTCGGCAGCCGCATGCCGCGCCAACGCTGCCGCAGGACTGGCGCTTCGAGCGCGCGTTTCCCACTCGGAAGCAGGAGTCTGGATGGTCGAAGAAGCCGGGCCGAAGCCTTGGGGTTCGAACGAGAGGGTAAATGGCGAGGGCGGGATAGGTCTCGCTTCGTTGGTCGGGATGAAGATCTGGGATCTCGCCTTGGAAGTTGCGCTCGAATCAGGCGGCGTGATCAACGGGGCATCTTGTCTAGAGCTGTCGTCGTCGTCTTCTTGCATCGCACTGTTGTTCAACAACGTCTTGCCAACCGGCGTCGTAGCCACCCCGCCAAATCCAACTTGGAAGTTTTCGTCATCACGCCCGCTCCATCCCTCGCCGCCGGATTTCCCCAGCGGCGACGAACTCAGTAGAGACCCTGCGTCATCGGCTCTGCGAAGACTGCGACTGGTGTCAGGCATGAGATTCGCATTCCTTGACGTCCGCAATGGGGACGGGGTCGGCGGAAGGTGGGCGCGGGCGTTGAAGTAGCGCGGTGAGAAATCGTTCGTCTGCGGCGGAGAAGATAGCGAGGACATTGTCTTTCTCTCACAACGTGCCTGGCCTAGAGGCTAGAGGAAGGCAATGCTGGAAACTGGAAATCGATCAATCAATGGGCCCTGGGAAGAATAGATTCAATATCCGGGTGGAGTCTGGACTGTCAAAGATTAGTTAGTAGTCGAGAGTGGACGCTGCCTTGAATAATCAGTCCCGAGCTGACGACGCGTGCGCGACGCACGGGCGCGCGACCTGCACTGGACGTGTTTGTGGGTGAGTACTCGTACTGCGCTGCCCCGTGGGCCGCCACAATTTGCATCCGCTACTACTCCGTACTACATACTACTATTACTGGCACTGCCACACTTGCCTCGCCCAGCACCCACACATCTCATTCTGAATGTTCGACGATTCGAGTGTCAGCTGTCAACTGTCAAGTTCCAATCTTCGCCAATGCTTTGGGATTCGCACTCTCAGAGCACTCTAGTATTGCCCGTACGTCGTAGTACGTACTCACTGAACCAGACGGCAGCAGATTTAGACAGTAAGTCAGAGTAGGGGAATTCACAAGAGAAAAAAAAGAGACATTTGTATTCTAACTAGCCAAATCCACCTTCCTGGCCATATGCTTATGTACAAATCAAACAGAGGCAGGAATCCGATAGTAGTCGAGAGGCAGGACACGTAAAAAATTAAGTCCTCCGATAACTCTGAAGAAAGCCACTCAGTCCAGATTTCGCCGGTTCCAACTCCCTTGAAGTTTGACGCCTGCAGAGAGATTTTGTGGACAACATCAAGATGTGTCCATGGTCGCTAGTGCACAAACAAGTATCGTAAGTATCGTGGTGTTCCTGATCAGGGGTGACCGTAACACGGGGCTTAAAAGTTGGACGCGGTGTTGACTGGCCCGGGGGAATGATATTGGTCGAGAGTCGAGCGGAACGGGGTAGAGTCGGATCCTGTAGTAGCACTGAGCTTGTCTTGGTTGACGTTGGGGTCGTACAGATCGTCGTCGTGAAGATTCTTCTTCTTGCCCCAGATACGCCAGGCAGTATAGGCCAATCCCGCCAGAAGGAGCGCACCTCCCACACCGCCAACAACGCCTCCGATAGTCTTCTTGGCCGTGTCACTGAGTCCCGAGCTGCCACCGCTACCACCTCCTCCTGTCAACGAGGCCGGATCAACGCTGGTGGTGACGGGGATGACACTGCTAGTCGTGCTGGTGATATGGCGGGTGCTGCCAGACTCGATGCTGGTGATGGTCGTCACAACCTCCTGAATGGAGCTGGTCGTGATGACCGTCCGGGATGCTGTAGAAGAAGTGCTTGTGGACGATGGGGGTGGAGGCGTGGTAGAGGTGGGTGGTTCGGAGGTGGTGCTAGGAGGAAGGGTAGAGGTAGATGTCACAACCGTGGTCGAATCCGACTGGCTTGCAGACTCAGTGGTGGTGGAGGACTCGATGATAATAGAAGAGCTGGTCGGAGTCGAGGTTGAGGAGGAAGACGAGGAGGTCGTCGTGGACGTCGTGGATGTAGAAACACCGGTGGACAGGTTGACCGATTGCCGCTTGAATAGGGCAATGGCGTCGTCGATGGGATCGGCGGCCACGGTGGACGCGAGGAGGGCGGCGCCCAAGAGGAGAACGTTGAATTGACGCATGATGAACGTGAGGACGAGGGTCAGGACGAAGACACTGGCGAAGGTCTGCTCAGGCGGAGCGCAGGAATATGTGCTTGGAACTCGACGAGGCAACGAGAGGCGGCGGCGTTATCGTCGTCGTCGGCCTGGTGGTGAAGAGGAATGGATGACAAAAGGGCGAGTCGCGAATCTTGTTCGAAGTGCCAATTTCGGCAAGGACGGAAGAAACGAAGAGCACGTCCGTTTGGTTCGGCGGGCGATCGTGGCTATGCTGAGTGCGCTGAGTGCGAAATTGAGGATGATGGTGAGGGTGACGAAGAGTGAATGAAAGAGAGAAAGAATAAGACAAAGAGGACAAAGCGAAGGAAGAGAAGAACAAGGTGATGCGATGCGCAGCAGTAGAGTAGTATTGAGAGACTGGGAGTGAGTGAGTTTTAGTTTGGTGGGAACGGGTTGGGAGTGGATGAAACCTGGAGGACGGTGCAGGTGCAGGTGCAGGTGGTGATGGAGATGGTGATGACTGACGAGAGGAAGCACAAGTGAAGAAAACTGCACCCAAGGCGAAAAGCTGCGTACGATCGGAGTGCTGCTAGGCCTTGAGGGGCCAGGCAGCGAGGCTTGGAACCTGGGAGGCGTAACGCGGCTGGTCAGTGGTCAGTGTGGTCAGGGTCACTTGCGACATGCTACTGGCTGGGCTGCTGGCCACCCGTAACCGCAGTTTGGGTAGCCTGTAGTAGCCTGTAGCCCGCCGCCTATACCCTATTACTATTACTTTTCTTTGGACACCGCGCAGCGGATGGCGGCGGGCGGCGGCAGGAACCACATGCAGTAGTTTTTTTGTCTCTTGATGAAGTTTTCCCTCGGAATCCTGCTGGCAAGGCCTCGGGTGCGCCTGAGGCACGCAAACAAACTGTACTCCGTACATGCGTTACTAACTCGTACGAACGAATAGTAAAAGGCCTCGCAACTCGCACGCAACGCACGCACGCACTCCTGGAGTTCTGGGTCCGATTCCTCCTTGAGTCCTGCCTTGTTTCGGCCAAGGGCAATCCCTCCGTGCACATCACTCCATTCTCTGCGTCCAACTGGCCCAAACTTGACCCTCTCTGGCCACTGCCTGAAACCCAGTTTCCAGTTTTTCCGCCTCATATCCACTCCGTCTACTGGTAAATCCTTCAGACTTCTGTCGATGATGAGGCGCTGACGACGGCCGCAATTTTGTGCAAGTACCCGATTCGTACGTACGAGGACTTCAGTTCTGCACAGTACTCCAGACCTCGTCAGTCGCCCTGCATATTCACTTATGCACACCATCGGCTGGTTATGCCGTCACGAGTACAAAGTCCAGGTACTTTTCACCTCTGGACTTTCCTGACAGTTCGTGAATCGTGACTCTACTTCTGCCACCCGTCTGCGATGCAACCAAGCGAAACGGCAGGGGTCACAGACTAGGACTGTCCTTGCGAAACGACGGAGGACTCGAAGGTGTGTACATACGAGTAGTTGAGTCTTTGACTTGACTCGCATATTGCCGACCGGCACTCGTTTATGCGGTGTGACACGCGACTCGATTTGAAAAGAAAGGGAGGGAGCTCGTTGGTGCGACCCTTAGGCGCCGCAAAAGAAAAATAGTCTCGAAGAAAAACACGACGTACGTCGTACCACGTACGAACAAGGTACAGTTTGTACTCTCGCCCTGAGTCGTCGGCCCCCATGAGCAAGGATTTCCGTTCAGGCAGTAGTAGAGGATAGAATGGGAATGGATTAACAAGCGAGGACCTCCTCGCATAATCAACAATCGTCATCTGCTCTGCCCGCCCAGTACAGGGCTTGCATGATTGAAGAAATCTCGGGATGCTACTAGTACTACTACTAGTAGATGTGATAAAGTACGACTTAGGACGTACACAGTGGTCAAGCTGGACTCGTCGGGATATCGCAAACCGCAACTCGCAAATCGCCTCCATCCCCCTCGGACCGGTCGATCCACCCTCCATCAGATCAACAAACACTGGGACGCGATCTTACTCAGATCGCATGGCCTGATGGCGAATCCCGCCCAAGGCCATCTTCGTGCGGCTCACCTGATTCCATGGGTCATGGGCCGTACTCCGTCCTCCGTTCTCCGAACTCGTATCCATCCACTTCGGAGAATAGCAGAAGGAGCCAGCCGCGCCCGGCCGATGAGGGACTTTCAGGCACCCGGACACTCCCCAATCGTACATACAAGACGTGCTGAGGAAAAGCTTCTTTTCGCCCATTTGTGTCGACGCCGACGCCGTGGCATTCCTGATTGCCATGTCCCGAATACACATTCCCCTCCCTGATTTGAAACCATGTGCGCCTGATTGGAAAGAAACAAGATCGACTGGAAGCTGGCGGAGGAGATGGCGGTATAGCGTCTCTGTCCGGCACTTTGTCTTTTTGACTCAGACCACGGCCTGTTCTGTAGCCGGTTTTCCTTGCACCCGGTAAATGTGGAATTGGGCGAAGATGGTCACATCTTCCACCATCGTTCCGAGGCTGCCGATCAACCAGGGGAGGTTCTTGATGACATATGCATACTCGGTCGAATGGCAAAGAATGCCAGCGCCGTAGGAGAGGTTGCCCATCAGGGACAGGACGAAGAAGAGCAATGACAGACCTGTATAAGCCGAGGAATATGTTAACATCAATCAGAGCACACGACCAAGATAAAGAAAGGGGAGACTGGGTGATTCATACCTTCGCAGCTCCTGTCTCTCGCATTCTTGATGATCTGGGGAATTCTGGCTCCGAGATACGCCACGGCACTGAGGTAGCCCAGAATCTGGGCACCCATCGCCGTCTTCTCTTCATCTGAATGAGACGATGTGGGCGACGGCTTCCATGCGCCGGACTCGTAGGCCAGCGCCCATCCCGCCGCGCCGACCACAATGATGGCCAGCACGCTCATCGCATTCTTGAACCACAGCCGGGCGCCGGACCCGTCGCTCTCTTCGAAGATCTTGGCCAGCTGGTCCTGCTGAGCGCTGCTGCTGGGCCTCCGTCGCATGCTGGCGCTGCTGCTCATCCGCCTGTCCGCTGACCCGGGGATGGTGATGCTGTTTGTCCTTGTGCGCTTCAACAGCGGCTCTTCCTCATGGCTGGCCTCCTCTTCTCCTCCGGCCCGACTGCCTTGAGCATCCCCGCCTCCGCTCGATGATGGTTGTCCAGCACTCAGCAACGCCTTCGCCTCCCGCCTCTTGTTGACGATCCCGTAGTACATGCACTGGCCGATGAGGACGCCATCGGCGATGCAGAAGTAGACCCCAATGGCGACCACGACCGGGACCAGCCCAGCCCACAGCGCCCCGGCAAGGTTGCAAATGTCGCCTATGAACCAGACGAAGATGAAGGCGAGACTGATGGCCTCGGCCGAGGAGTTGCGGTAGTTCTCGACCAGCTGAGGCACGAGGAGGAAGATCCAGCACGCGAGCGAGACGGAGCCAAAGATTCCGGAAAGAGCTTCGCGCGTGGTCAGAGGGATGTCGGATTCGGGCGCGAGGAGGATTGAGGCAACGAAATGGCCCGCCATCTTGAACGGCGAGAGCGAGACGAGACAAAGAGGAGGGAGCCGAGAGAAGGAGATGATTCAATCTATCTCTCTATCTACCACGTTATTGTCATGCCGGAAAAATTGTTCATGTGTGGAGGGAGAAAAAGCTCGAGACCAGACCGACCGAGATTGACGAGAAACTCCGTCCAGGGCAAGCGTTGCATTGAACCTTGAACTCTGGAGTCTGAGCTGAGCAGAGCAACTGCTTGGACGTGGGTGGCGGGTAGCAAAAGTGGAGGGATTCGCTTGCTCGCTTCTGGCTGCCGTGGCGGGTGCCAGAGTTTGTAGTCGGGCGTTGTCCGCCGTCTGTGTCCAGGGCCACAACGTCATAGTTGAATCTGAAGACAACGACAAAACTACCTGGCTTCAAGACGTACTCCGTACCTTACTTGAAGAACCGCAGCCGCCTGTCACAGCCGGCGGGCGTATGGCAGGCAGGCCAACGACAGAAAACCGGAGCTGTCACAAGCCAGCAGCCAGCCAGCTTTGTGATTTCGTCCTTGAGTGGTCTACACCCCGCTGGTTCTTTGACGGCACGCGATCTCTTCTCTCGGTTCGTTTTCACGACAACTCAACGGCCTCATGTCTGCAATATTTTCAGGAGGACGACATATGTAATATGTGAACAAGAGAATTCAATTAGGGGATATCGGCGAGCGGCTCGAGTACGCCTGGTCGACTATCCAACGATTCGGTTGTCGGCGCATATAACGGCCAAAAGATAGGAGCAAAACGGCCGCCATTTGTTGTCGCATGATAGAAACATTCATTGCGTATCATGTATCCATCCATTGACAACTAATGCGGCAATAGGTCAAGCGGCAATATGCCCGGTCTGATATCTGATTCTCTGCCCCTTCCTTGCTTGACCTGTTTGTTCACTGCTCAGTATGTAGACTATCTCAAATCCACGTCTCCATCTCCGGCGACATCAAATTTCCTTTTACCTCCAGAAATCACCGATTTCGCAAATTATAAGTCCCTGCTTCCTCCAGGGGCACTATCATACGATGCCTTACAAATATTTAGATTGATCGCTAGAAATAACCGTAACCCTGAAACCCCAACCTTAAAAAAACATTGCCTCTTCCGGAAGCGCACTTTTCCCGATGCGGCGAAGAATCGACAACTTGATGCAACGGCGCTGGTATTTGCGTTAGGGTCAGAGTTAGGGTCGCGATCATGGTTATTAAGCTTACAACCCGCCCGCATATGCGAGATAGATCAACCGATGCCATCATTGGATATCGCATTACTCCGGAGTCCGGATTATCATCTGTCTTCTCTTCGTTATCTGTATCATTTAACACATAGCAAGCGCATGCCTCTCTCGAAATTCTGTCGTCAACTGCCCAGCTTAGCCCAATCCACTCCGCATCATGATCGGCAGCACTTTGGCTTGCAGACTCTTGTAGATGTCTAAAATGCCCACCATCCCGGCCCACCTCTTGGACAGCGTGTTGAGCAGGATCAAACACGTTCCAGAAATCTCATGGATCCCATTGAAGTCCACCGGCCCCTCTGCATCGCCACTCAACTCGCGGGAGAAGCTCACGACGGGAAGCCGCCCATCGATGGCGAGTAAGCAATGAGCCATGATGGTGATGGTCGCTTGGTGTATGTAAAGCGCCGACATCAGGGTGACGGGATATATTCCATAAGGAGTCCCCTCAGCACCTCGGAAGATTTTATCGAAGAACTCAACCACTTTGACGGCTGCATGGTAGCTTTCACGCGGGATCATCTCAGTGATCTCCGGGCCCAGCATAGGCTCCTTGGTTGCCGCTAAGGCTCGCAACAAGAGAGGCTGAAAGAGGAAGCAGATGGATGTGTCGAATCCCATCTCGCAAGTCATGCTGCCCAGTCCAAGGGGGTTGTCAACAAATTGAAGTTCCCGCCGCCATGCTAGAATCTGTTCAATGCTTTGCTCGTACCATATCCGAGGCAGATTCGGCGCAACCGCTGGAAGATACAGCACTCGAAAGATCTCGGAGCGAAGATACGCCAGACGATAAGAGTGAGATGTGAGGACGTTTTGGATTGATGCTTCATCTGCCATCGCATACTCAGTCAATGAAGCGGGGTATTCGGCAGTGATGATTTCTTCCGTCAAGTCCGAAGGCCTACCCAGATGTTGGCCCAAGGTTCGTTCGACACAGTACAATCCCCAGAAGATGGAGCGACGTCTCTTTCGACTCTTTTCGTCCTCGTACTCATCGTTGGTCTCGCTGTGGTAATTCAGCTCGACACTAAGGCGACAGGCAAAATCTAGCAATTTCCACAGATCCCCTTTCCTCGGATAAAGGAGGGCGAAAACGATGATGAGAAGAAGGGCTTGGAGGGCATCTGGAGACACATCCGATGTGACCTCTTCGACACACTGCAAAGCTTCCGCGTAGTAAGCCATTGATTCGGTCTCATAGACAGAATGATGTCGGGACTTGTTCGCCGAGGCGATAGCACAGATCATCGCGACCCTGAAAAACTGATGGGCATCTTTCCCTGCGAGGTACTTGACATTTGACCCATGATGGCGAAGGTAGGTATCAGCCTCAAACGCGATGTCCTCGGGGTCAAAGAACGCCATCTCGACATTGGTGGTTGACATGTATAGATTGATGAGCATCTCAATCTCGGTGCGAGCAGGCCTCGCCCTCGCTTGCAAGGGTTCTGCGACTTCCGTACTCTGCGCATTGAGCCAAAATTCGGGGCCGGCGTAGTCAGGATGATGCACCATCGAGCCAAGCTTTGCTTGAGCGTGAACGAGGACTTCTACCACCAGGGCATACGGGGAGCTGCTGCCCAGGAATTGCCAACATGTGGGATTAGCATGTTCGACGATGAAGTGCTTGTCGAAGGAGAGCTCGCTCGTGTAGGTTCCCCATTCATTGATGGGAGGCCCGTGTTCGTTGGAGTCATCAGGGTCGTGAAGGTCGTGAGGATCGTGAGTAGCAGATATGGTGGAGGTGTTGCGTTCATGTGTGGGAAAGCGAAAGGCGCTCAAGGGCTCATTCGAGCCATTGACAGTGGCCTGGACGGACCGTAGTCGACCCAACCGGGTCAACAGCGAGTGGACATAGCTGCGGAACCAGGTCAACTCAAGGCCCCAGTGGAGGGAGGAGTGGTCAGGCTCACCTTCGCGGCAGGGTCTGTTGCAAGGCATGATCGAAGAAAGTACATTCGGCCTTGCCCTTCAGACACAGGCGGCACGCTGGCAGGTTGGTGTCGCACTTCCTCCTCAGACGGCGGCACCTCTGGCAAGTGGGCAGGAGACGTGTGAGATCTGCTTCGGAGATGGTCGTGTGGTCAAAGTCCATTTTGTGTTCTTCTCACCCGACCAAGTCCGTGGCGCGGATGTTGGATCGAGCTGAACGAAAGGACATGTGCGCTTTTGTGACACAGCCTTGCAGCAAAGCCGAGCCTGGGGCGGTTTGGCGGTTCAACTTAGAATCAACCTCCTTCGATACCTGATTTTCACATACGGCGGCCGGAGAGACGACTTGAAGAGAAAATGAGGATGGGAGATTAGCCGAGGTGGGCGAGAGAGGGCGGCGAAGATAGGCAGACCATGGGAGCTGCACCAGGGCGCGCGGGTGGGAGTTGGAGGTGAGAGGGTGGCGGGGCAGCGCGATAAGGATTCAGGACTCCAGCAGATTGCAGTTGCATTGCGCGTGCCTTCCTTGCCCGCATTATTATCATTACTCGTCCTTGCAGTCACTAAGGTAGGCAGTCGCAGGGCGGCAGCGCAACGGCAGTAGTGCAGTGACCTCCGGGCGAGGTGGAGGCTGCATCCGCCGCCTGTCTGACAACCACGGTCTGACCAAATCCTGCACCGCGCACCCTCAACATTTCATCTCGTCTGGCACACTCTCCAACCTCCCTGACCGCCGTGACCAACGGTGATCACTCTCACTTCACCTTTCGCCTCATTCGCCAGCCAAGCGGACCAACGATCAGCACTTCCGCCCGCCTTGCGACCATCGACTTGGTCTCTATCTCAATTAATCATCTTCAAGGCCCGTCAACCTTCTCGACGCCCCATCTCTCCTCCCGGCTGCGATGCCTTGACCGTCTCCCACCCATCCTGCGCGCATCCCTCCCCGTCGCCATGGCCGAATGCCGCCGCTCTGTCCTGTCCTGCGCCCGATGCCGTCGTCGCAAGATCAAGTGCGACCGCGCCATTCCTTGCGGCCAATGCGTCGCGGCAAAGTCAGAATGCACCGGATTCAGTTCCAAGGACCAAGATCCCACCATCCCGCGGAGCATCGTTCAGCATTTGGAAGCCGAAATCGCCAAAGTGGAGAGCGAGCTGGCTCGTAACGGCCATCTCGAAGAGCTCAACGCCTCCGACATCCTCGCCGGGATGCCTACCAACGATGGCATCCCTCTTGACGATCAGGCACTGCCAGTTCTCGATCCCCCCAAGCCCGATGAAACGCCCAAGCTGTCTCTCAACGTCGATGTCCCGCCAGTCTCAGTCCCCGCCCCCAGAGACCCGATCCGAGACGAAGTGATGAGTTGTGGCGAACTCCAGGCCACCATCTTTTCCATCTTGCCCACCGGTCCTGGAATCACCGATCTGATAGCCCGCGTCCGCATGAGCCTGACTCCATCAACCGCTATCGCCTCTGGCAGTCCGCGAGAGGCTCGGAGGAAGTCCATCTCGCGAGCCAGTCACGAAGTCAGCTGTACTATGTTGAAAAGCATCCCCACGCCAATCCTGCGCAGCCTCGTCAAAAAGTATATGACGCGAGTCTACCCCATCTTTCCAGTATTGCATGCGCCGTCATTATGGCAGCAGCTCGAAAGCGTCGTCAGAACCTTACATGAATTGCCCGAAAAGCACCGCACTGTTCCGCCTTCTTTCGATTTTCTTATTATCTATCTCATGCTCTCGATCTCCGCCACTCTGGGCAGCGCTCGAACCGGCCATGAGGCAAAACATATGGTCTTCTCCGGTTCGCTATTCGAGGAAGGTATTCAGCATCTGTCGGAAAAGGCCAAATGTCCTTCCGATCTGGCCGGAATCCAAGTGACTCTCCTTGTTCTTCAATACGCCTCTATCAATCCACGCCTGGCAAATGTGTGGATGCTGACGGGGGCCGCCATGCGGGCCTGCACTGAACTCGGCTTACACCGTGAGGCACCCGAAGCCTTACAATTCGACCAATTGACGCTCGATCTGAGAAGGCGTATCTTTTGGTCGGCATACAATTTCGACCGAGCTATCTGTTCGGCGTTGCAACGCCCACTCTCGATCCCCGACCAGACCATCGATGCACGTTTTCCCTCCGTCCTCGACGATCGACATATCCATCCCACAGGCATTGATGCCACCGGTACCGAGACCAAAACTCATATGATGCGCTGGGTTCACTTCCGCCGGCTTCAATCTGCCATGACTGAGGTCCATTTCCAGGGCAAACCACTCGAGCCAGGACAGTCATGGGAAGACTGGCTTGTGAACATGGAGCGAAGGCTACAAACCTGGTACGACGATTACAACGACGGCCATGAGCTGACTGAGTTCACTCTTGCCCATGGTTTGACCAACCTCCACCGACCATCTCCTCGAGTTCCTCTCCCTGGCCCACGCAGTCTGATGGTCGCATTCGAAGCAGCTTGTTCCAGTGCCAAATCACTGCGCGACCACATACTGACGGGGTTTTATCGACGCTCCTGGCTCATCGCCCACCACGTATTGGAGAACAGCATGGTCGTGCTATTTTGCCTCCGACATGGCTTCGACACCATCTCGGCCCGTTTCAACGCGCAACAGATCTTCGAGATGACCAAAGTCTTCACGGCCAACTTTTTGTCCCTCGCCGCGCAGGGCTGGAACGAAGTTTCCAACTATGCCGGTGTCTATGAGCGATTGTTAGGCCCCCTCCTCGAAGCCGTTTTCTCCAATCGCCCTCCTTCGCTGTCTTCTTTTGGGCCCGCTCAAGATGCCGAACTCACCCGTCTGCTGTACCCCGGGCCCGCGCAGTTGGACAAGTTGCGCTTTGGCAGCCGGTCTGGCTTTGAAGGAGACGGCCTACCCACCTTCGACGTCGGCACGTTGAATTGGGAGGACTTTAGTGTCAGCGACACAAGGTCTACTTCGGCCGAGGGCTTTGTCGCTGGCTGGGACCTCCTTGACCCGAACGCGGTGGGATCAGGAGGACACGATATGGTCTTCGGTATGGCTTAGCCTGATCAACTCGAAGATGGGAGGACAAGCGCGCCGGAGATGGATTTTCCCATACTGTCCTTTTAACGTAGCGAAATATTTTACTCATGATGCGACGCTGGCTAAGGATCCGAACCAGGACCTGAGTCTGGGTTCGGGGAGTTAGGATTTGAGAATAGGACGCCGAAAGCAAAGCATACCTTAGGTTCGGTTAGACCAAAAGACAGCTGTCTATTCTACTACTGCGTACTCATCGTGCATGTACTTCACGAGATCGCAAGCGATCGAACTCCATGGGTAAGGGTCCCTTGCCGTAAGTGCACATGCACATCCGCGGATATCCAATTCCATGGCCTCATCCGTCTCATCAGCCGAAGTGAAGCCGCCGATCCGGTTCCCCGGTCGAGCGGGCATGGTTCGGTCTCCCCGTCTCTCGACTCTCGTGTTTTCGTGTTCAGCGCTCGTCGCTTCGTGTTCGGATTCCGGTGGACTCTCATGATTTCATTTCATGATCTCATTTCAAGCTGCATGTGCTTTGTGCTTTAATGCATAATGAATATCCGCACGCTTCTACAGGGATAAGTAGCACATAACTCGTACTCGTCTAGCGCTAGCGAATGGGATATGAAATGGAGACTCCTTTTCCCCTCCCTTTCTTCGATTCCCCTCGGGCCCTCGTCCCCTGGCCTGTGCTGTCTGTCTCGAATTCCTCAGCATTCATGCACGCACATAACGCCGACGTATCTACTGTAACATGGGTGCTGCGCGCGAATCAAGGATGGAATTCAAATTTGAGATTCATTTGCGGGCGGGGGGACGCTGTGCGGTATTTGGAAAGGGCATGGAGGGGAGGCGAGGAAAGCAAGTTGAAGGCAGGGGAAGGGAAACGGGGAAGGTGAGTTGACTCCGGACTGCGGACTGTTTCTATTCAATGTACTTCCAAGTCGACCTAGACTTTTGACTTGACTTGAGTCGAGGACGGTGGGAAAACCGCCTCGATCCTCTGAGCCAGGGATTCCGGGAGGACGTTGGTGGTGCTGATCTTCTGTCGACCATCCGGCGAGGCGGAGGGAGGAGCACCATCGCGAGGTTCTTGGCTTCCTGCCTCTCCACCTTCCTCCTTTCCTCCCGTAGTGATCAGTCGCCGCCAATTGATGACCTCGTGCAGCTTTATTTCGTGCGCGAAATCCTCTTTCCTCCATTCAACCAGCAGCTTGTCGTCGCCGCTCTGGTCATCCACGGTGGTGACATCGACGCTACTGCGCAATTGGAGGTGTTCCAACACGCCGCGGTTCGCTTGGAGGTGGACCTCTGCGCCGTCGAGCAGGCCGCTCGAAAAGTCGAATCGCGGAGTCTGCTCGAAGCGCCACGCGTCCGACATGAGTTCCTCAACGCCAGCAGCGATCTCGGGGATCTCAGCAGCATCGTCGGAATCGAGGGTCACTTCGTTCCAACCGGCCCGGCGCGCCTCTCCGTTACCGTACATGTTCCAGAATTCGCGAATGATGGCTTCTGTGATTTCTTCCCTTAACTCCTGCCTCGCGTCCGCATCGGCTGTCCACGCAAGGTTGGCCACTTTGCTCCGGACACTCTCGACACCCTTCGCCCGGATCAAATCTCGGCCTGGACTTCGCAGCAGGTCGGAAATCATGTCGAGGTAAGGGCTCGAGTACAACAGGGTGCCGTGGTGCAAG
Source organism: Exophiala alcalophila (assembly GCA_001599775.1). Lineage (NCBI taxonomy): Eukaryota > Fungi > Ascomycota > Eurotiomycetes > Chaetothyriales > Herpotrichiellaceae > Exophiala > Exophiala alcalophila. The sequence goes on along the minus strand of BCHY01000005.1, from coordinate 1,403,441 downwards.
GCTCTGCCCCTGGTGAGCTTGAAAGCGCTCCCGCTGACCTTCATCCACTCTTCCACATGATGCTGCCTTTGCATGACAATGTCATTGCGGTCATTGACGCGCACTTTGCGAAAATCGTATGGCGAAGATTGAAACGCGCTGTCCGAGAGAGCCCGGACGACCATTTCAGCGTGGGTGCTGCGTTTAAAGGACTTGGTGTTTGGGATGATGACTGAGTAATTCAGGTTGCCCGAGTCGTGGAAGACGGTGCCTCCTCCGCTGCGACGCCGGACCAAGTCAATGGGGGCAGACGCATTGGACCCGGATCCATGAGGAGGTGTTGCCTGCGTCGGCTGACCGGCCTCCCTCCTCACATCCAAGGATTGTCGCTCAGACGGTAGTCCATCTTGCAGCTTCTTGATGTCCGTTTCGAGCCATGGGTTCTGATTGCGCCCGATGACGACGCAGGGTCGGTTCGTGTAGAAGAGGAGGATGCGCGACTCGGGATGGGAGCGTGTGAGGAGAAAGTGCTCGATCGAGAGGTTATAATATGGATTGGCTGACGTCAAATGGCAGATCAAGGGCGACGTCTTCTCTGAGACGCGCGGGAGGTCTGTCAGGCTCCATGCCGGCCTCGAGGCTGTGGTCAAGCGTCGATGTGCGGAAACAGGTCGATCCGGGGGCACTCTGCCCCAGCGAGGCAACCCCGCACTAATGCTATGATGTGTGCATCTTGGAGAGGTCAGATGCGGCCAGAGACGCGTGCGCGTCCGCATTAGATTGGGAAAATCAAAGACACGGAAAAGATGTTCCTCTAGGATCGAAGAACATGGTGAGGGTTGGCAGACGACGACGTGGGCGTTGGGCAGACGAGTTGATCGGCCGGATTGAGAAAGGCTGCCGAGCTCATCTGCTTGTACAAACTCGTACTCGTACACAGTTCAATAATACGAAGCGGATCAGAGAGTGCGGATCCCGGATTCCCTGGACCACGTATTGGCCAATGGTAGGTCGTAGCCTGCCACTGCCACTCTAGGACTAGCTCAGGATCGTGCGGGTCCGGCCCCGCCCCTGGCCTGCTCTGGCCTTGGCGGAATATCGGAGTCGGTACGTCCTTGGTACAAGAGTACATCGGTACTCGAATGCCAATGCCGAACCCCGGTGTACATGACGATGATTCACGACTCACTCACGAAGGCCGTGGATCGTGGATCGAGATGCCCAGGCCGGTGCTTCTTGGATATAGGAGTATTCGATCAATGCTCGTAGTAATCAACTTTCCATACTACTTGGTACATACATCACACTCGTACTCGAGTCAACACCGACCGCATCCTTGGTTTGCCCTCCTCACCTGGCAATGATCCATAGCGTCCATAGGGTATCAAATTCGTTCAGTCGTTCCTTTTTTTGACCATTCCAAGCATCCCGCCCACATGCTACGCATGCCATCAAATTCCATGATCCAGCCCGGTCTTTGATCCATTCCTCTCTCCCTGGTTCGTCTGGCGAATCGGCGCCAGCAAAAGTCTCCGTCGCTCTTTAAATCTCCCCTAATATGAATGAGGTAAATCCTACCGGCCAACCATGGGCCGACGTTCGGCAAGACAGCCATGGCTAACGCCGTAAGCGAATGCACAACAGGGCATCTGCTTCCAACCTTGAAGGGAGAAATATATGTAAAATAACTTCCTGTCGTGATTCAGTTCATGGTCGTGGACTCTGCGGTTGCCTGCGCAATGACATTCTGTTGTTTCATTCCTTCGTTCGCTTGCTCGCTCGTTCGTTCAATCTTCGTCAGCACGACGCTTCCCTGCTGCCACCGACATTGACACCGACCTGGAGCCCGACTCGCCGATGTCTTCTGCGGGATTGCCGACGAGAACATCTGTGTCCGGTGCGGGCTCTCGCCAGCTGCAACCCGATGCTGAATAGAGCCCCTGTCGCACATCTACCACCCGGTGCAACTGCCCGGATTCTATTTCTTGATGCAGCCTGTCCGAGTACAGGAACTGCCTCACCACCTTCTTGGTGTCCTCCAGCCCAGACGCTCCCATATCTGCCGCTAGACTGTAGCGCTGGCGTCCAAACCAACCCTGGTCGGGAGGGCTTACAGGATGCACCCGCTCCGCCAGAGACCCAACGTACAGGGCCCACAGGCGAAGTCGCCGGAATTGGACAACGTCGCCTTCTGCCTCGCTCTCGATCAACTTCTTTCGTAGGTCGTTGAGGAGTTTGAGCCCAAAGCGCACCGGTTCTGGTGATCCCAAGACCATGTTCGTGACCAGCGCCGTTGCCGCACAGGCGTAGGCTTGAGTAAGAGGTCGTTGGAAGAGATGAGGGTAGATCGCAAGGCTGACGTAGTGATCGGCCAGCCGCGACACGCAGTCGAACTTGCGGAGTTGCTGCCATCGGAGTAGTTGGTCGTCAGTAGGAACGTCGTGGGTCTCGCTATACTCGTGAGCTTTGAAGAGTTCCCGTAAATCTGTTAAAATGGCCTTCATCCCGGGATGTTCGATCAGCGGATCTATTCCCGCGGCGTGGTCCCCAAAGATTCCGGCTGAAAGGAGCCGGGCTTTCCAAGGCTGACTGAGAGGGCCCGGCGTCCATTCGTGCGACGGGAAAAGAGGCCTCGTTTCGTACTTGAGCGCAAAGTAGGAGTCGCACGAGAGAAGGTCTTCCCGAAACCAGGCATCCATCAGGATCACTCCTCCGGCGGCATTGACCAGATTGCGGAGCATCTTGAGATGGATGCGTGCCACCGATGTATTGTCAACCAGGGTTTCGGAAGAGAAGAGTTTCAAGATGGCTTTCAAGGTGATCAGATCTTGGGGGCCGGGTCGCGCTACTCGTTGCCTCAGCTCTGTCATGGCCTGGCCTTGAAAATAACGGGACTGATAGGCAAGGTCCTCGTCGTCGGCCAATACAGACATGGCTGCCGCAAGAACGCTCAGATAGGCGTTGGCGTAGCATGGATCTTGGCTAATGACGGCGATATCATCCCAGCTCCTGGCCAGCTCATAGGATCGTGTGCCTGTTGTCGACTCCTTCGGCCATGTCTGGGGAATGAAGATCTCGTAGGCAAATGCGACGAGGTTGTTGACCATTGGGTTCATGGACGACGGCGAAGGCTCGAATATATCCTCGCCCAGCTCCAATGTTTTGCTAATCGAGTTGAGAAGCGCTGCCGGATCGTCGTCAAGGAGGCTCGAATGGTTGGAAGGCGTCGAAGTTGTCGATGTCTGTATCCCGCTGCTCGACCCCTGGCCTGACCCGATTCCTGGATAGACGAGCTGGAGCGGCTGATCAGCCACCCATGGGTCGAACCCGAACGGAGTCGCCGTCGGCATGGTCCCAGTCTGGAAAGGGTTTGTTAACCGTGGTCTCTTGCTTGAGGTGTCATGCGAAATTCGACGTACAGGCTGCCCTTGGGGCTGAGACGGCTGCGGCGACGACGGCTGCTGCTGCTGCTGTTCTGAAGATTGGTCTGACTGCTGCTGTTGCGACAGCGGGCCGACGGGGACGTTGGCGGAGGCGCGCAGCTTTTTGGCCTGCTGTTGCTTCTTCCACCGCTCATAACGGTTCATCACATGCCACGAGACGGCGGCACTGTGGTCATTGGAATCGATGTTGCCGGCATCCTTGTTGACAAACGAGAATTCGCCCTTGAAAGGGGCCGGCTGGTCTGATGTACGTTTATCCTTCGACATGGTTCTCTGAAACAGTTGGAGGGCGACGTCGTCGTGCCCCAAGCTGGTCTGATATACCAAAGTGGCCATCGTTCAGACGGGAGCCGCAAGGCTGTTTTGAAGAGAACCCTGGGGAGACCCTGCGACAGAAGCGCGGCGATGGTTCTATATCGCTTGTCAAATACTTACCTGATCATGTTTGGATTCCAGTCGGGCCCATGGCATCTCGTCCGCAGACGAGATGGTCCAGGCACGAGGCGCAGAACCTTGGGGTCGTGGTTCCTAAGGCTTCGACGCTCTAAACCCGTTTTTGAAGGGCATCTCTAGAACCTCATTGGACGCGGCAATATCTCTCGGGGGAAAAGTGCTGCTGTATCTTCAAGCCTGATGGGTCCGAGGGAAGCGAGGAGAGCCACTGGCAATGAGGCTTGGGTGCGGAACTCACCATAGCAGGGTCAAAGCCCCTGGACGGGCGGGAGTGAGGGAAAAGCAGAAACGCTGTGACATAAGCAGCAAGTGCTGCGCCGGTGCGGCTTGCGGACCAGTCTTTGCGATCATCATAGTTGACGAAATCATTAACAATCCATCCTGGCAGTGGTCACTCTGGTCCGCATCGTAGTGTAGCAGCAGTGTCACCGTCACCCTCCTCCAAGTTCCCAAGTCCCTCGACTCCCGCATGCCGGCTGGGATTATGGAAATTGATTTCCACGATGCGAGCCGAGACTCGAGAAAGGAAGGAGAGTCGCAGACGCCAGGCGCTGAAGTTGACGGTGACGGTGATGGAGCTCCGGTGGACACAGGACACCACTGGACGCTGGACGGGGCACAGAGTGACACATCACACCCACGCGGCGGCGCCGGGGCCTCAGCTCTGGAAGTCTGCTTAGGTCAGGACTCGTGAAATCGTCATATGGCTTGCAGCGCGCGGCCTGGCGCTATCCTAAACAAGTGTAGCCGTGCGGAAAGGAGAGCGCTGCCAAATCGTGATGCTGTGATGATTGACAATTCTTAGGTCAGCCCGTTTTCCATGGGACCTGGAAGTTCGAACCTGGAGGATGGCACTGGAGTCCTCTGCCAGTCCCCGGACGTCAGAGCTTGCAGGGGGTCAGGGCGGCTACCAGGGCCAGCTGGCATTGAACCTGGCCTTCTCCAGAGTCCAGAGTCCAGATTCCACGGCTTTCTTTTGCGCCTGCGTTTCGAGCGGGCTCACTGTCGTTAGTCACTGCTTCTGTTTACCTCAAACTGTCATGGGCAATTTCACCATTGGGTCAGGCGAAGGGTTTGCGACGCCGACACACAGACGCAGAGGGACTTACAGTAGCAGGACTTACCCGACTCTCCTTCCCCAAACGTCCCGACTCCCGAGCTCCCTATCTCCCCGGCCCGTGGAATCTTTGCATTGGCGACGAGCTCCAAGGGAGCCGAGACTTGAGACACAGCGCGGCATGTCCCACGGGCTGCTGCTGGGCGTGCCCAACCGTCGAAATATTTTCCCATTGTCGTGCTTGTGTTGTTTCTTTTCTGGGCAAATGCCGTAATGAGCGTCCCTTGCGGATCACTGTCCGAGATCTCAACGGACGCCCATGTGGAAGAACACAATCTCAACCTGGGACCAATTGAGCCGCAGGAAGCAACTTGGCAACTTCCTCATTCATCAGTAATCAGGTGAGCAAGTCGGCGCTCGAGAAGGGGACGATACCGCTCTGTCTCTCTTCCCTCAAGTGTTAGACATGGAAACGGCGCTATCCAGCACGATCCGACAGCGAGGAAGATCGCAGTCAAATGAGCCCGAGGACTATAATGTGATTCAGCTTTCGGAGGAAGGACAAACTTGAACCCAGCTTATGCAATGTTCTCCTTCTCCAGCAAAAGCTTTCGTTTGCAATGCCCGAAATAACTCGACAGCCCGTCATTAATGATGCGAGGATGAGACAACGGAGAGCGCGCCCGGCGGTCCGTTCTGTAATGAGAAAGGCACTCGACGAGCTGGCCGAATCTCAACGATCGTTAACGCACACAGAATGTTCGTTGCTGATTCAGACCTAAACTTGCCTCGCACCTCAGGAACAAAGGTGTCAAGGACCTAGTCTATATATCGTTTTCCTTTCGACAAACGTGGGCGCAATGTCAGACGTATTTGTGATGTGTCCTGGTCTCACAGTCTCCAAGTTGAGAGCACACATTGGAGCACGCCAAAAGCGCATTTGGCATTAGCCAACTTGGGGCAGAGGACATGGCGAGTTTGTCAGAGACAGACAGGCTCTAAGTCCCCATGCTGAATTGAGATAAGAGGACAAGGTTGGGCTATGGCCACAAGGCGATTCACCAAAATGGCGTGATGATCCATGTTTTCCGAGAGGCAAAGGCTTTGGAAGGCCTTCTCGTCTTGTCGGGTGTTTGCATGATTCTGGCCTCAGCTGCATCGTCAAAATTCAACTCTTCCTTATCGAGAAATACATGCTCCTTCTCTGATTGATTGCGAGTCTTGTACGAAACTCAGAACTGCTTTCTTACCGAGGAGGACGTAGTCATCATTCATCTTGCCACGCCCAAAGCACGACATTGGATTCGTTGCCAAATACGTGGAGCATAGCATTGTCCAATATGTAAGGACCGCCTTTGTCGTTCAAGGCGTTGAGCAAGGCCAAATGTCCTGAAAGAACCGAGTCCGCTAGATCTCGAGATACGTAGCGAAGCGGCGGATTGGACACCCGTGTCACCAACCTTGCATCGCAAAAGAATAAGGAAAGGGCGAAGCCACCCTTCTCGTATGGGCGCCACCGGGCCAGGAAGAAGCATACCTCAGATAGCAGACCACCAATATGGTCTGTGGATTTTCGAGTGCTATATCACGATCGCTCGTGATTAAATAGTGTTGGATGGGCGAGAAAATTCCGTTGAAATGCAATGAAAGCATCCATCTGGATGCCCAGTTTCATTAGACTGATCCACGCTCGTCGACCCGCTAGGATCATTGCTGCAGCGGAATAGGAAGCAATGGTCATTTACTAGCCAACGTCTTGGTGAATAGTCGTTGATAGCAAAATCCGATGGCCGGTCGTAAGGGATCCGACGCCTTTGAGAACCCTGGGAAACACCGTAGGTACCTTAGGTAGAACAAACTCGTGCCATCAGACCTGCAGCAACTCACCTGCATCCACGTGACGGTCAGGCATAATCGAGAAAGGTATGAATGGCATTGTGTAAGGTGGAGTTAGGTGTTGTGTAAGACGAACAAGCGTGGCAGACAAGGCCCTGGCGGTTGCCATGTCCGCAGTGGCTTCCCGTGATGATGAACCTGGTCCAGAGGGTTTGGTCTGTACTGAATCTGACTTTCATGAGTCCGGACGCGGGAGGCTAATTGTCCGCACAAAGGCTGATCGAGCCTGAACCTGGTAGCCAGCTGGCCTATCAAGCAGTGTGTATGCAGATGAGCTTTTTTCGAAACCCGCAAGGTTTGCGGGGGTGTATTCTTGACGGGCTTCTTGGGCCGCTGGATTCGATCTGGACTGCATTGGCCGGTTGGACTAGCAGCGGCGTGTATCATTCAGTATTCCAGACCAAGCAGCGAAGGCAGATGGAAAGTGTAGAGCAGAGAGAGAAGACCGCATGAGTTCTTGGACGAGGGAATAGACCTACCGAGATTAGCTGCGTAGTAGTTTGCGGACAGGGGCCCCCAGCAACAGTCGAGAAGCACAAAAGTCTTGTTCCTCGTTTGCCCCCAGCCCGCTACAGAGTGGCAGGCTCGCCCGTACGGAGGGCATACAGAACAAGAACGTACTCGTACAAGCACAAGGAGCGAAGATGCAAAGGCGTAGCCACTCCTTTTTGGAGTTGTTCGGCCTCAAGACGCGAATTCTCATTCCTCGCAAAGCGTGTCGGCGCTGGATGGGATACCAGTGGACGGGTGAATCATGACGATGAGAAAAAAAACCGGTAAAGCCTGCTCGCTAGCAGACGGGCAGCGGTGTCGACAGTCAGCGGAGTTCGCAAACCACACCGTGGAAAGGCTCTCGGACCATACCCTCAGGTATTTCTTTGACAAACTGGAAGGTCGCGGCCCGCGGAGTATTGGTCTCTCAGGCGTCGACAGGCTGTCCTCAACTCTTCGCGTCCAAATGAGATATAGGCAGAAACTTGGCGGCATCAAACCAGGTTCAGCAACGCGGAGTTCGCGGTGGACGCTCAAGGCACCGTTAATACTCCAAGTCGTCGAGATGACCGCCATAGTAGTCCCCGTACTCAACCGAAGAGGGCTCGGAGAGTTGATCTCGAGCCAAGTGAACTGTGATACCCACAGCGAGACGCTCAAAGGCTTGAGTATTGACCCGTCAAGTCGCCCAAGATGGAGAATCCCGGAGGGCAGTCAGTTCGAATCGCGTTATGTCAACCTTTTCCGTGTTCTCAACGTGGCCTGGGGGCCCCAGCGAGACTACTGTACTCGTCCGCTGTATTTGAAGCAGTCGGACAGGGGCGGGACGTCAATGATTGATTGGTAGAGGCGGCGTAGCCACAGGTTTAAGCAAACAAGCCTTGTCTTAAAGCGCCCGACCTGGCTCTCGAGAGCGACGGCCTGGCTTGACTCTTGAGGTTAGCTGATCTCTTTGGCGATCCGTGGCGCACTGGCGATCGCTGCTGCAAATTCGGGACCGCGAAGCATGTGAAAATCCCAACATTCTTGGAGGCGGCGCGGTTTGAAGTCCCCTTCGATGTTCACCATCCACGAGCCATCATTCGCAAGGCTCAATTCTCAGCAGGTCCTGGGAATGGACCTGCAGCTTCGCATCGGGCACTCAGACATCTTACATTCTGGGGGCGGCACATGCAGCGGTGCGGTTCACCCTGCCGGAGCGGGTCAACTCAACTGCAGTGCCAACAGGCCAGCGCCCAGCGGCTGAAAGTGTTGGTCCGTTGGCGTTCCTAGTTTCCGTGCGTCAAAAAGCCACCGCCACGGGCACCATTTGCCCACTGTCCAGGAGCAGTAGCTTTGGTTGGTCGAATGAGCTCTGTAGTCTGTGACAGTCTGGTGGTGACACGACTTCTCCACACTTTCGTGAACACAGCACTTGGATCATGGATGTTGCAACCAGCACGTCGCATTTTTATTACTCCAAGTCGCGCTCTTCGTTCGAAACCCGGAGTATGTGGAGAGGAGAAGGGTGGACCGTCAGTTGTTTCATGCATCTGGTCGGGGACGATCAGCATGCAGAGGTGTGCCTGCAGTGCTCTCTTTGTGTATTGGACAAGGAGATGGGAGAGGCCCACCGAGCCCTCGTATCTGGAGGTATTATTCCTGTGCCTGGTCCGATGCATGATGAAAAGCGATGGCAATATTCGTCAGGTCCGGTGCTGGGCGCTCGCCCTCAGGAGGGCAGTCTGCTGTGGCGACAAACTGTCTCGAAAACGGAGCCTGCGATAAGCATCGGCAGCCCAAGTCGCTGTCCTCTGTTCCGACGACGAGCTCCTACTCTTACAGACAGTGCTCGGGTCTGGATACGGGGGATGCATAATCGGCCGCATTCTCCCTCGTGCAGGTGCAGGTGCCGCACGATGACCACTGACACTGCAGAAGATGCCTCACTTCCAGCATGCAGCAGACTTTGTCCGTCTACTCGTATGCGAGGGAGGGGATCCCCTCTTGCGAGTCGTCTCGTCTCAGCGTCTGGGGACGCAAAAAGGGCCAAAACGTGCCGTGAGAGATTTTCCGTTAAACGATGATCCTCATCGTCTCTGGGGAAAGGGACCATTGGGGATCCAAAGGGCCCCATCGGCAGTATGAGGAGGGGAGAGGCAAAGGACTCGAGGAGGGCCCACGGCGCCGTTGTTCATAAGGCGAAGGGTTGGCCTTCGAGCGTGAGGCTTTCCATTGGTGGGGGATGGGTTGGGTTCAAGGTTGAGAAGTTGAGGAGGGCCATCGACGTTGTGCTAGCAAGGATCCGAGCAGCGCACCGCAGGGTTGAGGGCTCGCTCAGTCTCAGCCCAGGGTGCCTCTTGGAAGAGACGATCAAATGCCTGTAAGGTACAGCGCTGAGGAGCCTGGTGGGAGACGGGTACTGGATGCTGTGCAGGGCAAACCCCCGCCCACCAAACATTATTTTCTCGCTCTCTGCTTGCTCGCTCGGCCGGCCCCAAAGGTTGGCCTGGTGCCCTTGGGCTCATGCCTCATGGGCGGGCTGGTGGGCCCCATCTTTGCAGCCGCGCCCTTAACTGACTGGCGTGCCAGGCCTTGCCAAAGTTGCCATGCTCTAAGACTGGGGCAGTTAGGCAGCTTTGCCCCCCAGCCAGAGCATAGTGCGCCTAAACTGAGCCGCTACTAGTACTGATAGCGCTTGGGGCATTTTCCGTCGAGCCAGCCAACTCCCAAAGCATCGTCTTTGCTGGAGCCACACTGGCAATTGGAGTCCGTCCACTAAGATACTGTAAGTAAAGTTGTCCACCTCCACCATCATCAACCCATCCACCATCCAACATCTGCCATCATCTGCCACCGCCCGCCCATCCACAACTGCGCTCGACGTCCCATACAAACCCACCCATACTTCCGACTGCGAACTCCCGGCGTCCGTCTTCTCGACTTCCGCCATCTTCTGCCTCGTTGACTGAAGCCCTTCTTCCTTCTCTTCTTCGAGTCCTTCCATATTTTTGTTTCTCATTCTAGCTGTTCTTCTTCCTCGACTTTTCTTTTCCCAACAACCGGGCCGGGACGCCTCGAGAAAAACGCTGTGGAACTGCTTTCCACCCTGTGTACCTTCTGACTAATTCAAACATCGCGATATCACCTGGGTCCCCTCGAGCATCACCGCCGTTCCTTCCTTTTGGCGAGAGCCTACTTTTCTGGCACCGGTCGATTCTCCAGCCAGATTGGCTTCGTCGGGCAGTCTCTACCCCTCGTCTCGAGCCTCGCCACCCCTCCACCTCGGACACGACCCTGCGAACGGTCGAAACAGAAACATATCCCTCGATCAGTGTGAGAGTCTATAACAATTCTGATGGCTGGCACGAATGGCTGCCAAAGGCCTGGATATTAAGTGGAGGCGAGGACAGTGATAGGGACCGTATCTCCATACCATCCCTCGATGTCCACCGTCCTGTCCTGCACAGAGATCACCTCGACAATCCTGGCGCAATGTCGGATAATGGCGGCATAAAATGGGCTCCTGAACTGCAGAACTCGCGCCACGCTGCAGGTACGGTTGCAGATATGGATTGGCCATCCCATCCAGCCTCCGGGGCGGACGCTGACCCCAATCCAGCTGGGGACGAGATGGGAGATGCCGCTCAAGGTTTTGGCGGGGATTCGAATACACAACGCAATACGCCTACCGCGCTGTCGGCCCTCCGCCCTGTTGATCCCGTGGATGAAGATGCATGGCAGGGATTAGATGAGCGTTCAAAACCCGGTCTGGATGTTTCCCCGGGCTTTTTACCGCTCAAGTCTCACCAGTCTCTACCCTCTTCGGCCCAGACTTCGTCGAATTCACTAAAGTCTATGGGGGAGCATGATTTCGATCGTGCCTTGGGCCCTTCTGCATCTCTCATTCACCGTGCACTGTCAACAAAATCCTCGCTGTCGAGGAAATCATCCTATGGACAATTAACAGGTCGGCCGTCGCACTCAAAATCACTGTCTACTTCCTTGTCGGCGTCACGGCGACCTGCCAACGACCATCCGGCATATCCAGATCAGTCATTTGCAGCCCTGCAAACACAGTTCAATGGCTCCAGACCAGCTCGCCCCCTGCGCTCAAGGAGCTCGCATCCCGCACAAAATCTCCTTTACAACGAGATGTCCACCTGGACAAAGCAGACTCGTACTCGGCATCCAGCCCAGGGCACCAAGACGGCAGACAATACTCCGATGTCCAGCCCCGGGCTCTTCAATTCGGATAACCGTATACCCTCTGCATCGTCCCTCACAGACATCAGTCCTCAGCTCCACCATCTCCAAACACCAAAAGAAACTCACACTGCTGAAATTGAACACGATACATTTTCGGGCAATAAGTTCATCAACAACTATGAGATCGTCCAGGAACTCGGACGGGGCGAGCATGGGAAAGTGAAACTGGGCCGAGACATCGAGAAAGCAACCCTGGTTGCGGTCAAGATAGTTCCCAGGTATTCCGGGAAGCGTCGACTTGGCCGGCTAGGCACACCGGAGGATCGCACGAAACGAGAGGTGGCCATTTTGAAGAAGGCGAGGCATCCCAACGTTGTGAGCCTCCTGGAAGTCATCGATGACCCGAATAAAAACAAAGTCTACCTGATCCTCGAATATGTCGAGAAGGGCGAAATCAAATGGAGAAAGCCAGGCGTCCGAGAAGTCCTTGCCGTGAATAACAACAGATTTCTACAAGAGCGGCTGGGTATTGACATTCCGTTTGAACCGACGGAGAAAGATCTTTATTATGTCGCTCAAGCGAAGCGACGTCGAGAACAGCAGGAGAGAGCCGCCCGAGCCATGAACGCAGCCCCTCCGCCAAACTGGAGTCTCGAGCATGGCGACGAAGAGATTGATGAAGATGAGGAGCTGTCAGACATTTCCCGGTCTGGCTCGCGCCATTTCTACGAATCCAGCAACCCGAGTCGGACCAACTCTCATGACGAGTACGCTGAGGGGGCTCTGGCGGGTAGCATGTACGGAGCATATGCACCCGAGGTCTATCGAGGTCGAAAGTTCAGTATCGCGGCGAGCACTGGCGCTGCTTCACATATGTCCTCAGAATGGAATTTCGACGACGGCGGCAATGATGAGCATGCTTACGTTCCCGCACTGACTCTGGAAGAAGCTCGCAGAGCGTTCCGAGATGTGCTGTCTGGTCTCCAATTCCTCCATTTCATCGGCATCATCCATCGAGATATCAAACCGGCAAACCTCCTAGTCGCGAGTAGCGGTACCGTGAAGATTTCAGACTTTGGAGTATCATATCTTGGCCGCCCGACGTCTGACGAAGACCCCGAAATCAAACTCACAGAGAAAGACGTATCTGCCTTGGATGATGAAAAGGAACTTGCACGATCAGTCGGCACTCCGGCATTCTGGGCTCCAGAATTGTGTTATGAGGATCCTGCCATGTTCGTAGAAGAGAACGGCCCAAGGATCACCGGAGCTCTTGATCTCTGGGCCCTGGGCATCACTCTCTACTGCATGGTCTATGCTCGCCTACCGTTTTATGCCACCGAAACTATGGGGTTACACGAAGCAGTATGCAAGGCTGATGTTTTCTTGCCAAAGACCCGGCTCGTCCCCGTCGACACCTCCCGGGACAGGCCGTCCTCGCTGGTTCCAAGTTCGATAAATTCCAACAAACGGCTTGACTTCGAGCTCAAGTTTGAAGTGGTCCCAGATCCCGTCCGCGATCTGATCCGCAAGCTGCTAATCAAAGACCCGGCGAAGAGAATGACCATCGAGGAGGCGAAGAGCCACGAATGGGTTGTGGAAGGCCTGAATGACCCCATTCAATGGATCAAGGGCCCAGAAATGGGCAAGGAGAGCAAGAAGAAAATCCTGGAGGTGGATGAGAAGGAAATGTCGCACGCAGTTGGTCGAAGAAACATCATTGAACGCGCACTCAACACGGCGGGAAGGTTCGCTGGCAGTCTACTCGGCCGAAGCAATACTCGCAAGCGCGCACCAAGTGCAGCCACCTCAGCGAGCCATTCGAGTGATTCGATTGCATCACCGTCGGGTTCAAGTGCGAGCACCCTGGGAAGGAATGACCGAGACAAGGCCCGAGAAGCGCGGCGATCCTCCCTCCGCGGGGATGAAGTTCTGAGCGCCCTGAAGACTTCCCGGGAGAACGCAGAGCACCCCCTGGCGCAAAGTCAAACTGCGAGCCCGGATGCGGCTGCTCAAGAGCATTACTTCACCCAGCCCTCGCCAGCCACAAAAGCTGCGTCGACCGGCTGTACCCCGATGGCTGAGGTTGGCAATCGGCCTTCAGGACCGGACCGAGCAATTTCGACACTCTCAACTACCGAATCAGTGAAAACCATCAAGGCTTCTCAAATCCAGAGGCACCCACTATCCATTCTTGAAGACTCCTACGACGTGGACCGACCCCTCTCACAGGACAGAGGCCTCAAATCGAGAGTCGATGGCCTTTGGCAAGGCACCACAAAGTCATGGGCACGCCTCAGCAGTCGGGACCGGCGTGGACAGCGAGGTGACCACTCCCCAGCCCCGAGCCGGCATTCGTCAGATGGCGATGCACATGCAGGACCCAGCCTTGCTGTAAGCACTGCGTCGGCTGCAGGCTCTATTGAACCCCCCGATGCCCTGAGAATGGCGGCGTCCCCGATCGAATACCATGTTTCTCCTCCATCCGCCCCCCACTTGTCAGTGATCAACAATCAAAAAGCAGCGTTTCACGCCCCGGCGTCGACTCAGGAGGCATTTGAGCATGCCCAGGAGCTCAATCAACGCAGGCTCATTCAAGAGGCTCAACTGGAAGCGGAAGCTGCTGTGGAACAGGCTACGAGACCGCAAAGCCATATGCCTGTGGACGAATGTCCGCCATCGCCAGATGACATTTTGTTTCTAGAGAAGCAGCGGACAAAGGTGGTGAGCGAGCCACCGGCATTCTCGCTCGGCTCCATCCCAATACAGGCGGGCCCTTCAGCAAGCACAATAGCTTCATCTGTGGATGGATATGGAGCCAGTAGCGTGTCGCAAAGCATGTCCAACCCAAGTCTAGGTGTCGTCTCGAATGCCTCGTCTCCTCCTGTTGAAGGATTTCTCAGTACGGAAGATCCAGAAGAGAACATCGACATTCCGGATTTGAGTAAGGAAGCGGAGCCTGCTTTCATGCGCACCGCGGACACGGTGACAAAACATGGAAGGCCTACCCAGATTGCGACTGGGGCACCGCTTGAAGACTGGCAGGACAAAACCTATGATCACGACAGCCACGGGGACGACGACTCAGATGAAGATGCGATGATGATGGGGCCTTCGACCGCGAAGTTTTAACTTTGTCTTCATCGGCATCCAGCTGAAGACGGACTGGCTTCTCGGCACACGATCCCACCACGGCTTGACGCCCGTTTTGCAGTAACGATTGGCCCTTCTTTTTTTCATAGATACCCTGGTTATAGATAGCACGGCGCTGGATCTTCCTCGCACTTCTAATCACAAGCTTTTCTTATGTTACTGAATTGGATGTCGGCGTGGTCAAGGGATTCGCGGGAAGGGAAAGGCACCTTTGAGATGCATGGATGCGGATGGTATGAAAAGACAAGGCGAGGAGGACATCAGTGCTTCATGGCAGGGCCAACTTGATTGTACATCAAAGTCATCCCGGAACCCCAGGAAAGTTACACGCATTCAATGGAAACGGACCTGGCAACACGGAAACGGACGAGACGGCGAGAATGAAGCCCAGCAAGATGATCTCTTGATGGGTTCTCCGCACACAAACAAGCACATATTATCTTACGATCTAAATCTACGCATCCTGGTCTACGCGAATGTTATCAGCTGGACCTTTTTCAGTGTAAACTTACGAAATGCTGACTGTGGTGATATCAGACCAGGAAACAGTGTCATGGCGAGAGGTATTAATCCTTGGGAGCTGTAGCTGTCCCAACTACGTCTCTCGAGACGGATACGAAAACAGTGAACCAGAATGAAGACATTACGAAACGCTTCTTTTCCCAACATAAGATTTATTTAGCATGTAGCTGATGCCTGTGGTGTGGCATGCTTCTCGCGAGGCTGCGCGCAGACCAACCGCACCGCAAGGCTGAGTGCCAAGCCGGACTGCGCCGCCCCAAAAGTTGAAATGCGCAGTTCGAACTTCAAGCAGACTCAAACCCCAATGTCAATGTGAAAAGCACCCACCCTGTCTCTTTCCCTAAAGGTTCTCTTTTCGTCGTGTGAACCCCAACTCAGGTGTTGGAGTGTCTCCTACCAATCTTCCTGTCCTTCCTGTCTCTTACTGCAATGAGACCAACGCACCGAATGGCTTGAGAGTCCGGTTGTCAACCCAATTCAGATCATCGACGCCCTACCGAGTTTCCCTCCACGCGTCATACGCATTCCAACCCAAGTGCAGCTCTATTCTTGTGGTCGCTCTGCGCCCCCAATCCCAACATGCAGAGGATCCTTCGCATCAACCTCCTTGCGCGCAATCATGCTCTCAAGGCGGAACGGAAACAGAACTTGAAAAAGCTCAAGGACGACTGGCGGGAATATGAATTCCGCAAGGTGGCGATGGAGAAGGTCAGAAACGACTACATAAGGGCTGAGCGGAGGCACCGTCGAGAAGACTGGATGGCAGGGCCGTTGGCCCCGAAACGCGATGTCGGGACGAGGCAAGAGTTTTATGCTACTGCCAATTCGTTCCTCCAGGCAGGCCCTGCATATCCTCCCCAGGCCCGATACGGCCCCAAAGGGAACGGCTGGGATCCAGTGGGATCGGAAGGTTTCGAGGGTGAGCACAAAGAGTGGGAGGGTGTGGGTAACGAGGGAAATATTGTCGAGGGCGACCGAGTGTGCGTGGTGCGAGGGGATTCGCGCCTGATAGGACAGATTGGGAAGGTCACCGATTTCAACGCAGAGGCAAAGGAGGTTAAGATCGAGGGTCTCAACATGGTACGTTCTGGCTCGTCTCTGTCCGAAGCGAAGCCCATGGCTAACTCAAAGGCGACGATCAGGCCGACCTGGAAATTCCTCAGGGCATGGAGTTCCGAGAAAGAGTGCGCTTTCAACCGCAGGAACTCCCAATTCCTCTCGCCGACGTGAGACTCGTCTATCGAATGAGGGACGAGGCAACTGGACGTGATCGTGATGTGATCGTCAAGGTGCTACGCGGCGGGGCACCATATTTTCAGCGCCCGCCCAACTCCCCGTTGCCTCGCCATACGAGGTACATCGCCGGCGAAGACATTGAACTCGCCTGGCCGGATGTGAAAGTCCCCAAGTACCAGGCCTTCGAAGACGACACCCAGCGCTACGACGTCGAACAGCCGACCTGGACACCTTCACTGTACGATCCGCCCATCCCGGCAACAGATATCTTCAACGAGCTCCGTGACGACCGATACAAGCTCGACCGCGAGTGGCACGACGACGAGTACGTGCGCACGAAGATCCTCGAGGATGCCCGCGCCCAGTGGTACAAGGACCGCACCATCCAAGGCCCTTGGGCCTGGTTACGTGAGCGCAGGCTCGAGGAGGCCGCCCAGCGGGCGCAACAGATCAAACAAGACGGCATGACGGCCGAGACGGAGCGCATCATCCTCCAGGAGATGGCCAATGGCAAAGCCGAGAAGGCCAGCTCTGCAACGTCAAGTTAAGGTGGTGATGTGCGAGTCACCAAAAGAATCCGGTTGTGACGAAAACGCCGGGAAATGTACCAAAATACCCGTATGAGTGGACAGGGGCGACGCAGCCAAACAAAAAGATTCGGAGCACGATCTTCCATCATCGTCTGCATCTTGAATCAGGATCTTCCGGCGGAAGGCGGCCCTTGTCGGTATACAGAAGAAGTGACACCAGGTCTCCGAAAAGCGGAACGGCTGGTTTGAAAAATCCCAATCAATCTAATATTATCTTCTCACACCCTATTGTTTGTTTTCATGCACACGATCCCGGATCCTGATACGTGACATGTCACAGGTTTAAAAGTTTTTGCTTTCTTTTCTATGGTATGGCTAGAAACGGTGGAAAAGGCCATTGCTTTGCATTGCTTTGTATTGCTCATGTTCTGCGTGATCTCGTCAAAACTGCATGTCCAGGCTTAGGGCCATTTCTTGAGCGCCAGGGCGCCACATTCGAGCGATCGATCTTTGATATCTCTATGTACCATCGAAATCCTCCGCTTTTTGCAAGGGAGGAATGAAAACAAGACCCGGGGGGACGAGCGACGAAAAAGGAAGGCCCAGTCCATCTCAGTGGAGCTAGCGCAACCTTCGCAAGCCCTTACGTGACCAGCGCACCGATGTACTCGACTTTCCCACCCTGAGACTCGACGAGCTGAGGCCACTGCACGAGGAAGCGGTCGACAAAGGGCTTGAGGAGCTTCCCGCTGAGACTGAGGGTCTTGACGCGGGCCCAGCTCTCGATGAAGACGCTGCGCATCTGGCCGGCCTGGGCGTGCAGGGAGGTCGAAGTCGGAGAGGCCTTGGACCGCGGTAGCGACGGCGGGGGTCCCGCGAAGCCGAAGAATAGTAGGATGATTGAGGCGAGGACCACGATCACGCCTGTGCCGGGACCGTTGGTCATGATGAGGTCTGGGTATGTTGGTCTTTGTTGTTGTAGTTTGGGAGAGCGTGGTCCGAAGTCCGCGTGGGTCCCGCGCAGGACGGTGATGCAGTCCCACAGGCAGCGGAGGCTCGATGCCGGGGCGGTGAGGATGCTCTGGTGGACGCGACGGGCGCGGTGGACCGTCACGACGTCGTAGTTGGTGGCCGTGTCTTCTGGAATTGGCTTGGTGGTCGTGGATGATGACGAGGAGGAGTCTTTCAGCTTTGAGAGCATCGACCGCTCAAACTCGTGGGCCTTCGAGGCGGAGAAGTCGTCACCCGAGCTGACCACGTAGGTGCGGTGGGTAAATTGGAGTTGCAGATCCCGGTATTGCGAGAGGATGTTCAGCATCTCGGCTGTGTGGCCGCCGGAACCCAGCACGATGAGCAGGTGGGTCGGGTTCTGAGCGGTTGGGGGAGGTCGACGGCAAATGGGCTCGCGGGTGAGCACAGATGCGAGGCGGAAGAAGGCAGCATTGAGGAGAATGAGGACCGCGGCGGAGAGGATGAGGATGAGTTGTCGTGCTGGTGAGAGGCCGGTAAACGGCGTGAGTAGCGTCGTCCAGAATGGTGGGTTTGGAGAAAGCTCCGGAAGGTTGTTGGCCTCCATGATGAGAGAGGAGAGACAGAGAGCCTCAGATGTTAGCTGCGGTGTTGTTGTCACGACTTGGAGTGTTCGTGTGTGCAGAGGAGTGGTATGAGTGAAGTGCTGTTGATGGTGGCTCTCTGCATGGCCAGCAAGTGTTGTATCAGAGAAGGAGAGTGCGCCGTCTCAGTGATACCACATTCATAGTCATCGGTAGAGTGCGAGGATGCCACGGTATTGAAGGCATTGTGTAGTAGGTGGTCGGTGGTTACTTTGTAGGTAGGTAGGTGTTCACTCTGTACCGTGAGGAAGTTGGTGGATATGCGGTCTTTGATCACGTGACAGACTATGCTCTTTGTGGTACTTCGTTGACAAACCCGCTTCTGCGCTTCTGCGCTTCTCCAAACGACCGACATACAAGTCCTCGAGGCAGTGCTGATCTGCCTTCTTTTCTTCCTCCTTCACCCATTCTTTGAGCATCCAGATCGCTTCGCTGATGGGCATTTTCTCGTCATGCCCATCTCTGGATCTCAGCCTTGTCAATGATGCGACAACAACTACCACATCAGCAAGATGCCCATCCAACTTCGCCAGCGCCTGAATTGCCACTATTGCGGCCGTCGATCGAAACTCAGCAAGAAGCCAGGCCGCAGATTCAAGTGCGAATACTGTCTTGCAGACAACTTTCTTGACGAGGTAAGATGCTCTTCTTCCCGCTGGAATACCCCCGATGCTGACCCGGCCTCTCAGAATGGTGAGATCGCAGATGTGCCTCTCGATGAAGCCGCGCCTGCGCAGCGGTATGCCAAACCCGTCGCTACCGACCCTTTGACGGATGAATTCTCCTCCCAAGGCTCTATCTTCTGCTCGACATGCCTCAAGAACCAGTCGCTATACACCTACAACCTGTCCCAATTCCTTCCCGATCCAGATCATCCCGACTATGACAAACTCGAGGCAGACCTTCCGGAATTCAAGAAGGGTTTGGAAAGGCGATACCCTCAATGTTGCGCACAGTGCGAGCCCAGGGTGAGGGCACAGTTGCACCAAGCCACATACAATGCCAGAAGCGATCATCTCCGGAGGGTCTTGGACAAGTCACGGCAGCGGCGGGTCGCAAGTCGATGGGGCTGGAGGAGTCTCGTTGTTAGCGCAGCAGGACTGGGATACATCGCCAGCCTGGCCCTGCAATTGATCTGGCATCTTTACGGCTCCCAGATCACCCAAACAACTTTCGTTCCAGATTTCCAGCCGGCCCAATGCTTCCAGCGACGAGTGTTTCTTTCTCAGTGCTTGGACCTGTTGGATCCTCTGGTACCTGTCTCTCTGGCTTTCGGGCTTCTGTCCATTTGGTGGAACCCGAAATGGCAGGACAAGCTGTCGAACAATGACGGGCGGTTGTTGGGCCTGGACAGATATTATAAGGTCCAATGGGCCCTTCTTGGAATGAGGCTTACCGCCTGGATCGTCATGTCTCATGTCCCTCTGAGCCTGAGAATGAAGGCCATGATTCATGCATGCTATATGGTGGCCATCGTCATCGTTGCGGGGTGGTCGCTGTTCGGCATCGTCACAGTGGGAAACGCGCCGGCTGTCAACTGGCACGCAGACCCGGCGCCGTTGCTCTTAAGCGACCAATTCGTGCCGCCGAAACGACCAGAGCAGGAGGAGACGACAAAGCTCCGAAGCCAAACCTTCAACGTCCAAAGCTTATCTGCATCAACTGGCACAAGCTATCAGGCCTGGAGACCTCCTACTCCACCTGAAGAGCGCTCAGAGTCTATGGACTGGACACCTTCCCAACCGACGTTTACACCCGAACTGAAGCAAGTTCGCTACAAATCCACCGATTCCACTCCCTTCTATGGTACACTGCCAGCGTTAAATCCTAAAGGGTTACAGAAGAATCCGAATCAAACCCAAACGAGAAGCAAAGAGGCCATCGGACTCCCGCCCGGATTTTTTGACAAGTCGACTAAATCGGCAATCCCTGCTCGTCAACAGACTTCGGCCAATGAAGCAATGGCACAGCCAAAGTTCTTTGGACACGCTAGAGAAGCCGAAACTGGGTTGGAGAGCTTTTTCGGATCGGTTTTCTCTCTTCAAGACCGGTCTTTAGACCCGCCGCCTGATGCATCAAGTTCGAAGGACGCCCCTTCAAAGCATTTTTCCCGTGGAAACGACGAGGTGGCAGTCCCTGTTCACCATTATCATGCTCCCTTCCAGACCATATTCAGCGGAGTTGCATTCGTTGCAACTCTGGCAGCGTTGGCAGTGTGGATTTTTGAGGCCGCAGTGTCAGGTCAACCATCCGATATTGGCTACTACATCGTGTTGGCAAGCACAAGTGTTCCTCTAGGTCACATCGTGATGGATCTGTGCTCGAATAGAACCCAGGGGCAAGTTCGTCGCTTACTTCTACACGGTGTAGAAGCAATCCTGTTGTTCGGCATCGCCATGTTGTGTGACCTATTTGGGCATCTCTTCAGGGATCTCTGGGAAAAGTTGGCAATTGCAGCAGTGGCTCTCTTGCTTCCACAGGAGTTTCTGCAGCTGAATCGACCAGCAACGACACCTCAGCTTCAAGTTCAACCCGAAAGACCAAATCCGCTGGCATCGATTCCGGAAGAGCAAGAGCATGAAGCCTGGCCGCACAGGATGTCGATTCCGGCAGAAGCACCTCACCTGCGACGCACAGAGTCCGACGAATCTGCAGAGAGCAGGACGACATCCACTTCAATAGAGTCAGACTCAGTATGGGAGACTCCCCGTACCAGGGACTTCAGATTCGATGGACCGTCGTTCGGGAACCCATCGCCAGTGCGGACCGTGAGCAAAGATCCAGGTAAAGGAAGACAAGCCCCCACTAGGAGCATGTTTGACCTGGACGAGCTGTCCTCGAACCACAGCTCGCTCACTCCCAGAAAGAATAGCTTTCCTCTCAGTGGACAGTTGGAAAGGATGAGCTTCGGCCCTGGACCGAGACCGAGGCGGGGGTTCTGAAGCGTATACCACCATCTCCCTGTACCTATGTAAGATTAGTTCACAAGGCAAATACGAATCAAAAAGAAGATGAACACAAGAAAGAACAAGCAGTTGGTTCAAGAATCATAATCGGTGTAATGAAGCAATTGCATTTCAGCTCGGCTTAGGCAGCTCATGCCACTGCAGAGGTCACAGAAGCACATCGGTCAAACCCTCTTCCTCCCCTTTCTTTGGTCATGCATCCATCATCCATCAAGCCATCATCTGATCAACAGTCCGACGAACCGGCCAAGTCTTTTCTCGTTCCTGATCCAACGACCATCAATCCGGCCCATCCATCATCCAAGCTTTCTCGAAGAAAGGAAAGAAAAGAATTGCCGGTCCAGTCCAAGATCCAAGTCTTCAGAAAGAAAAGATCCCCATTCTGTTTCCTGCCCGCGAGGCGCCAGGCCCGTCTTGACATTTCCGGAGCTTGAGATTCGGGAACCCGAGTTGAATTGTTTCGGTCAGAGGGGAAGAAAGAAGAGAGACAGGGTGGTCGAGGGGAGTGAATGGTGGCAGGGTGAGTTCGCGCGCCGTCGTGTTGATTCTGATATTTTTGCTGATGCTGATCTTGTTGCTCTCTTCTCCTTCTTTTTTTGGTGTTTTTTGGTGTTTTTGGTGTAATCGCAGGATAGAATAACGGTGTTGATCGAGTGGGCGACTCGTGAGTCTGGTGATAATTTTGATGCAATTGGGTTCCTCACTCTTGATTGGGGATAATAGGATACTGGTTTGGGTTGGTTGGTCACGGGCTTCGAAGTCGTGACGGCTGTTCCTGCCCTGTCTCGACGTCGTCATGATGTCTCATAAGGTACTGTCCCATCCGTCTGTACTGGTTTCCCGTCGGACGAAAAAAGGGAAATGGCGATGAGGAAGTCTAGGAAGGACGACACATTATGGCTGCCACGACGATGTGAGAGAAGTGCAGGACAGACGGACGGAAGATCGTGTCTGTCTAGACCTCGCCCTCTTCATTCTCATCAGCAGTCAACTCGGAGTCGTCGCTGAAGTCGATCTTGGGGGCCTGGTCTGCAAACTCGTCCTTGATGACCTTCGGGACAGATGGAGGGGGAGTCTTCTTCTTGCCCTTTCCCTTGGCTTTGGCGTTGGCCTTGGTGGCAGCTGGAGCGTTGGTGGTCTTTGCCTTCTTGTGAGGAGCATCGCCTGAAGATTCGTCCTCGTCTTCCTGCTTGACCTTCGCATTTCCACGCTTCTTTGCGGCGGGTTTGGTCTTTGCCTTCTTGGGAGGAGATTCGCCCGAAGACTCGTTCTCGTCTTCCTGGTTGGCCTTCGCACGTCCACGCTTTGCGGTGGCTTTGGTCTTGGGTGCTGGCTTGGTTGCAGTGTCACTCTCGTCGGCTTCGACGCTGGTAGAGGCGCTGCCTGAGGCACCGGCGGAGGCTTTAGCTGGGGTAGCTGCCTTGGCCGCTTCCTTGAGCTTCGAGATGCGGTGGGTGATGGCTTTGGCACTGCATTCTGGGCAGGGGAGAGACGTCAGTCTTAGCACAGGATGGTCAAAGCAAATATGTAGGAGGTGAACTTGTTGACGCAGAGGTGAAGTTGGCGCGACGCAAACCGTCACATCTCGATGAAAGAGACAGGTCGCGTAACGAAAGACGAGAACAAAGACGAGGATACGTACCGATTCCCATTTCCTTCATCTTCAAGGAAACGGCAGAGTAGTCGGGCCTAACCTCGCTTGTAGCAAGAATGGACACAAACAGCTATGGGTTTGTTTTTGTCAGTTGGTTTCCTTTCTCAACAAAACGACGGTAACATGAAACGAGACGCGCAATCAAGGGACTCTAAGGGGGAACTCTTCTGCACGTACCTTCGCGTCAGCGTCGGCATCCCATTTGATAGGCATCTTGACGGAGGATGGATTGCTTTGTTTGAGGTGGTGTTGGATGAGAGGGGGTGTGAAGGCCGAGCGAAACAGCCGCGACGCGATTCAGTGGACCTGCGAGATCAGTGAGCGACGGCGCGAAAGACCAATACGGGTATGATAGACTGTACAAGGTGATGACGAGGTTTTCTGCAGTGATACGCGGATGTTTTGGTCGGTTGGGTGAGATGGTGTTGTGGGGGGAAAGAAGGTAGATCGGGAGAAGAGGGAGAGGGCGCAGGGTGTTTTTAACGGGTCAGGCAGGGGGGTCGAGTCAGGAAAGATGAAAAGACCGACATGTGCGCGAATTCTTGAGTTGAACAGGGACGTGAGAGGGAAGTGAAGCGAAGGGATTGTCGACGACGTGGTGAGGCAGATGAAAGATAGGACGAGGCTGAGCGAAACGCGGACAAATTCAATCCGATGTCCGACAAGGCTGAGATGTTTTCCTTGAACTTGGTCATATTCCCCGTGTCCTCCATCCTAATCATTCATTCTCCTAGCATTGGTACAGGGTTCTGGCCTTCAGCCGCATGTTCAAAGCCATCATTCCCAGGCCTGGTACAGAAAGTTCCAGATCGATGCCCGAACTCATCACTGGTCGATAATGGCCAGAGTTTGTCGATAACTGGATGTATCCAATATTGCAATTGAAGCCTTTGTCTCGCAACCTTCAGGCGGATTGTGTTGTGAACGGGAACCATTCGCATCTGCTTATGTTCATCCACCGCCAGCGAAGTCGCGGTCTCACTGCCCTGATTGACAGCTGCTGGACATAGACAAGACCCTCGGAGAGGAAGAGTTGATCCAACAGACCGAGGACGTCATCATCAAAATGCACACTTTTGCACTTTGGATAGAGCGCCGATACGCTTAACGCTCAACGCAAAAGCATTGCTGGTCCGACCAAAGATCATTCTAAACTCGCAAGGTCAAGCGGAACACTACTCCCCCTTCCTGCACGGTACCTTTTCGGAATCCCCGAGAACTGCCGGGGAGGAGGTAACTGTGTCTCGTCTTGAAACTTCCATCTATTGTCTTCGATTCTGGAATGCCCCGATCCACCCGGAGAACCAAACGAGCTTCCATTGGTAAGCGTGTAAGAGCTAGCATCCAACGTGGAATGTGTGGGTAGTTGAGATAGTCGTCGAGAATGTGGCGGTGTTACAGGAGATCCAGGAGAAGGGGGAGCGTCGAGGCCCGAGTAAGATGGTTGTCGACCAAACGCGGTAGTTGCAGCTTTGAGCGCGAGTGACGAGCCAGCGCCATTCGTGGACGGATGTGAGCTTGGTGGAGGAGGGGGGGTCGACCTGGATGGTGGCCCTGAGGGCGCGGAGGGCGGGAATGATGGAGGAGGCGGAGGAGGAGCCAAGGAAGGTGCTGAACTGCTCGGAGGCGGAGGCGGAGGCGGAGGAGGAGGAGCTGAAGGAGCCAGACTTGTTGAAGGAGGCGGCGGTGGTGGTGCTGGCGGGGCAGGGCTAGCAGCAGGCGGCGGAGGAGGGGGTGCCGGGGGAGGGGGTGCCGGGGGAGGGGGTGCCAGAGTCATCGGGCTTGATGATGAAGGCGGAGGCGGCGGAGGAGCAGGCGGGGGAGCGGCATTGCTCACCTTCCTCGCTGCTGGGGGCGGCGGCGGCGGTTTTCCCATCGCAATATTGGCCATGGACGACGGTTTTGCTAATGGTTTCGGCGGAGCCTTTTTGAGTTGAGCCAGCGGACTGGGAACGGCAGGCGCAGAGTCTGTGGAATGTGGGAGAGGAGGCCGGAATCCAGGTATGGGCGGAGCGGGCATTGAAGGTGGACGAGGTGCCGCTCCTGTCGGGGGTCGCGGTGCGCTCTGTGTTGAAGTCTCGGAGTCTGAGTGAGCGCCATCGAGTCCAGCGCCAGTATCGATGCCTCCCCGAGTCTTCTTCAGCTTTGGAATTCCCCCTGCGAACAAGCCCCCTAATTGAGGAGCGCCTCCCATAGCGAACGAAGAGTCCGCTCCTGTATCACTGTTGCTTCTCGCCCGGCTTCCAGTCGGCACGGGCGGTGCGAGGCCGCCAGGCGCTTTCATTCCTGGAACTGGTGGCGCTCCTGATATTGGTCCTCCTCCTCCGCCTCCAGACGCCTTGCCAACCATTGGCGCTGAGCGGTCGTTGGTGACTGCCTTCTTCAATCTGGCGCCTTTGGTAATATCTGATAATAACGCGTCCTGCATAGCGAGTCAGCACGTGGTTGATTCTGTTTACAAGCGTTTCCACCGCTTCTTATCGAGCCAATTCACAGAGCAATGAGAGATAACACACATACCCGGCCTTGGGCAACTGCTTTCGGAGGCGCTGAAGGGAGAGAGGATGCCGGCATAGGCGGCGGCGGTGGAGGACCTCCTCCCATCCCCGGAGGAGGTGGAGGGGGAGGAGGCGGCGGCGGCGGCGGCGGTGGAGCAGGCATGTTGCAGCTCTCTTCGTATGTATATGCTTTTTCTGACTCTTGCGCCGGCTCTCCCTCTGGTTCTCTCGCGGCCGGTCGATATTAGATGAGAGTTCGATTCAGTCAGAGGAGGTCGTGGGATAGCGTCGGGAAATGGAGGACGGGCTTCGTGGGAGGCAACAGCAATCGAGGCGCAAAGCGGCGATGGGACAGGCAGATATCATATAGTGCAAGGCAACTAGGCTGCACATTTGGGAGTTGCTGGAGAAAGTCCCTATTCCAGCTGCGTATTGAAGTTGGAGGAAGTTGGTGGATGTGGTTGGCGAGTGCCGAATGGAAACTCGTCATACGACGCGGCGGAGTCGTGCACTGATCTGAGGTGCACGTTTGGAAATCAACCACCAGACAGACTACTCCACCATCACCACGCGATGGAAATCGTCTATTTGTCGTCTATTGACTGCGATGACTACTTTGTCACCCTACCGAGAAAGGCTTCATCAGTCACTTCGCAGACGTCATAATTGCTCTGGGGACATTCGCAGGCAGCACAATGACATCTCGTGGACACGCAAGAGAAAAGGAAAGTGAATTCTATTCATTGCTCACAACCTTCGCTTCGTTTTTGCAGAGTACCTGATCCTGCCCACCCGAAGCCAAGGCATGCCAGCAACTTGCACAACAACTATTGAGTAGAACTCCCCCAAAGGACCTTCGAGTTTGCAACAGACTTGGTACAGGCGGATCATTCGTATGCGTGGATTGGAGCGTTTTGTTTTTCACCCTAACAAGCTGGCTGCAGTGAATGTGTGAATGTGGGTTCTTTCTGTCGACTATGGAATGCCACTGCAGGTCTTGGAAGATTGTCTGGGGGGAGGTATGGATTTGCAAATTTGTCAAGGAGACGGTTCATCTTCGAGGCCAGGATGTGGCAACTGCGCTTCGATCGACACATATGCGGGAACAGCACAATCAGTTGTGGCCAGCCTTGCGGAGAGAGTTGCTCAGCCACTCGAGACCTTCGTAGAGACCATCGCCGGAGGTAGCGCAGGTAGATTGGATGTACTGCGTGCGTGTCAGCTAGTGTGATCTGCTCGATACTTGAATTCGGGTACTTACCCAGGCCCGTTGTCGGAGGCTGTGAAGGCCCAATTTGTCGGTGATTTCGGCGGCGTTCATGGCATTCTAGAGGACAATTAGAACCCGACTTGGATAGAGGGATATACAAAACTTACAGGAAGATCCTGCTTGTTGGCAAAGACCAAGAGCAGAGCATCACGCAGCTCATCCTCGTTAAGCATGCGTTGGAGTTCCTCTCGCGCCTCGACAATACGATCTCTGTCGTTGGAGTCGACCACGAAGATGATGCCCTGGGTATTTTGGAAGTAATGCCTCCACAGAGGGCGAATCTTATCTTGGCCACCAACGTCCCAAACCGTAAACTGGATGTTCTTGTACTCGACGGTCTCGACGTTGAATCCTGCAGACAAAGAGGTTAATTCATGAGGATGCGGATCGAACAGGTCGCATTTTACCAATTGTGGGGATGGTGGTGCTGCGCCAGTCAGTCAGTCAATGGATTCCAATCGTCGGACTCGAAGGAAGAGCGCGAGGCTACTTACACAATTTCACCGAGCTTGAGCTTGTACAAGATGGTCGTCTTTCCAGCAGCGTCGAGACCGACCATCAAAATTCTCATCTCTTTCTTCCCCCATAGCCTGTCAAACAGCTTTGAAAATGCGAGACCCATGATTGCGATTCAGCTGACGAGGCGGCGGAAAAGGGATGTGATGTGAGGCGGTCTGCGATGGCTGGTCAGCTGGGTGGACTCGGAAAGCGGGCCAGACACGTCGAGGAGACTGTAATTGAGCGAGGAAGGCCGCAAGATCGCGAGGCTCGAGGATTGGGGCGCCTTGAGATATAGCAGAGTACAATCTCGGAGGCACCCTTTCCTAGGCGGCAGGCATGTGTGGCCACCTTGTCCTCGCGGGCGTGCAACCTCGGATCGGGCAGCTGGGTTGGAGCGGCTTACCAAGAAGAATCAGAGACACTATTCCTGGCGTAGGCGCAGCAAAAGAGTGTCGATATTGCAACGGGAATAATGGTCACGGTTGCAGATGGACGATGGGCGACGGGGAGGGACGAGATCAAAGGATGGAATCGCAGTCGACTTGACTGCGCCAAGACCCCAGGCGAGGGAAGTTCAAACTGTTGGTCGCGGCTTGGGACTTAGTTACTCGTACGACCTAGCGCGCACTTTGGATATCAGCCAGGGACAAGACCAGCGCTCCGGCCACTTTAAGGGGAAGGGGTATTATGGATCACTACTCGTACATCAATCAACTATCAACTGGCTTCAATGTCCGAACTGGCTTTCACAGATGTCATCAGCGGTGATTGACAACCCTAATGCTGAACACTGTCCCGTCACTTTACGTCGAGCACGTGCGAAGCTTTCCATAGAGATTAATGGCATTAATTGCCTGCAAAAATAGGAGAGGTCGGCCGTGGTTCTTTTTTATCGCTTCTCCACCTATAAATCAATCCTCAGCATCGTCGCGGTATACGTTCGCCCCTCTTTTTCGACCTGCTCATTCGGATCGACAACCCAAAAACCCAGCTTCTGATACAGCCGTAAGGCGTGGTCGTTGCCATGTCTGACACTCGTGTTGCAGCAGCGTAGAGCACCGTTTCTCTTCAGTGAGTTGTTCCTGACAAAATCCAGTGTTGCCTGCACGAGGCGTCTTCCCTGGCCGTGGCCCCGGACGTCCGGCTCAATATAGAGCGCTGCCATCTGCCACTCAGATATTGCTGGAGCGGCTTCCTCGTTGCGGTCCGGTGCAATGATGACCACGAAACCAACCCATTGGCTTTGTAGCAAGGTCGACTGGGCTGCGTTCGGGGGATGGTCCGGGTCAGGGCGACAGAGGACAAGGTGAACAGCGCGAGCATCCTCGAGTCGCTTTAACCAGAACTCCTGAGGCTGGTTTACCTCGCTTTCGTATTTGGAGATGAAGCTGCCATTGTCGTCTTTGAGGCTTTTGAGGCGAAGAGCCTTCAGTCGAGCAGAGTACTCGAGCAACGTGTCATGATCGGGGGTAGGGATGGGTACGGGCAGAACAGAAAAGGACTCCATTGGAGGGTTCTGAGAAAGATCGAACCTGCTGGGTTGGAACATATGCCAGTATCCCAATAGTCGCAGAATAAATGAGAGGAGAGTAGGCAGAAGCCTGTTGTGAAGGGTCACCAACTCATATCAAGTTTTGCGTCGACTCTCGCTTAGAGTGAGTCATTCCAGCCCTCGATCTGCCGCAGTATGAAGGGAGATACCTCAAAAACTCTCGACTCTTTGTGCACCCGAAACAACAGACCGCAATGGCAATCCCCACGGTCAAGCTTCAATTCTCGTCAAGTAGGATGCTAGAGACAAAGCGAACTTGATGATTGTACCAGAGTAGGTAGAGAGTACGATACGTACCGCGCTCTTAGGCGACAAGCGAAAAGAACCAATCAACGAGGAGATCTGCTTTGGCTATCGCGCTAAACCTGATATGGCACTAGTGGACTGAAGACTTGGCGATCCTCACACATCGATTTTTGTAGAGCCGCAGTTTCTCACCCACTTGAACTTTCCTCTTCTTCTCTCCAACGTCTCGCGCAGTGCCTCACCATAAGGATCTAATAAATTCTTCTGGAAGACTGTCCTCAAAATGTCGAAAATCACAGTCGGTAAGTTGTACCCTCTTCACACGCCCAGTTACCGTCAAAAGGGATTGCTCGCTGACCAGGTTTTTGCCCCTCTACAGCCGGAGTGCGCCAGAACGTGCAACAACTTCTCGACTACTCGTTGAACGAGAAGAAGCGAAACTTCCTCGAAACCGTCGAGCTCCAAATCGGCCTCAAGAACTATGATCCCCAGCGTGACAAGCGTTTCTCGGGAACCATCAAGTTGCCCACCGTTCCTCGCCCGAACATGTCCATCTGGTGCGTACCGCCACCTTCTCTCCCTACCATTCCGGCGCACAGTGTTGGCCGGATGGGAAAGGGAAGGGAAGAGATAAGAAGAGGGAAAAGGAGGCTAACAGAATATGTACAGCGTCCTCGGTGACCAGCACGATATCGACCGAGCCAAGCACCACGGCGTGGATGCCATGTCGTCCGACGACTTGAAGAAGCTCAACAAGAACAAGAAGCTGATCAAGAAACTGGCGCGCAAGTACGACGCCTTCCTGTCCTCGGACAGCTTGATCAAGCAGATCCCCCGTCTCTTGGGCCCCGGTCTCTCCAAGGCCGGCAAGTTCCCTACCCCGATCTCGCACGCCGAGGACCTCAACGCCAAGGTCATCGAGGTCAAGTCGACCATCAAGTTCCAGCTGAAGAAGGTGCTCTGCATGGGTGTCGCTGTCGGCAACGTCGGCATGACTGAGGATGAGCTGATCTCCAACATCATGTTGGCCATCAACTACTTGGTCTCCCTGTTGAAGAAGGGATGGCAAAACGTGGGCAGCTTGACCATCAAGGCCAGCATGAGCCCGCCCAAGAGATTGTATTAGATTGCACATCTCGGTCTGTGGCGGTGGCTTCTGAGAAACCTGGGGGCTTCAGTCTTGTGCTGATGCCTGATCGTGATGGAACGCAGTTGAGTGGGCAAGGTCAAATGTAAATACTGCTCAGCGCGGCAAGACAAAATGAAATTCCACCGTTTGATCTACCAAGAAAAGATCCGATCATTTACCGTTATCGTTTTTCTCATTTCACCCCCAGTAAAGTCATTCCGCATTCTATTATAGTACACTGCTCTTCTACTACGTATTACTTTACTGCATGCCTTCCATCAACTCGGTCTTGTCAAGGATCATCTCTCTCAACCCACACTCATCCCGCAGAGTCTGCCAGTCCGGCCCATGTTCCTCGCCCCATCTGAACTTCTCCTGAAAGCCCCAAGCCAAGGCGACGCGATCCAAGAAGGCCCGCTCCTCCTCTCTCAGCCAGCGGGACCGGAGCGCCGTGCCGGGCCTCCAGACCACGCGCTGCATCTGATCGTTCCACGTCGTGAGGGCCACGAAGCCGATCGTCGACAGTGTGCCGATATAGGCCAGCGCGCCCGCGATGGCGGTGTATTTCGACGTCTCCATGTCCATTGTGTTTTGCCAGTGAGCGACCCAGTCTGCGCCGGCGTACGCGACGAGGGGCAGCCCGCTGACGAGCAGGCCGGGGACGCCTGCGCGGCGGATAATCTTGTTCGTGTGGAAGGCCGGCGCGGCCACGGTGGTGTCGACGATCGCAAGGGCGAGGGCGAGGTTCTTCTTCAGGATCGCGGCCTCGAGCGCGGCCTCGGCCAGGTTGAGCGGGATGGCATACTTGGGCATGCGCGGCCAGGGCGTCGAATATGTGACGGGCTGCGACTTCGGGTCCGGAATCATCTTGTTGGCGTACATGTCGAAGATCTCCGGGAGGTATTCCGGTTTCCCCAGCAGACACATGATCCGTACGTAGACCTGCAGCGCGCCTTCCGAGATAAACACCTTCGGGTCGCGAAGCAAGTTGTAGGCCAGCTCCGCCACCGTGTTGGCCGCGTCTTCCCGGAAGGCGATCGACATCTGCTTGTCCGGCACGAACATTGCCTCCGAGTCTCCTTCGCTCAGGTCGTGAAGTAGCGCATCTCCCCCGAGATCTCCGCCTTTCCTTTCCTGCGCCATCTCTCGCGGTATCCTGCTCACGCCGTGTACCAGAGTATTGGAGAACGAGAACATCTCCATGAGAGCTTCCAGGACATCGACCTGGTCGGCCGCGGCATTCTGAGATTGTATTTGCGCGACAACTTTGCGGAACGACTCGAGTCTCTCGGAGGGATCGAACGTCTTGAGAGGTAGGCCGTCCGCAACGTCGTTGGCGGCGCCTGCGGACGAACTTCTGGTAAAAGCCGTGGCTTTGTGTGCTAAATGGACCGTTTCCTCAGGTGCAGGCGCACCTTGTCGTCGAGCCGGCCACGGCACCTGTCTCCGTGACTTGGGCAGAGTTTCTTGTTTCGACGCATTCGTCGCTTGGGAAATAAATCTTCGGCGATGGTGTTGGAGGGTGGAGAGCCTTTGACACGCATGGCATACGAAGCCAGCTCTCCTCGGAAGTATCGTAGCCATAGCAGCTGCAGCTGGGGTTCGTCAATGCAACTAGTTAGACCTCCTTCGCAGCGAGAACAGATCTATCCAGGCATTCAGATTGAATCGTCTCGAAGTCAGACGATTTAAAACGGCAGAATATCGGCTGCATTGCTCGCACGTGATTTTTAGTCACGTGACTGGCCCCCCTTTTCCAGGGCGTCATCAACATTTCCAATTCTACATCCACCATTACTTCGAAATATGATGAAAGGAAGAGTTGGCAAGCGATCGAATTGCTGTCAAAGCAGATTTCCCATTTCCTTTCGAATAAGGCCTTTGGCTCAGCATCAGATCCAAGCCTGTTCATGAAGTCATATTCCCCCAAGAAAGGACTTCGCCTATGCTTGGAGCTTACCCCTGACTTGAGACCTCCTTTCAACGAGTGAAGCCTTCAATCTTCTCCAGTTTCGCATACTGCAGCGGCTGTCGAAGCATGTTCTGTTCGATGTTGTCCTTCCTGACTTGCTGATGATGGTCCAAGCCCATCCTCTTCTCGAACTGGCTCATGTCGTCAAGGCTGTGCGAGGTAACCCAGATCAATATAGGAACAAGAAGTTTGAAGGGTATAACATCAAGTGTCCGACAACATCTACAAAGCAATATCGCAGACTATGGTCAAACGCTCACGATCACATGTTGAACTTACTGGATAAGAATAAGGTAATCGGTGATGTCCTTGTTTTCCCCCTGGTTCAAGATACGATAGATATCGTAATTTGAGACCCAGGGCTCCTTCTCCTTGACCGCACTGGTCATTTTGGTGATCGTTTCTTCGACGCGGCCTTGTTTGTCCGCGTTGGGACGGAGAACGACAAGGACATTGGGTTCGCTTGAGGCCATCTTGGTCAGATAGGTTGCGGTTGGCTCTCTGTTGATATTTCCCAGGCTTGAAGATTCTTTTGCTTCAGCAGGGAGATGAGTAAGTTGAACGGGCAAAATGTAGATGGTTGGATTTCTCTTGCGGCTGAATGAAACGGGGGCAGCTGGAGAGTGGGCAATGCTGACATATATACCGCGAACCGGCCCTTGTTGTCGACCTCATCAGGCTGATTCTGTGCAAAACACCAGATCTGGTCTTCGGTGAAGGAGAGGGAGCACTCGTGATTCACACAGCAGGCTATACGGAACACAGGGAGCGAACATCTTGTGATCCCTGGCTCCAGGGCTCAGCTCGTAAACTTGTCGCGTATTCCTCAGGTCATCATCACAAAGCTTTGCATGAATACGAGATCAAGAGCCGCAGCCTAACGACAACTCGATGATTGTCCATTCAGAGCGCCGTGAGGTGGAAGATGTTGATTCAGCTGCAAACCGCGCTCTGTCAAAAGTCGCGACCTGTATTTGAGGCTTTGCACCGTTCCAATTGTGAAGGCGGCTAGAATACGAGGAACAGGCTGAGGCTCCATTCAACTTATCCTCGAGGTCAGGGATCTGCAGCACTTCGGTACTGGTCCTTCAGAGAGTCGACACTTGTCCTGGAATGTTAGCCAGGGTACTGGTGACGGGGCCCCGATAGCCATGCGCAGGCCTCATTCCAGAACTCGCGACAGCCTTCGCCGTGCCGTCCACGCAGGGGCAGATAGTTGTCGGACAGAGTCAGGACCTCGCCCCAACACTCCTCAAGGGTCTTCACTGGGCTTCCGCGAAGCTGCTCAGTATACCAACGACGTAGAAAGCTCCCACGCGCTGTATAGCCCCCAAGGATAGTGACCCAGAGCAACAGCTCGGAAGATGTTTGCCAGTAACCCAGCTTGTCACATTCATCGATCACCATTGTCAGCTTCCGAGAGCTATTCTCGTGGAAGGGCCCAATGACTGGTAACGGCTCGAGGCATTCGGTTAGATATACTATGACAGCGATTCGACATAACTCCCACAGGGGTTCTCTGCCATGCCCCAGTGAGAGGGCTTGATGCTGCAGAACGCGCCACGTGGCGACTAGTTGTCTAAAGTCCATTCCGGAAGCGTGGCCTTGCAGAAGCGCGCTATAGGCTTCGACTAACGCCAGGGTGTTCTCAAGCACTGCAAGGAGACGGGAGCCGTTCTTTTTGCGTCGCAGGAACCGAAACCCCTGGCAGGCGAGGCCTGCTTGCTCACTATTCTCTCCGGTCTGTCGTTGTCGGAGGCCTTTCAGGTGAGCCATGGGCGGAAAGAATAAGGGGAACGTGGGTTTCTTGAGAGCGTTCAATGCGGCCGTAATGTCAATTCTGACCTGTCAGCGGAGACCTCAGACCCCCAAACCAACGGAGCGACATACGTGAAGATGATTCCTTTCAAAGAGTCCATTCCAATGCTTGGAAGACCGCCTCTTTGTTTTGTGAGAGACAGCAGTGCTTGGAGGTGGCTCTTTTCCCAGGTCTTACTGCCATAGTACTCATAGTCCTTGAGTTCTCTCCCTCCTCGAACAGTGTGTCCCTGCACATCGCGAGGAGGCCCGTGAATAGCCAGCATGGCTATTGCTAAGAGCATTTCATCCGGGAAATCGGTTGTGGGATCAATCATTGCCTCTCGAAGCAGTCTCAAAGTCTCGTGATAGGCATTGATGCGGAGGAGGTTGGTTGATGAATCAGTGGCACCGAAGAAATAGCTGTATGATGCCCCGGCATATATCACGGCTTGTAGCAGATAGGGGATTTGTTGCGCACTCATAACGGTGGCCGCTCTCCAGCTGTCCACATCTTGTTTCTCGCTCGACATGGCGAACGAGGGCCAGAGATCAATGGTGGCTAGAACTTAGCTTGCTGCCTAACCTCCGGATATTTTCAACTTACCAAATTGAAACATTGTTTGAGATAAGCCGGAAAGGTTGGTGACGCA
The DNA here is from genome assembly GCA_001599775.1 of Exophiala alcalophila. Classification (NCBI taxonomy): domain Eukaryota; kingdom Fungi; phylum Ascomycota; class Eurotiomycetes; order Chaetothyriales; family Herpotrichiellaceae; genus Exophiala; species Exophiala alcalophila. The sequence goes on along the minus strand of BCHY01000005.1, from coordinate 1,368,641 downwards.
AAAGGCATCGAAAGGGTCGAACTGGCTTCCACCGAGACTGGGGCCCGGCGAAATTGATACTCGCTGTGGCGACCGGGGGTAAGTCACAGATGTTGCTTTTGGCTGGCGGATGGGCTTTTCGGAAGCCTTGGAGGTAAAGATCACACGGGGCAACCTAGGCGAAGGTCTCTTTCTTTGGTATCCCACATGAGCCCCATGTTGCTGCGGAGGAGGTATCTGGTGTTGGCTTTCTGATTCTGGGTGTTCGTCATCGGTCCAAACGCATCCAGGGGCGCCGGGCTCTTGGTTGGGTGTCATTGAAGGAAGCTGTCCGGAGAAATTCGAGGATTCTTTCAACGTACAGAAGAACCTATCTCGACCGGTTGCCGTGTTGGAATTGACTGCAACCAACAAGGCTCATTTCCGAAGCCGGAGCTACCAGGATTGCGCCGTTCTTTTGCATGGCACCCTGGGAACAGCTGAGTCCGTTTAGCAGATACGGGCAGGGCGTGCTTTTTGAGGCTGCAGAAGGAACGGAGGGAGCTTCTCCCCTTCATTTCTTGGGAAAGCGGAGGTTTTCACAAGGCTCTTTGCGCAGCACCTACCCAGGGTCTGCCATTGGAATGGTTCAGAGATACTATCCCTGACCTTGCCGGCATAGGTCATCGAACAGTAAATGGACGCACATGATACGATATCCAGACCACTCTCTTCGCAACAAGCTTCGAAACCTTTGCCGTGCGTAGAGAGTCTAGACGCAGGCCCGCACTCCCAATACGAGCTTAGCCGACTGAGACCGGCCAGAATCACAGCAGGGCGAGGAAATATGAGGCGATGGCTGAAGCTTGCGTTTGGGCTTGAATGGATCCAATAATGAGTTGTTCCCGTGGCATCCGGACCCCGAGGATGACTCGAGGCTTCGGCCATTCGCTGGATGCCTGTCCCGAAAGCCTCGGGCAAGGGTGCGAAGAGGCTGAACGCAGAGGTTCATCAATTCTCCCTTCAAAGCGGAGAGTTTGGGGTGGTGGTTATTGAGCCGCATCGGATTCAAAGCCATAATTTGGGTTCGAGCAGATAAAAAGGAGGGCAGTGTTTGTAGATAAAGGAAGATGAAATGTTGGGAATCGGAAGATGGAAATGAAGTTGAGGATGCTCCTCCTGTCTCCATGATCTACCGTAGAATATATGTACGGAGGGGCATACGACACGCCTCCACAATCTTTATGCTGGCTTCATGAAGCTCCATGAACTTCCTCCATCTATTAAAGGGAAGAAGTAACCCGCCAGTCGACTATTGGAACCCGACCTTCCATTCGTCTAAGAACCCTTTGAAATACCCCTCTTGATCTGTGGCGCAATAAGGTCAACGACGCTCTCAGCGGTATTCGGAAAGCGCCATAATGCCACCTACTCTCCCTCCCCCGTCCGCCATCCCCATATCTGTATTCAAACATGCCCTGAGCCTGTATCCCGCTCTGGTTGAGAGCGTATACAAAGCTAAGCTTAAAGATCCGAAGAAGGTCTCAGATGCTCTCAAGCGCGATGCATGGCGGTTTGAGGAGCTGCCATCTGCTCTTGATACTCTGAAGGCTTCCAATGCGAGCCAAGGTCTGGCCGCAGCGTCTGACACCATGACCGATTTGAAGGAAGGTGGCTTGACGAAGGATGCAGTCGAGAGGCTGGTACAGTGGAAGATGTGAGTGTTCTTATCAATTCTGCTTCAAAAATCGCGCCCTCGGAAGAAACCCGGACAATCCCCAAATGGGCCTATATGAGGTGACTTGGCTGTCTGTCGGCGGATCATTGCAATTTGTCATCTTTCTGCTGGCCATTTATTTCAAGTCTAACACTGTCCGCGAAGCACTCACGGTCATTCACGGCCCTTCCTGCCCGCAATGGTGCGCAAGAACGACGGCTTGGTGGTCCAAACACAGACATCTCTCGCATTCGAGAAGCTATCATCATCTTCTTCATCACCTCCGACAAAATCGACACTCGTCGCGGCCCTCGATCTGGTCTGCAAGCTCACCGGCATCGGGCCAGCCACGGGGACACTAATCCTCACTATCTATGACCCCGTTCACATTCCCTTCTTTCAGGACGAAATGTTCATGTGGTTTTTTCCCAGCTCTAGTGGTGACAAGCTAAAATACAGTCAAAAGGAATATTTGCAGCTGCTCGAAGCCGTATCTCCGGCGTTGAAGAAGCTCGATGTTCCGGCGGTTGAGTTGGAAAAAGTGTCCTTCGTCCTGGGCCACATGGAGAAGCTGGATGAATCCGCACGACAGGGATTGGAGGACGCGTTGAAGGGGGCTCTACCTACCGGGAACAACTCTGGGTCTGAGGACTCCAAGCCGTCGAATACTGGTGTACCCTCGGTTCCATCAGAGGACACGGCGAATATTCCTAAGGGCAGAAAACGAATGGCCAAAGCCGAACCAGATGAAAGCACGGGTACTCAGCCAAAGCGAAGATCACAACGCAACAGATAAGCACACGGATTGAGTTGCGAGCCGAGGGGCCCACATTCCATTATGGATTACTATTTTGTTTCCATGAGTTTCCAAGCCGTCCGAATAAGTGGCCAACACGAAAGGTCTCTCTCCCCCGCAAGATGATATGGTGGTGTCCGCTTTTCCTCCTCTTACAACATGAGACCAAATCCAGCGATGGCCAGCGCGAAGATGCTTCCTCCCATCTCCAAACCCGCTGCGCCATTTCCGGAGCTTCCAGTGGCGCTGGCACTCGCCGAAGCTCCTGAGCTGGATCCAGTGGCAAAGCCAGTGTGGACCGCGGTTTCGGAAGAAGACCCGGTTGTGGTCGCGGACGAGGAGCCGCTGCTGGTGGTAGAAGCAATACCCAGGGTGGTGGTGGTGCCGTAGACGGAGGCAGCGCTGCAATACTGTTCCCGCTGCTGTTGGACCGTGCCCACACCGGGGTCGGTAGGGCAGTTGTTGTAGCAGGTCAAGAGATTTTGATACTGCGTGCAGAGGCACGAGTAGTCTGTCTGGCTGCAGGAGTTGACCTGGCCCTGGATGGTGGCGAGGCAGGCATCGAGAATGCTGTTCGGCTCCGCGGTTAGCAATCGGAATTCGGTATTGAAGGCACACCATTCGGGTCCGACTCACTTTTGAGCAGCGCAAGAAGAGCTCGTGGTGGAAGTGACAGCGGAGGACGTGGGGACTTGAGCCGCTGCAAGGGAGGCAATGGCAGCCAGGAGAATGGTAGTGTACTGCATCTTGTCGTCGGAAGAGTAGGATATGCGAGCTTGAGGCGACTGTATTTACTTCAAGACAAGTCGCTGAAAAAAGTGCTGGACGAGGGTATGTGAACGAGAGTATCGAACGAAGAAAGACGACAGCTCTTGCTCCCAAGATCGTCACAACAAGCAAAGAAGAACCTGGAGATGGCTGGATACCCGGAGGAGACACCGCGACGTTGCACAGAGAGAGAACAATAAATAGATATGCAACACCTACTTGCAGGCGACCCTGCACTGGGCCTGCAGGGCCAGGCCAGTTCCACGCCGCCGGCTCCACCACAAAGAGAAGGTTCAGGTGTTGGAGGGTACAGCCGGTGCCCGCCCGTGGCCATGGAATGATTTGCTTGATTAGCATCTCATCTAAAGAGTCCGGAGGCGCTGCTGTGGGGAAGGACCAGCACCCACAGGATCAAAGAGTCAAGGATTACGGAGTCAAGGACCACGGACGACAGTCCCCAGGCGTACGGCTTCGGCTGCCACGGTGGGAGCCACATGAGTGAGACATGCCGGCATCGAGGGCGCCGGAAAGCGAGACAGGCTGGACGCCACGCGTAGGGATCGAGCGACACAGCGCCCGTGGTGCAGTGTTCACACAACTTAGTAGCTGAGCTGAGTATAGCGTGACGCAAGGTTGGAACAGAGGCGTTTTATTCCAGGAGCAATGAAAGCTCAGTCCAGTCCAGTCTTTCATTGAGATAACGTCAATTCGGGGTCGTTCGTTCTCTGAGTCAGTCAGAGAAGAACACGCCGGGCGCGGAACGCGAACGCGGAGATCGATATTAGCATTACGCTAGTACAGTACTAGCTCCCCCTTTTGGGGATAGTATTGATCTTAATTTCCGCACCAATCACAGTCGTCTCCTGCACTTCTCCACTCCGGCCTCTCGTCAATTTGATGACAGTTGACTCCGCCCTTCCATTGCATCACGTACGCCAAAGTATCTTACGATTCTTTTTGGGGAGTCGAATACGAATCTGGCTTGCTGTATCATGGCATATTGATGCTTTACCTGCTGCAAGACTACCAGGCATGTGACACTGAAGACCATTTTGGCAAGAGCAGGACCTTGCTACAGGCCGGCATCCTAAAGGCATCTCTATCTATCTCTCTTGATCAATCTGTGAGCTATCTGATCTCAGTCAAGATCTCGGTGTGCCAGCTTCATCCTTTGCTAGTCTGAGGCAACCATGATTCGCCACCGACCAGCACGCCTAGCTGGCCTGCACGGAATCGGCGTAGACAAGATGGGCACAATCGCCGACCAGGCGAAAGACGGCACAGCACAGACCGAGACGCTTCTCCGTCTGGAAAACCTAGATGTGGACATTCCCCCAGACGACGTCGTGAAGGCGATCACCTCCGCCGCCGCCGGCAACGACGACGACAATAGCTACCTCCCTTTCCTGGGCCAATTGGAGCTGCGCGACGCCGTTGCAGAGCATGTCAGCGCTGTTACTGGTGGCGCGGCGGTGTACAATGGAGAGGAGAATTGCATCATCACAGCCGGAGGGTTGAGCGGCGTGCTCAACACTTTACTCGCAACAGTCGAGGATGGCGATGGGGTTCTTATGATGGAGCCTGCCTATGCCGGTTTGCTCAACCGGGTGCGCCTCGCGGGCGGTGTGCCCAAGCTGGTGCCTTTCCAATTCACTCCGGGGGAAGCTTGGGCATTGGATCGCGAAGCACTTCGTCGGGTGATGGAGGGGTCCCGCATCACCACGATGGTCCTCATGTCCCCCTGCATGCCGACTGGGGCGTACCTGAATCGCGAAGATTGGAAAATCATCGCGGAGCTTTGCGTCAAGCACGACATCCTCGTGATCCTCGACACCGCCATGGAGCGCCTTCTCTTCGACGATCTGCCCGTCATCCATCCTGCCTCTCTGCCCGGGATGGCCGAGCGTACCATCACCGTGGGCTCGGCCTCCAAGGAGCTGCGCATGATCGGGTGGCGCGTGGGCTGGATCGTTGGGCCGAAGAACCTCATGCAAGACATCGGCCTCGTGTCCATGGCCAACGTGGTGGTCCCCGTGGGGATCGCTCAAAGAGCGGCCAGAGCGGCCCTCGAGAACTCAAAGACTAGCCTCGAGCATTATGTCCACGAACTGCAACTCCGGCGCGACTTGTGCATGCGAGAGTTGAGCGGGTTGCCCTTTGGCAAGCCCCAGGGCGGATGGTCTTTGCTTGTCCGTGTTGACCAGCTGGGTTGGAACGCCGAAGACGCAGCTGCGTCGCTGTTGAGGGCCGGTGCGTGTGTCACTCCCATGACAGGTTGGGGCGGCGATGATGATCAGGCGCAGTACATTCGCATTGTGTACTCGAATGAGCCACGGGAACGGCTCGCTGAACTGGGACGCATCGTGAGACAGGCACTATTGAAGTGATCGAACTACCTACCTTCTTATACGGAACAATATAGCAGATCACAACTCACCTGCTGGGTATTCCTGCTGGATGGAAAGCGTTGGCTTTGACGATCTTGTCATATATCGAGCATGGCGTATGTATGTGTATAGGGCAAACCCCATAAGTCGGTGTTCCCGCTCCTATACCGCCCCCAGGGGTTGGTGATCATAGCGGAGCGGAGCGCGGACTTTCGTACATCACCGCCGGGAAGGGCCTTAACAGGCGGGTGGATAAGCGAAAAACTGTCTTATTACAATGGGTTCATCACACCCGTTGACTGTCCACGGCTATCATATCCATTTCTTGTTTTTCCCATCAAACTTGAAACTGGATCCACTCCCGCTGACATCGTCACTGACTCGTTAGCTTTTCTTTTTCCTCCAAATCCTTATTTCCTGTATGATTCCCCAACCATTATCCCTACGGATTTTGGCGGAACGCACAGTCACTGTCAGGATCCGGGCGTGGTCTGAGACCTGAAGATTCAAGTTATTGGTGGATTCAACCGACCCGCCGGATCTCGCTTCCCTATCGATTAATTCAGAAATCAAAATCAGAATCAAATGAGCACCATTCGGCTTCTTGAATCCCAAAGTTTGGTCTACTTCTGAATCACCAAACGCGCAACGGTCTTGCTCCCGAGAAACTGTCTTGATCAGCCATGGCAGCTGCCGTTCGGAGCAGCACAGCAAGTCTGAAGAAGGCGCAGGAGCAGCAACAGCAGCAGCAGCAGCAACTTCCCACCAGAGGCGACAGAAGAAGCAGCAGTAGCATCGACGACGCGCCCAGATTATCAGTCGACTCCAATCTCGACCTCGAGAAGGGGGACACATTTTCTGACCTATCCGACGCCCCTACCGCCGACTCCAATACCGTGCAGCCTACAGGATCGCGGCTCGTGAGCAGGACCCGATCACGAACCGATGGCTATTCCGCCTTCAACGTGAACGAGGATGATTACGATTTCGAGAAGGCTTCTAGGGGGGCGACGGCGACGGCGACGGCGCCCGGCCCAGGTGCGGCTCAGAAAAGTCCTTTTGAAGTTCGATGGGAGGGCGTCGACGACCAGGAATGTCCACGCAATTTTCGCAAATCCAGGAAATGGCTGATTGTCTTGATCACGTCCACGACATCGCTATGCGTGTAAGTCACTGTCCTCCAGGCCAGCAATGCCCCCGTTTCCGCCCACTGCCGCTGACAATTGAAAACAGAACCTGTACTTCCTCAATCTACACAACGATATACGGACAGCTCATGGACGAGTTCAACTGCTCGAGAGAAGTCGCTACCGTGGGCCTCACTCTGTTCGTGCTGGGATTGGGCATTGGACCTATGCTTCTGAGCCCGCTTTCTGAAGTACGTACAGTTTATCTATCTACTAATCCACGGTGGAAGTACCCTTGAGACTGACATTCCTTACCTTACTTAGTTCTACGGTCGGAGACCTATCTACGTCACCTCTCTGGTCTTCTTCCTCATCTGGCTCGTCCCCTGCGCTGTCGCTCAGAACATGGCAACCATGCTCGTTGGTCGATTCTTCGACGGATTTGCCGGAAGCGCCTTTCTCGCCGTGGCTGCAGGCACGATTACAGACCTGTTTAAGCCGCAAGATATCGAGTTCCCCATGATGATCTTCACCATCTCCCCTTTCTTGGGACCTGCCCTGGGTCCCGTCATGGGAGGGTTTATTGACCAGTTCAGCAGTTGGTATGATCATCACAGCCCCTCTTCCCACATGATACTTACTGATTGTCCTCATAGGCGGTGGACCTTCTATACCCTCCTGATTTGGACGGGCGTCCTTCTCGTGTTGATTGTATTTCTCGTCCCGGAAACGTACAGCATGGTCCTGCTGAAGAAACGAGCGGAGAAGAAACGAAAACAGACAGGCGACGACAGGTGGTACGCTCCGATGGAGAAGATGGATCGAACAATCATGCAGAGCATCATCCATTCATGTTCGGTGCCCTTCAAGCTGCTCCTCTGGGAGCCCATGTGCCTGCTGATGTGCCTGTATTCTGCCCTCCTGCTGGGCATCGTCTATCTGTTCTTCGGCGCCTTCCCACTCGTCTTCGGAGTCAACCACGGCTTTTCTTCCTATCAGACCGGATTGACCTTCATCGCCCTCGGCATGGGCATGAGCCTGGGTGTCCTGACAAACCCACTTTGGCACAAGCATTATCTTCAGCTGGTCCAGCAACTGGAGGAGAAGACGGGTCAGAAGGGCATCGACCCTGAACCAGAGTTCCGCCTCCCGGCTGCCAAACTCGGCGGAATTATCGTGCCAATCGGTCTCTTTTGGTTCGGATGGACCACGTATCCAAGCGTGCACTGGATCGTTCCCATCATTGGAAGCGGCGTTTTCGGATTTGGGTTTGTATTCCATTCCCCCTGAACGCGTTGAAATTTTCCTGACGCCGGAGACAGGCTTTTCCTCGCCTTCAACAGCGTCATGAGCTTCCTCGTCGATGCTGTAAGTCCCATTCAACTCCAATACCTGATTACACCTCCCTACAGTATCAAATCACAACAGCCCAGCCAGCCCCTAACATCGCACCACAGTATCCCCAACACGCTGCCAGTGCAGTTGCCGCGAACTGTCTCGTTCGACTGACTTCCGCCGGCGTCTTTCCATTATTCGGAGTTCAAAGTACGTCTCCAGCAGCCTCAATCTGCTAACATAACGACGACAACTATGTCGTCTGTGTCTGTCTGTCCCATCGCTGACTCAAGAAAATCAAATCAATCAGTGTACGAAAATTTGGGGTTCCAATGGGCCTCTGCTCTGCTCGGGTTCCTTTCCGTCGCGTGCATTCCAATGCCGTAAGTTTGATCAATTTCACTTCATCAGAGGGTTCAGGGCAGTTTATAGCTGACCACCCATCGTGACCAGATTCCTCTTTTATCGATACGGCAAGCAGATTCGGGCACGGAGTCACTTTGCTGAATAGAATAGAATAGAATAGAATGTGTGTTGTTTGACGGTTTTCAAACCCTGGGAAATTGGGCTTGTTGGTGCCGGATTGGCGTTTTAAAAGGTAAATGGTTTTGTGTTCCTTCAGCGTGGCGTTGGGGGCTTTTAAACGGATCATTGATGAATCTTTGATACCACTCTATTATCGGCATGAGAGCTGGGGAGCGGAGAAGAAGACAAACAGGTGATTGATGAATGTGGGTTTGTTCACCATAGTGAATAAAGGCGCCGGTCTAGAGAGTCGAGACCAGGGCTGGGATATGTTCTAAAGACGAACAGTATATAGATAGACTGACGATGATGCTGCTGCTGCTGCTGCTGAAGACGACTACAACGATAGAGATAGACACGGGTAATAATAACTTGAGGTAAGGAGAAAAATGTGGTCTCTATGAATTTGAGCAGTCCCAATCTCAGGTGCCAGTTGGCACAAGGCTGCAGAAGAAAAGGGGATGCAGGGATACAAGGATGCAAAGGGGGGAGGATCTTCAACCCACAACTGCCAACGATCAACGATCAACCCCTCCATGTAGTGTATCATGTATCATGTATCATGTATCATGTACATATGTACTGCATGCATGTCGGGTCAAAAGGTTCCCGATTCCCACTCCCCCCTCCCCGTCTTAGACTCTTGGTACGTGTCTATAACGATCCACGTACCGATGGACGGAAGGGATTTCCTTTATCCTACCACAAAGGACCCGCTAGTCCTCACCTACTTTGAGGAGAGAGAGACTGAGGGACAGGAAGATCCAAATCCTTGCAAGGGTTGTCCCCAGCATGGCAGGGCTGGTCACATCAGCACCGTCAGTCACGACGTGGATCTTCTCTCCTCTCTCCTCTCTCCTCTCTTACACACACGCGCACACATCATGCTTCCGAATATGGCCGGGTCCAATGAAGAACCCTGGTTAAGCAGCCTTTTCATATGCAAGAAAGATAGATAGGTGATTGTAGCTTGGGGTGATCCTGTTTTTCTTCTTCATTCTCCTATATTTCCCGACATGTCTATGCACAAAGCCGTTCCCCGGGCTGGCTGACCCTCAGTGAGATTCAGATCCACCCCGGGCCGGGGGTCTCCATCAGCTTTTCCCCAGATTTATTCTGTTTTGGGATCTCATCCTTTCATGCAGAACCAATGCTAGCGTGTCCAAGAATGAATGTCTGGTCCTCAGTTCTTTCCCTTAGCGCTTTCCACCTCGGCGAGACCCTCCTTCAGGGCATCGAGGGCCTTGTCGATTTCTCCTCTTGACTCATCCATGGTCGAGACGCCCATGTGTCCAAAACGAATGTATCTCGCCGCAATCTCCCGGTGCAGACCACCGGCGAACACGACGCCCCGGCTCATCAGCTTGGGCAGGATCTCCGGAGGGGTCAGGCCCTCGGGTAAATAAATTGCCGTCATGGTATTGGCTGCGTTTGCTGGGTCCTTCGCGAGCTGCTTCAGGCCCATGGCGGCCACCCGGGACTTGACATACTCGCTGACTTTGCGGTGTTGGGCGAAGCGAGCCTCGATGGGGATTGAGAGAACCTGCTTCAGGGACGCGTTGAGGGCCTGGATCAGCTGAGTGGGCGGAGTCGCAAAGTACATGGGCTTCTTGGACTCGTAGGCCTGCATGATCGGAAGCCAGTTCTTGAAGCTGGCGTAGTAGCTTCCCGGAGGGGATTTGCGGGCCTTGAAGACGTTCAGGGCTTTCTCCGACACCATCATTATCGACAGACCAGGGGGGCAGCCAATGGCCTTTTGCGATGCGGTCAAGACCACGTCGAGGGACATGTTGTCGAAGTGAATTTCCTCAGCGCCCACCGAGCAGACACCGTCCACCACGAGCAGGGTGTCGGGGGACACACGACGGATGAGGTCTGCTAGAGGCTGCAGCTGAGACAGTACGCCGGTGGACGTGTCGACGTGGGTGACGGTCACCGCTTTGTATTTCTTCTCCTTCAACGCAGCCTCGATCTCGGGCAGTTGCGGTCGGTCCCCAATGGGAGCCTTGATCTGTGTGGGATTCGCACCGTACGTCTTCAGGCAGTCGGCAAACGAGTCGGCGAAATAGCCAGTGTGTAGCACCAACACGTCTTCGCCGGGTTCCACAAGGTTGGCGGCCACGAGGTCCCAGCCCAATGTGCCACTTCCGGCCAGAACGAAGGGCTGAGAGCCCGGGTTCTTGGTCTGAAAGAGTTCGCGCAACTGGGCCAGAGTTTCGCCAAAGGTGTTGACGAAAGGTTGTCCCACATGCGACTGCGCATAATGGGACATGGCCTGGGAGACCTCATCGGTGATCTCAATAGGGCCTGGGATCAGGAGAGAAGGGTGGGCCGCCTGGGACGACATTCTGGCAGATGAGGAGGAAAACCGTCTCTTCTGGACCTGCGTCGGGGATCGTTGCACGAGTGCCGGCGGCGGGATGTGTTCAAGGTCGGCGGCGGCGGAGGAGGACAAGGAATCTCGCTCGACGGAGTAGGGAGTGTTGATGGGAGGATAGGACGACTGATGATGCTCTTCCAGGTGCCGGGAGATCAAACTCAGACGAGTTGTAGCTTGCGAGTAGGGGCGTGAAGGAGCCAGCTTGGAAGAGATGCCCGCGGGGGGGTTGATAATTGGGACGAGATGTGCGGGGCGCCGGCAGGCTGAATTGCGGGCAGCAAAGAGGCTTGAGTTTGAGTGGCTCTGAGAAATGCGGTGCGGCAACGGAGAGTACTGCGAGCCTGGTAGCAGTGAGGACGAGATCGACCGTGGGTGGCAGAGAGAAGCAATCCGCGCCGCCATTGTGCCCTTAAAATCTTTTGAGGATGACTGAGTCCTGCTCGTGCGACTCACACGTCTGGTCCACGCCCCAGTGGGTTCCTCTGTAACGTTTTGGCTGTTGGAGAGCAAATTGAAACAATCAATGCAGCGGCGGCGGCGGCTGATTTTTTTCACTTCCGGTCGTCAGGTCGTGTTCTCCGTAACATCCCCGACAGACAAGAGTTGGGTGGCAGCGAGGGGAGCAGCTGGCCAGGGGGGTTCAGAAATAGGGCATGCGGCCTGGGAGCCGGGTGGCGGGGTCTCGCCGTAGGGCGCGTGCCTCCCCAGGGCGGGCATGTTACTTAACACTCAGGCCTCGCCAGGCCTGGCACTGGGACAGTGCACTGTGGCAGCTTGGGAAAAGGAACAAGCGAAGCCAATGAGCGTGCAGCATTTGGTCAAGCCCAAACTACACGTGACTACGTGATTCTTCCGTCTGTTTGTGTCCACGTGACCCCGGCCGGAACGGCAAGTTCATCCGTCAAGTGTTATCAAGTCGACCGGAATAAATAAACCTCTTCCAATCCCATCTTCACCAACATCAACATCCAACTTCCCTACGTATTTGTGCTCGTCGTCTCTACTGCTCCCCATTCCGCCATCGTATCCTCCCCGTTCGGATGACTATTCCGCGAGAAGTGCACTTACGAAGGAACAGATTGACGGACGGACAGATCGTGCCGGAATGTCTTCGCATGCTTCCGAACAGGCAGCGCTGTGCTGTACCGGTCGCATGTCGTTGTCTTCAGCCTCGCCGCCGCGCCGATCATGATGCACTGATGCTGGCGTGCTCCGAGACCAAAACATGACAAGAAATATGCTACGAGTAGCTCCGCTTGATGCTCCTGGACCTCGCCTTGTATATGTACGTACAGATCTGCCTGCAGCCTCAGCGATGACCCTCAGAGATCTCTTCCGCAATGAACCGCGACTGGACGCAGACCAGTTCTCCACTACTATCAGGCAGGACACCTGGCCGTCATCGTAGCGAATACGCAAGCCCCAAGGAGAAGTGCTTGTTCTCACGTTGAATCGAGATCCAGATCACAAGATTACTCGGGTGAGTACTATTTGTACGTACAGTACAAGTCGGCGGTTGTGAGTCACGGTGGTGGCCTTGCGCTATCCACAAAAGGGGAACGTCAATGCCAGCGTACAGGAGTAGATGCACCACCACCTTTCTCTATATCAATCAAGGCGCACGGAGAGTATTGTAACTCCGGGCAGAGGATGACGACGAGTCAACAGTAGCTGCCTGTCCTGTTGCGGGAGCTGGTTGCGAGAGTTTGAAAGAGCGGGGAGGGGTATCTACCTACGTGCTACGTAGTACGTACTTACTCTACTCTACATCCGAGGCTGAAGCGCTGAGCCTGTCTGTGTACTACAGTTTACACCACTCATGCCATCACTACTGTACCACCTTGGCCCCTCTTCCTTGTCCTACTATAAAACCCAGAACAAGGTCACGTCGAAGCCAAAATGAACCACGGCCTACCTCTTCTGTCCAAGGTCAAGACGCGAGAAACGAACGGTTCGAAACACCCAACACCCAACACCAACATCCTGACCAGACCTGACATCCTTCCAACTGAACCACCATCACCATGTCTTCCACACTCACCCTCCACCACCTCCACATCTCGCAGTCAGAGCGCATCGTCTGGCTCCTGGAGGAACTCGGCATCCCCTACACCCTGAAGAGCTACACGCGCGACCCATTGCTGTGCCCGGCCGACCTTGCGGGCCTGACTGCGCAACAGACCGCGCCCGTCCTAACGGCCAGCAACGCCGTGACAGGCGCCGAGTTCAACATGACCGAAACCGGCGCCATCGCAGAGTACCTGGTCAACGTGCACGGCGGCGGACGGCTGACCTTACCGCCCACACACGAGAACTACGCCGAATACCTGTTCTGGTTCCACTTTGCGAACGCGACGCTCATGCCCGCGGTGATGCGCAAGATGTTCGCCATCATGGTCAACGCATCCCCAAGCAACCCGTTCGCCAGCGGCATCTCGGCACGCATCGACAAGTGCCTGGCCGCCATGAACGACAGGCTGGAGAAGACAGGCGCCTACCTGGCCGGCGACGAGCTCACCCTCGCAGACATCATGACCGTCTGGACGCTGACCACGGGCCGGATGTGGAGTTCCTTCAGCCTCGCGCCCTTCCCAGCCGTGCTGGCGTATTTGGCTCGCGTGGCCGAGAGGAAGAACTACGTCCGGGCGATTGAGAAGGCTGAGCCCGGGTTGGACTGGAAGGTAGGCTTGACGGCTGAAGGGCCAGAGCCGTTCCCTGCCTTTGTCGAGATCACGAAGAAGATGGGGGTGGATGTGTCCAGATTACGAGCAGGGTTGTGAGATGGAGATGGAGAATGACAAAGAGGCCGAGAGGGCAATACCTGTGATCCTAACGAAGTCCCAGAGTGCCGAGATAGATGTCTAGGCCATCACGAGTCAACGGCCATCGAACATGTGATGGTCCACGGGAGAGAGAGGTCAGGGGTAACTCGGGGGACGAAGGAGCGAGAGTTGTAGCAATGTTGAACATCACCACTCAATCTCGAGCCATGCAAGACACCCCGAGCAAAGCTAAGAAAATGAGAAAATGATATCACGCAAGATTAAAACAAAAGGACAATCCCAACTTCCATTTCGTTCCCACTCAACTTTTGGTACCCGTCTTTTTTTTTGTGTTTTTTTTGCGCGCTCATCAGACAGATTATTTAAGGTACCACCTTTCTTTTTGCTTCTTGACTGTGCGCTGCAGATGCTCTGGAGTGCAGTGAGTGCTTGGCGAATGTGCCAGACCGGAGGTGTGGTCAAACCTGTTCTCATACGAGTACCTTAGGTCAGGCACCTTGTAGGTAGTTACGGAGCACATGTACCGAAATACTAGTAGCCGGCACCCCTGGCATGTTTCCGTTAGAGGATACTACATACTGTATAGTAACTCCGTAGGGAGGGAGGTACAGTCAGTCATTGCTTTGTCCTAGATATGCATGTGACTATCGGACAGCAGTCTCTCGAGGCATTTGGGCGAGATCGGTACCGAGCATACTGTAGAGTACATAGGGATACAATGTTGCATTGCTGCTATCCAATATCTTAGGGGAAGAGAGTCGTCCCAGTCCCCCTACCTATGCATCCAAGAGACATTCGGCTGAAACGAATGCTTGCTTCAACAGGAGATGAATGCCTTTCCCCATGATGTGATGTGGGTATCCTGACAGAGAGAGGGGTCATGCCAAAAAGGGTGCTTCCGTCGACAGACAACTGGATGCCGCTATCACAGCAGCATCCGACCACCTGGGATATTCCAACAGCGATGCCCTCAACGAAGGCTCTGTCCCGTCCTTCACGACCCAAATATCACATCCAGCAAATACCCAGCCGCGACATCCCGACCGGGACTCTCCAGCATCCTGTACACGCGATTCCCGGACTTATTCCCCAACCAGTTCCCGCGGTCATGGGGAACCTCGCCGTCTGAATTGCGCCTGCGACGAGCTCGTTTGTCGCCCACGGTCATACCGCGCGTCCACTGGCCCTGCGTCTCGATGCGGATGTCCTCCGGGCTGCGCGCCGACGCCTTCCACCGGGCGTCGTCCTGCGTGAGCACGTACCAGATGCACAGCGGGTCGTGCAGGGCCAGGGCGGCTCCGTCGCCTTCGTGGCCGAGGTGCAGCCGCTCCATCTTCTCCAGCATCGGGGTCATGAACGCCGTCATCCACTGCGCGAGCGGGCTGCCCTCTTGCAGGTGCGAGGCGGCGTGCGAGGTGAATTGCCCGCGGCTCAGCATGTGGAATTCCGTGATGTCGAGAGACATGAGCGTCACTTTCAGTTGTTTGGACAGCTTGGGCGGGTACGGGGGCAGCCCGGCGGAACGTTCTCCTTCGTTGGGGACCGGCATCGTGGAGGCGGGGATTGGCGACGTGAGCGCGTAGACTCGCGCCGCGGCGTACGGGTCTGCGTAGACGTTGAATTCCGACACGGGCGTGACGTTGCCAATGCCATCGACCGTGCCGCCCATGGTGACGACCTCCTTGCACCGCAAAAAGGTCTCCGGGTCCTCCGCCGCGGCGAGGGCAAAGTTTGTGAGCGGGCCAATGGATATCAGGGTGATGGTGTCCGGTTCGTTTTCACGAAGGATACGGAGGATCTCCTTGTGTGCAGGGACGAGGGACGGGGTGAAGGACTGCGAGGGTTCCTCGAGATCCGTTTCCGCTTTTGCCTCGGTGGTGATGAACGAGTCCGCCGGCGGCTCTTCAAACAGCTTCTTCCAGCTCTCCTCGGGCGAGAAGTGCGGATGGCTGGTGTGCGTGCCGGCCAATCCATCGATGCCGTGGAAGTAGTCGGCGCTCTCAATGCGGTCCTGTAACGGCTCGTCCGCCCCGATGGCCACGAGTGGTTTGAATTTGGTGATTCCCTCGAACCCGACGGCCTTGCCATTCTCCCTCCGCCACT
The DNA here is from genome assembly GCA_001599775.1 of Exophiala alcalophila. Classification (NCBI taxonomy): domain Eukaryota; kingdom Fungi; phylum Ascomycota; class Eurotiomycetes; order Chaetothyriales; family Herpotrichiellaceae; genus Exophiala; species Exophiala alcalophila. The sequence goes on along the minus strand of BCHY01000005.1, from coordinate 1,352,762 downwards.
GCAGCTCCTTGTCGAGGATGTGGAAAATGGCGACCACATTCCTCAGACAGCTCCGCACATCGACGTTTCCAAACGTCAACGAGATAAGCACCACCTCCAGATCTTCCGCCTTGGCTGACAGAGCAAGGAGAATTGCGAGCACGTCGTCCACCCCGGGATCGGTGTCGATGATGATACGATGTTTAGGTGCCATGTTGTGATGTGTTTGTTGCAAAAGTGAAAGGAAGACAGGCAGCAGAGAGAGCTCGTTTTAAGAGAGGGACGATGACTCGATGAGGTAGTATTCTGACAAGACTGGCCAAGAGCGTCACAGATAAGGTAATCGTAAGCAGCGTATGAATGTTCCAGATGGGCTTCGCAAGCAACGACCCAGAGTTTGATGAAAGAAGCCAGGTGTACCGAGAGATGTTAACTCTGGAGAGGGAGACGGTGGAATTCCCGGGGTCGTGATGGCTGAAGCGTCACGCGGACACTGGAGTCAACGAGAGCCCGCGCTCCGGGTGCCTGGAGTGTCCTGTAACTGTAAGACTAGTGGAGTTGTGGGAGGAAAGTCAACAATGGAAGGACGAATAGTATCGAGGAGATCAACCTCACCGGCGGTCTCCGACAGCGACAGGAGTACCAGGTATGTACTCCGTACATGTACTCCGTACCTAAGGTAAGGTACGTCTACCAGTACTACTACCTAATACAAGTTACAACGGAAATAGGAGATTAAGAGGAGCGCGCTCTCCCTTCTCATTCTTCTTCTGGCCGGACTTGGCATCAGGACAGCTAACTTGAAGGATGACTCCTTGTCGACATGTTGTTGGATACGCCTCCAGAGTGAAGACCTCAGGACAGGGCCGCAGATACATATTCATGAATGCAAGGAGTCAAGAACATCTCCGGCAGCTGACGTGTTGAAACTCGACTTTTTCGCCTGGATTATCCTTTCTATATCCTCGATTTGGTGGATTCTTTCTTACACAAGAAATCAGTCAACTGAGAGGCCTCGACCCTCGACCCTCGACCGATCCTGAATGGTGCTCGACTCCTGACAAACGCTCGCTGCTATGCAAACATCACAGACCCCCAATTCACCGAAAGACCCTCTTTCCTGCCTGCCTCTCGCATCGCTGCCTCCGCTGAGGGGGGCAATTCAAGTACTCCGGGAACCGTGGTCGCGTCAAAAGTGAAACTCACCCGCACGCTCCGTCATGCTGGGCTCGTGTCCTGCAATGGTCTCATACGCATCGTTATACGTTCAAGCGTGGCGCCCTTTTCTTCCCCTACTCTTGTTTCAATAGACCTTCTTCTTCTCGTCCACGCTCAGCTGACCGGGGCCCATGTTGACCAACAGCAGAAGACCGCCCATGATGGAGAGGATCTGGAAGAAATCGTACTTGGCAAAGTCCTTGTGGGGGTGGTTCTTATGGAGCTGCGTGGGCAAAAACGCGTCAGTGACTGCATTCCAAGCTGGGATCTGGGGGGGCTTACCGTCCAGAAGTTGTTGACGAGCACGTTGAAGACGCTGAGCAGAACGACCAGGATGACCGCGCTGAGCTTGGCCTTGAAGCCGACCACGACCATCACACATGCCATGAGTCCAACTAGGCTGACCAGGACCCTCCAGATGCTCCAGTCTCCGGCGAAGACAAAGCCGATGAAGAGGAAGATGAGCAGGACGCGGCCGCCCAGCTGAATGTACATTTTCTTGTCCTTCTCATCGAGCGTGGGGAGTCCGGCAAACACTCTGCTCTTCTTGACGAAGCTGTCGCCGAGGACCATGAGGAGACCGCCAATGACGGACAGGTTGCGGAGGAAGAAGTTCAGGTCGAAGATGAGGCCGTAACCGAGGGCTTGGACCACGACGACGGACAAGAGTCCGCCCACGGCGTATTCACTGTAGCGGCGCATGATGACCAGCGTCGAGCTGACCGACATGACGACGACGTTGAAGATCAGGAACAAGTGTGTCAGGCCCCAGGGAACTGTTTTCCACCAGAGTCAATATCTTCCCTTCTGCTGCTCCCCTCTTTGCTCCTTTTAGGGGCTCACTCACTGTGTCTGAAGTCACCCAGATACGTGAGTTGATCACTCCACTGCGTGATGATTCTAACCGCATCCTCGATAAATGTGACCACAATGAGAAATCGTCCAATGGCCGGAAGGTACCTGCGAGATCCGTTGGTGTCAGCAAACGGACTTTGGCTCACATACACATACACAGCAGACCGCAGAATCCTCCTCGTCCGTCCGTTGTCTTGTCTGCGGGCTGCTGCACCTGGTGGGAAGGGAGGGAGGGGTTTGCTGCTCACGGCTTCAGAGGTTCACCCAGCGTGTTCAGCCAATCTTCAATCTTGCTGGTTTGTTCTCGGATCTGGTCCAGGGGACTTGGGTCATTGGTGGCACTGGTGCTCGGTTGAGCTGCGAAATGGTTGTTCATGCCCAGGTTGTAGCCCGCTGTTCCTCGTATCTGCGCCATGGTGACGCTGGCGTTGGCGGAACGTAGACGGTCGGTTCGTCGTCGTTTGGGGGGTCCGGGCGAAGGAAGAGGAGCAAGAGACGAGACGACTGGTGGTGTGCACGCGTTGGAGGGAGGTTCTCTGTTCGATCGAGGACAGGGGAAAAGGAAGCAGGAGTTCCTAATGACAGTGAGAGAGAAAGGGAGATGTCGTGTGGGGCAGGGAACTGTGTTTTGATCGGGACGCTGTCAAGTTTCGTAGGGTCAATGAGATTATATTGAAAGTGATGTAGTCGCTGAGTGGTCGGTGGTGCGAGGTGGTGGGCTGCATCTCGATCGGGTACCGCGTTCTGCTAAGTTAACACGCTGGCTCCAAGTCAAGTCTGCAGTGAGAGCGTGGTGCGGTGCGCCGCGCCAGGGAGTCCTCACTGCGTCAGTACCTTATTATTCTTACCGCCCCGGGTAGCGGTCCGGCGTTCTTAGTGCTACTAGTCCTAGTAGGCTGGCCCTGAGCCTAGCCTGATGACTGCGCACTCAGCGTCTCAGACTGTCAGTGAGCCTCCCTCCCTCCAGCAGTTGCACCACTTTGCGAGTCTCGACCAAATGGGCATCACCTCAGCCCCCCTCGGCTTCCCCATTCCTCTCCCCTCCATCAGCCGCGGATTGTGTCTTCTCGAATCCCACTCAATGATGACGTGCAGAACCATCCTTTTGCAAAAATGCTACTATCTTAAGACATCATCCGACGAGACGCTCCAATGGTGGAATTGGGCTGAGAAGCAGAATCAACTACTTTTCCTGATTTTGTCCGGCTACCTGGTACATTGCTCGCAAACAGTTTTCCGTTTTGGATGGAGATGAACCTTCCATCTTCACAAGTCTCCAGGACTTTGAGAGATCAATCCGCATACTCTGACAGTGACAATCGACTTCGCCCAGTGGCTACTCCTCCCAGGGGGTATAGGAATGCCCGGGTGACAACGCGCTCCGATAGCTGTTCCTGAAGAGAAAAAAAGATTCAAAGAGTCAAGAGGATCAAACCTCACTCTGCGTCCATACCGTACACACTCCCAGTAGTACACTCAAAAAAGTGTAGGCGCAAAACAATACCAAAATCCATGCTAATGCGATTCATCCTGCCGTCTTCCACCAGTGTGATCTCGCTTAAGCCTCCCACTCAGCATCTTTGAGAGACGCATCTATATTGACCGGCTCGATAGACTGGAACCGGTTGGAGGTGTCTGGTCGCACCTTGATTCCATTCTCTTTGTGGCCGTTGGTCGTGGGAATGCTGCTGGGGCCTGCTGACGGTCGCGCAATAGGCAAGCTGGCTTCACTGCTCGTGTCGGTGTCTTTCTTCGACTTCTTCTTGCCTTTCTTAGTCGTCACGGATTCCCACTTTTCCTCTTGTGCGAGTTCCTTGACCCATTTGTCTTGCTCCTCCTCGTTGACTTCGTCAGCCCAACTTGGTTGGGTTGCCAGACCTGGCCGCGACACCTTCTCCCGGCTAGAGGCAGCTAGAGCACGGGTCTGACCGTCTCCCAGGGCATGTTTGACAGTATTTGCAGTCGCTGTCTCAGGGACGTTGCGAGTGATCTTTGACAAGGGCTCAGAGCTAACCGCCCCGTTTACCTTGGCCGACGGGATCTCTTCCTTTTCGAAGGTGTCCAGAAGTGGTGCGGGCTCAGTCGACACAGTATCCGGCGCCAGTTTCTCTGATGCCGGCTTAGCTGTCTGCCAGGCATTCTGTTTCGCAGAGAAAGAGTTGGCCTTGGTTTGGTTGGAGGTCCCTTCCGAGATGCGGGCCGCTCGCAATTGGGCTTGTTTCTTCGCCTCATGCAACCGGTCAGACTCTTCTCTCAGGGTCTTCTGCTCGGCTTGTTTCGCCTGTCTCTGCCTCTGTTTCTTTGACAGAACGGGTTCAAAAGCCCTCGACGCCGACTTCTGCGAAGACTTAGTGTCGTCTTTGACATCGATCAACCTCAGAGTGGTGGGTTTCGCAGCGGGTGCTTCCAACATGTCTGAAACATCACCAGCTCGCGACGTGGGAGCGGTCGACGCAGGACCAGACGAGGGCGACCCTACCGGCGAGAGATCGTCGTCTGCATCACGTCCCGTGGTTGAGGAAGTCTCCGTGGAGAGGCCTGAAGCTTCCAGACCGTTTGGTTTTCCTTGCGCTGGTGCTGCCTTCGCCGCAGCACGTCGTTCTTTCTTGCTTGCCCCTTGAGACTTGGAAGCCTCCAACTTTGTCCCGGCTTGGGCTTTCGCCAGCTGTTGGGCAAAGTCCTTGTTACTCAACTCGTCATCGTTGTCGCGTGGCAAAGTCACCTCTTGACCTGCGGCAGTCTGCGCAACCACAGTTTTGTCGACTGGGCCAGAAACAAGTTTCCTCCTCTTATTGGACTTGAGCTCCATGGCACTGGTGGGAGTGGAGGTGCCACTGGTGCTAGCCTCGAGTCGACTGGCATGTGTCCGCTTTGCTTTCTGTCGTCTGGCGGCAGGGTTGGAGGGCGCCTCCGGGTGTTCTGATCGTACAAACACTCGACCAGTGAGTCTGTTGAACAGATCAGGGTTGTAGTACTTGGTGAGGGCCGCGGTGACCGCGAGCAGGGCTGCCCAAGAGACCGTGGTCGACCACATCTTGGATGAAGCCAGACTGTCGGTCGAAGGAAGGAGAGTGATTCGAACTCAAGACAGGGAGCAGTGTGCGTCCGTCAGCTACAATGTCTTCTCAAGCGATCTGAACACCACCAAGAGAGAGAGGAAGTGCAGGCTGGTTAGGCGTTGGCCAAGCAAGGGATGATGTTGTACTCGTAAATGACTTTCGAGTCGCAGGCCAAGCAACTTGTCAGGGTGATATCTCTGGGCACCGCGATGGAAGGGGGAGTGCGCGATTGCAGGTCAATGAGTGGATTTGAGGTCGCGAAGTGAGTAGAGCAGTGTGAGTTGATTGAGTTGCTGGATGAAGTTGATGTAGCGAGGTCTTTGGTCGAAATGTCTCAGGAGTCGGTCGGTTGAGACACGGGAAAGACGGGTTCCAGGCTGTGCTCAAGGCTTGGTGGGAGGTCTGGGGTGGGAGGGCATGGAACAGAGGGGTGGTTTCTGCCGCGTAATGCGACTGTAGTAGTTAAGTTAAGTTGGAGGGATGATGGAGGATGGTTCGGTACTCTGGGCGCACACCGGCGTGGTGCCAGGGTGGAGCGCGTGTGCTGATTCTTGTGTGGACAGTTCGTGGACGGGCGAGTCTCCGCTCCGTGGACGGTTCAGGCGACTCGCGAGTCGCGACGGGAGATGGGCGCCGTGGTGTGGTGTGTTGTGGTGTGATTGGAATCGGACGCGATGTGGATGGTGATACAGTTGACTGCAGCCGGCAAAAGCAACGGACGCGAGAAGCTGTTAGCCGTGTGGTTGGTACACAATGCTGGATGTTGGTATCTGGACAAGTGGTGGAATTGTGTGTGCAGAAGTGAACAGTGAAGAAAGCTGTCGATGTTGAGAGTGTAAGGCACAGACAGTGGGTTGAGTGGGATAGCAGGTACCTAAAATGCTGCTACTACATACTACAGTACCTATGTACCATACTATATTTATTAATGAGTGACCGATTCCGCCGCGGAAAAAGAGCAGGCTGGCGCGCTGAGTGATGTCCATTAGCGACGGTAGGGAGCCCCATTAGACGCCCCTAGTACGCCATAAGGAGCACCTCGGGGGCACCATGAATCATTGCATTGCGCCTGGAACCTCAGGTACTTGCCCCACCGGCTAGGGAGCACTTTAGGGAATCTTCAGCGTAGGAAGCCTGCAACGGCAACTGCTGCGGTGCCCGGAGATGCCTGGAGCCTCGTGAACCTACGGCCCCTAGGCTGTAGCGCCTGAGATGCCTGGTGCTCCTTAAAGCCCGTGCTGCTTTTTTACTACTCCTTACTCCTTGGTGGAGGTATTTTGCCTTCGTTCAGCTACCTGCGACAATCAACGATCTGCGTGTTGCCCCCATTCCATTGGCATCCTGAATGACGAGGAAATTTGTGATGTTTGTGAGCGGAGGGCAGACAGCAGCCTCATCTCCACCTCTGCACCACTGGGGGTGGAATGCCTCTTCCTCCTCCAATCACTCTGACTCGCACACGTTTCCTAACGGCTGCAACCTGCAACAGTCGTGGCATCTCATCTCCAGAATGCAGGTCCCGAAAGAAGCCCTGCATCAAACCTTGTAGAGGCCGATCCCTGTTTGGTGCGCCCCGACGAGAGTCCTGACACTTAGGTCTGAAACCGCGTCAGGCGTCAGGTCACCGGACGGAGAGGACAGACATCTGCAGGAACAAATCAACAAACCTTGCCTGTAGACAGACAGCTCACGAGTTACACCACATGCAACGGACTGGCACACGTGCTTCGGAAAAGTCACATCAATTCCTATTCTGTCTGGCTGTAGACTGTAGTCCCTATAAGCCAAAGCCTCATCCCAAGAATACGACCAACAGAATCATTCGTGGTCATCCCTCGAGATCTCAAGCCCGAAAGTACAGCCTTGCCAGCGCCTGAGGCTCGCAAGGAATGGTCCCAAAATGAAAGGCATGGCCACGACTCATTTCATTTCGCATAACACAAAAAACTCCCAAACTCCAACGCTACCAACTGTCATGTTTGCTTTCTTCATTTCGCTTGCAAAAAATCCCACAACTCGTGGGCATACTCATCGACGCTTTTTATACACGCTGAATTGCATTGTAAACCAAGGCCCGACACTTCCCGGGTCGAAATAGTCCAATCAGTAGTGCACTGTTGGAGTCGGTGCCGGTGGCGGGGTTGAGGTCGGGCTGGATGGAATATGTTTAACATAATGAAATTGCCAGGGGTCTCGTTGTTTTGGTACAAGCAGATCGCCTGCGATGGGCGACCTGATAGAATACACTGGATCCGGCTTGGGAAATGGGTCCGAGAAGCGTTTGCTTTGTGGGGAAATGATGGTCGAGCTGGTTCTGGTGCTTTTGCTGTCACTGCTCTCGAATCCGTCATCATCGTTGTCATCTTCCTCGTCGTCGGCGCCAGCATCGCTGACAGCCGCAAAGTCGGTTTCGTCGACTTGCTCAGAAGACAGCCTCCCTGGAACCATCGGCTGGGCAACGCCCTCGCCTGCCGGTCTGCCAATAACACATAGCGGCCGGCGCATTTCCGGTTCTGCGGCAGGCCGTCTCCTGCCCGCCATAACGGCGGCGCTGGGAGGTGGCAGCAGCATCCACGCGGCCTCGGCCCTTGTAGCGGGCAGTTGGGATACCACAGGCGGATGTAGATCGTTGATTTCGGGGTTTCTGGCTCGGTAGTAATCGTATCGGTCACTTTCAATCGTATCCGCTCGCCTTCGTGGATTTGGGGTAGGGTCTCCCTTGTCCTGCAAGACCGCCGCTGAGGTGGCTCGATTCCACATTCTCGAGACTTTCTCGGTGAAACCTTGCAGAATCTCATCTTCTCGATCATATCTCTTCCAGTTCCATTTGGGAGGATGCAGTGTAACTCGGAGCGAGTCTTTAAGGTTGTCCTTGATGTTTTCCATCGCGTTCGACATCCTTCGCTCTTTGGGAGGTCTCGTGGGAGCGGCTTCGGACTTTTGAGCGCTCGGACCTGGATCTCTAAACTCAACAGATCCTATTGAGTCTGGTGTCGGGCCTTGTGAGGGTGCTGAAGGTGGTGGTGTGGATAGGGTGGACGGTGTAATGGAGGTCGCGCCAGCGGGTGGGTGGAGCTCTGTCGTTGTTGGGGATGGCGGTAAAGCGTCGCCGTCCTGCTGCTGTTCAAGTGATGATTTCTTTGGCAACTTGCGCCGGAGAGTGTCTGACTTCCAACCCTTGGGTGGCCCTGGACCGAGAATGATTTCTTCGGCCCATGCTTCGTTCGTCTGAAAGGGCCCCGGTTGGCGGATAATGCCGGGCTGAGTAGTGACAACCTCTGTCGACTTTGTAGCTTTTGCTTCTCTCCTCCTTTTCCGCTTGTGCTGGAACTCGAGACATGGGGTGAGAGAGACATAGTAGAAGACGGCAGACTGCACGCCTCGCAGGAACCAGTTGCCCGGCTCCGCCTGGTAAGGAGGAGGAATCATGATCGCAATTCCAGGGGCTGTGTTGCGCGCGCAGGGTTTGGGAGACGTCGCTCGAGTGTTGCCTTCTTGAGTCCGGAGCTCTCAGGCGTAGTTGTTCGAGTGGGAGGTCGCTCTAAGCTCAGGCTCTGACCGCAGGTCTCGCGTTGATCTGGCTCGTAGGCGCTCTTTTTCGTCGGCCCATGGTCCCTCTGCAAGCGGCGCCGGGCGATGATTGTCTAGACACAGCGGACAGAGTGAAGGCAGACTCGTTGTCAGTCACCAAAGTACCGATACAGAGGTCGGTGTGAAGGAGAGAGGATCGAGGCGTTTACATCAGGGCTCCCACTCAATCAGTCCGCGATCTGCGATCACGGTGACGATGTGCTGGCGGTGGTGGTCTCCCGTTGGCCTGCCCAGTTCTCAATGGCTGCGAAGGCGCTCGCCCCTTGGCCAATGGTTTGCCGGCGTATCACGTGCCTACTCGCCTGCCAAGGCTGCTTGCGACGCCGCCAAGGCATAATGCACCGGAAGCAGCAAGTGGAGCCGTGTCTCAAGCAATACCTGGTATTTAAGTGTTTCCCAGTCGCGATTCGCACCTCATGTTCTTCCTGTACGAGTTTTATTGATCTCTGTATCAGCTTGTGACTCCTCGAGATCAAACGCCTACAGTATGTATGCCACTGTATCTCTCAAGGACTCCTCGAGACTGAATATTGCGCTTCACTTGCTATAGACCGCAACGTCACTCGGTACTGCGTCGACCTCTATGACTAGGTAGGGTCTGTTCGACGTGGCGGCAGTTGCAATCAAAAGGAAAGATACACCAAGATGCAATTGACACCACTCTTCTCCGGTCCTTGGACAAAGCTCTTTGGTGGCATGGAATTTGGGACAATGGGAAGACAACGGCTCCAGGCCATGAATCGGATTTCCTTGTCTGCTGATTGAACCATCCAGGCAAGGAGTCTTCGAGACGCTTTGTTCCGGTAGCTCGGCATTGCGCCTATAAACTTGATGCTTCTGTGCTCTTGAAAAGTTCTATCGAGTATCCCGCAACAACGTCTATCACTTATCCCTTGCGCTCAGCTCTCACGTCTCGTTTCGCATCGCCCAAATCACCGGGTTCTGTCTGACAACATGGGTTCACTATCCCCTATTCGTGAGGAGATCGAGAGCACCGGTGATGAAGTGATGGACATCATTCAGCTCTACGGTGAGGAGGAAATGTCTGGTCATGCTGACGAGAGAGATGGGAAGCAAGATCAGGATATGGATGCATGGGTACCACGGCCCCTTTTTGCTAAATCATCTCTCCCTTTCTCCTCCTCCAATATCACTAACACCGATGCTGCAGTTACGGAGAATGTTCTCACGCTGGCGAAAGACATGATTCACATTGTCGGGAAACTGTACTCCCTCGCGGATGACAGATACACGGTAAGTGGGGAATCGGCATCCAGGGCATCGCTGTCTTGCACACTTCTGGACTTGGAGACCGTGTCCCCCCTGGAAGTCATGGGAGAAGCTGCTACCACAGATCCCGTCAATGCAGCGAGCAAGAAGTTGGCTACAGCTGAGAATCGTCTGGCGATTGCCCATGCGCAAGCCAGGCTCGCGGAAGACCGATTGAGGCTCGTCATGTCTCAAGTTTCGCTCGCGGAAGATCGTTTGAGGATGGCACGGGAGGAACTCGACTTTGCGAAGGCCAGAGCCGGTGGGTGTGACTCTTCTAGAAAATGATACCAGGGTATCATCGAGAGAGGAGTGAAGATTGATAGGTAAGGTAAGTTAATTCTTGTATCTGAAGATGGCTGTATTGATGAATGTATGCTCCGCCCTATATTTTTAATACGGTGAAACACTGGCCCCTGCTTGCTCCTGTCGCGTTTCTCCCGCCAGACATGGAACGATCCTCGAGTTTTCTTGTAGCTCTTCACGCGTCCCTCGAACATGACAGCCATCCGATGTTTAGATGGAAGCAGCTACTGCATTCCCTTCGAAAGCCCAATGCGAAAGATAGAAAGGTAATTCTCTTGTGCAAATGATTTTCCTTCCAGTCTGGCCTAGTTTACCCTGCGCATCTCACCTTATACCACAGATCCGGCTGGTGAGCGGCACTCGAGTCGACTTTGTGATGCGCTATCACGTATTGCAGTGCGGTGCCAACTAACAAAGGAAGAGATGAAAGATAACAAATACGAAACTGGCAATCTATTGTTCGACTCCGTCGCTATGCAATGACCAACTCTCGGGCCAAATCACTTGTGCAATTCCTTCACTGTTGCCCAGTCTGCGATTGCTCCATGCTTCTTGCTGCCTTCTCCCCGACAACCCAACCTCAATTCAGGTTCTGTAACACAGAGTCGAAATCTGATCCTGCGTGGCCTTGGTCTCCCCACACGTCGTGTTCCTCCGTCAACGTCGTCATGCCTGGGTGGTATCCCTCTGCGGGCTGGTAACCCATGTTCACCGGTGCGCCGTGTTCGTATGAGATGGCTCTGGGCATTTCATGCGTCGGTTCGACGCCCCCATCATAGTACAGGACATGATGATAGTTGGCGTCGAATTGGCCAAGACGAGGATCGAGGATGTTGTTGGTATGGTGGACAGGCGTGCCTTGGATCCCCTGGGTTGGATACGTGGTCAACAATTCATGATGCCCGGCGTTCGGCATCCCCAGCAGGCCCATGGTGTTTTGGTACTGTGCAAACGGCTCGTCCACTCGCTCGAACTTGACATCGGTTACTTGGTCATACGGTCCTATCGCCGTCTGCGTTTGATAGTATTCTCCCACCATGCCACTCGGCCCAACCATCACAGAATTCGGGCCCCATGGATTGCTGGTCTCATACCCAGAGAGGTGAAGCGCAGGCATCGGCACTGGTCGTTGATGTCGAGCTGAGCGTTCTTCGAACGGCGTCGAGGTTGCGCTGCGGCTGTCCAAGCGACGAGAAGATCGACTGCGCTTGGAGCCTCTCACTGAACCCTCCCATTCCGGGTCGCTGTCACTGTCACTGTCGTCGACATCGCGCCGGGTTCGCTTTGTCGATTTGTTCGGCGCGAACTTGTAGCCCGGGTGAGCAACGGCATGATTGTCGCGATCAATCATGGCCAACTGCTCATAATGATCTCGCACTTCCTTGGGTTCCAGCCGCCAGCCTTGCCCGGCAATCTTCGACACTGACTGGTGGTTGTTCTGCCCGCAAAGTTGTTTTATTCGGGCAGTGTACGCCGACCGGTACATCATGAACGAGTTTATCGGCCTTGGTATCTTTCCTTTGTTCTTCTGGACCTCGTCTATTCTTTCTTCAACGGTTCTATGGACGCGCAACGCCATGTCCCGAACTGGAATTGTATAGTCCTTCGTCAAGAGGCTGAGCGGCTGATCGATGATCATGTCGTCATCATCATCATCTCCTTTCTTGTTTTTCGGTTTCTTTTTGGTGTTTCTGCGGGCTCGGGGTGACGGTGAGGTTCGGGTCGAGGTGGTGTCTGCAGGGCTTGACAGTGTACCAAGCGCTCGGCCACTGCGTGTTTGAATACTACTTTCGATACCACGAGGGGGAGTATGTGAGGGAACCGATGTCACCATTGTCTGCGTTCTGTTAGCCTTTGCCTTGGATCTCCGGAAAAGGTGACGATTTACCTGCTGTGGTGTATAGTACATGGGAGTTGCACCGGTGTGGTAGAGCGTTGGGTCACCGTACAGGTCCTGAAGAGCTAGTAAGTATCGATCTGACTTTGACCGTTTGAACACTTACGTATACTGACTGATGGGCATCAGTCTCCAAGAGGGATGCTTGGGGCATGGGCGGCGTGAACGGATCTAGCTGGACCTGAGCCTTGGGCACTTGTCGAGTATCGTCGCCGGGGCTGCCATTGCCATTGCCATCGCCATCGTTTGAGTGAGGCGGCGATGGAGGTCGCTCGGTGACAGAATCTTGCGCCATCGGAAAGGGAGAAGAAGGTTGTTGGGACAGAACAATAAACGGTCTGTGTGCAAGCGAAGATGGTTTTGATGGTGAGGTGCCTCCCTTCTCTCGACTTCTATCCAAAGAGGCCACAAAGCCTGCGGCTGGTGTCGCAGTGAGGCTTGATGACAGGTAGCCTTGCCGCACGGTGAATGTCCAGTATGACCGACAGAGTTGACAGAGTGACAAAAGCTCTTATGCCTGGTCGGCGGCCAGCTTCGCAAGATTTGTATCCTGCTGACTGCAACGAATTTTCGGCTTGCTGTCACCTCCCGCTGCGGCACACTGCGGTAAAGAACGGCACAATGAGGGCGAAGGCTTTATCCTCACGATCGTCACTTTGCGGACAAGCTCAAACAATTAGGTGTTCCTTGTCCCAGAGGTATCTGGGCAATGCAATGGAAGATCGCCTTTGTCAATTGTTGCAGGAACCCGCTTGCTGAAGCTGGGAGGGTATGCAGCGGCTTTGATGTTGTTGAGAGTTGTGTCGGTCTCCTGCAGGAGGCTTGGGAAGCGATACTTGCGGTGAGTGGGACGCTGCCTTCTCCCACTGACTCTGATGACGCTATGTGTTGATAGCTTTGTCTCAACTACCCGCGAGGCGATTGAGGACCAGCTGAATAGTGAGACTGCAGACCGGATCGGAACCTTTGTTGAAGCAGGAAGAACACTGGGAGAAAGAGACTGACAGTTGGGCATATCAATCATCTGCACGAAGTCTGGGCCGAGTTGGTTTTGCGTTGATGGCGGTCGCGTTCAGCAGGACTGCCGCTTCCGGAACCATGGTCGATATCCGGCTTTCATTGAAAGGGAAGACCTTTTGTTCGCAGCTCGATGAAAGCAAAAGGCAATTTGAGCAGCATCGAGCACCCTGAAAGCTGCCAGATGAACGCAGTCAACCGGCGATGGGTGCCAGCACTGGGAACTTTGCCCCACGGCATTGGGCGCGTCTCATTCTGTACAGTGTGGATGCATACGACTGTTGCTGCAGCCTCTCCGCTGCCACTGGACATCCATGCTCAGAGCCCGCAGCCGATTGACTTCAAGGACGATAAGCTGGGGAGAATGAGCTTTGGATGAGGTTCGTCGCAACGATCAGTACAAGACCTGGAACACTGTTCCTGACTGGAGCCCACATTGGCCTTGCTGATTTTCTCTATTTCGCAAGGGAGAGAGCCAGGAGTTGTTGACTCCACAGATGCCACGCAGATGCTCGGACCACCAGTTGCATTCCTGATGCTCGGCCTCCCAGGCTACCGCCTACCACCCGCTCACGGAGTCACGGCTCGGGGTGGGAAGAGGCTCGGCCTGACTGCGATGGCCGCGAAGCATTGAATTCGGCCTGGACTCTGCCATCTGGATTCTGATCCTGACCGAACGGGGATTTGCTCGTCGTCGCCCGCGGTTGATTGGCTACCGGTGGGTCTCTGTGCAACGAACGAGCCATATGACAGCGGCTGCGAGCATGATCGCCATGGGACTGGCTGCCGCATTCCATATTCTCCGATACGCCGCCGCATATATCGGCCAAGTCAGACGGCGACTTGCCTTTCTTGCGCAGCGGCGGCCGTTGGGCGCATAAAAACATCGAGGGCCGCTTGCTGCAACATCATTGACCAGCCCATCAATCTTTGCCCGCGCTTGTCGATGCCACTGCGCCCTCGTGAGACTCCCCAAGCTTGCAGTGGAATGGGGTGGTCTTGCCCAATGCGGTCTTTTGAAGACAGGAACTTCAAGAAGCCTGAAGACCCATCGCAACCGGCCCGCAACCGGCTTTCCCCTGCTTGTCTACCCGGATCCGTCTTCGCAGCCAGGGCTAATGGATTATGGCACGAGGACCGACATTTCCACGACCAACGGCCTTTCCGGATTCACGCTCTCTCAGCCCATGTTTCAGCTAGTCTCTTGCTACCAATCACCGGCTCAGCCCTCCCAAAAATGCTCCGAAAGTCTGGAGCCGGCAATGGCGTCCTCTGGAATTCCAAATTCCTGCGGGGTGTTACATCTGCCTAGCTGCCATCCAAAGGATCCTGTCATCAAGGTACGGATATGCAACTCGGAAAACAGGGTTCAGAACTAATCTGTTCAGCACGCCATGGACATCACGTCGCGAGTCCCGACCTGGTTAAGCATTGACTCATCCACTTTCCATCGGGATCACCGAGCCACCGACACCCGTCCTCGTGTATGATCCGCATCCGGGGAGATCCAGGGATTTCCGTCCAATGACTGTGCTGATCTGCTAGCTCTTCGCCGTGTCAGGGGCTCTGATCGGTTGATACTGCAATGATCGATCAGCAACCTGTGTCACGATCCTTTGCGTCAAGAAATCAGGGCCCGACTTGCCAGTACACGCGGAATCCCGCGATTACAACCGTTTGAGAGGTACGTAATACGCAATGAACTCAGTTATGAAACCCAAATTGAGCACACACGTGCTATCTTCGACCTATAAAGGCAAGCAAGCTGGGCCTTCCACTCTGAAAATGCTGAAACACACACAACCCCCCTCTACCATCCTGTTGGACCAAGATCACATGCTCCCCCGTCCTAAGCACTGGCCTCATCATCACTGCTGTCGGCGTTGCCCTGAGGCTCATCTCACCAGGTACCTGCTGATCAGGTTTTAGGGTTCGGCGTCCCTCCAGTTCGCACCTATCTCTAGCTGGTACTGTGACATACGTACTCGTTGTTGTCAACTAATAACAAACAGTGATTGCTTCCCTGTTGGAAACCAGGAGCAAAGTATCTGGCAGATGTGGATGGAATCAGGGAGCACATCGACTGGAACTGATAAGTAGTGCTGCTCCTCGAGCACATAAGATAGATTCAATTCAATCCACTATCTCACCTTCTCACAGTATCTGCTGGTTATAATGAGCCCGGAGCAAAGTAAAATGTGCTCCCCCCGGTACCAAGGCCAATCGTCCGCCTGCTGCCTGCCTGCCACGGCCATGTCATGCCATATCACGAATAAACAACTGAATGATTCTGAAAAGTCATCCCTGTTTCCAGTTTTCTCGCGCTCCGCTCTCTCTCAAAACCCTGCCCCTGCTTCATGCACCGCAGATGAATGATGTGCATGAGTCTAGAGTCTCGTGACGATGCGTGATAGACGCATGATGCATGCTTGAAACCTGAAACTCTGCTTCCAGTAAGCGAGCGACTGGGGCCATCTCCGCCCAGTCCATTTGCGAACCGCTTGAGACAAAGTCCCAACTTCCCCCACGAGATTCTCGATTGGGTGGCCGATCCTCGTTCTGCTCCTGTTGCGTGCGAGCTGTCGTTTCTCATGTCCTTGGAGGAGGAGGTGGTGGTGGATCGTGATCCGTCTGGTCTGCGTATCTTGATCCATGACCTAGGTGGGATAGATTGACGAAAGAGAATCAGCATGTCCACTCAATTTGACAAATATTTCCTCCTCCTCATCCTTCTTCCTCTATTCATCTAGAGTTAGACTCATCGTGTAATTTGCTATCATTAACACCCCTTAATACAGCCTACTCCGTCCGTCCATGACCCCAGGCGATCAACCGTATCCTTTCCATTTATGTCTTTCAACACCATTCCCACTCTGAATCCCCAGTCTCCATTCTCACGAGACACGGTCTCCTCTCCCCCCGTGCTGCCTAAGGTAGCCAGCTACCGTATGCGTCCTAGACTGCTTTGGCTTTCTTCCAGCACGGACAGACAGAAGTACCGGAGGTGCCGGAGGTGTAAAGCGTTCAGTGTGGGTAAGTTTATCGGTCTCTCCGACGACCCACTGCATACGAGTACGAGTGACAGGTACCTGGTAGGTAGTCTGTCAGTCAGTTCCATAGCGTAGCTTAGGTGTAGGTAAGGTTCCCTGTGGCATGAATGACGTCTTCTTACCATTGGGGGAACAAGAGTGACCGTTGAGATCGACGTGTGATGTGATGTGAGCATAGTATCGGAGTATTGCCTCACCTCGGACTGGGCGGGCAGTGGTTGGCTTTGAGCCTTTGCAGAGGTGTTTACAGTACATAGAAGCGTGGTGGATTCTTGTCAAAGAAAAAACAATTGCATATCTGAGCTATCGCGGTGATGCTATCGCCAATTTGAAGCGAGACGCAGAGGCATTGCTCAATAGTCTCGTTCAAGCATCGCTCGTTGCGAATACATGCTGTTTGTGCTCAATTTCCTGCTTGATAGACGCTGATCTTTCATCTTTGCTTGCTCAATTGATGAGATGTCCATCCGTTGTCACCCTCATAGTCTCTCTCAGCCGCCCTTTGACTCCTTTGGCTCTCTGATGCAATTTTCAATTGGCACTCTGCTATCCTGGCTGCCCCATGGTCATCCAAGCGGAACTCTGTGTGCTCTCTCTCTATCTCTCATTCAACACCTCCACCATTCAAACCCAGTTCTCCAGGACGGGCGTTTCTTCAAGCGTTCCATACTCCGAGGCTTTGGCGTAAATGACTTGGATGGTGATCATTCTGTCCAGAGCTGAGTCGCAGTACGGGCACAGCCAGACGCCACAGCTCTTACACTGGTTTTCCTTGATCCATTTATAGAGGCAATGTGCGTGGAAGGCCTCGTAGCAGCAGGCGTCGGTGATGATCGGGCGAGGGTGATTCTCGTAACGCTGGGGATTCTCGGCCATGGGTTCTTTGCAGAGCTGGCACATATCGGCAGAGTCTGCGACGGAGGAGAGAGAGGCAGCGGCTGCAGCGGTGTCGGCGATGGCAGGGCCAGAGTGGGTTGGAAGAAAAGGCGGGTGGTTCTTCAAGTTGCATACTTTTCCACTGCCCAGGCTGCCGGTCGGTGGAATGCCAGGACGTTTCGCTGTCAGGGTCGCCCAAGGTCGCGGGGTGTCTGGCATGGGGAGCGTTGAAGTTGAAGCTTCTCCTCTCTCTTGCCCATCGGTAGAGACTTTGTCGTAGTAGTCCTTGACGTAGTCGATCTCTCTCAAGGAGTCATTCCGCATTCTTCCAATCCTTCGTCCCAGGTCGAAGCGCCCCATGGCTCGACGGAGATGGGTCTTTGCTATGCTGAACTTGGCCGCGCGCGGGCAACACTTTCCAGCCTCAGTGAAGCGAATTCTGCGGAACTTCTCAGCCTCGATCTCCTTCTCAGCTATGGCCATCAACTTGGCTACGCCGGCAAGCTCTCCTTCCGTTCCTTTGAGTGCTACCTCCCTATCGGCGAAGTTGGCAGGCGTGACGGTCTGGAAGAAGCCATAGGGTTTCTCCCACACCAACGTGTGGTAGAGAACGCTTTTGTTGTCCTTGACCATTTTCAAAATGCGGGTTTTGTCGTCTCCTCTCAAGAACTCAGTGGCGAGGAATTCCATATCGTTGTTGAAGAACTCGTACGCCTCCCGTAGCGAGTACATGTCGTACGCTTGGTTACCGAAGAGTTCCCCTCGTTCCCGGGTGAGATCCTCCTCCTTGACAAGTGGGAGAATGTGGTTCATGTTAGCGGCCACGGTGCAACGTGTGAGAGATATCCTATAGATCATATCGTTAGAGGAGCCCACAAAAGCCGGGGTCTGTTGCTTACCAGAATGATGTTCAAGCAGGTTGAAGAGAGAGAGAAAAGAAACGAAACAAAAGAGAAGATGATGGTTCGCACGTAGACGCCGTTTATTAGAGCTACAGCATGGTCGTGGGGTCTGGTCAGAGGTCTCGGCGCGCGATCAAATGCATAGGTCATTGCGTGCGACGACGCCGAGACGACCGGCAGATATCCAAACGCGTGTAATAGAGCTACATGCGAGACGAGAGGGACACATCAAGGTACAGTTATCTACAGACATATGCCTAATCACAGACGGCAAATGGCTCTCGGAGTCTTCATGCCTGAGCAAAGATGATCTTGAGATGCTCTCTACAAGACAGTGTTCTCTATTCATGGTGCGGGCAGGGGCATGAACAGCTGCACCGAGACGGTTATCACAAGCATAAGGCTGCAGACAGAACCTATAGAAGACAAAACACCTGGCCATATGCTTTGTTAATGCTCTACAACTCCAAAGAAGAGACAAATGCTGTCCGAGACTATATTGTGCATTGTTTTAGCATTTCGACGAGGCTGGCTCTCTCAGGGGCCTCTAGGCAAGGAAGGTGTAGCGAGCCAATCCGAGCGATGGAATTTTGGGGGGTGCGTGGTAGTCAGAGGTCACAGAGAGGCACAAATAGACACGAAAGGGGCCAGAGAGTCATAGGCGATTACATGCAATGGGATTATGGGCGTCTGCCATTAATATCTGGTGAAGAGTCTCGGTGCTCGTAGAAGGAATCAGCCCTGCAAATAAAGAGCAGCACCCAGGGGACTCGCAGGAGACAAGTATTTAATAGGCGTTGTCAGACAACCGCACACCAGATACATTCACAGGCGAAAGAGATTGTTAGAGGGCCGCACACCAGACATATTCACAGGCCAAAGAGGATGTTAGACAGCTACACATCAGATACATTCACAGGCTAAAGAGAATATATTGGATAGTCGCACGCCAGACATATAGACAGGTCAAAGAGGATTTCAGACCGGAGAAGCCGCTCCCATAATCAAGAAATCAGATGTCTGTACCCTTTAGAGCGCCGCCGGACATATCGAAACCAGCTCGCAATATAAAGGGAGGATCCCAGATGTCCTTCCAGTGGTCTCAAACAATATCTGGGTGAAAGCCGCCTTGTCAGACAGAGCAATATCTTCAACTGGAGAAACTATCCCGTGCCGCTGTTCCGATTGGCGGACCACAGACGCGTCTCAATAGAAGTCGTGCCGCTCGTTCTTTTCCCCTCCTCTCGAATCCCAAGTCTCGACCAGACCAGACTCGATAGAGCCCCCTTCTCCTCCTCAAAGCTCCTCCTATGTGACTTCCAAATGCATGGAGAGCTTGGGAATAAGCTCGTAAGCCCTGACCTCTCCCATCAACTCATCCCCTCCAAGCCTTGCATGTAAGAACGAACACGTCGCGAAACTGACATCTTTTGAACTCTTTGTACACAGGTCCAACACGCCAAACGCACCCAGGCGCTTCCGGCCCTCCCATCATACCAGACGGAACTCGTGCGGTCCGTGGTGCGCGAAGTGCGCGATCTCGACCGCGACGTGACGCGGATCCTCGAGCCCTTCAACACCACCGACGAAGATGGGAACAGCCAGAGCACGTTCAACCCGACAGAGCAACCGGCAACGGCGTGCGCGCTGCTCGTCGACCACCTGAGCATGCGGCGCAATAAGCGCTGTCTTCTCGCGTATCACCGCGTGCGGGTCGAGAAGCTCGAAGCGCTCGCGTGGGAAGGGAAAGATTTACTACACGATGACCAGACCGCAGGTGTGCAAAGCGACGGCGGCAACAATACAGCGGACAACGCAACAGCCGCAGGCGCTCAGGCGTCCGGAACACAAAACTCGCTCAGCCCCGAAGAAGAATCCTTTTTCCACCAATACACCGAGCTCCTGGCTCAGTTCAAGGGCCAATGGACAGACATCGACCTGACGGGTCCCCTTTCGCCGCCGCGCGACCTGTTCATCGACGTGCGTGTCCTCAAGGACGCAGGGGAGATTCAGACCGAGTACGGCGCGATCAACTTGACCAAGAACAGCCAGTTTTACGTCAGGCACGGGGATGTGGAGAGGTTGATTCAGATGGGATTTTTGCAGAGACTTTCTTGAACTACCAACAAGCCCTTGGCGTGGTGGCTGGTGGCTGGCGGCTGGCGTTCGCGGTGTTTGGGTTTCTTTTTGTCGGCTGATTTGTGAGTGGGCCGGGCAGGGGAAAGGGGAACATAGAGATGGATGGATGTGATGCCGCTGCCTCTCAATGAAGAGGCAGAAAAATGCATACGACCAATGGGTGGATGGATGAACGAACGAATGACTTGGTAGGCAAGTCCAGGGACACAAGCCCGCGTGCTATAACGAGACGCAAGACACAAGGTCACTTACTATACTCATCGAGTATCACAATGAGATGAGCTCAGCAGGGTGGTTTTTGTATCCCCTGGCTTGGGTTTCTGACTTCAGCATGGATGGACTGTGGATGTGACAAAAGACCCATCCACGGCCTTCCTCTATCTACTTCAGCACCAGTCATGAGGATGAACTGAACACATTTCACCCAGTCCCCCGATAATTTTAGAGAAATCCCCTTCCTGGTTCCCGTCTCCGACCCCAGGGTAAAATCATGAAACACAGTGACGTGCAATGAACTCGGCCGCCGCCATCGTGAAATCTTCAAAGATCAAAGCAACGCAAACACGACAGCCACCAATCCCGCTGCAAAGACAGCCATCTCGCCCCTCAACAAGCCAGAGAATCCACCCTGCGTGCCCGCCGCGGAAGCTGAAGAACTCGTGTTCCCAGTCGACGTGCCGCCTCCGGACCCGCTGCTCGAGGAGGATGACGGCGAAGGAGGATTGGAATTGTTCGAGCCGCTCGCTCCAGAGGAGGAGTTGCTAGGACCACCACCGGCAACGTTGCTACCTGCGACCTGCTGTGTGAAGTTTGCACAATTCAGCCTCGTCCCGTTGGCGGCATGGACGACGACAGAGCGGTTTCCGAAGAAGGCCTCGTTCTCTGGATCCGTCGACAAGTACAGGTCGAGGTAGTAGGTCTGGAAGGTCGCGTTGCCGCTGATGGAGCCGTGCTTGCCGCTCAGGTCACCCGGTTGGCATGTCGCTGCGCCTGCCGCGGTGGTTGTGGTGTCGCATGGGGGTGTCTCGCCGCGGCCGAAGGGGGAGAGGTGGCCTGCTGTGCCTGTGCAGTTGCCGTCCGGGGGGACGGGGAGGGTGTGGATGTGGTACTCTGTGAGTGAGATGTTAGGAGAGATAGAGAGAGAGCAGGGGGGTGGAGAGGTGAATAGAGGGAGAGGGATTCAAGGCACGAGATGAGACACGGGGCCTTACTGAAAGGACCGGCACCCTCTTCGTCGGGGAAGTTGTAGAAGTTTACGTTGAAGTTCACTCCCGTGCCGTTATCGTTGGATACGCCTGTGATCTGGCCCTGGATGGGTTTGTCCTTCTGAAGCACGGCTTGGAAGGTCGCCATGCTGGGGTTGTCGTTGGTGATGGGAGCGTCGGTGTTGGGAGAGGCATCTTGGGCGAAGACCGAGAGCACGAGGAAAGAGAGGGAGCACAAGAATGCGAGGAGCTTCATGTTGTAAGGGTTTTGAGGTGGCTTTCTGTGTTCTGGGAAATGGGAATGAATGAATGAAATGATGGAGGAAGAGAGCGCAGGAAGAGATGAGATGAGTTGAGGAAATATGACTTTGAGAGGTGAGTCGAAGTTCAGTCACAGCAGGTTGAAGAGTCTCAGAATCAGAAAATAGAAAACACCACCCGGCAACATGCAGGAATTCGGGACGGAATAGAAAAAGGCGACTGTCTCCCTCTCTCTGCTTCGGGGCCTGGTACGTCACCAAATTCCATCTCCATCCAGTGGCACTTGCGAAGTTTTACTCCGGGACATTCTGATTCCCTTCACTTCTGGCGCACTTCAAGGCTCACTGCCGATCATCTCTGGTCGCTCGTGGAATCTGCATGCGGGAAAAGTGGACGAGTAAACAAGTACAACCAGCCTCTCGGTTGCTTCGCGGTGTTTGTGTTGCACAGGTCGCCCCAGTTTCCGGAGAATATATGCACATATCCTCACCGTCCGGCATCGAATCAACAACATTTGGAAGTCACCCAGAAGATCCGGAAAGATGAAACCGCAAGGGCCACGGCATGGAACAGATAGGCTGGCTGTAGCATGGATTGGTATACACAACTCGCATAGAGTCCCCAGCTCTTGCCCTGCTGCTCATTTCTGCGGCAACTCAATGCTGAAAGAGGCGCATCCTCATCGTCCTCTTTCTGTCCTGTCGGTGTCCTCATCCTTTACAAGGCCGTCCTGACCGCAGTCCTGAACGGCCATATCTGTGCATTCTTGGTGTCCCATGCCCCGCCTTTGGTGTATGGATCACTCTCCAGAGCCTCGCGCACCTCCGCCTCGGTCTCGGCCTTGATCAGCATGAAGCTGCCGGTCATGTCTGGAGCCTCTCCCTCGGCTGGGTGCTTGGAAAGGGTGGCTCCTCCAAAGGGAACCTGGCCGCTCTCGACCTTGGGCATGACGCCGGAAAGATGCTGTGGTCGAACGGCGAGCCGCTTGTCGAGCGCACCGGGGAAATCAGGGATGTAGACAATCCATTCTTTGGAAGAGAGGGTGGAGGCCATTCTGGCGAAGGTGATTGTTGGGTTGCTGGGTTTCGGGGTCGAAGTGGTGAATCTGGGGGTAGAGATGAGCTTGGGATGCAGGACACGGTTCAAATATGAAGGAGAACGGTAGGCACGAAATGCGACGGACATGAAGGATCGGAGATGGGTTCTTCTTAATCCCAAGGTATCAGGCCAGAGGGAGAGAAAGAGAGAGAAGCGGGAGTATTGATGTGGGACTTGTTGATGAGAGGAGAACGTTGGTGTTGGCCGACGCACGGCTCCTCGATGCGAGGTGTGAGGAGAGAACGGTACAAGAACTGTCAGCTACCAATTGAGCATTTCCATGTACCACTAGTTCTCTACTAGAGTTCTCCGCATCTACCAGGTACGTAGTTCTCCCATGTTCCCACTTTCAACAGCCTCACAGGGCGCAGGCCTCAGAAGGCGTACGACCAGGTGCCTGTCATGACACAGAGGAGAAAGAAGTTGAGGAATAGGCTCTCCCTCATTAACGTACTTGTACGAATTCCTCCTCCTTGGTCTGAACGGACTCAACACACCGACATGCAGACCACAGATCTCTTGAGTACGAGTACTTGTATTCTCTCCATCCACCATCCGCATTGACTGTCTTTCTCTCCGCCTGCCTCCGCTTAGTCTCGGAAAGGGCCGCGGAAACGTTTACCCAGCGCCTCTCCCGGCCCACGATAATATTTAGGAGGCGGAAAGAACCCACATGATCAGTGCGTAACCGCTTTGACGGTCGCTTGCTCGTCTTTCTGAGAACAGTATCCATTACTACGACCACGAGTACGTCTAGAGTACGTCCTTCTTCTGTACAGTAGTGGACATGCATCCAGCAAAACCATGTCTGGTCCTGCACCCCGTCTATAGCTTCGCTCTAGGTTGATCCTGGGCCAGCAGTGACTCCGCGACTTTCCTGCGCTGGATCTTGCCCGTCGCTGTCTTGGGTATCTCTTTCAAAATCCACACCTAAGCAAGAATGTTAGCATGACCTGGGATCCAAAACTGGGATTTCCTGCACACTTACCCTGCTCGGTTTCTTGAAACTGGCCGTTTTGCTAGCAACGTAGGCCGTCACGCTCTCCGCCGTGGCAGTACGTCCTGGTTTGGGGACGACCGCAATGCCCACTTCTTGTCCGTACAACTCCGATGGAATTGCAAATGCAACGGCCTCGGACACATCAGGGCTGGTCGCAACCACATGGTCCAGCTCAATCGGGCTGATCTTCTCCCCTCCCCGATTGATGAGCTCCTTTATACGTCCCGTGATGATCACATAGCCGTCCTCGTCTTTCTTGCCCTGGTCTCCTGTACGGAAGAATCCTCCCTTGGTGAATGCCTCCTTGTTGGCCTTGTCGTTGTTGATATAACCCTTTGTGACGTTCTTTCCACGAATGCAGATTTCGGCCTCCGCTCCCGTGGGTACTTCGTCGCCCTGCTCGTTCAGAATCTTCACTTCCACTCCTTGGCCGATGCCCACGCTCCCCGGCTTCCGTTTACCTCGGTGAGGCAGTTCGTTGGAGCACATCTGATGTGCCGCTTCGGTCATGGCGTAAGCTTCCAAGACGGGTGCTCCATACACCTCCTCAAGCTCTCGGAACGTCTTGGGCGACAGTGGGGATGAACATGATCTGATGAATCGGATTTTGGGTTTGGGACTCGGAGGAGGGTTTTTCAGGAGGATTTGGTGAATCGTCGGCACGGCCGTGTACCAATTGGCCTTGTGAGTAATGAAGTCCGTCCAGAACGACCGGGCAGAAAATGAAATGGGTACGATGACCGAGCCACCAGAGCTCAAGGGAGCCAGGAATCCAGCCAGAAGCCCATGGACGTGGAAAAGAGGCATCACCAGCATTGTCCGATCCGCAGGGGTGAGTTCATAGGTATTTTGAATATTGAGCATCGTTGTCGTCAAGTTGCGATGGGTCAACGGCACCGCCTTCGGCCTTCCCGTCGTTCCACTCGTGTGTAGCACCAAGGCAACGTCTTCCGGGTCAGCCTGGGCTACGGGTTCAGACTGCCTCTGAGCCAGCTTGCCCTGCTCTTTTAACTCCAGAATCAACTTCGACCCTTCGAGATAGCATTCCGCGATGGCGGCATTGTATTTTCGGGCAGCCTTCACCGCCGGCCCTTCCTTTGCGTAGAATCCTCGGGGCAAAATGACCACGGCGGAGGTCAGATCTTCGATGTAGAACTCGAATTCGCTCTGCTTGTACGCGGGATTCAGAGGGGCGGCGATGCCTCTCTGGAACGAGGTCGCGAGGAAAGAAACAATAAACTCGTAGCTGTTGGGCAACGCTATTGAGACTGCGTCGCCATGTCGAATCCCAAGTCGTGCGAGTTGGGCCTGAAAGCTCACGATGTCTTGCGTCAATTGCTTGTATGAAACAACGAGAGGACTCGGCGCCTGGGGCACAATGATCGCGGTGGAATCCGAGGTCGTCGAGAACGCGGTCGACAGGGTGGAAGCGACCATGGCTGGAGCGGTGCTGTCCTAGAGAGGCGGACAGGTGGGAAGGAAAGGGACGAGGAGGAGCAGGAGGAGGGAGAGGAATGAAGATGGAGAATAAGAGTCACCGTCTTTATCTATGGATCCAGTCTAGAATCAAGCAGTCAATGGCGAGCCAAAAATCTTCGCAGGAGAAAAATGACGTGATGCGAAGCCGAAGCCGTGCGTGCTGAAGAGTGGGCGATAAGTATTAAATAATGGTCAAAGAGTAGACGGCGATAGCCTGACATGTCTGCGGGCCCCATGATTATTTTCACCAGACATTTTTGAGCGAGCATGTGGCTTGTCTACAGTAGTGAATCAGTCGGTGATGGTGACTCGAGAAGAATATCGGCCGGTCGGGTGCTGAACCTGGATGTCAACAGGGGAAATTTGCACGATCTTCCGACTGGGCCAGCGACGCGAATCTTTGGGCCTTTAGCGATTGGGCCCGCGAACTCGTAAAGTCTCCAATAGTAGTTGCAGCTCTCAGCTCAGCATCTTTTTATCCTTGTCCTTTGTCCTTGCGACTGACTCCCCCTGTCCCTCTCCCGAGAACCGTCCGAGCGAACCATCACGAGACCAGGTTGAACCGCACCCAGATTCCGGGCCCAGCGCTGCGGCGCGGCGAGCGTCCACTCCCAAGACTCCTATCCCCAACTCCCCATATCATATTCCGCGCCCCTCCAGTCGACCAGACCAGCGGAGACGAGCAGATAGAGCGCAAAGAGGCGCAGGCCGCACCGATGTCCAACAACACTCCGGCGCCGCCGCGAGGAGGACTCTCTCTCTACGCGAATCTGCTGGACCCCAACAATGCCGCTCCTGGCACAATTTCGAGTGCGCCGGTGTCGTACAAATCGGCCGAGAGCGCGTCGGAGCAAGATGAGGCTGTCAAGAAACAGCAAGCACTCGCCGGTACATTCAATCGTCGTAAGGACCTCAAGGTTTGCTGAACAGATTTGCTCACGTTGTGCCATGCCTCCTGTGAATCAATAGCCTCCCTGAGATTTCAACCCACCAAAAGACCACAGCTTGCAGCGCAGAAAGCCAAAGCCAAAGCTATCGCCAGCAAGTTCGCCTTTCCGTCCACTTCCACTGCCCCGGCTCCTCCAGAGAATATGGGAAATGGAAATGCCTCGACACAGTCCCCAGCGCCAGCAGGCCCTGCGCCCAAAACCACTCTGGCTGATTGGGCCGCCACCGCTTCAGACGATGAGGATGTGAATAACTTCTATGTCGAGAAACCCCAGCGGGGAGGACGCAAGAAGCGGAAGAAGAACAAGGAAGACGCCGGGGTGACGCAGAACTGGGATGGCATCTACGATCCGAGTAGACCAAACAACTATGAGGAATACAAAAACAGCGAGGAAAAGATCCGGGAGGTGCGAGAATGGAAGGATCTTCTCTATCGACATCGCATGAAGCGGCGGGACTCCACGGATTCTGCGAACGATGGCTACCAGCAACCCATGAACAGTAAGGAGTCTACCCTTACACGGTTGCGGAACCCTTTTCTAATGTGTTTGGAACAGATCAATTCGCTCCACCCCCAATGTCGTTCGCTCCTCCGCCGAATCTCAACGACGAGAGCACTCCTCCACCGCCTCCACCGGCTGACGTCCCAGACGATGCGACGGGAGAGGACGCATACATGCGGCGGATGCGCCTGTCACAAATGCCGCAGGCTCAACCTCCCCCACCTCCACCTCCGCAATCCGGTCAGATATCAAAGGCCCCGGTGAGATACAGCCTACCTGCCCCCCCTGACGACATCCCGGCTTCAGAGGCAGAGCTGGAGGAGAAACTGGCGGAAGACGAACCCATGGAAGACGAAGCCTCCAACCAACCACGCTCCAGCCGTCCAGGCCAAGCCGGTTTCGCAGCACGTCTGATGGCCAAGTATGGCTGGAGCAAGGGACAAGGCCTGGGCGCTCAAGGAACCGGCATCATCAACCCGCTGTACGCGAAAGTGGACAAGCGAAAGAAGAAATCCGACGCAGAGGGAGGAGGATACGCGACGCCCTCAAGCACAGGCAAGATCCTGGGCGGGAACAAGTCCAAAGGCGCGCAAGCCGAGGAAGAAGGGAAATTCGGCGCCATGTCCGAAGTCATCAGACTGGAAGGCATGCTGGACGGACTGGATCTCGACGACGAGCTGGCCCGAGGCGAGGGAGGAGGCATCATGCAAGAGATCGGCGAAGAATGCGGCGACAAGTACGGCACCGTCGAGAGGGTCTACATCCACCGTCCGGAGCGTGAAGGGGACGAGGCACTGGTCTTTGTGCGGTTTGTGAACCCGCTGAGCGCTTTACGGGCCGTCAATGCTCTTGAAGGGCGCATCTTCAACGGAAATCCCATCAAGGCCAAGTTCTGGCCCAAGGACAAGTTCGACGGAGGTGATTATCTGTGATGGAACGAGATAGTCCTTTGCCCCGGAGAGCTTTCAAGTAGCCCAAACCCTTTTGTAATGATAAAGATCAGACATGACTGTGCCTCGTATTCTACTATTATCAGAGTCCAGCGGAGGAATATGGGATGATTGGGCGTAGAGCCGATACTAGTATTGACACGACCAATTGACGAGGCGGGACGCGTTCAGGGCCCGAATTTGTCGAGCCGACGCGACGCCGGGCGCCTTGGAAAGTGAAAGTACCTGAAAGGAAATGGCATCATCATTCCAACCTCTTCTTCCTTCAGCAGCCAAAAGAGAAAGTTGGTTCTATTCGGACCAACGCTCATTTCACCACGCCTTCTATCTATCATGACGACCTCCGGATTGATAGATCGTGCGTTCGCAAGCAATGCACAGTTGAAGAAGAGAATCTTTGACGCCATCGGTGAGTTCCCCCTCCACCTCGCAGGTCTTCCTTTGATGCCCGTACTGAAACGGCAGCCAGATGCAACTCCCCAGCACGGCACTCTCTTTGAAGACATTGCCAGATACCACCTCGACTACTCGCAGAATCATCTCAACGGCTCGTCCTCCTCCTCCGCCGCTGCAGGCGCCGATGAACCAGCCTCCAAGAAACGCAAGCTCGCCAACGGATCCCTCCCTATCAACGCCAACGCGGCGCAGAAAGACCAGCCGCGCGAAGTGATTCTAGAAGCAAGAGACATCTCCTTCTCTCTCCCCCAGAGGAAGAAACTACACTTGGGGATCGCCCAATATGGGACGGACATCCACGAGCCCGCGACGTCGTTTGCGCTCTTCACTCGAAACCCGGCGACAAATCAAGTGGACATGGAGATCCCGTTGGACAGATTCGCGTATGCTCTACGGTTACCCGTGCCAGAGAAGGCGGCGAAGCAGTTCAACTTCTGTCTGCTGCCCAAGGCAGAGGACGGTGCCGTCGACCCGGTCATCTGGACGGTGAACGACGGTCCGCTGAAATCCCTCGTGATCTCCAGTCCGGCGCTGGCAAAGGTTGCCCCGGGTCCTGAAGACATGTTGGAGAACGCGCTCAAGTTCATCCTCCAGAGGAGTGGGATCGACCTTACGCTCCCGACAGCAGATGAATTTGCGAGCGCCAATCCCGAGGCGCATCGAAAGGGCGACAAAGCGTACCACGTCAAGGCATTCAGGGGCAGCAAGGACGGATTCTTATTCTTCCTCCGCAACGGGATCTTCTTCGGTTTCAAGAAGCCGCTGGCATTTTTCCCCTTCGAGGACGTCGAGTCGATTTCATACACCTCTGTTCTTCAGCGCACGTTCAATCTCAACATCGCATATCGACCAAGCGGCGACGTCGACGGCAACGCGGACGCGATGGACGCCATCGAGGAGACGGAATTCTCCATGCTCGATCAGGCCGATTTCCCCGGTATAGACGCGTACATCAAGCGTCATGGTCTTCAGGATGCTAGCCTGGCGGAGTCGAGACGAGCAAAGAAACTTAAAGCCGCTGCGAATGGGAAAGCGACGACGAAGAATGGTGCCGCCGATGACGAGGACGAGGATGACACTCGCACGGAGCTGGAGAAGGCGCAACAGCAGCTGGAAGATGAAGAGGATGAGGAAGAAGAGGACTACGACCCCGGAAGCGACGACGAGAGCGACGGTAGTGGAGCAAGTGACGACGAAGACGATGACGAGGTTTACGAGCGCGAGAGGAAGAAAGCCAAGGGTCGGAATTTGGTCGCGGAAGAGCTGGGCAGTGAGGCTGAGGACGTGAGTGCCACGGAGGATGAAGAGGGAGGGGAGGAAGAAGAAGAAGGTGACGAAGAAGAACAAGAAGAGGAACAAGAACAAGAAGGCGAGCAACCAGTTGTAGAGGGCGAAGAGAACTACGACGAGGAAGAGGAAGGAGAGGAGGAGGGGGAAGAAGAATACGGAGAGTACGACGAGGAAGAAGGCGAAGAAGAGGAGTGCGATGAAGCCGACGAGCCCGCCGCCATCCAGGGTGGTAAACCAGCTGCTGCTGGTGCGGTTGGCTGGCACCATGAAGAAGGAATGCCAGATCCCGACGACGACGACCAGTTGTGATCACATAAAATCTTGTCCATCTCGAAAGTGGGAAGGAAGGAGAGAAGCTCGAATTATGTATCAGCAAACAAGGGCAATTTTTTGATCGTGACAAAGGGAGACATCCATATCACATCGCCTTGAGGATTGACTTTCTCAGTCCCGGGCTTTTCCACCCCCTCCTTTTCGAATTAACTACTCTCATCAGGTCCAGTTGGACTGGTATGGAAGACCAGGGGGCGCTCTATCATGATATGAATATCTAAAGGTATGTACGTACATCCTTGACCATCCTCATGGGTATAGTTGTGATATGTACAAGTGTCAAGATAGTAAGAGACCCCCCCGCCCTTTCTCTCTCCCTATATAAACATGAGACGCGACTTTCTCCCATCTCTATATAACCACATTATCCAACCAAGGTTGAAACCCCCAAACTCTCCCAACATCAAGGGGCCCAGGTTTCGCTAAATGCAGAAAAAACAAGAAGGGAAGGGGAAGGGTGACCAAAAAGGCGATCGTTGAGAGAGTTCAACGCAGGGAGATGTCCCTAAACACCACAGGAGGATCTTCATTACCTGTCGACCCAGTAGTGCCATTGGTACTACTACTAGGCGCAGGGCCATCTACACTCAAGGATGGTGTGTCCCGAGGAACAGGAAGAGGATGCTGCTGTTGCCGCGCCGCCGAGCGGGTGCGCACGTCGTCTATCTTGCGGAGCACGTCAAGGACGCGGAAGGGTTTTGGCAGGACGGCGTCGACGCCGGCCTCGAAGGCCGCCGCGATCTGCTCCGGTCGCGCGTTGGCCGTGGTGGCGACGATGTGCATGTGGCGCTTCAGCAGGCCGCGGCGCTGGAGGTCGCGGATGCGGCGTGTGCAGGCTAGGCCGTCGAGTACCGGCATCTCAACGTCCATTAGGATGCAGTCGATGTCGATCTCGATATCGATCTCGAGGTTCTGGTTCTGGTTCTGGTTTTGGTTCGCGCGGTAGTCGTGCCACGCTTTCGTACGTGGCAGGAATTCCAGCGCCTCCGTGCCGTGGTTCGCGTTGTACACCGTGCAGCCGGCGCGCTCGAGCTGTCGCGTCAGCACCTGCGCATTGATCAGGTTGTCTTCCACCACCAGGATCCGAGTCCTGGTCACAGCCGCTGTCGCCGCCGCCGCCTGCCGCTCTAGCCGCTCCGGCGACGTCCGCACTGTGAGGTGTTCCAGCCTCGACAGGCCCACGGACGGGCGACGCGAGTCCGATTCGAGGAAACTCGACGCGCGCGAACTCGTCGCCGATCCTTGGGGATGGGGCGCTTCTGCTCTGCGTGCTTGCAGGTAGAAAGCGAACGTGCTGCCTCGACCAGGTTGCGAGACGACGCCGATTTGCCCGCCCATCTTCTCCGTCAGCTCGCGCGAGATATACAGACCAAGGCCCGACCCGCCGTATTTGATGTGCGTCTTCTTGGTGCCCTGCTGGAAACGGTTGAACAGTCGCGTCATCTCCTCCTGCTCCAGCCCTTTGCCCGTATCCGAGACAGAGAACAGGAGACGGATGGGTTCTCCATCCTCACCTTCGCTGGAATTCGACAACGGCGGCTCCTCTCGTTTTTTCTTCTTCTTGCTTGGGAACCAGACGATGCCATCCTCTTTGGGCACGTCGCTGATGAACACTGACCGGCGGATCGTGATTTGACGCACCTCCTCGAGCTTTGTGAACTTGACCGCGTTGGTCAGCAGGTTGATGAAGATCTGGGTCAGTCGGGACGGGTCTAGGGAGACCCAGTCGACGTTGTGCTGTTGGTATGTCTCGTCCGGCACGCTTTCAACCTTGATCAGATTCGACTCGAATTCCGCCTTGAACATGGTCAGCACTGAGTCGATCACGGCGTCTGGCTGGATCACGACTGGCGTGATCGAGAGGAGTTGAGAGTCCAGTTTCGAGAGCGTCAGCACATCGTCGATGATCCTCTTCTGATGCGATGCACATAACAAGATCGTCTTCCCTGCTTCGACATTTTCCGCGAGCTTGCGGAGGGCCGTCTCGGGGACAACCTCTCGGGAAGGGAGATCATCAACAGACGCAGCGATGCCATCCGCAAGCTGAGTGATGGCAGAAAGCGGATTCCTCATTTCATGCGACACCAGATCGATGAATGCCTCCTGGAGTTTCCGGGCCTCTGTGGCCTCGGCTGCCAGACGACTTTGGACCTCCTCCGCCCACTTCGTCCTGCTGATATCCGTCACGCAACTGATGACACTGGTCGTTTTGCCGTCTTCGACAACGGGGAAGGCGTTGACCATGACCCAGCTATGCTCTTCGCTCGGATTGGGATTCCCAGCCGTCGGTGGGGGTTGCCATTTGCGCAAGAGCCGGAATTCCTGCTCGATAGGTTTGCATTCATCGACGAGGATGAACCAAAACTTCATGCACAGATCTCGTTCCGATGGGAGAACTGCGTCGGCAAAGGAATATTCATACTGATTCTCGGCGGAATGGCCGGTAATCTCCCAGTACTGCGAGTTTGCCCACTGGATATACCCTTTTTCTTGTCAGCGTGGATGATCCATAAGAGAGTATCAGACCTACCCTTGGGCGTAAGACGTAGCATGCCGACGGGACTGGAGGTACAGCAAGGTCAGCTGGTATACTTAGGAGGCGGAAAACGGACATCATCTGGTCCACGGCCATTTTCACCACAAAACGCAGGGGAAGGAGGGCTGAGGCTGACTTACCCGTGCTCCGCGATTTCTCGAACCCGTCTCTCCCTGTTTTCCAGCTGCAACGTCAAACGTTCGGCCCGTTGGTGGGCCTCCTCGCTATCGAGGGCGAAAGCTATCGTCGCCGAGGCTTGTCGACATAGGATATTGATGAATAACTCGTCTTCGGACTGATAGTATCTTCTGGGGTTGAGGGCAAAGACGACGACCCCGAGCAGTCTGCTGCTGACGGAGACCGGCATGATGGCCATGCTAGTCGGTTGGTCTCCATATCCTAGCCAGGTAAATCCTTCTAGGAACGACTCGGGCAGGGTCCCGTCCGCAGAATGGAGCAGTAAAGGCTCGTTTGTCGTCTTGACTTTCCGATAATAGTAGGGGAAGCCTCCAGAGCCCTCGTACAAGTCTAAGTGTGGCGGAACCAGAGGATGGCCGCTAGGAGGCAATCCCAGAGATTGCTGCAGGGTCAAAGTACACACGGTGGAATCTTCTTCGGCCGAGTAGGCAAAAGCCATAGGGAAATCTTGTGGATTGTCTTGCAACGCCTGGAAAAGATGCTCCCATATGGACTTGTTCGAATCTGATGAGGGCGGCGAACACACGGAATAGAGGGTCTTGGTCCTTCTGTCGCGGACTCTTTCGTCGGTGGTCTCGGTCGCGCGATTATAGAAGCCTGCCACATGGCCGTCTTCTCCGCGAATGGCCAGCAGCGTGCCGTTCCAAAAGGTCTCCTGGAGACGGCCATCGGGCTGGACAGGAAATAGGGTGACGTCCATGTTTTGCATGGTCTGGGCTTCGCTTTGCATTGTTTGGAAGAAAACATCCAGGCCTTCCCAGGAGTCCTTCCAGATCTCCTTGAATGGCTTGCCTTGAAATCCGGAATGGTTGTTGAATCTCTCCCTGACGTCGTTGTAGGCGCGCAAGTTAAAACAGGCCGAGAGAGAAGATCCCCAATAGACGACGGCAGGACAGGTGTCGGCCAGGACCATGCTGACGACGGTTCGCAGCGAGACAGGCCACGACTCGAGCGGACCAAAATCCGTCGAGGACCAGTCGATGCCGGTGGAGAACCACTGCCAATTGTCGTTTTTGGGCAGAGCATCGATCCAGCTTTGCTGAGCCGGGATGGCTATTGGCGACGGAATGCGAGGAGGGATGTCGGTCGCGGGCACCGTTTCGCCCACTGGGGGATTTGTAACTCTCCATCGTCCCGAGGATCTGTCGAGAATGGCGTGAGAAGATCCTGAGCCACCCAAGACACTGGGATCGAGGCGAATGGCAAATTGTTCAATGCCGTCCTGGTCAACAGATGACGAGATGCCCAGTTCTTCCAGCGTCCATTGTTGACGGCCAGAGTTGGAATCGACCAGGGTGGCATGAGCATCCATCTTCAGGCACTCCAGAGTATCAATCTCTGCCGATGCTCATCTTCCACGCTCGCTGCTGAGGGTCATTGCGAGAACACTCCTGCCAGCGGTGATGGTGGAAATGCAAGGGCGGTAATGGCACGGGAGGTTGCAACCGGTTGTATCCGAGGATAGGAAATTCGAGGAAAGGATCGACGAGTCAAAGAAAGTGGAGGTGGGTTGATTGAATGGGCAAAGACGGCAGGGGTAATGGTGATGGCGATGGTGGTGTTGATGGTGATGGTAACGATGAAGATGAAATTTCTCATGCTTGACCCTCTCTCTCCATCTCGGCCTGCACCTGGCGTCTGGACTCTGGCCTCGACTCACCTTACCGATCAGTAATAGTACGTAGAGTAGCAATTGACGGGGTTCGATATTGACCTCATTGACTTAACTTTAGATGCCAGATCACAGCCTGCAGGGGCCACCGCTGGGCCTGGCGATCGTCACGACGGCTGGTGAGTGGGTGAGTGGTGAGAGTGGTGACCCATGAGGCTGATCGCTGAAGCAACTTGGGACTTGGAAGTGGGCACAACACGGCTCGAGGCACAGTACCTTACGAGTATCTTTAGGTACAAAGTCGGGGCTAGGCTGTGGCTTCGAGACCCAGAAGTTCAAACTCTCCCGGGGCTCACGGGGAGTCGAGGCTCTGCAGCCAGCCTGCTGGTGCCCGGTGTGACAGCGGCCCAGAGGCCGAGAGCAAGGCCTAGCCAGAGCTAGTAGTAGAACCTGGTACTAGTAGTAGTACCTTAACTTCTCGGGGTGCGACACTCCGACAACCCCGATGTCAAAAGAGAAACACACTGGCGCCCTCTGGGATCAAGCCATCCGCCCTCCAGGCTCCAGGCTCCAGGCTCCAGGCTCCGGGTCGATCAACCGGACCATCCCAGTCAGATCGAACAACGACGCGTGAGACAAGACAGGCTGAACAGCGAGGACATCATCAGGTACGTCGCCTTGGTGAGCTTTGTACTTAGCCTGCCGGCTCTAACTTGCTAAGCAGGTGAGTCGTGGCTTCTCTATCTTCACTTCTTCCATCACCTCTCTTCCCTCTCCCAACGTCTCTTCGAGAACTTTGGAGTTGTTGATTTCGCTCTGTGAAAACCCATCAATATGGCTTCGTTGGTTTGTCCGGTCGATCGCCTGCTCATCCCACCTTCGGCCTCTACTGTATATACTCATCTATGAAAGAAAACGCCCACCCCTCCGCTGCTGCATCAGACGGTCCTGGGACCACAGAGCCCTTTCTGACCCACTGACCTGTTCATCATAACTGTCGACGTGTCGTTTTCTTATCCCGGCCTCTCGAGTCCCGATGGTCTCCATCGCGCCCCTTATTCCGGTCACGAACATGAGACGCCTTAACTTTCAAGTCCATCAACTGCGTTAATGCTGACATGACGTTGGTCCATCGACTCCATCCATGTTCCGCATCAGGTACAAGATGCGATCTCTAGCCGTCTCTGATCATGCCCAGTCGGACAAGAGTAGGTCTTCAAGAACCGTGAAAGCCGTTGTGGAGGGACGGCTGACGGCCTTACACTACAATGCATAATGCTTCTCGGATGCCTCTCTTTTCTTTCTTCTCTTACAAATCTTCAAGGCTTTGCTTCACTGTACACCTTCTCACTGGAAACTCACCGTCTCCATGCCGATAGCAGCTTGATGAGCATTTCATCAAACTGTTTCGCACATCATCAACCATGTCTCAAGCACAATCAGCGCGGACAGCCGTCGCTTACCATTCGGGCAATGTCTTTACGGCCGCCTCCAAGCATCTTCGATCAGAAGCATTCATTGTCTCCCCGACCGGGACGTTTACGGCGGTGGGCAGCAACGATGAGATCCTCGATATCGCTGGTCGCGAGAACCTCCCGACCGTTGACTTGCAGGCTAACTTTGTGATGCCTGGGATCCACGATGCACACGTCCACATTGTCTTCGCAGGACTGTCGGCCGCCGCAAGCATCAACCTCGACATGGACACCACCGCCTTCAATGTCGGAGAACGGCTGAAGTCGCCCGGATGTGCTTGCGAGGACGCCCACGTCTATGGCGATTGGATCGTAGGCGATCTCTTTCGCATCGAGAACTTCGACCGAGAGGTGCTGGACAAAGATTTCCCAGATACTCCTGTCATGCTACGCGGAGGTGGCGGTCACGCAATGTTCCTCAACACCGCGGCCTTGAAACGAGCAGGGTATAGCCTCAACGAGGCGGATTCGCCACATAATCATTACTTTCGCCGACCAGACGGGACCCTCACAGGTGAGATGGCCGAGTTGGCAATGACCAAAGCCGCTCTGGCGGTGCCCAAGCCAGAGATGGCCGACGTGAAGCGAATCATCTCTCAAGCGCTGAAGAAGCTTCGTGCAGTAGGAGTCACCAGCTTTCAGGAGGCAGCATCAAACACGACGATCCTGAAGGCCTTGGGCCAGCTCGATGCTGACGGTGACTTGAAGATGGATATCCAAGCACACGTCGTGCACAAACCGGAACAACTGGCGGAAGAAAGGCTCGAAACGCTACACAAGACGCTTGACGACACCGCCAGCTTCCAAACGTCGCATCTGCAGACAAACTTCGTGAAGCTGATGTTGGACGGCGTCCCATTCTACCCTTATTTCACGCATGCTGGGCTCGATGCAGCCGGACAAATTGACGAGAGCAAGATTCAGATCGACGACCTGGCCGAGGCGGTGGCGAAATTCGACGCGCGAGGGATGACCTGCAAGATCCATTGCTCCGGCCAAGGGAGCACGCGGCGCGCATTGGACGTGTTCGAGGCCGTCAGGAAGAGCAACCCGAGCGGGCCAAAGCATGAGGTTGCGCACTGCAATGGAGTGCATGACGGTGAGATTCCCTTAGAGGATATAGACGTTTGATTCCCATCTCACTGACTCCTTCTTTCTCAGACGATTATCCGCGATTCAGCCAGCTCAACGTCACGGCCGAGATGTCCCCGTCCATGTTCTTCGTGCACCCGGCGACCGCGGCCTCAAACGGCCTGATGGACTGGAACTGGGCCAAGATGCTCAAGAACAACGCGGCCATGACCATCGGGAGCGACTGGACCGCCCACAACCCGGACCTTCTGCCCGCCTGCGCCGCCATCCTGGACGCGGTCGCGGCCGCGATGCCCGGCAGTGCCGAGGATGCGAAGAGGCAGGCAGCGGGTGAGACGATCTGTCGCATCCTCACCATCGCAGGCGCCGAGGCGACAGCACGGGATTCGATCACGGGGAGTATCGAGGTCGGCAAGAAGGCGAATTTCATCAGCGTCGACCGCGACTTGAGTCGTGGCCAGTTCGATGGTGCTAAGGTCTTGGGCACCTGGTTTGAAGGCGAGAGAGTCTGGGATGCGGCACAGGAGTAGAGCCAACTCGGAACAATGCTGCGTGCTTCGCGAGAGAGAATCTGAGGTGCTGAATATAAAGTGAAGGGGGGCTTCCTGGCTTGCGGCTCGAAGGTAATATGTTGTTGGTCACGTGTGCATATATTGAGCAAACGACCTTTACTAGACTTCAACCTTCGCGCCTCTCTTCTCGATTTCTGAACATTCCTACTGACAGAATCCCGATGAAGACACACAGCAGTGTGCTTTCTCTCTGCGTGGCCGTGTCAGCTGTCCTAATATGGGCCCTCCTCTTCCGAAGTCATCAAGGGCACGTCACGTTCTCACACGATGCAACCGCAGACGCAAACTGGACCGACGTGGAGGCGGTCGTGGCCGTCGCTCGCTCCATCACCTCACGCTCCTGGGAATTCGGGACGCTCGTCCAAGCGCTGCTCGAGTTGCGCGACCCGACGTTGACTGTGTTTGCGCCGGTCGCGTTTCCGGATGGACGTATCCCCGTTGTTGTCGATGTCGAGGGCCACTTGGGCGTTGAGGGTTTGGTGCTGGCGAAGTCGGTGATCTGGACGAGCGAGGACAGCGAGGCTCTGACTGATGGCGAAGGTGAGTCCATAAAGCTGAGAGTCTGTGGCCGGCGTTCTTCCCAGAAGAAAGAAAGAAAATGAGTTGTCTCCCAGTCCTGCTGTTGAGAATTGAATTGAGTATCGGTCACTCACCCTCAAGAGCCGCATAGGTTCACCCGCCGATCCAGCGTCACTCGGTACAGCCGCCTTGCTCCTCTCTCACCATGATCGAACCTACCTGCACGCGGCCAGACGTCAGGCCGAGTACCTTGTCGACAAGGCGACGAGGTTCAGGGTCAACGCGACCCACGCTGCCATATCCCATCGAGATGTACCGGCCCAGCTCTGGGGGGATTTCGTTTACATGGCGCCCCCCTTTCTCGCATACTATGGCGTTGCTACTCAAGACATGCGCTTCTTGAAGGAGGCTGTGCAGCAGTGCCGGCTCTACGACGATGTGCTGAAGACGGAGATCTCGCTCGAAGACGAGAACGGTGATCGCACTTGTCGAGGTCTCTGGCGCCATATTGTCTCTGATCCGGCGGAGTTGCACCCGGGGACATGCTGCTCAGACCCGGACGTTTGGCTGACTAGCAACGCCTGGGGTATCGCAGGTATCACGCGTGTGTTGGCCACGATTCAGAAATGGAGACCCCCTTTCGACAACGGTTCGGTCAACCCGGTGGAATACAAGGACTTCGTGGCTGCCAGCGAGACGGCTCTGATAGATATCCTGGTCTCCATGCTACACTGCGTCATGGCTCAGGCACGAGATGAGAAGTCCGGGCTGCTCAAGAACTACCTCGACGGGCGCGGCGCTCATCGACCTGCTGCGTATGCTTACGGGGACACTGCGGGGACGGCACTCATGGCTGCAGCGGTGTACCGGCTGGCTGTGCTGTCGCCACACGTCTTTGGAAGCCCAAGCCCACGGTACCTCGACTGGGCAGAGGCGAATCGCCAGGCGGTCGCGAAACACGTCGACAGTGGCGGCAAGGCTGGTCCTGTGGCGGACGTCTCTCACGTCCCCAGTGAGGATGCCGCGGCGCAGACCAGTGAGGGGCAAAGTATGGTGATCCTGATGTACAGCGCGTGGCGAGACTGTGTCGATGCTGGGATTTGTCGCGGGAGAGAGACTTCCGTATGGGAGAGAGGATGGATGAAATTGAGAAGGATAGAGAGCATTCTTACAAATCCGTTGGGATGGACCGGCAAGGCTGGTGGCGAGTGAGCAATGAGCATCTACTGTGCAGTTGCAGCTTGCATGTCGAGGTACGAAGTGTGTGCACTCGGAGAAGAGCTGAGCGCGAGATGGTGGGGAAATCGGCGCAGGCAAATGCCAAGGCGAGGGGTTGCTCCTAGTGCCGCGTGCTGATTGGTGGCTGTCCACGTGACGGTGCTAAGCCATGGGTGTTTGGCGGGGCAATTGAAGAGGCGGGAGCCGGGCATCATCGGTGATTCGGTGCGGTGCGGTGCAGGCCTGGGCGCGGGCGTGGGCACGATTATTATTGTGCAGCAGGCGGCGTGCAGTGGCTGGACTCTGGACGCTGGACTCTGCGCTGCTATCGCCGGCCTCTTTTCGTACCTACGACAGTCACTGCACTCACTTATCCACCCGCCCGCTCTCTGCATTACTGCTCCTGCATACCGACCCCAACTGTCACTAGTCACCAGAACTCTGCACGTCTACCGAACATCCGCCTGCGTTGCAAAAAGAGCCTTCCTCTTACCTCTCTCAACGTCGAATGCGCCCTTAGGACACTCACAGAACATCCGTCTCATCTCCATCCTGGCTGCGCAGTCCGCAGCCCACACACACAACTCCTGCCACCAAACCCGCCGACCTCGCATGCCCTCAGCCGGCCATGTCTGATTCTCCCATCCTGAGTGCCCCCGTCGGGGCCCAAGAGAAGCCCATCTTGGACAAATTGTTGTTGACCAGAGACAAACTCCTGCTGCTGAAGCAAGACAAGAGCACCTACGTGAAATCCTCCGACGTCCTTCCCCTCTACGACCAGGTGATCGAGCAGATCTGCGTCCTCAACGAAGTCCGGGGCCCTGAGCACCTGCTCCAGAACCGTGTCGACACCGTCCTCGATGACACCCTCCAGCTCATCTCGCTTTTCTTCATGGCAGTCGGCCGCAATAACGAAGCACCCGCCTTGTATGCCATGACGGGCAACATCACGCGACTGTGTCACCACCTGAAGGAGGCTGCGTTCTACAGCAAGAAAGACCTGATCAGTTTGGAAAATTCCCTGGCCAAGATGGAGGCCACCATGGAGCACGGAAAAGAAAAGTACTCGCCACAGCTGATGACCAGAATACACTATCGGCTGGAGGTGTGCAAGGAGATGTTGCGGGAACTGCGCGATTTCCTCTCCGCACTCTCGCCGGAAATGGTTCCGGTTTGGGAGAACCTGGTCTCGATCCTGCGAGCGATTGCCGCGTTGAATACTCGAAGCAAGGTACGAGCGCTGTGGATGTGTAACGAGGGGGGAAGACTGGATGCTAACTCATCCTCCAGTACAACCAGAAGGATTTGCACCACCTGCGCGATCAGTTGTTGCAGATCCAGTCCACGATGAAGGACGGCAAACTCCCAGATGATCACGGTGATGTTAAACCAGACGGCCAGGAACTGGTGGTGCCTCTGCTTGAAAGATGCCTCAAGTTCACGGAAATTGTGGAAATAAAGTACGCCTTCGTCGTTACACGCCGCTTGGGTTGTCTAGCCCCCACTGACACTGCATTCATAGGCAAGGCAAAATAGACGAGCGCTTCAAAGACACCTACGAGGCATTGCTCGAAATCCGGAACCAGCTTGACCGCCTGACGATGACTCAAGCCTGGTCCCTCCGTGAGACCGACTTGTTCATGTGGCAGAGAAAGTTAGACCGCATAGACGACTCAAGGCAAGACGGGAATTTCTTTGATGCCGAGGGTCGTCCCGCAGACTTGCATGCGCAACGGGTAAGACTCCTACCTTGTCGCTACTCCCCAATCTTGCCCTTCTGACCGTGGGTGCAGACTCTGCTCTATCTTATCCGACGAGGCTATGCCTATATCTATCAACTGTTAATCGCATCAGAGCCAGTCTCTGAGGCTCTGCTACCCATCTACAACCAACTTCTCACCTTGCGCAAATGCTTGGTGGAAGTGAAGAAGGCTGGAGGTGTCTCCAACCCTCGGGAATTGTACCCCTACAGCATGAAACTTAACTCCATCGACAACATGCGAGTCGACGGCAAATTCCAGATTGGAAAGGACATCCCAGAAGGGCAGGGGAGTGTCAATGACCTGCTCGCGGAATGTTACGATCTCGCTTATGAATTGAGAACGGCCGCCGAGGAGGAAGCCGAGGACGAGTGATCGACAGCGACGTCGCTGTCTCTGAATAAGCATGGCAAGGAGCGGGCGCATTTGGTTCCTTGCCTGACATATTTTTCCAAGGCACTTGCGGTCTTTGTGTTATTGATACAACGATTATATGAGGGGGGCCTGAAGGGCGCCAGATGTTCCAGGGGGCGCTGCAATCCGTCTCTCGAACTGGGACTGTCGCCGTTTCCAGATTGGCTGGTAGCTATCGTTGTTCTAAGTCGGATCGCTTTCTCACGGCAGTGTATGGGCTTGGATGATCCAGCTCTCCAGTACAGAGCGGCACAACGATCATGAAATCTCATCTACTTTCAAGTTTCTCCTGACTCAATTCTATCCATCCGGCGCATACAAGTACCAAGTAATCATGTCTGCTGTGAGTGGTTGCCTTGCGCAGCCTCGGTTCCACTTTGTTTTCCTTTCCCCGATATCGCCAAGCTGCGGCCGCTCACCACCACAGCGGGTGAAAAAAGTGCGGGATTGATTCTCTTCCGTCTCTCTTCCTCACTCACTCGCTCGCGATTCCTCCCTGCGGCTCTCCTTCCCCTGCGAAGAAAGCCTTTAAAACATGTCTGTCCTCCTGCAGCGAGGACCTTCTGCTCGGGTCCGATGTCCCCTCGACCTGGGCTCGTGCTCCAGAGCAAGAAGGGCATATCCACGTGCCTACGCGGTTCACGCTCAATCGCCGCCATCCCCGAGACGAAAAGCCGCCGTTCCTCCCTATCAGAAGATCCTGAAGAACTTTGAAGCTGTCCGGGCTATCTTGGGCTCTCGCAAGCTGACTCTGGCCGAGAAGATCCTCTACTCTCACCTTGACAACCCCGAAGAATCCCTTCTGACCGACACCGACAATGGTACCAACATCCGGGGCAAGGCCAATCTCAAGCTCAAGCCCGACCGCGTGGCTATGCAAGATGCCTCTGCCCAGATGGCCATTCTTCAGTTCATGACGTGCAACCTCCCATCCACCGCGGTCCCGGCGAGCATCCACTGCGATCACATGATCGTGGGTGAGAAAGGTGCAGACCTCGATCTGCCGAACTCGATCGCGGGCAACAAGGAGGTCTTTGACTTTCTGGAATCCGCAGCAAAGAAATATGGCATAGAGTTCTGGCCTCCGGGCGCGGGTATTATACATCAAACTGTCTTGGAGAACTACGCTGCCCCGGGTCTGATGATGCTGGGGACAGACAGCCACACTCCCAATGCGGGCGGGCTGGGCGCGATCGCCATCGGTGTCGGTGGTGCTGATGCCGTCGATGCCCTGGTCGATGCGCCGTGGGAGCTCAAGGCTCCTAAGATGCTGGGAGTCCGCCTTGAAGGAAAGCTCAGCGGCTGGACTTCGCCGAAAGATGTGATCCTGCACTTAGCTGGCCGGCTCACCGTCCGTGGCGGCACTGGGTCCATCATCGAGTATACCGGTCCTGGCGTTGAAACTCTGAGCTGCACAGGCATGGCTACAGTATGCAACATGGGAGCGGAGGTGGGAGCCACGACCTCGATTTTCCCCTTCACTGAGAACCATATTCCGTACTTGCATGCCACGGGACGTGACTCCATTATCGATGCGGTCAAGGGTATTGCGTATGGCTCGGAAAAATACAACTTCCTGCGTGCTGATAGCGGAGCGGAATACGACCAGCAGATCACCATCAATCTGTCGACCCTGGAGCCCCATATCAACGGCCCGTTCACTCCTGATCTATCAACACCTTTGTCCAAGTTCAAAGATGCCGTCAAGTCCAACAATTGGCCAGACACTTTCTCTGCGGGTCTCATTGGCAGCTGTACCAACAGTTCTTATGAAGACATGACTCGTGCAGAAGATCTGGTCAAGCAAGCCCAGGCAGCAGGCCTGAAGCCCAAATCCGACTTCTTCATCACGCCGGGTAGTGAACAGGTTCGGGCCACGCTCGAGGACAGCAAAACATTGGAAACATTCACGAGCGCCGGCGGAACCGTCCTCGCCAATGCCTGTGGGCCTTGTATTGGGCAGTGGAAGCGGACTGATGGCATCGAGAAGGGTGAAGATAACGCCATTATCTGCTCATACAACCGCAATTTCCCGGGCCGCAACGACGGAAACCGACGGACGATGAGTTTCCTTGCTTCTCCTGAAATTGTGACGGCCATTTCATACTCCGGATCGACTTCGTTCAATCCGATGGTCGATGAAATTCCCCTGCCCTCTGGCGAGAAATTCAAGTTCGATCCCCCTAAGGGCACACAGTTGCCTGGGTCGGGATTCGCCATTGGCAACCCTGACTTTCTTCCATCGTCGGCCGACCCCGATTCAAGCGTCAAAGTCGTGGTCGACCCTGAGTCTGACCGCCTAGCTCTCTTGGAGCCGTTCGAGCCGTTCCCCGAAAGCGAGCTCCAAGGGCTCAAGGTTCTGTACAAGGTCAAGGGCCAATGCACCACCGACACAATCTCGGCCGCAGGACCATGGCTGAAATACAAGGGCCATCTTCCCAACATTGCGGAAAACACCCTGATTGGCGCCGTCAATGGAGCAACCGGTGAGACCAATGTTGCATATGACAGCGATGGCTCCAAGATGTCCATTCCGGAGCTGGCGAAGAAATGGAAGGAACGAGGCCAAAACTGGCTCGTGGTGGCCGAGGACAATTACGGTGAGGGATCAGCCCGAGAGCACGCAGCACTGCAGCCACGATATCTTGGAGGCCAAATCATCCTCTCAAAGAGCTTCGCCCGAATCCACGAGACGAACCTGAAGAAACAGGGCGTGGTCCCTCTGACATTCGCGGACAAGGCAGACTACGACCGCATCGATGCCTGCGACCAAGTCGACACCGTGGGTCTGTGGGACGTGCTGAAGAACCAAGGCCAGGGAGAGATCAAGCTGAAGGTCACCAAGAAGGACGGCCAAAGCTTTGTGGTCGACGTCAAGCATACTCTGAGCAAGGAC
This sequence comes from Exophiala alcalophila, assembly GCA_001599775.1. Classification (NCBI taxonomy): domain Eukaryota; kingdom Fungi; phylum Ascomycota; class Eurotiomycetes; order Chaetothyriales; family Herpotrichiellaceae; genus Exophiala; species Exophiala alcalophila. The sequence goes on along the minus strand of BCHY01000005.1, from coordinate 1,308,789 downwards.
CAGTGTGGATTTATCCTGGCTGGAAGTGCGCTGAACCTGCTTGCGAAGCGTCACCAGACCGAGTAAGTTAAGTTTTGAATCACGGTCTTCGACTTTTGGTCTGCGGCGGGCAAAGCGAACCTTCTCGCGAGTTGCAGCCCCCTGAGAATGCACAGCCTCGTTACCAGCGAGTACGCTGGTCTTGGCAACATGTCCCGAGCGTGATTGGTTGCGTTGAGCACCGCTCCAGCCTTGCGCCTCCTGGTCCAATCTTGTCTCGGCGTGGTTGCCTTTGCCTAGTCGCAATCTCTTCACCATATTCACGCGAACGACAGCCCCCTCCGATTTGTGCTCCGTCGCCTACCATATGTTCGAAATAGTGGAAAGACGGGGGTTATGTTGGGCGTCTTCCAGCGTCGACTACGCCGCCATTCTCTCGAGTGGGGAAACACCATCCTTCGGTGAAATCCAACGCCAGCAAGCTCTTCGTCGATTTCGTCGCAGCAGACCTGCATTAGCCGCTCTCCACGATAAGGCGCTCCATCTGCGTGGAAAACGAACATCAAGAATCGTCTGAGGTGGGGAGGAGACCAATTCGCATCATACTCGAGACACGAAAGTTGTGGAAAGGCTCGTCGGTGACAAGGACCGCAAAAGTCCAACCATGTGACTGTACCCGCAAAAGTCTGTGGCTCCTGTGCTTGAGTGGGATTTCAACCGTTGGCTGGGCAGGCGAGGCTTGTGCCGGGGTGATCGATGTGCTGACAGAAAGGGCATCGTACATAAGTGGGAGTTTTACCCCCAGGCTCTCCAGTAGTATGGGTGGCATGATCGGCAGACAGTCCTGGCCAGGGTGTACATTGTCACGGACTACAGTCTATTGCCCCAATGCGTGATGGGACGCGAGAGCTACAGTTGATATACATATACGGAGTAGTATTTCGAAGGGGGAGCTGAAACCAGGGTTGCCGTGACCCTCTCCTCTCATACGTATCATGAATATACTTGTTTGAGTAACGAGCTCGTCAAAATGGGGCCAGGGATCAATCAGGATCGCTCTTCGTCAGGCCTACCCATCCCGGAATCCACAATCCGTAATCCCCCAGTCCCCGAACAACGGCGTGTCCGGTCTCAGGTCTGTGGAGAGGTCCAGGGACCAGAACAGGCATTCATAAATCGTGAAGGATCACTTAGGGTACTTCCTTGCGTCATTTTCACCGAAAGGAGAATCGTGATCGTGATCGTATTCGGAAGTCCGTCTGTTGGTTTCGCGTCGCTGTCTCTGGGCTGGGGGCCAAACCTCGGCCGGTTCCAAAGGGGATAGGGGAAGCGAAACAGAGTGGTATCCTGTCTCAGTTGGAACTTTGGACTGTTTAGATGAGGCTCAGACGGCCATCTATCGATGACATGGTCAGTGGTCGAGTCAGCGGCGGGAAAGACGGATCGGCCTGTTTTGGGCAATTGAGTCCATCCATATCCGAACGCGAGTTCCAGGACGTAGTAGTCCGCAGTCCAGACTAGCTGCAGAAGGATGCAGATTTGAGATGCAATGACTCAGTGGCTCAGTACGCAGGTGAGGAGGTGAGGAGGGTGCCTGTGATGCCGTGTCTGCATCGGCTGGTTCAGTCAAGATCAGTAATGCAATCTTACCAAGGTTGTCGATCAAGACTTCGAGCGCTCAAGTAACTCGGTACATACTCCGAAGTCCTCTCGGATGGGAACGGCACAGGAGGAGATGGTCGGGCGATGGCCGTGAATACGCTCCGTACGGAGTACATAATGAAGGATCTTGTTCGGGAGAAGGCGAAGTACCCGTGCTTGTGGAGAGGACGAAGAGTGAGAGATTGAGAAAGAGAAAGAGCCGCAGGTGGATGAAACTAAACTGCGCAGCCTCAACTTGGAAGTCACGAGAGTCACCACCAACGTTGCCTGCGCTGCGCCTTTCCACTCTGAGTGCACCACAGCTTCACATTGCACACGATCCTCCACCAAGTGCTCCGTACCAGCCTCTCCTTCCCTCTGTCTCTACGGCATCCGCTCTGCTACTACTGTATCCTCCTCAGAGTCAGTCGCCGACTCGTCGTGATCTTGGCTGGGACGCCACGCCTCGCGTCATTGACGCTTGACAGGACTGCCACGACCGCCAAAATTGCCAATGTCCCAATCTGGCGCCCTCGGCCTCTTTCCAAGAAATCTATGAATGAACCTGTTGTCCTTTGCTAGCGAGCAGCACCAGCAGCAGCACCAGCAAGCAGCACGGCCAGGCAGACTCGGTTCGCTTGACGCAGGGTTACATATTTGGCCTTTTTGTTGGCGTGCGGCCCTTCCGATCGAACCCCCATTACTATTACCATTCCTCTCGTTTAAGCAAGACGGACGGAGAGGAGACCCTCCCTACCTTTCTACAATCTACACCTCACTCAGTCAGCCCTTGACTCTCGCCTATCTGCCTTACTTCCTTCCTGCCTTCCCACCCTCGTCTCTGATATAATAATCCTGCGGCCTGCCTGCCCTTGCCTTACCTTCGCGACCCTGGGGCCCTGCGTCTTTTCTGTTCCTGCCGCAGCCACGCGTCCTCCCGACCGATTAACTGCCGCCCACGCGATCCACCGAGTCAGCACTCTACTCGAACTTTCATCCACTCAAATCCTCCCTCACACATCCCTCGCGCGCCGCTCCCCAAACCAGAAACTTGGGGGGTTTTGTTCGAGAATCGCAATCCGAGTTCCCGGTCAGGCCAGGTCAGGTCACTGAGGTCAGCAGCTAGCACGATCCGGGGGGTAGGTAGGCTGCTTGAGAGTCGAGACCCTGACGCGCCAATCCGGAATCCTTCATCTTGGCCATGCCGCCGTACACGGCGCACAAGACCCGAAACATCCTCATCGTCGGTTCCACGGGGGTGATTGGGACCTACATCACCCGAGCAATCGTCGATGCCCGAGAAAATTTCGAGCGGATATGTGTTTTCACGTCCGAGAAGACGTTGATGGGGAAGGTGCAAGATATTGCCGCGTTGGAAGCATGGGGCGTTGAGATCTTTACCGGTCGTCTGGAGAGCGAGTCCGCGGTCAAGAGGGCCTACGAAGGTACGTGACAATGAGGGAGATACTTGCGACCGTACTACGCACGCGACCTTTTTTCCGGGTGATGGGTTTTCGCACACATACTGACGAATGGCTCGGATCAACAGGGATTGACACGGTCGTGTCCTGCGTCGGCCGCGGCGGCATCGAGAAGCAGATCAAGATGATTACCTGGGCTGAAGAGGCGGGAGTGCGACGATTTTTCACCTCCGAATATGGCACCGACATCGAATATTGGCCCGAGTCGGTCCACGAACCTCCTCACCAGCTCAAGTTGAAGGTGCGGGCACACATGAAGACAATGAAGAAGCTCGAGCACACCTATCTGGTGACGGGACCGTACAGCGATTTATATTTCGGAACCATGAAAGCTCGACCGGAGCTGGGCGAATTTGACGTCAAGCAAAAGAAGGCGGTCTTGCTGGCAGATGGAGAGGGAGCCGTCAGTTTCACTGCCATGGCCGAGTATGGAGTCCTCCCCGACGCAAGTCTGTGGTGGTTTCATGGTTGCTGACCCGGGATACAGTGTGGGCAAGTTCGTCGTTGCCGCCCTGATCAACACCGCCGCATCGAGGAACACCACCCTGATCGTCCATTCGTTGACCGCGACGCCACACGAAATCCTGGCCGAGTATGAGAGACAGACGGGTGGGCCGTGGGAAAAGTCATACACGTCGCTCGAGCGGTTAAAAGAAATCGAGAAGGAAGAGTACCAGGTGTACTCTCCCATGGCTACGGTCGTGACACTACGGCGGATCTGGACGGAGGGGGGAACCCTGTACAAATTCTACGACGAGACGATATTGGGCCAGATCGACACCGAGACGCTGGAGAGCCAGGTGGCGGCGAATATCCGGAAACAGCAAGAGGGCGAGGGTGACTTCCCGAGTCTGATGCGAAAGCTGAGTCTGGTATGAGTCAGAGGAAGAAGAAGACACAAGGCGGCCTTTTTGCGAAAATGGCATGCCTGATTACGAAGCATGATTCATGAAGGAAGAGCCGCGCCTCTCCATTCCGCTGGTGTTGTCTATGGGATATGATACAACAACATATGGGATCTAGCATATACTGTACGGTCGATGGAGTACGGCACATGGCATCCGGCATAAGGCGCTGGGCCGGGCAGGCCTCGAAGCTCGTGACCGGGATCGAGGACCTTTTGTTTGACATTGACACCTCTGTCTGCATTGTCAGCGATAGGAGCATTGCATTGCATCTATACCACCTATTCAATTCAACCTGTGTACAACAATCACTTGGGGCAGTTATCGTGCGATCCGGATGAAGCAGGCGGTGGTTGTTTTGACCTCGGTGCAAATCCCGTGTCGTGACTCCCAATGCGGTAGATAAAGCGGGATCGTGATACAACTATATCTAGGTATACATACCTGTATCTGTATTACTATACTCCGGATATATGGAATACAAAGCCGCGGTCATCAGCGGGTTGTGCCTTGTGCCTTGTGCCGACAACCGTCCCCACATATTTTACGCCCTTATCATGACATCCGCAGTTGCTGAGTGTACTTCCTATTACTATCTCCATAATAATACTACTTGGTACTGTCTCTCGACCTCGCTATTTTCTCGGCAAGAACACAAAAGGAGACAGACCTATTACAACTACTATTCACAGTCTTTCCCCCATCCACTTGGCTCTTTTGTACCTCCTCAGGTCCGTTATTTCAGACCGCTGCCCCTTCGAAGTTCGAACCTCGTGTTTAATCAGATCGGACAGGATACGGAATAGAGAGAGAAGAGGTCAGCCACCTGGAAACACTGACCGGACGAAAACAGACGGGCCGAACCAGAAAGAAAAGATAGACGGAGACAGACGATAGTGTCTGCGAGGTTCATGCTTTTGAAGAGACTAAGGGTTGTACCTTCGACTGTCATCGCTTATCCTCGTCCTCACCCTTCTTGTGCGGCTTCACAGAGAAGTCTACAAACCTGGGCTCTTCGCCGAAGCTTCTTCTGTACGACCAAGACAACGACGACGAGAAACAGTCGCCCATTCTCGACAACCACCACAACAAGCATGGCATCAACAACCTCCTCGAATGTCGTCAGCACACCTCCCCCCCGCCTCCCACCAGGCCGGGACAAACACCACATCGTCGTCCTGGAAGCCATCCACGCAAAGATGCCGTCCTTCGACTTCCCACACACCATCGACCTCCACCCGCTCACGAAGCCAGACCAAGTCGCAGAACGCATCAAGGATGCCACCATCGTCATCGCGTGCGTCGTCCCCGTCACGCCCCGAGACATGGACGCCGCGCCCCACCTGGGCATCCTATCCATCATGGCCGTCGGCATAAGCTGGCTGGACAAAGCGGACTGCGCGCGCCGCGGCGTGACGGTGACGAACTGTTTCGGCGGCAACGTCGACGCCGTCACGGAGCACTTTTTGGGTCTGTACTTTGCGTCGCGGAAGCGTGTCGTTCAGGTCCACAACGCCATCACCACTTCGGAGGAGTGGAGGGAGAAGGGCACGCTGACGAAACTGTGGCCCGCGGGTCCGCCGCTGGGTTGTCGCCAGGAGACGCTGGGTATCATGGGTTATGGCACGCTCGGGAAGCGTATCGCCCAGCTCGCGCGCGCTGTCGGGTTCGGTGAGGTGCTTGTCAGCGAAAGAAAGGGCTCTGCGTCTTCCTCCTCAACTCCCCTGAGAGAAGGCCGCGTCTCATTCGGCGAAACTCTCCGCCGCTCCACGGTCCTCGCAATCTGCCTCCCCCACGGCCCCGACACGATCGACCTGATCGCCGAACCGGAGCTACGCGACATGCGGTCCGACGCTTTACTCATCAACGTCGCGCGAGGAGGCATCGTGAATGAAGCAGCGCTTGCAAGGGCCCTGAGGGAAGGATGGATCTCGGGCGCTGCGACGGATGTTCTGGAGAAGGAACCGGGTGGGCCGGGATCGAGTCCGTTGATTCCAGATTTGAAGAAGGGGGATGCCGAGGTGCCGAATTTGACTATTTGTGAGTTTTTGATTATGCCTTATCCATCTACCCACCTCACCCTTTCCTTTTCGTCCTTCTTACCTCGTCTATCTGTCTCCTGGCTAACCACTCCTTTCCCCCGCCGAAACAGCATCCCACATAGCATGGTTCACACAATCGACGATCCAAAACTACCAACGTCTACTAAAGGAAGGAATCGAAGGCTGGGTCTCGGGGACCCTACAAACCAGCGCCGATTCCGCCCACCAGGCCGTTGTCGTGCATAATGGGCGCGTTTGGAATGGGCATGCAAATTAATCGAGTGCGTGAGGAGAGTTGAGAAGAGGATTTTGTGGCGGTCAGCGGCGCCCTCGCTGAGCTGGGCCGGGCAGAGCTGAGATGAAAGGGGAATCTGTATAACGATACATATTCATTTGCACCCGCCCGCTTGCATAGATGTTTTATAGATATGCATTGGATGAATACGTATGATGAACCTGGGACTAAAGAAGGGGACAAGCAAAGGCCTCCAAATAGCGAGTGACTCTGAGTAGATAGCGGACACAGAAAAAGAGAAAGGGGTTGACGTCCCAAGTCCATGACAGACGAAAGTGTCCAGATGGCGACAGAGCTACAGATAGATAGGACAGCCCTTGTTTATGTCACATGTTTCACATGTTTATCTCATTTGATTTGCTGTATTCAAAGAAAAACTATCAATGGGGGTTGCCGTATGCAAGACAGGAGCGAATCTGGATCGATTCTTGCCTGTGGCCCAACCAACCCTATGCTATGTGCTCGCTTGTGTCCATGGGAACGCTGCATTGCCCCGGACAAGTTGTACTCGTTAACAAAAACAACATCACGCTCCGTCCTGTCTCAATCACCATTCGTGTCAGTTTCATGGGGACCCTGAAAGGCCATTATTTAGCCTTGAGCAACTGGCAACGTCGGCTCCCCAGTTCCAGACACAGTCTGCTCCACCTCTGGCTTTGGCGGAACTGATGTTTGCCCTGCCTCAGACCCTGCTTGCGTGCTTGGGTGTGTGTTCGGGTTCGGCGCCGCATTCACAACATTCTCAGTCTTCGGCACCGTTCCATTCTCCACTCCAGGCTTCGCAATTGGCGTGGGTTGAGGTTGTGGCACTGGTTGAGGCTGCTTGCTCGGTGTGGGCACAGGCTCGTTGGAGGACATATTCTTCAGTTGTTCTGGGCTCGGTCGGAGGTTCTCGATTGGCGGTAAGATGGTGGCGTTCAGCATATCTGTAGGAACACCAGGCCCAGTACTTGACGCGGTTGAAAGTCCCGCCGTGGGAGGGGCGACTGGGCGCTGAAGACCTGACGGCGGAGGAGATATGGCGTTGGATTTCGAGGGTATCATCGTTGGTGGCGGAAGAGGACTTGGTGTTTGGTGCTTGGTAGGAGAAAGACCGGAGAGAGGTTGGCTTGCCGGGGTCGGAGTCTGCGCTGGTTGATGCTGGGGCGCGGGACGAGGAGTAGCTTGTGGTCCACCATAGAAAGCTCCTGATGCAACTCCATTAGCAGTCCCCATACTGTTATTCGAGAACTGTGGATTGGCCTGCGGAGATCGTTGAAAGATGCCTGCCACAGGACCGACATCCATGTTTCCTTGGGTGGGAGACATGGTTGGGCGGTTAACCACGGGAGATGGTAATCGGCCACTATTCGGCATGGGGAGTCCGTTGGGGTTCTGGGATGGCGTTGGATTCGGTGAAGGAGCCAACGGTCTTTGGCCTGGAGTATAAGCTCGATACTGATATTGATTCTGGCCTGTGGCTGGAGGTGGTGAACTTCCGGCTGGGCCGTTAGTTGGCGCAGGTTGAAGTGGCGGAAAGCTGTGACCTGGATATGGAGGACGTGCTCCGAAGCCCTGGGCGAAAGAATTGAAGTGTTGTTGAGGGCTTGATGAAGTCGGTCGCTGTGGAGAAGAACCAGGCTGAGCGTGCTGAGGAGAGCCATAAGTGTGTTGCGGGTATTGATGAGAGTAGAGACCGTTAGACTGCGCGGGCTGGCGATACGGCGAACTAGACTGCTGGCCTGGCGGCGAGTATTGGTGGAACTGGTATCCGTTCGTCACTGGGCTTTGACTGGGAGGTCGAGTCGTGTTTTCGCCTGGAACTTCGACTCCAGTGAACTTAGGCTTGCGCGGCGATTTAGTCTTGACTTTTACTGGCGCTGGACTGGGAGGTACTGGCGACGAAGAGGTTCCCACGCGGAATTTGAGGGATATCTTGGGTTTCTTTGCGTCCTCTTCTTTTCGTTTGCAGTCTTTGCAGATGAAATGGAAGTCGTCCTTCTCAGCAGCTGACTTCGAGATTCCCAGGCATTTGCTGTGTTGCCAGACATTGCATCTCTCACAAGCGACGCTGTGAGACCCATCATCCTGGAAGATCGTTAGTCGCGCTACAAGCTGCAAAGAGAAGAGCCACTTACCAAGTTCTTGCCATGAATCCCACAACCCGAACAGTCAAAGTTCCACTCCTCTTCGGCATTGAGATCTTCGAGCTCCTTCTGGGTACGTTCGATTCGTTCTTTGAGGTGACGACCAGAACCTCTGATCTCGCCGTCCTCAATTCGCTTCTGTTCGAGAGCGTCTCTTGCAAGTTCTTCCTCCTTAAGGATTCTCTTGAACTCTCGACCCTTGATCCGTTGTTCTCGAGTCATCATGCGGTACTGTCTTTCCTGCTCCATTTTCTCCTGTTTTTCTTGCTCCTTATGGGCAGCAGCAAGGTCAGCTTGTCGCTTCCGTTCGAGTTCGGCCTCTTCTGCCTCTCGTTTTTCACGTTCTTGTTTGTCCGCCAGACGACCGGATCGTTTGGCTCCGACCCTTCTTTCCATCATCAAGAGCTCTCTTTCTCGTCTCTCGATCTTTCTGCGTTGTTTCTCTTCCGCGGCTTCGATGACCGGAATAACTTCCTCAAGGAGTCGCTCTCGCAAGGCTTTCTCATTGGGATCTTTGGATTTCTTCAACGACTCGCAGAACTCCTGGTAATCAGGGAGGGTGATGGCGAGACACTCCCACTTGAAGCCCCCAAAGGTATCAATCTCCCAACTGTCAAGGCTTTTCTCTTCGACAACCTGACTCTCTTCATTGTTTTCCTGGTTATCTTCCTCGACATCGGGTGTCTGAGCCTCCATCTTTCTTCGTTTGCTTTCTCTTCGTCTGGCTGCCATTGCCTTCTTCGAACTCGCTTTCGGTTTGGCTTTCGGGGCTGCTGGCAGAGGAGGATCTGTGCGTCGGTACAAGCGGTTGTCATCCAGAAGATAGTATTGCCGATCGTCCTTGTCGTACCCAAACTCTTCAAGGCGCTGGTAACATGTTGTTAGAAAGGACCGCCAGCTAGCTGTTCCACTGGCGCACTTACCCATTCAGTCTGATCTATCTCACGCTGGTGTTCAGGCATCTTCTCTCGAATGCGATCAGGATTCCAGAAGGTCCATACTGTCAGCTGGTGCAGGACTCTGATTCTCGTGCAGATGTCAAACTGTCGAAATCGCTTGGGTTCTTCCTCGTCACCGTACGGGTTGAGCTGCGGTGCTTTGGCCAAATATTGGCGTCGCGTATATTCGTCCCAGATATCATAACTAAATCGATATTAGTGGGGGAAGCAGGGTAGGGTGCACATGAGACTCACTTGAGGCCTCGGTGGGATGAAATCCACTTGAGCAAGGTGAGTCCGATCTCTTCGAGCTTTTCAGAATAGCCTGGCTTGAGGCACTCGTTCTCAAAATCCTACAAGTCAAACGTTAGCCATCCCGTGCATCGAATTCACTCCGCCGCGAGCTCTGCCCGAACAGCGGACCCCAGGCCGATGGGTGGAGAACGTACCTCGATGTCGAAGTCCTCGTCAATCTTCAGAGCCTTGCCAAACATGAAGATAAACTGCATGACGGACGCAAACTCCCACATGTTCCGTATTCTTTGCACCAACGAAGGTCCCTGCTTCTGCTCTTCCGGCTCAGAGGCCTCCATCTCGTCTCGGGTGCGTTTTCGCGGCATGGTGGAAGGGGGTGCGCGGGAGGCGAGGAGGCCGTTAGCCGGCGAAGGGCGCCTATGGAGTTCCGATAGACTTTCCCAATCACCTACAGGCGCGCTGGAAGGTGGTAACACTCTGTGGTGAGGGGTGGTGGACGAATATCTGGCGCGCGGGTTGAATGAGAGCGTCAAGTCGTCTCTTTTAATTACTAGGGTACGCGGATTGCCAGATCAAGAGGCGCGACTTTGCACAGCGCCGGCGATCTGAACGCCAAGACTGGAATCGGAAAATAGTTGTTCCGAACAAGTTCTTGATATGACCTCCGACTTCCCTTCAGGCGGTTATCATCACAATGCACTTTCAAGAGCACGTCCGCCCCCCTGGTTAAAAGACTGTATTATACAATACCCCTTCTGTCTCGCGTCTGGAGCTCTGTATTCCGTCGCCAGCGCCGCAGAACAGTCTCTCTCGCCTTCGCGTCATCGGAATGCTGGGACACAGCGGCCTAGAAAGATAATGGCCCTAGCAGAACAGCAACAGGGCAATTCGGCTGAATTCGTCTTTCCAAAGAGTTACAATTTCCCTCCTTTCTTTAGTCCTCAGCCCTCGGCCCTGACCCGACAGGCGCAATTGAGGAAATGGTCAATATTCGTGCAGCGATATTGCAGACATTATCGCATCTTTCAGATCACGGTCATCGAGGCTCTGGATACGCCGCTATTCAATAATGAGGCACTGAAGAAGCGCCTCAGTCTGAAGGACGCCAAGGCTGTCATTGATTTTATGGCCAGTAAGGATGGCGATGAACGCGCTGAATGGCTTGGGCCCGAGAAGTCGGCCGCCTGGATTTGGTGGCGCAAACCGGAGGAATGGGCCACGACTATTTCCAACTGGGTTGAAGAAACTGGCCAGAAGGGCACCGTTTTGACGCTCTACGAACTGGTCCAGAGCGAAGCTACAGAAAAGCAAGACTTCTACGCCATGGACATGGAGGTCCTGCAGAAGAGTCTGAGCACGTTGGTGAAGAAAGGGAAAGCGCAGGTGTTCGGAAGCGAAGATCAGCAAGGTGTCAAGTTCTTTTGACGCTGTTCGGTCCAAAATGGACACCCAACTCGCTTATGCAGGCCAACAACTCAAAAATGATGCGCCCCTCGGGCGGGCCGCACCCTACACTTCGTACGCCTTTGTCTCCAGAAGCTTTTGGGACATGGCGCACTCCAGGATCCAGTCTGGAGTCACAATGCGAGGAGCTTTTCGACTCGCCTCGGCCATCTCTCTAAACCGATTCCACAAAGCCTTGTTCTCCTGGCCGTTGTCGCTCACAAGATAGACATCATTGTTTGCATCAGGGTCGGTCGACATTTCGCCCTCACCTCGGCCTGACGGTACTGTGGTGCCTTTGCGATTTCGCCACAGCATACACTGCCCTCCATTGGCTTCGATAATAGTTTTGAATGACTCAAACCCTCCTCGGATGTTTTCCATGCAGTAAATGCATTGGCCCCGAAGAAGTTGATTGCGATTTTCCTTTGCGCGGTCTCGAGACTGCTGAAGTGAAAATCCAAGTTTCTTCTCGTTCTCCTTGTCCACCAGCATGAATTTTTCCGGGTTGGGGCATTCATCTTCCTTGAGACATGCATCGATAAAAGCTGTCGAAACGACCATTGGGGCGTATGCAAGAGCGGTGACAAACTTCTGGGTCCGAATGATGTTTGGGGCAGCGAGATGGCTAGCTCTGCTGGCATCGGTGGTGACCAGGATGCCTAGGTTGCGAAGGTGTTTCTGATAAGTTAGCGACAGACGAAATCAAACAAACAATGAGATGACCACTTACTTTGTCACTGTCTTCAATTCTGGGATGGTTGACCCATTTCGTATACCCAGATACAAGCAGATGTATCGATGGGGCCCCATGGCTTCGCTTCAACTTCTTCGTGTCAGTGTCATCATCCACCATCTCAGTGTCTGATTCTTCATCTACAGATCGTTTTCGGGTGGCTGGGATGCGGTCGTGGTCACTCTTTCGCCGGCCGCCGTAAACGACTCCGCCCTTTCGTTTGCTTTCCTTGTTGAATAGAAGGATGTCTTCAGCCTGAACGGACAATCGTGAGGCTGCCACTTCTTTTGACTTTCGGCTATTGACTGTTGAAGGAGTCAAGTTTTCCTTTCCGGTAGGAATGATTTTCGAAGGATGTGGGGTTGTGGGCTCTGCTTTGGACTTCTTCACAGTTGTCAGATGACCCTTTGCTCTGTTCTGGTTGATCTGGCGCATTGGCGGCTCCTCCGTCTCATTTGGATCAGGGGGGTAGAAGCACTGTTCAAGGATGTGACGATCGAGTTGGGTATGTCCAACAACATCTCCCAAATTCGTCCGCTTAGGAAAATGAGTGTAGCGGCTGTCAGTAATGCTTTGCATCCTCCATCGCGCGTAACTCTCCTCTAGCCAGAGGTGGTTGACGATATGTACTCCCCAGTCTTGGGCCGCTGCGCACTTCTCACTCATTACATGCGCTGTAATCAAGTGAGTGTTTTCTTGTTTCAGGGTTTTGGTGCAAATGGCGCCAGTCGCGTTGATTAGGTTCTCAAGATAAGTTCTCGCTTCTCCGCTGTAATTCGAGAGACTGATCTTCAGGCCGTGAAACCCTTCTAGGCCCCCTTTTGCGACAGGGTAGTGTAGCAATCTTCGCAGAGGCGAAGTCCATTCGTCGGTTTGGACCAGGAAGTAGAGCCAGCCGAGGTTTCCCACATCGATCCCTGCTCTTGAAGCCTTCTTGTAGTCCTGTCCTTCTCGATATTTGCAGATGTACATGTCGGCTTCGGACACTAGGTTTGTAAGCTTGCCGCCGCTGGTGGTGATCATCCCATCCAAGATGCCGCGAAGATATTGGGAAATCCCAAGGTCATCGGCAAGCATTACCGTTTTGTTCTTGAAGACCTTTTCGCGTTTTCGCGGCACGTCGCAATGTGGCTTTTCTTGACTCGGATTGGGGTTGTCGGCTCCTTTCACTGCCGTTTTCCGCTTCCCTAGCGGAGGCTTTTCGTGTGCAGCCTTCAAGATTTCTGGGTCCGGGAGGAGATACGGCTGTTCGTCTATCTTTCTCCCGATCTTCAAGCAATCATCCACCCAATGCGGCAGCACCATCTTAACCCGAAGCTTCTTCTTTTGAGCCACAGCGCAGCAGTCTGAATCCATAGACAGCGCGATGATATGGGTGATTTGACTGGTGAGCTTGGTGGAAAACAGGCCTCCCATTGCCAGAATTCCCCCGGCAATTGCATCGGTATCGCCTTCGGGGAGGTCGGAGATACAGGCGGCCACATCGGACATGAAGTAGCGAGGGTCGGGACTATATTGCCGTGGGTTGGCAAGTTTGTCTTTCGCAAGGGATTGTTGGACCCAGGTAGGCTTGACCACGGGAATCAGCGCGTCTGTACAGTCGTTGTAGTCAGGAAAGTCGTAGGTGGTAGCAATAACGTGGGTGATGCCCATCAGGTCGAGTTTGTTGTTTGGGTAGTCGTCAATCACGACCTCTCCGTCGTGGAGCCTCAAATCGCTCGCCAACTGCCCCAGTTAGCACTGACGAATTCGCAGATGGCCTCCAAATGCGCCACGTACCGAGTCGGCATCTTTCTGTGAAAAGCCTGCTGTGCGAATGATGGCAAAGCTGCATTGTGCGAATAGGCCAGGTTTCTGTTCCTCATCGATGTCCATCGCCATCTCTGCGTTGGCGGATGGCGCGGTGCCGATGAAGCCACGAATGATATCTGCGCAAGTATTCAATAGAGAGCCGTTCATGGACGAATATATCGCATCACTGAGGGATAGTGGCCAGGTGGGCGTGGGTGTGAGGTTTTAGGTAAGTAGGTATTTAGGTGTTGATTGTTGATGTGGTTGATGCCATCTGGGCTGTTGCGTTGTTGGCTGCGTCGAACGCGGCTGCGCCCGCTCGACGGAAGCCGCAAGACCCCCGCGACGCGTTGCGGGCATCACGCGCCTCGTCACGTGATATGATCGTTTCCGATTGGCTGCACCTTTGGGTGTCGCAGCCTCGCTCAACAGGACATGGTACAACAGCAGAACTCGTCGGCAGGCAGAAGTTTGGAGGCCTGCACATGCACCAAATGCAATTGATCCTCCTCGAGGAATCGAAAATGCCGAACAGATTCGATCTTTCGTCCGTATCTCCAGTGACGGACCACGGCAACTTGAATACTCCATCCTTCGCTCTTTGACCCAATGCCGCAGCCACTGCCGTAGAACCTCGGCATTTCTCCAACGTGCACGGCGAGTTTGTACGTACTCTCTACCTACGCATCCTGCGACTTTTAATACTTACCCCCAGACATGTCCTATTGAGTGCGTGACCTCTCGAAATCCAGTCGCATATACCCCTTCGAAGCCATCTCTCTCTTGAACCCACCCTCCCTTCCAGACCCGAGGCCGATCCGTCGGGGACACAACAGGACCACTCCCAGTCCCATCCCAAAATGTCGTCCTTCTACATCGTCGACCATACGATTCCGTGTCAACATATCCGAGAATACCCCAGAGCTCTGAGCGGATCACAAGAGGATGTGTTACATATGGCAGTGAAGCAATACATACCAAAAGACAACCCGAATCCACAGCCGGGGGATATCACGATCATCGGAACACATGCGAATGGCTTCCCCAAGGAACTGTACGAACCTCTGTGGGACGACCTCCATGCTCGGTCGAAGAAGAGCGGTTTCCGAATCCGAAGCATCTGGATTGCCGATGTGGCGCAACAAGGACAGAGCAGTGTCCTCAATGAGGAGCTCCTCGGGAATGATCCTGCATGGAATGACCACCCGCGAGATCTCCTCCATCTGATCAATGTGAAGAGAGATCAGATGCCTCGACCGTTAATAGGCATTGGTCATTCCATGGGTGGAAACCATTTGTATGATGCACTCAGCTTCCCATTTGCGATACATACTAAACGTCTTGCAGAGTGAACCTGGCTTATATGCATCCTCGCTTACTTTCTTCTCTTGTCCTCATCGACCCAGTGATTCAACTCTACTCCAGCGTTGCGCCACATGCGGGCCCCAACCCCGCCCGACTGTCGACCTTCCGACGGCAGGTCTGGCCCTCACGAAAAGAAGCAGCCGAGAGCTTCAAGAAGAGCAAATTCTACCAGGCGTGGGATTCAAGAGTTCTCGACCGCTGGATTCAATATGGTCTCCGAGACACGCCGACTCTCTTGCAACCCGGCGGACCGCCACAAGTGACACTGACCACTCCAGTGTCCCAGGAGGTTTTCACCTTTCTCCGACCGAATTACGAGGGCAACGGTCACGAAGGCAAGCCGGTTAACCGAAAAACTCACCCAGACTTAAATCCCMCCCTTCCCGCCATATATCCCTTCTATCGCGCTGAAGGACCTCAGGCATTCTTCCGTCTTGAGGAGCTTCGACCCAGTGTGCTCTACATCTTTGGCGGCAAATCGGATGTTGGCACCCCCGAGGCCTGCAAGGCCAAGATGGATCACACCGGAGTCGGTGTTGGTGGGAGCGGAGGGGCCGCAGCTGGACGTGTGAGGAGCGTGCTGTTCGAGGATATTGGACACCTGATCGCCATGGAGGCCGTTGACCGGACCGCACACCACGCTTCGGAGTGGATCGGGAGCGAAATGAAGCAATGGCGCGACGACGAGGCCGAGTTCAATCGGACATGGCAAGCAAAGTCGAAGGTCGAAAAGCAGAGCCTTGATGAGCAGTGGAAGAAGATGATCGGTGGCCCAATGGGCAAGAAGCCGAAGGAGACGAAACTATAAAGGGACGTCGTTGGTCAAACCGAAAACCAAGCCACAAAGCTGCTTCGTTTTCTAGAAGGGGAACAATTGGATGTGTTCGCACAGTGAAAGACGGAGTAAGTTAGACGGTCTCATGTCTGCATCACAGATAGACTTGATATAGTTGCCTGAATGACCACAGCCCAGGTCCTGTCGTATCTTGAGAGCTCGCTCAAGGACAATGCTCGACCGCTCCAAAGAGAATTCCGTACCTCACCCTCACCGCACCTTCCCGACTGGAACTGGCAGCCTGCCTCACTTTCTCTCACTTCTCTCCCTCAAACTTTAGGTAGGCATTCATGCATTTTCGCCAAATGCAATGCAATGCTCCCCACGCCCTGTCTCAGCACTCGTGCACCCCCGAATTCGACGGTTCCCGAATCCTTAAGCAGCTGAGGTAGAGGCATACAGCTGAAGGGTGCGGCACAAAAGGTGAAGTGAGTGAAGGCGAGGCAAGCTCGATGGTCGATCGAGCCAAAGAGGATTGCTACTGATTCAAACCAAGTTCGGGTTTGATCTCTTTTCACTTCACTTAATCATTCCTCTCCCGAAGGTTCGGCCAGCTTCTTGTTCAGCAAACGTCATACACCTGCAATTGAACAAGTGAGTAGATGTCCTCCAATTCCTTACTTTGATACTAATGAGACAAAAGACCAGTCATGGATCACCAGCGCTCTCGATCGAGAACACTTGGGCCTGGGGCTACATCCACCTACAGAACGCCATCTGAAGACAACGTGCGACGCATGGAAGGATCTCTGCAGACGCAAAATCAGCTGGACAAAGAAATACTACCAAAGCTTAAACAGGCCGAGGAGGAAATCGCAGGGTTGAAGACACTGATCACCCCTTTGCGGGACACGTTGGGAACCATGTTTGAGCTTGCAAAAACGAAACAGAAGCAGACGGAGCAAGAGCTACAGGTTGCAAAAGACCAGCTCAGCACCTTGGCCGCGCAAAAAGAAGCTCTCGAGACCGAACGCAACGAGATTCGCAATCGACTTGAGCAATGCCAGCGTTCGTTCCTCGGCCATTGTGGAGTTCTACATCAACAACTGGACAAGCCCGGCGTTGAAAAGGTCACAGACAGCCTTCTTACTCTCTGGCACGTTGAGCGCGACATGATTCAAAGCCATGCACGGAAGTTCAGCGAGGAAGCCGAATTCCATGCCAGTGGACCAACATTTTCGGCTGAATCACTTGCTCACCAGCTTCTCTCTGGTACGATCGCAGGCCCTGAAGGGTTCAATGGCGAAATTCCAAAGAAACTATTTGAGGCATTCGCCCAGGGAAGCTTCAAGAGTGCCAACATTCTGGGCTTTGTTGAAGGAGCACTGGTCATGCTTTTCGCCCATCAACACCTTGACGAGGATCATCTGTTCTGGACCTTTCAGGTTTTAGATTTCCTCTCGGTCCTAGCAAACAAAGGAACCCATTTCGACAAGATGTGTACCATTGCCGACACCTTTCGGGGATACGTTCGCTTGTCTGGTTCCCTCAATGCGAGGGCATCCTTACTCTACAGCGACAAAGACCTCGATTGCGGACAGCAAGTGACTGTATCCATACGAGACTGCCTTTTTGAAGAAGCCCAAAAGGTCCACCGCTGGATGCTGGACAATGAGAGGTTCCTGGTTGCCGATACGTGCGGATTTCTTGTATTCGATGGGTTGAAGAACCACATTGCGGTCGGCAAAGACCACGTTGTCATGGAGGTTCTTGCTTCCGGGCAACGTCGCCTGGTTGTCAAAGACTATCCATCTCCAGGGGAGACCTTCATCTCCAAGACTAAGCTTCACAAGGCAGACTTCAAGTCGCTGCAAGCAGGTGCGTCGAAAATGAAGCAGCGTCCCTCGGAATGGGTTCGAAGCCGCGGTGAGCACGAGCAAAGACGCGACGAGCAAGGACGCGACGAGCACGATAAAGACGCTCACGGTAAAGACGCTCACGAAAGTGGCGAGCACGAACGCGGCGTACACGCTAAAGACGATCATGAAAGTGACCAGGGCGATAGATGCGAGGGCAACGATTACGAAAATGACGAGGGCTACGGATACGAAGGCGATGACTACCAGGGTGATGACTACCAGTGTGATGACTACCAGGGTGATGACTACCAGGGCGATGACTACCAGGGCGATGACTACCAGGGCGATGATTACCAGGGCGATGAATACCAGGGCGATGAATACCAGGGCGATGAATACTAGGGCAGTGAAGACGAGGACTATTTCAACTGACAGTCTTTACACGATTAGTCTGAAACAGCTGTGGACATTCGGGTCCGAGGGAAAGAAGGCGAACATGACGTGAATAGATAGATCATTACGGTAGTGAACTGTCTATGGAGTACCTTGCGATAGAGCAGAGCCCCCCCAAATCAAATCGTGTCTTGAGCGAACACCTCAGTTCAACCAAAGCAGAACTGGACATAATCACCCTCCCTAGCACGACGAGCATCCAACTCATCCCCCCACCAGAAACCCGTATTCCCAGCATCCTGCTGAGCCCAGACAGCCTCCATGACATCGAGGACGGTACTATACATCTGATATCCGAACTTGCCGTACCACCGCCGACAGTAGTCCGCAGCCAATTCACGCTGGACCTGACTCCGCGACTCGACTCCCGCGATGAAGACGGGAAACAGCAATTGCTTCTGAATTGCTGACGTGGGACGACATGCGGCGACGTGATCGAGCGCGACGCGCGAGAGGAGCGATAATCTCGCGCGCACGTGCGGTTGTGGTTGTGACGAGTCAGCATCACCTTCTTCACGCGGGATAGTGAAGACGCGCAAGATATAGACGAGCAAGGCGTAGCGAAAGGCCTCGCAGCAGTGGAAGCGGTCGCGCTCGGCGTGGAGGGATTCGCCGTCTTCGTCGTCGACGCCGTCGAGTAGGAGGTCGCTTAGCCCTCCGCCGGGGTACTCGTAGCTGCGGATGGAGAGTTCGATCTCTGCGACGAGGCGGGATATCGTGTCGTTGGTGTTGGTACCGTCATTTACTTTGTTGTTGATGATGTTGTTGTCGCTATTGCTGCTGTCGTTGCTGGTGCGACGCTGCTTGCGGTTCTTCTTCTTCTTCTGTCGAGCTGCCAGGTTGGCCAATTGGGTCATGGGGACGAAGAGTTCGCGCGGACACCCGTTCAGCTCGTAGAATGTCCAGGGCTGTCGGCCTTCGGATTTCAGGACCGTGTCCAGGTAGCTGTAGGGGAGGATGCATTCGTCGCCTGAGAGGAGTGATACCATTGAGTCCCACCTATCACACAGGATTTTAGCTTCATCTTCTTTTGGGGGCAATGTGCAGACACCCGCCGACTGGTTAGACTTACCAGAGAAGCATCGACACTTGGATGTGCGCCCGCATGCTCGTCGACCACCGTTTGATCCCGCCACAGACCTCGAGCAGGTTATATGCGTCGGTGATATGGGATCTCCAGATATTCAGTGCCGAGATTGCGGCCTGTCTTTCGTCAGAACGAGCATCTTAACCACCAGCATGTAGGGATTCGTGTTGCATACCTCCACCTGCCACAGCGCCAACGCCGTGTCGAGTAAACTGAGCCCCGTGACGTGGATATCACTGCTCAACAGTGCCCCCTGATACAGCGCCATCGCCATGTTCTTGTGGTCGATCGTGTCTGCCGGCGGTGTGAGCTGTGCCGGTGTACGCTGTCGGAAGTGACATGCCACGGCGACGATGGCGTGGAGCAAATGGCGCGATCCCTTGGTCGTCTCCGGTCGGTAGCGGTATGGGTTCACGCAGAAGTCGGATGTCACTGGATATTTGCAGAATTCTTGGTCATCTAGATGGTTTGGTAAAGCAGAGGGTTAGTGTGCGGTTTCCATAAGGGCGGGCGATGATCTCCACTTACACATATCGAGAAGAACGTAAAACTTGTCGTGCAGCGTTGAAAAGACCATCTGCGGAGGGAAAGTCAGGGAGCCGTTGTTGTTTGAAACGTTATTCGCCCAAGTCATTGCCGTATATTCCTCGCCTTCAGAAGACGAAGACGACGAGGGCGACTTGTTGGCACTACTACTGGCACCATCCCACACGAAACTGCCCATGGTTTGGATGTTCCACTCGAGCCTTGGGGTGGCAATGTCAAAGGGCTGTTGTTGGATCTGGAGACACTGCTCGATGTTCTCGCTGTCGATCGTGTCCACAGATGGATGGTCCGGTAAAGTTAATGCGGCAGGCCAGTCTAAGCCGGTCGGGTTCCAGAGTTCAGAGGGAGATGGAGAAGGGATGTTGAGAAGAATCGAAGGCGATGGCATCATCGGAGAAAGCTCCTGCTCCTCTTCAATAATGGCATCGGGAAAGCCGACCACGATGGTCTCTGGGTCTTGGTCTTGGGGATCTTCGCTGATGTGTGTTTGGACCGGTTCGCTCGGAGTTTGGGGTGGTAATGGGATATCCAGGCTTCTGGCCTCGCTCAGGTTCTCATCGACTGTCGAGGGCTTCTCCGCCGCCGTGCCGCTCTCGGACGCGGACGAATGGTGATTCTGTCTCCGTCGCTTCGCCGGACGTCCTTTGACGAACATGAACTGCCGAGCAGGCAATGGTGACGGCACGCTCTCAACCTCCACGCTCTGAGACGAGGTACCTGGATCCCGGTGCCGCTGCTTGTTGGGCGTCGACGCCCCGGCCGACTTGTCGCTGCTGGCTTTCCGTTTCGCCTTGGACGGCTTGTTGGTCATGGAGTGATTGCTCCGCCAGGTCAACTGCATCGAATAGCCCTGGCACAGGACACTCGCGTCTTGACAGGTCGTGCATCGTGGCCGCTGTCGATCACAGTGCAACCCCAGAGAGGAACAATTGTGGCAGTCGGATTTGGCGAAAGCTAGCGAATTGGTGCGGCGATACTGGCCCTGGCCTGTCCGGGCGTCTGCCGGGTAGGGGGATAAAGCCGTTGTCATGATTATGACTGTGGCATTGAGCGAGGGAGGACTTTGACTTTCAACACGAGTGAGTTCCTGCTCTTCTTTCAGTCTCAGCACTGGGCTCTGGATTGTATGGAGGTCGGAAGGGTGTGGATGAGCTGTGAGGTTGACGAAGATAAGGAGTCGGTCGAGTCTGAAGTCTCACTCTCGGAGAGTCGGAGTCTGTTTCCCCCTCACGGCCAAGTACTAGTAGTACAAGTAGAGTATCTCGTACGTAGTCATAACTGGTCAGTGGTGCATCGAAGAGCAGAGTAATACGGAGAGACAAGAGACAAGAGACAAGAGTCGCCGCCACTCCGCGCTGCTGTGGAGACACGTCGTTATCTATCCGCGCTAGACCCAGATAGGCAAGAAAGGCCGCGATGAGCGATGGGCCTCGGGCCTTTTCACACTTCACCGAGTACACTGGACACTTCCATCCTCTCCCTCTTGGTTCTATTTGCATTCAAACACCCGTGATTCGACTGCCTAGTCACGCGGGTCCTGTGGGGTAAATGGACCCGTGCTCTCTATCCCAGCCTCGGGGGCCGGGGCTGTTTAGTGTCATCTCCCTGACATCCGTACAAGGGACAGTGTACAGAACTCATACCCGCGGTCCATCTGGCTATCCATAACATACCTACCTTAACGCATACACTGAAAAAAATAGAAGCCCAGCTCAAGTCTACTCCTTCTTGATGTCTTCAGAAATGGACCGTTGGCGGAGAGCTTCCATGATGACATCCTCTTCCGCGGCGAGCGAAATCCCCTCGACGGTCCGGTGACCCATGAGTTCGTCGCGGCGAGCGGCCTGGAGAAGGTCGAAATTGACACTCGGGCCCTTGAAGACGTGCCTCTGCTTGGTGAACCAGGCGATCAGGAGGAACGAGACGAGACCGACGGCGACGACACTGTGATCATTAGATCAGCACTGATCATCGAGCACCGTCAACATAAAGGCTCAAAACTCACCTGATCCAGTTCATGTTCTCGGCCGTTACGGGATACGACACGGGCAGGCAGTAGAGGATGTCCAGGAACAACACCCACACACAGGCGAAGATGTTCAGCGGGAGACCCCATCTCCCCAGGTTGAGAGCCCTCTCCGGCAGGACCTTGTCGCGGCCACGCCAGGCAGCGATGCCCTGCGGGATCACGTACGAGGTGGTCATGAAGACGATGCATGCCCCGACCATGGAAGCGAATGCCGCCGTCGAGCCCAGGAAGATCAAGCCGTACAGCTATACATGCCACTGGTCAGTCAACGCCAATGGGGGGACGTATGGGGATAAACACATACCGAGACGAGCGTTCCCGAAAGACAGGCGGCGTTCATGGGCATCTGCCACCGCGGATGGACCTGCTTCCAGTACTTGGACAGCGGAAAACAGTCGTCACGCGAGGCCGCCCACATCTGTCGGCTGGAGCTGGTGATGTTGGCCGTGGCGCAGCCAAAGAAGCAGATGGCAAACGCGACCATGAGGACCGACGTGCCGGCTTTACTGCCTGTCGCTTGGTAGTAGACCTCGATCAACGGGAGGCCCGTTGGGGTGTTGATGACTGCCTCGTAGTCGGTGATGACGAAGGACAAGGAGATGGCGAAGGGGAATGCTACAGCAAAATCAGCAATGCACACAAAGGTACAGTAGAGGCAGGTGAAGGCTTACCAGTCAAGAATCCCATCAACACAGGGAACATCTATATGGACTTGTTCAGCATATCTTCTCTTTTGTTACCACAATCAATCCCACTCACAATGATCTTGGGCACGTTGACGGTCGGATTGGGGATCTCCTCGCAAAGATGGGCGCCGCAATCCACCCCGAGGAAGCCGTACAGTGCATTCACCATGCACAGCAGGAAAGCAAGGCCGTCATTGGACCAGCCCGTCGAGTTTGTCGTGTCGGCAAAGACGAAATGAGGGTCAGCGTAGTTTGGCGCCGCGCACGCGAGGATCGTGATCATCGTCACGGAGAGAGTCACGATCGAGAAGTACACTGGAGTTTGTGTGAGTGTGAGTTGTGAGAAAGAGTAGGAATGTGAGCACTTACAGATGAATTTGTTCCACGCAGGAAGCCACCTCGTCGCAAAGATGTTGAGACCGATGGCCGACCAGGTCACCGCCACGAAGATCAGCCAGATATGCCATTTCTGAACCTCGTAGCTCGGGTGGTTCAACACGGCGATGCCGGTGATCATGGACGCGATGAAGTTGGTCACGCTCGCGAGCCCGAGCCACCATCCCAGGGTGCTGATTCCTGCAGATCTGTTTTGCTCGCAGAAAAGGTCAGCTTGAGTCGAGGCCACAACAAAAGAACGCTGTGTTCACGCACATATACGAGGCAAAGGGACCCCATTCGGGAGTCGACACCACATAAGACCAGTAGTACTGGGCACCCGCCACTGGATACGCCGAAGCCAGCTCCGCCATGCCGATAGCTGTAACGCCCGTCATGGTGGCCGCGATTATGAGCGTCCAAATGGTACCGCCGGACGAGGCCTCGTAGAAGCCCGTGCCAAAGGCGGCGCCGAAGCCGTTCCAGGTCGCGAGGAGGGCGTACGACATGGACAGCAACGAGAGGAGGGTGAACCGTCGAGGCATGGCGCGGGTATAGCCCTGGGCCTGCAACTCCAGGTCGTCGATGTCGATGTGGGCGCCGCCCTTGGTTGAGGGCGGAGGGGAAGCCATCTTGGGCTAATGAGGGAAGGGAAGGGAAGGGAACGGGGTTTGTTCCTCTGAGATGGAAGACCTTTCCAGCAAGTCCTGAGGGAGTTGGACTGGGATGGCAGATGCATCTCGAGGGAAACAGGGGCGGGTTCTTCCTCGTTCATATCTTCTCTCAAGTCCCGTTTCCCTCAATAACGTGATCGATCCATCAAGGAACGAAACCCTGAAGAGGCCTCGCTCGCGATAAGCTTCGTACTTGAGTAACCTTGACGATTGCTATCTCAGGCATGAGAGATAGAGTAATAAATGATCTCCTAGTCCCTGGTGCTTTGCCATAGGCTGGCCAGTGGTCAGACCATGGCTGGAGGTTGAACTTTGGGCGGGGGACAGCCGAGCAATCCTGCCCCATGCTCGTATCTTGTCAACGCGAAGCTTAAACGGCCTCCCGAGTCCCTGCGGCATGTTATCCAGCCTCAGGCCAAGTGTCTCGAGACTCGAGAGAGATCCCTCAAAATTGCCCAATGCAGCAGGCGAGACAGTGGAGATGGCCGCACAAGGTTTCGGAAGTTGGATCTGCCATCTGGAATCTTGGAGTCTGGACCACGACCCACCAAAGTCGAGCAGTTGAGATAAGAGAGTTGCGATAGGCCGAGTGTGAGGCCCTGCTCGGTTGCCTCTTTGGGTAGGCGAGTTGGGTGGGGCCCATGCGATATGGATCACTATCATGTCGACGGTAAGGGTAAGGCATCCTTATATACGCGAGTTGACTGGCGGCTGGAGGCAGGGGAAGATGGAAGCCAACTCCAGATCCAGACCAAATTCGCGTGCCGGACGAAGCGAGACTTGAGACCAGAACCATGGCCACCGCAACCATCACCCAGACTCAAACCCTCGAGCAGCCCGAGGAGAGGCAGTTCATCCCCATCAAGGCCGATGCCCTCCCTCCCGTGCCAACCTTCGAGGCCGACGTCGATCCCGCGGAGGTCGTCAAGGCCCTGAAGATCAGCGGCGGCTGCAAGATCAAGGCCGCCGTCAGCAAGGACATCCTCACCCAGGTGGAAAGCGAGCTGCGTCCACACATCGAGGCCGACGTCGTGTGGGAAGGCGACTTCTTCCCGATCCAGACGCGCCGCGTCGAGGGCATGATCGGGAAGAGCCCCATATCCGCAGAACACATCATCAACCACCCTCTCTACCAGGCCGTGTGCAAGGAATTCCTCACCATCAAGAACTGGTACTGGAGCGGCACCAAGAAGGTCTTTGCGACCTCCGACCCGCAGCTGAATAACTCCATCTGCTTCTCCATCGGGCCCGGGGCATGGGATCAGCCCTTGCACCGCGACAGCTGGTGTCATCAGACGTACGAGACGGAGGTGGATGTGTACCCGAATAACTATGACCGCGACGTCGGTATCGGCTGGTTCGTCGCTGGCAAGCCGGCGACGAAGGAGAATGGCGCAACGAGGTTCATCCCGGGGAGTCACCTGTGGTCCAAGGACCGTCCGCCGCAGGAGGAACTGACCGCACACGCGGAGCTGGAACCTGGCGTAAGTGCATCATCCCTGATGCCTCTGTTCCAGTGAAGATGGACATGGGTGACTGACTTGTTTGCCGACAGGATGCTTTCATTATGCTTAGCTCCTGCTATCACGGCGGCTCGGCCAACAAGACCACTGACCAGGAACGTCTCTTGTTCAGGTAAGTCGTTACCGTATCCTCATGTTTGTCGTTGTCGGTATCAAGACATGATCACTGATGGTGGTCTGCACAGCTGCTTCATGACGAAAGGATTCCTGCGGCAAGAAGAAAACCAATACCTCGCCATTCCCAGGGATGTCGTGTTGAAGATGCCCGTCCACATCCAGCAGTTGATGGGATACAAGCTCAGCCAACCCTTCTGCGGCTGGGTCGAGAGTGACGACCCTCGAGTCGTTCTAGATCCTTCTTTGAAGGATGATCCGTCGGGCCACTATGACGACGGAGATGAAAAGAAATAGAATTGAAGCTGAAGATGAAAGAAAGGTGCCCACCGGACAAGAAAGAAAACGCAAGACGCCAGTCCCGCATTTCGTAAATTCGGCAGAGCCATATACATATACATAAATTGAAAAACTGACCAGTCTCACTTCGTGTCCTGTCGTACCATCCCATCCGCCTTTATACAGGGATCATGATCCCACCAGAAGAGTTTTTGGGACCCTGATCTTCCACAACCTCTGACATGGCAAATCCCGGTTGTGGTGAGAAGTCGTTCTCGGAATAAACGGCCATATTGAAGATTTCATCGATCGACATTGTTCGTTCCTCCACCACTGTAGGCGGAGGAGTTGAACTCGGGATTGAATCAGTCGTCCGAGGCGGAGACAGGGTCCCCCCGTCTGAGGAGACCAGGCTCGGGGTCGATATCGAGGCTGGGGCTGAGGTCGATATTGGTGTTGCTGCGAGATTCGTCCATCGTGGCTTGATATCAGGCACCACGTCCAGCGCGTTGATCCGGCTCTCCAAATGGCACAAGGCAACTTCTATCGCTGTCCCTCGGGGCGTGCTCTTGATCAACAGACACAAAATCTTCACCGCCGGGTCAAGGGGCAGTAGACATTCCCGAACATCGTCGTTCTTCCCACCGCTGGCGGCAATGACGGCGTTGTTCCTCCATTCCGCGAATCCAACGTACATGTTCACCGCGTTGTAGACCACTCCCATGCCCAGGGTGGGAGGAAAGCACGTTCCCGACTGATACAGGGTTCGTGCAATGTTGAGGATTTTACGCGTATCTCTTTCCATCTTCTGGCGCACTGCCAGATCCTTCGATGTCGGGTTGACCGAGTGTTGCATGTGCCTCTGAAGCAGGGCATTGGACGTGCTGAGATACAGCATCCCCAGGAAACCGCTATGGTAGTCAAAAACGCGGGACAATTCTCCTCCGCCTGCCTGGAAACGTAGGCTGGGCTCGAGTTCCGAACACCAGTTTCGGAGAGCTTGTTCGAAATAGACGCTCTGCGACTGCATCATGTGCGGCGTTGGTACCTTGTGCAGGGTCGATATTTGATTCAGATGACATGCCAGATCCGCCCGGCGAATTGTGAGCTCTGCGAGTTGTCGGTGGATCCCGGGGTTATTCACGATGGTGGCCTCCGGAAGGGCACCTTGAACGGTGTCCGAGAATGGTTGCAGACTGAAAGATTTGATAGTCAATGGCGGTACGTCGTTCGATACATCTTGGATCCTTTGGGGAGTTGCCAGCTCCAAATTGAGGATGTTGTCGCGGATGAAAATCGACCACCAAAGTCGCTTGCAGAGGCTCGCCCTTTCTGGTCTCATCATCGAGTATGCGCTTCGATTCTCGAGTCCGAGCCGTTGGGCGATCAGATGGCTCTGGGCCAGCCAGATTGTGCACATTTTCGAGCACTGGTGGCTGATTGACATCAGAAGACTTGCTTGGGCGGTGGCGAGGAGATCTCGCTCGCAATCGAAATGATGCAGAAGCTGACGCGCAATCAGTAATGTCCTAAATCCTGCTAGAGGATGGGCCATCGGCTTACCTTGACTCTTCGAAAGAACGTATCTTCGGCCTCGTTCTTGGAGGGGTATCCGAACTCGCGGAAGACTTTCTCATCCGTATGTACGCACCCGGCGTACATGACGGCCTGAAACAGTAAAAGACTGACTTGTCCCATCTGACCCAGCACATTGTTGAGGAACACATGCAAATCAAGGAGAGGGAGTTGAGGGTGGATCCAGTTGCAGTAGCTGGTCAAGAGTTCGATCATCAGGCCTCTTTCGGGAACCTTGAATGCCCCCTTTCGTTGAAGGTGCTCAATATCTTCTTCCGGTAAACGGGGTCGACTTAGCCATGACCAATCTGACTCTTCGTCATGGGATGCAGGCGATAGCAAGCAGCTTTCACCGTGAGGCAAGCTGTGCGATTCCAGGCTTCTGGGAGTATCTGGATAAGGAGAATCTGGGCCCGAGCCGCCCGATTCAGCTGGTCGGTTGAGATCAGCGGTGCATCTGCGACAGTGGTCTTTCAAGATTTTCCTGTGTTGATGATGATCGTTAGCATTGAAAGAGGCCATGGGGGCAGAAAAAACATACTTCTTTCGATGATTTTCTGCTGGGCGACAAGCCGTGCCACTGAATCGACAGTTTGCACACGGGGCGCCGAATGCTTGCATATCACATCGCACTTTTCTTGCCCGGCAGGTGATACACGCCCTCGCTGAACGTTTCCATTTGTTGGTGTTGACTCTTGCCGTTTCTTCCACCATCTTGTCCAAACACGTAGTTAAGTATTACAGCACGCGTGGCAAGACTCGAGCATTCACCACGGGGCGCCTTCGGGGAAATGCTTCCGATTTGCCGCAAAGAGATCCCAGCATTGATATCCCACCCGGAGCAAGTTCCTTGTTCGAGGCAAGTCAGTCGGCCTCAGTCCCATTCAATGATTTGAAATCTGGATAATTTTCAGTATACTGTTCTCGACGACAATCCCATTCTTGAGAAAGAAAAGGGAGTGCGGGTGGGAATCCATTGCATGTGTAGTGTGAGGTCGCGACACGCGACAAATACACGAGACCCGACACCCGACACCCGACGAGGCTCTAACGCAATTTGTACATATAAAGAGCACCCGAGGTCGGAGTTTGAAATCCGAGCGGTGGGGCCGATCCTCCGAGGAAGCGACTCAGTCAGCAAAAACTCAGTCAGCAAAAATACACGCCATGGTCTCTCCCCCCGCCGCCCGACCGGGGAAAGAGAGGAGGCAAACCGATCGACCGCTTCTCCGGGGGGACGAGCTTCATGGAGGTGACCGCGTGTCGCGGGGAAGTCGCAGACCTAAGTCCGAAGCCGGATAAGAAGACTTTAAGCCATGTCCAAGTTCGTGGGGGTATCAATGTGAACGCCCGCTGGCTTGAGCGCTGATGAAACTGGGAAAGAGCATAAAGAGCAAAAGGCGCAGCCAGACTAGAAAGACGAAGTGCGTGTGAATCACATGACCGAACCAGCCGCCGGGTCGAATTGTCACGACAGCGTGAGAAAGATGCGGTTCATCGGGTGACGGCTTGTTTGAGTCGGCAGCAAGGCAGGCAAAACTGACCACTCGCAATCCTGTCTTCGGGATTGGTCGTGGCAGACATGAGACGAACCTTTGTATGTATCGATTCGATGTCTCAGGCGACAGACCGATTGGCTCGTTTAGATGTAGACAGAGTATAGTCGAAAAATCCGATGCCGGAAGAATATAGTTCCACAGGCAAACACAATTGGACGACTCAGTTATTGACGAATCCTCGGGTGGCTTTCTAATAAGCTGTGTTCGTGTGGTCTCTGAACGGCGGAGGAAGCTTGAAATGATCGACCTGACTTTGCGGAGTCTTGCTAGTTGAATGGCGAGGAACTGCATCTGTATGTACATAGGACAAGATTGTGGCGCGGCCCATTGGTTCACACAAACAGTAACGCCCGGAGTTCAGAGTATGCTCCTAGGTTGATCACGGAGCTTGAGGCTCCGAACTTCAGAGGGATATCATGATGCCTTTGGATGTACTGTACGCTTGCGGCCGCCGTGCGAGAGAAAAGAGACTGACGGGGGGGCCCATTTCGCGGTTGGAGGTGATTCCAACGCCGGAATACGTGGTTTAACGCCTCCTCTTGATTGGGACCTGGCTCAGCACCGGACATGACAACAACCTGCATGAAGCGCAGCATCTGCACACGGCTGAAGAAAAGCAAGTGCTCGGAAGCAACTTGAAGGGATCGTGACTGGCTGTGAGGGTTATCGGCCAAGAGCGTTCTTGGTATGAACTCTTTCGAGATGACCGCGAGGCCTTTGGGACGTGCTCGAGGCAACAGAGGTCAAGGTTCTGATTCTTTCATCTTGGATGCACGAATCAAAGAGGCGGTTGAGCCCAAGTCGAGTCTCAACAGAGACCTTGGGAAGGTCAGGATCTGTGTTGTGGAGGATGGGAGACAGGCGATCAGGCGATCAGGCGATCAGAGAAGGATGGAGCATTGAAGGATGATAGATCTATCTTCTTAGCTCAGTCCTGACTCATGACTCTAGTCTCAGAGAGGAGGGTGCACCGGCAGCACCGCGCTGGCAGGTGGATGGGTGACAGAGACTCGATAGGATTCGGAGGAGGAGGAGGAGGAGGAGGAGGAGAATAGAGGGAGAGTAAAGACGATGCTGGTTGGTGCCAGCGACGGTATCAGTTAGTCAGGAAGATAAAAGCCATTTGGTCTGACAGTCGAATTCCGACCCTCTTCAGCGTCTGGCGGAGCACACATCAGGTATCTGCTCCGGCAAGACGAATCGTCTGACAGGCTGGCTCGCTTGAAGGATCAACGCAGCCAAGCAGGAGCAGGAGCAGGAAAGTCACCGGTTGCAGTATTCGGCTTCCTGCCAAGGACATTGCTCCGTGCCAACTTCCAACCAGGTCGCAGTTCAGGGACGCGAGGGTCTCGCGTACGCACTCTGCCACTAGCAAGCAAGGTACGTACTGTATGGCTTTCCTCGACTGCTACGCTCCCTCGCTTACCTCCACATTTCACAGGCTCAGATCCAAGGAAGCTTCAAGCCAGCGAGCTGCCCCTTCGGGCAGCGAACCCTTCGCGATTACGACTCTGCCTCGCAGCTGACAGTGCACGCGCTGCTTGCTTCCATGGCGGCGCGGGGTTGCAACTTGCAAGCCGTCGATCAACCACCGCGCCCTGGCTCTCTGCTTTATCTCGCACCGTCCCCAGCCCAGTAGCCATGCGGTGACTTGATCATACAAAGACAGTTGGAGAAAACCGGGCACCGAAGTTGCCAACTGACTCCCGGATGAATAGTCGATGGTCGATGGTTGACGGTTGACGATTGATGATTGACGATTGATGATTGACGATTGACGATTGACGATTGAAGCAGCTCAACCTCCCTCACCATGGAAGACAAACAGCACGGCGCAGCCATCGAACTGCGCCTGTCCCCCCAGACCACCCAGCAGTCCAACATCGCCACCATCGACGACGAGTCCAACCTGTGGAAGTCCGCGCGCAAATGGCCCCGGGTGCTTGGTTTTGCGTTGGGATTGACGTCCAATATCCTGCTGTACGGCTTCGACACTTCCATTGTCGGCAACGTGTCTGCCATTCCCGCCTTTCAGTGAGTCTCGTTCCAGCTCGATTGGCGCGGGCGAAGAACTAACGGATTCTCTCCCTCCAGACGAGACTATGGCCGCGAACTGAACGATCGCTATATCATCCCTTCCATGTGGATGGGTCTGTGGAATGCCATGAGCCCTGTCGGCCTCATGCTAGGCAGTATCTTTGCGGGTTGGTTTCAGGACCGAGTCGGTCGGCGGTCTTCCTTGGCCCTGGGGAGCGCCCTGTCCGCCGTGGGCGTGACGGCGGTCTACTGTTCGCATTTCGTTGATGCCCTCGATTCGCGACGCGGCACCTTTCTCGCTGGCAAGTTCATCCAGGGTCTTGCCGTCGGGGCTATGCTCTGCACGACGCAGACCTACCTGTCCGAGATCCTGCCTCCCAAGCTGCGAGGCTCTGTCATGGCTTTCTTCCCCGTCTTCATCCTGCTCGGCCAGCTGATCGGTGCCGTTGTCGTCTATGCGTCTCTGAACTTGCCGGGTGATCGCTCGTACACCACTCCAATGATAGCCATGTGGCCGTTTTCTGCCGTCCCGCTGATCATGGCCGTCATCGTGCCGGAGAGTCCCACCTACCTCTTGCGCAAAAAGTCCTTTGATCGAGCATTCCGGGCCCAGCGGCGCCTCGACTCGTCAAAGACCAACACGCGCGCAAATATCGACACTCTGATCTTCTCGCTGAAACAGGAGGAGGAATTGGCCAAATACGACCATGCCACGTACAAGGAGTGCTTCCAGGGGACGAATAAGAGGAGGACATGGATTGTAATCTTTGCCAATACCATCCCTCAGCTCTTTGGGCTGTCGTTGCTGGCAGATGCCAGCTACTTCATCCAGGTGGTTGGCATGAGCGCGCACAACGCGCTGATGATTCTTCAACTCGGGGTGGGATTGGGATTATTGTCCAATATCTTCAGCATGTGGTTGCTGACCAAGGTCGGACGACGTCTTTTGAGCTTGCTGTCACTGGCGACTTGCGTTGTGCTGTGGCTGGGCATGGGGATAGCCGGATGCTTTCACGGGATTGCGATGATATGGTAGGAAGACCACCCCCTGTCTTTGAAATGCAGCTGCCCTTGCTGACAACCTTGCAGGTACACCGCTGTGACGATGATGGTTGTGATTGTGGTTGTTGGCGTCGCGGTCTGGCCCGCGTCCTTCTCCATCGGCGCCGAAACATCCTCCCTCCGGCTTCGTGCAAAGGCTCAAGGGATCGGCTGGTTCTGCGCTGGCCTCGCGCAGGGCACAATGGGAATCAGCTTGCCATATGTCTACAATGCTGACGAGGGCAATCTCAGGGCCAAGACAGGGTTCATCTTCGCCGTGACCTGCTCGCTCGCCTTTGCAATCGTCTGGTTCTGTGTTCCAGAACTGAAAGACCGCAGTCCCGCCGAGATTGATGCCATGTTCGAGCAACATCTGTCAGCACGACTGTTCAAGCATTGGACGAGCACGATTACCGTGACGGTGACGGACGGCGAGCATCCTTCCGGCGCAAAGCAAGATGCAACCCCCTGAGCCATCGCGCATGGGTCGCATTGGGCTGCGAGAACGCCGGACCGCGAAACGCCGGGGGTATGCGCCTGACGTCCAACGTTACTTGTACCTCGTTGTACATACTTATACTACAGAGGGAATCTCATCCTATCATGATCCTTGTTGCGGCTGGCCGCCGACGGTACTTGTGCTTCCTCCGGTCGGGGCCTCGCCGCCTCAGCCGCAGTTATACCAGGTATATATTTATATGTGATACAAGCACACCATATGAAGACCCTGGACCTTGTCCCTTGCGAAGTTGTGGATGTGAGATGCCTTGTGCCTCATGCTCTCCTCAAGAGAGGTGTGCGACGAATTCGTAATACGACGTGGCCGCGCAACTGTCAGTCCAGTAAGCCAACCATCCCAGCTGACAGCCATTACGCTGTTCCGTCCAGCGGTCCATTATGATCTCTCCAAGCATCCAGGCCGTCCGGATCCTTGTCACGTTGAACCCTCTGTCTCCCATCTCCTCTGCCTCGGTTATCGATGGTGTGCCTCCCCAGCCTCATCTGGCCCCCCGCAGTCGATCTTGAATGGAGAAACGTCCGTGTGGGGATCTCCTCATCTCCCTGCACGACTCGTACTCTATCCCGCCTGATCTCGACGGTTCCCCTAGAGCAAGACGAGTCAGTCAATACGCTTCCATCCTTGCCCTGCGCTCTGGCAATATCATAGGTGGGTACGGCTACTTGAACAACAGCCTAGGTTCTTCTGTTTGTACTTCATCCGCGGGATCCCCGCTGTCCACGGCCCTTCCTCCTCTTCCCACCCTGACATCTTCCTCCTTGACAAATCGAGCCACTGATTCCTTGCCCACCCCCCTGTTCTTTCATTCCCTTGACATGGAGCACACAAACCCCAACATGGGTGCCATTGTGCACTGCGACGTCTTGGTCGTGGGAGCCGGTTTCAGTGGGATCTCCATGATGTACCGGTTGCGGAAACTGGGACTGAACACCAAGATCTTCGAATCCGGCGGCGACTTTGGCGGGGTCTGGTACTGGAATCGGTACCCTGGCGCCCGTGTGGATTCCACATGGCCTTACTACCAGTTGAACATCCCCGAGGTGTATCAAGACTGGGAGTTTGAGGAAAGGTTCCCGGGACACAAGGAGATCAGGGCGTACTGCGCCCACGTCGACAAGGTCCTCGATCTCCGCAAGGACGTCCAGTTTAACGCGCACGTTTCCGATGCGCGCTGGAACGAAGAGACCGGCAAGTGGACGGTCAAGACGGAGCAAGGGCACATTGCAGAGAGCAAGTACCTGGTCCTGTGCACGGGGCTGCTCCATCGAAGACATATCCCCGACTTCCCGGGCTTGACCAGCTACAAGGGCATCGTCCACCATTCGGGGTTCTGGCCCGAAGAGATGAGCGTCAAGGGGAAGAAGGTCGCCGTCATCGGGGCGGGAGCGACGGCGGTCCAGGTTGTCCAGGAGCTGGCCAAGGAAGCCGACCATCTGACCATCTTCATGCGACGGCCCAGCATGTGCCTCCCGATGGGCCAACGCAAGTTGAACTCGGCCGAACAGCAGGAAATGAAAAGGTCGTTTGAGGACCTGTTCCGCGACGGCCGTAAGACCGCGGCCGGGTTCCCGGCCAACCTCCAGCCGCACGGCGTCCTCGACGTCTCGGACGAGGAAAGGGAACGACACTTTGAGGAGATCTGGACGCAGGGAGGCTTCAGCTTCCTGATGAACAATTACAACAACGTCCTCCTCGACAAGGCTGCCAACAAGGAGGTGTATGAGTTTTGGGCGCGCAAGGTCCGCCAGCGGATCAAGGACCCCAAGAAGCGCGAGTTGATGGCCCCGGCCGAGGCGCCGTACTTCTTCGGAACGAAGCGCGCTCCCCTGGAACAAGACTATTACGAGCGTGTCGATCAGGATAACGTCGACATCGTGAACATGAATGAAACCCCGATGAAGACCTTTAACGCCGGTGGGATGTTGATGGAGGACGGCTCGCAGCTTGACTTTGACGTCGTTGTGCTCGCGACGGGGTTCGATTCATTCTCGGGATCGTAAGTCCAATTATTATTCTGTTGGTCCTGTGTTGCATTTAATTTGTTTCACTGACGGTCATATATCAGATTGGCGAACATGGGTCTCAAGAGCAAAGACGGCGTCGACATCAAGGATGTCTGGAAGGATGGCATTAGGAGCTATCTCGGCATGACCTTTAACGGGTTCCCCAATGTCTTTATGGTGTATACACCTCACGGTACGTCTACGTCCGCTTCGATACTATTCCCGACATCTCATTGATTCACTTCAACCAGCCCCAACCGCTCTCTCCAACGGCCCAACAATCATCGAAGCACAAAGCGACTTTGTCGTCTCCGCCATCTCAAAGCTGGAAAAGGAAGGGGCCAAGGCCTTCGAAGCCGACCGCGACGCCGAGGATGAGTGGGACACCATGATCGACACCATGAGCCATCACACTTTGCTCCCGCTGACGAACAGCTGGTGGAACGCGTCGAATATCCCGGGCAAGAAGATCCAGATGCTCACGCATCCGGGTGGAATTCAGATGTATGAGGGTCAGTGTCTGGATGCGTTAAATAGTTGGAAGGGTTTTACCCTCGTTCACTGAAGTGATATGTACTGTGGTTGGATAAGTCACAAGACAGAGCGAAGGACGCAAGACGAGGGAAACAACAATAACAGAGTGTAGGGTATAACTTGCGAATTGCCATGTTTCAATGATTACAATTGGCCTTATCACTCTCTGTCTCTCTCTCCATATCGCGAACTGGAGATGATCGGGGCCCTCATTTTGCGGCCTCTGGGAGACTGGGACGCCTTGCCGGCACAGCGGCTGATCTTTCCAGCGTGACGTAGCACTCGCATGCGATCAGCACCTTCCATGCATAGTTTGTTCGTCATACTGTCCGGTCATATTGCAAGGCAGTCCATTTTCTATTTCCGTAAGTGACCGTCATCAGTGCAGACTAGGTACTGTACGAGTACTGTACATAACTTAAGTGGTACCGTGGTCGCTCCTCCCCTCCTTCCTCTTTCCCCTCCTTCCTTCCCACAGCGGAAAGATCCGCCAAGCTCCCGCGGCACCGGCTTGGCATTATCCACTTCTACAAACGGCATCCTTGCCGCCGCGGAACCTTAAATATTTCCTCTTCAGGTTAGTGAGCTTGGCTTACATCGGAGGAGAAATTTATTCCTGAGTGAAAGATGAAGCCTCATTCGCTTGGGCTTTCGATATCAAAGAAGAGATTGTCTCCTCTCCTGGCGCCATTACCGCAACCAAAACAAAGGCATGGCTTTCCAGGATGGAGCTGAAAGGCCCAAAAAGAAGAGAAAGGTTGAGACTGCGGTAGCAGGCTCAGCGGATCCCATCACCAGTTCCCGGCAACTGCGTCACTTGTTCCAGAATTCTCAAGCTGCTTCACAAGAGGTCAAGGCAGGTACGTGAGCAGGCAAGGTGGAACTTCTGATGAGAAAAAGGATCTTCACTAACAGTAGGCAGCAATCGATCGGTTCAGGGACTTTCTCTCCAAAATCCCCAGCAATGAAGTTGCCGCAGACCGTGCCAGGCAACTGAAAATACTGAAGGAGTACTGCGACGAGCAGTCCTCCGAGACGCATGACCAGGTCGATTTCCCTGACCTGATTTCAACATGGCAGTCTGCAAGTCAATCCAACGACGAGGCAGTCTTGTCCGCGATCCCTTCCGCTCTCACTCAATTCTTCCGGACAATCTCGACGCATGTTGAATTCCGCGAGTTCGGACTGTCTCTCTGCCACAGTCTCCTGAAACGCGACCAGCTACGCATTTTCGACCGAGCGTTGTCATCGCCAAGATCCAAGGAGGAACTCATCACCCCTTCGCTGCAACTCTTGACCGAAGTCGTCAGTTTCGACGGCGGTGCCCTCGTCAGCAATGTCTTTGGCCGGCGAGACTTGCTCTACAGGCGACTGGACGGCATTCTCATCCAGACGGCCCCAACCTCCGATTCTCATGGTCAGGAATCGACGGCACACGAGGCTGCGTTGGAATTCATGTTGGCGAATTTGAAGTACCTCGACCCGGCTTCGAAGACAGAGTTGATCACCCATGGAAGACTCTTGTCTTCCGCCATCCGCCATCTTCCCACCGGGCGACCAAATATCGTCATAGAAACGCTAAAGACCCTCGGTAAATCAGTGCTCGACGATCGAGGGCTTTCAAAGCAGACAAAGGCTCGATGTTTTAATTCCGGGATTCTTTCTGCTCTCGCCAAACTCTATAGTTATGAGACCGACCTAGTCCCGTCCGGAGAAGAGACAGGCGCATCTATAACCGTTCGAGATGCCTTACACCGGCTTCTGCTACAAGCATGCACGACGTCAAATGGAGTTCTGCAGCCTCAGTCAGGCTGGTATCCTGCTACGATGAACCCGGAAGCCGTGGAACGCGACGAGAACACCTTGAGTCTCGGATTGGATTCGCCTTACGAATTTGACGACTATTCCGAGAAAGTGCCCATCAAGAATGGGACATTGGCCACTTTCATCCAAACGCTCAAACCGGAGGGCGACATTGACCAGGCGAAGCTGATAACGGCCATCTTCGCTGCCGCCCCAGAACTGGTGGCTGACTATTTCTGCAAAAAGTCCAAACTTGTCGTGCCTCCCGGAGACGACCCGCTGTGGCGTGGCCAGTTTGCATTCCTGTTCTCCGTCGTCCAGCTGCCCGTGCCGAAACATTGTGGTTGGCATCAGAAATTACCACCGACGCCGCCGCCTCTAGCAGTCGTCATTGAGAGCATCCTTCCTCGACAGTTGGATCGAGCCATCATCTCCAAAGGCCTGCGAATGAACGACGAGCTCTTGACCATCTCTTTCGCGAGACTGTTGACAATTGCCTTTGAGAAGCTCGATGCCGTCTTGACCATGTTTGAAGCCGCCCCGAGCTCTTCGTTATGGACCCAGGCGTCCAGCAAACTTGTCAACCTCTTCATCGACCGAATACCTCAGCTGCAGGATGTTGTCACTGCACTTCAAAGTCTGGGGGAGAAAGATGAATACGTCCGCACCGCCGTTCTCGAATGTATTGCGACCTACCACAAGGTCCTCCCATCGATCACCACGGCGTCCAAATTCGACATCGGTCCCGCCCTTGGAAAGACCCTGCACGCATTATCTTCAGACGACACCGATGCGGAGAGCAAGGAAGTTCTCCTAGACCACCTCCCGCATCTCGTACAGATTGCCGCGGTCTCACCCGCCACCAAATGGTTCCACAAATCGACCTCGGACGAGGTTTCCCTCGTGGTCCAACTCGTCAAATACTGCGTTCAAAAGTCAGATACCACCGCCACCCAGCAGACCCTCACCATCCTCAAAGACCTGCTGAGCAGCAAAGGCGTCCTGGACCCACATCATCGCTCTCTCGAAGCTCTCCTCTCGAGTCTCGAAACGACCAAAAAATGGCAACCCGAGGCAGCCACGTATCGGTTCCTCGACAACTGTGTGACGCGTACCATGCAGCGTCCAGTGACGTACCTGGACCAAGTGGAACGGACACAGCAGATGTTGTCTGACTCCAAGCCCCTGAGCCTTCTCGCATGTTGCGTGAGCGAGCAGTGGTCGTTCGTGCCGAAGAAGGAAGACAAACAAGGAGTGAAGAACATCGCCGGGTGGATTGCGCGACTTTTTTCGGCTCTGGAAGCCGCGGGTGAGAACTATCGAGTGATGGCGCATTTCCAAGAAGCGATGACCAAGGCCACAGCTGGGGATGAGAAGAGCAAAGCGGCGCTTGAGAAGGCGTTCGACAAACAGCGCAAGAAACCGGTTGGACTGGCCGGGGCCGACGCAGTGGCGGCGGAAGACGAAGAGGAAGGGTCCAAGGTTCACCCAGACGACGAGGATTCATCGACAAGAAAACTACCCGATGAACAAGCGGAACAGACCGAGCTTGCCTCCTCCTTGTCCTCATCTTCACCTCTCTTCGAACCCCTACCGCCCATCCCACCTTCCCTGAGCGGCCTCGACAGGTGGACGAAACCAGACTTCGAATCGGAGATCCAATCCGGACGACTGGCGAATCTGATCCGATGCCTCATCTCGCCGGAGCCAGAGGTGCACCTGCAGGCGTTCCACACGCTACAGGGCGACGTGATGCACGGCCTGGAGGAGTCGACGTACACGGAGAAGACGCAGCTGCAACTTCTTCTCGGGGAGCTGTGCGAGACGGTCCGCGAGCACCACCAGATGGGCACAGGCAACACGGGCATAGGCAAGACGGAGACGATGGGAGGACGACAGCAACCACCCCCATCCATCGTAGCAGAACTAGCGATCCACGCCCTCCCAACGATCGCCGACCCCTCCTCACCCTTCTACGTCAAACTGAACAAACTCCTCCTCCACGCGCCCTCATGGGCCATCATCCAACACAACCAACCCCCCTATCTGCTACGGGACCTCATGCGAACGACATTCCTCCAAGAACCGACAGCCGATGACACCACGCACGTTGCGGAGACAGGCTCTACAAACGCCCAACGCATCGAGATCGAACACCTCCTCGAACTCCTGTGCCGATCTCTACGCACGAGACGCGATGTGGATGTATTCCGTCGCGCGCATGTCTTCCCGCGTCTGTTCGCTTATTTCTTGACGCCTGTGTGTTCGCACCACGCGCGTCGTTTGATCTTAACGCTTGTGTTGCGCGCCGCTGCTGTGCCATCCCTGGCTTCTGGTCGTGGTGGTGGTGGAAGCGACACACTAATCACACGCGCCGGTGTGCGCGAGTGGTTCGCGATCGCGCGGCGTCTGCGCGGCCACGGCGGCCATGGGACACAAGGGGTCCAGCGGTTTGGCGAGTTGGATGGTGAATTGAGGGCATGGATCGATGTCGTCGAGGCTGAGGTCGAGCGGACGTGTGACGTCGATGCGATACGGACTTGGGAGGGTGAGATGCCTATTTTCAAACAACAGCAACTGGCACAGGCACAGGCACAGACTGTGGATGTGGTGGCTCGCGACGAAGATGTCGAGATGGGTCAAGATGAGGACGAGGACGATGATGAGGATAGCGATAGCGACGAGGACACTGACACTGACAGCGATGGTGAGACTTCGTCTGAAGATGAAGACGAATAGTTGGAAGAAGAACAGAGAAGCAGAGAAATAGATCTCAAATACATCGCCTCGTGAGAGTCAAGTTCAGAAACCACACTACAACCGCTACATGGACCAAGCGAGGCGAAAAAGCCAATTGGAAAAGGGAAAAAGGATCTTTGTACTGAGTTCTCTACGCTGTTATACGCTATCAAGAAAAAAGAGCAAGAAAAAAACCACTCAAACATGTTTCTGTTCTGTTCTGTTCTGTTCTTCACTTCCAGTCATATTCTTCGTCAGTCAGGGGCCTTCGAACCAAAGCAAATGTAGTAAAAACCAAGTCGGGGGTCGGGGAGGCTCAATCCCTGCCAGGGGCTCGCTGTATCTTTTTGTCTTGTATTAAGCCCCGATGCGCTCCACTGCGCTGTGC
This sequence comes from Exophiala alcalophila, assembly GCA_001599775.1. NCBI lineage: Eukaryota > Fungi > Ascomycota > Eurotiomycetes > Chaetothyriales > Herpotrichiellaceae > Exophiala > Exophiala alcalophila. Next base: position 1,269,193 of record BCHY01000005.1, on the reverse strand, counting down.
CGAATTCTTTCATTCTTGCTTCACTCCCCAGCGTTTGGTCAAATTGTGCCAAAGCATTGCATAGTCTGATAGATACGGTATCGGATGGCCAATCGAATCGAGAAGCGATTTTCTTTCCTGCAGAAGGATTCGTTGAATCAGTCTAGTTTTCGTCTGCTTTTCTTCCTCCTGGCTAGGCGTGCTTGGTGGATGCCTCCACGACAAGTGGAGACGTCGTGCCGAGAATTTGAGGATGATCGTCGGTACCCTCAATGAAGAGTATCGACTCGGTGGGTCGCATCTTGTACTCGACGTTCTTTTGTCCTCTATTAGGGCGATCGCCCCACTGCCAAAGCACCGGAAGCACCGGCTTGCAAATTCGAGGCCGTCGTATGTGACCCGGTGCCGGCGGAACGCGCTTAAAAGCTCACCAAATCTATCCCACAATTAGCACTCGGTTAATTGTACCAGGAGTCAATCGAAACTCACCTCGTCCAAACAAGGCCCTCTTGCTCCAGTCCATGGCCAAAAGCATTCTCGTGCGGAAACTGACACTCTGTGCGAAGTAGATGCTTCTCCACAAATACACAGCCATGAGACCGCCGCTGAAATTCAATCCGCCGAAATCAAAGACGGCCGCATTGCCGATGTACGCAAGCGAGCCCATGTGATGATAGTCGAAAGCCTTGTAGACAGCCTCATCCAAGTCACCGAAATCGACTTCATTGGCGCGGAAGCCAGGAATCGCCATGGCGATCTTGTTGAACTTTCGACCGAGATACTGGCCCTGTTGGTTGGCCCGTTGGGCTGTCGCAGGCAAAGAGGTCAGCTTGTTGTCGATCTGGACCAGTAGTTCATGGAGCTCGCCGAAATCCAAGGTGCCGGATTTGTCCTTGTCGTATTCTTCGAACAATCGATCGAGACGCTTGAGATGGCCCGCGGCCTGAGGGAATCGTTTGCGAACCTTGTTGGCCACGCCTCGCCACTCTTGGAAGGTGATGTGGACCTTTTCGGGGTCTTTGCCTTGTTCAAAAGCCATACCACGAAGGAAGGTGGTTAAATGCTCGGCGACGTTGTTCTGGACGGTGGCGCAATCTCCAATGGCGTACACATCACCAAGAGGGGCTCCCAGCAGTCTCAAATGCGAATCCGTCTCCAAAGCATGTCGGTTATTCTGGAAATCGCCCAGCTTGGCGGCAATCTTTCGGCTCAGGTCAGTTTGGGCCACTCCAGTCGACCAGAGGCAGAAACCCATAGGAAGTTCTTTCGTCACTGGATTTCCGTCCTCCATCTGCGTGAACACAATCCTGTCGGGTTGGACTTCCTTGACTCGTGAATTCGTCAAAACCTCAACGTGGTCATGTTCGAACCGCTTCTCGGCGTAGACGGACAAGGCTTCGTCGTACGTGTTGAGAATGTGACCACGAGATTGGATGACATGGACAGAGACCTCGTTCCGCAGGATTCGGGGAAAGGACTTCAGCAAATCCTCGTTCAGCATGTCGTACAGTTCGGCGGCAAACTCGACACCGGTCGGACCACCGCCGGAGATGACAAAGGAGAGAAGTCTTCGTCTCTCCTCATCCGATGTAGTGGGAAGACAAGCCAACTCCAAGTTGTGCAGGACCTTGTTCTTGATCAGCCGCGCGTCCTCAATGGTCTTGAGGAAGTGGCAATTCTCCAAGCCTTTGACTCCGTGAGCATTGGTGGTTGAGCCAACGCCGATCACCAGTTTATCGTAAGGGAGATAGAAATGCTGCTTTTCACCATTGGCGTCGACCTGAGCCACTTCGACCAGTTTGTTCGAAAAGTCCACGTCCACGGCTTGGGCCTTCAAAAAGTGACCTCGCAGGCGGTTGACGATCCTGCGAACCGGCTCCACCAGAGAGCGCAGCTCGAGAGTGCCTACTGTCGCCGAAGGCAGCATTGGCGTGAACAGGAAATAGTTGTCCGGCGAGACCACAGTGATATGGTAGTCGGCGGGAGTGAGCTCCTTCAACATGGCCACACTGCCCCAACCGGTCCCCAGAATCACCAATTTAGGCTTGTGTTTTTGCTCCAGCATGGTATCGCAATCCTCATCGTCCACGAGGACCTCGGCGATGGGCAGGTTCTTCGGGCCTCCTCTTCTCGGGGAAAGCGCCGCCTCTGATACATTTATATCACCCATATTACCGGGATCCTCGCTGTAGGTCGAGGCGTCATAGAGGAAGAAGGCGAGGACAAGGGTGCCAGACACAGCAATGAAGATACCCGTCCAAGCAAAGCAACGGTACATGAAGCGCCCGACGGGTCCATGATTTGGGAGCTCTTTGGTAGATATGCGGCGGACGGATCCCAGAGGGGTTCGAGCGAAGAGGCGCGAGGAGAGCTTCTGCGGAGCAAGATAGCGAGGGTGTTGGGCAAATTGCAGCTGTCTGGAGGTGGAAAAGGGTCTGATGGGCTTGAAACCGAGTGCAAGAGCATGTACCGGTTGGTTTAGAGGGCAGTACAAGCTGCGGGCGGCGGCCGGGGCGCGCAGAAAGCTGCGCGTGAATCGAGGAAGAGCCTCCATGCTGGTGGAGATGGCGACTGTCTCTACCACATGCCGAAAGAGCGGGAGGTGCTGCGAGCAGATCTTGCGGGTGTCTTGCGGGAGTAATGAAGAGTGAAGCAAGAGAGTGTGGATGAGAGAGCGTGAGGGTGAGTGAGGAAGCTTGACGGGTTGAAAATTGCAAGCTGAGGCGCCGATTGAGAAGATGTACTCGGTCGTAGTACTACTAGTATTTGCAGTGAGTACCTAGTAGTGAGCGGCGAGGAGCACCGGCTGGCAGGTGTTAATGTGAATTATTGACGCAATGTGGAGCAATCGGTGTTGAACTCAGGTTGTGACGGAAGAAGAGTGTTTGCCATTTGGTGGGAAAAAAGAACTCCCCAAAGCTACCTTGAGCGCGCAGTACCCACATGTCACTGGCGAGTACCTTTGGGATTGCATTTGCACTCCGAAGGTCGGACCCAGCAGCCCAGGCGCTCGGAGCTTCAGCTCTAACTTAATTCAAGACTCGACTCTGAAGGTATGTACGAGTAGTACTTTACTCTACACTTAAGTATCTCTACCACTAGTAAGTAGTAGTACTCGAGTAAGGGACAGTCTACAGTACAGTCTACGATACTACGAGTCCTAGTACTCTAACTCGTCTCGCCAGTTGTTACCCGCGGAGGTCACCGACACCGACACTTGCCCCTTCGCTCCTTCACGCGCGCCGCTCGGTCGGCACGATCGCCCCGAGCCACCGACCACCGACATCATCGGCCCTGCTGCTACAAACACTCATGAGGAGTACCTAAGTACGTAGAGTACTGAACCCATTGAAGCTCATACTGCACAAAGACCTGTAGTCCTCGTAGTATACTAGTAGTCATAAAATCAGCATCAAGCTCCACCAGCATCTCATTTGCATCTCTCTATATCTTCTTCATATATGGGTACATAAGGTACATTGTGCATCAGATCCATGCGTCATCCCCATCCGAAACCCCGTCATGCACCCATCCACCCAGAGCTCCCACTGCCCAGGCTCCCAGCGCCCAGCTCCCGGCCCGTCCTCATAAGCAGCGCCCATCTGCTTATCAACCCGCCACCGGCTTCCAAGTTGCCTTCCACCCACGATCGCGACTCTTCGATTCGCTCGCTCCCCGCCGCCTCCCTCATCCGGCCAGTCATGACTGAGGGACTCGGCGATTCGGGGGTCTCACTCATCATGATCTTGAATCTTGATCTCAAAGAGTCAGGAACTCGGGATACTGAGTACCGAATCACTACGTAAATACTAGTTTGAGCACCGCCTTTCAAAATCACCGAATATCTTTTCTATCTATCTCATCTTTCGTCCTCTGTCGACGGCAACCTCAATGCCACTCTCTCGCAAATAACTATGTGGGGTATCAATGTAGTAAAACTCAAGTCTCTTCTCGAGTCTCGATACGACAGCAGAAGACTGCCTCTTTTCCATCATGCCAGATCTCGCCAGCAAATGCAGTTCAGCATCTCCCAAACTCCCGGGATGGTGTAGCTGTTCGACCCATGCGCAAATAACCTCCTGGCTTTTGATGCATCGCAGTCTGAATCCCAAATATTCCCTCAACGCCATCCATCTTCGCCTCCGTTTACCCAGTGAAATCGCCATCAGGGTCGTCCACCGATGACATGCTGGTCGACCGCCTTCCATTGGAATTCCGGGGAGGTCGCGCTCGAGCTTTCTTCGGCGTCCCTCCGATCGATCCATTCATGCTTTTGCGCTTCTTGCCTCGTGCACTCATCGGTGCCTCGGCCATCGCGTCCACGGTAGCATACATCTCGCCCTCCTCTTCATTGATCTTCACCTCGCCGTCCTCGGCCACCACCCGGACGAAGTCACGGCACCGCGCAATCATCGCTTCCTGGCTGTCCAGGGAGCTCAGGATTGCGTTGGTCGAGTTCCAAAACTTCTCGCCCGTGATGCCATGTACCCTCACCGGCTCTTTGGTGGACTCCTTCGTTTGCTTGTTCTGGAGCATGGCCAGTTTGACATCGCGTGATATCCCGTATTGTCGCTTCAAATAGTCCCGAGCCTCGGATATCAACGTGATGGCACACGCAGAAACGGTCAGTCTCCTCAGCAGGGATGGATCAACGCCTTGAGGTACGTCCGTTGCCTCGCGTGGAATCGACTCCGCCGCCTCGGCCTGGTCGACATGGTCAACCTGGTCAGTTTCAGTTCCATTGCTGAGAGCCGATAGGACATGACTCTCGATCGCTTGAGCAGTCTCGCCCCCGTTCTTGCCAAATGCCAGCTCCAGTTGCAAGACGGCATGGAGCAAATCATCCATCTTCTTGTACTCGAAGAAAGCCAGATTCTGGGTCACAAATTGCACAAACAAGACATGTCGCGGAATCTTCTCCTCGTCCACATCCAATTTCGAGTACTCCGTGTTGAGTTTGGTAATGAGGTTGCTGAGAAATTTCTTCACGTACTTGGAACCGCTGCCGCTGATGATGGCGAATGCCGGTCCAAGTTTGGCTTTGAATCCTGGTACAACTCCGCCGCGAGGGTCCTGGAAAACCTCATTCTGATACCGGAATGCTTCGAACACGGCATGGACATACTCTCGCTCGCAAACCGACTCGTGCTGTTGGTGTAAATGCTCGTGTGCAATTCTGGCCACTTTCGCAACCCGTGCGTCGCTGCTGGTTTCCAGAGCCACAAATGCTGCCGTGCTTTGCTTGGGGTGTGTCATGCCTTGATGGTCGATGCTTGCCAGCGTTTTGGCCGCAACCAAGGCCTTTTCGCCCTTCTCGAACATGACAATCTGCAGCAAATGGTCGACCAAGGGGTTGGTGATGATGGAAATAGCGCTGTCATCTTCGCGGGTCTTGCTGTCCCCGCCAATGCTCTTCAGGGCCTGAACCTCGCCTTCGCTCGCACCCTTGTTTGTGTCGTCCTTGACGGTGACCCGCTTGGCATACAGTTCTTCAAACGCTTCCAGCACCGTCATCTGCATCCTCCGAAGGTCGCCTTCGCTCACGGATGTCATGGCAGATGCCTCTAGCACCTGGAAAAACGTTTCCCGAACATGCTGCTTGTTGAACAAGCCGGGCCGCGCCTGGCATATCAACCCGAGACTGTCAAGGGCCTTCACTCGGATCTCCACAGGGTACTTCCTGAAGGTCAATGGCACGATGCTGTCGGCTATAAATCCTGCAACCGAGCCGCTCTTGAACGATGGAAACTGGTTCTGGAAGTCCCGTCGGTTGTTTTCGAGATTGATGTGCTTAGTAACGGCTCCGGCGAGGCGCAAGGAGGCCAGCCGGATCCTGTTCTGCCTAGCTTCGATCGCTTGCGGGTTGTTGGCCTTGGGGTCGGCACTGACTTTAGGATGGATCACATTGTGCATGATCGATATCGTGAATGAGACAAGTCTCCCTGTGTTCTGGAGAACGCTGTCGATACTTCCCAAGCAGGACATGACCTGCTCCAGTTCGTTTCGGCGCACCAGATTTTGAGCTGCCTTCATCAGATCGAGTTGGACTTCAATCAGAAGAGTAGAGTGAGAATTGGACAGTTGTGGCAGCACACGACGAAAGATCGCCACGACTGACGTGAACTTGAGGAGGTCATCAGACTTGGACAGGTTTTTCAAATAGCTCTTCAGACTCGTCAGGTCTGCCGGAACAACCGTCTGTGGCCGGGCTTCCACAAACGCCACAAGAGTCGTCAAATCTGCTGGACCGGCCTCAGAGCTGTTTGCGGTGTCGAGCAGCTTTTTGACGATTCGAGCACAAAGTGCCTGGACCTGAGCTGCGTTTTTGGCGTCTTTCAGCTTCCAAACAAGGAAATCTTGGAGGAGGGTTCCCAGCACCGCAGCGTCGTTGCCGACACAGGTAACGATATGTGCGGTGAGATTGTTAATGGCAACCTGAGCTTGTGCCGACTCGTCTGCGTCGTCGACCAAGGCCAAGTTGGGGGTGATCCAAATCTCAGTCAGAGTCTTCCTCGCAAGCTCAGCCACGGAGACTTCTTGATCAGCAGTTCGCCGAAGGAACTCGATGGCGATGGTCGCCTTCATGTTGTTTCTTGAATCTTTCAAGTAGACGTCTTTGAGATGGCCCATGGCCTTCTTCTGAACTCCCACGTTGACATCCACCGCGCATTTGAGCAGTTGCTTGAATGCTTTCTCCTCAAACGTCGGCCTAGGCATGATAAATTTGGCGATCACAGACAAGGCCGAATCCCTGACCAGCGAGGAGTCATTCGATGCACACCTGAAGACATCGTCTGCGATCGTCGGGTCCCAGTCAAGGAGACTAGAATCCGTCTCTAGAATCGTGACGATACTCTTCAAACTTCGGCTTCGAACTTGAGGTTGATCGCTGGAAAGAGATGACGCAACCGTCTTCGCGATGAGTGGGAATCGACGACAAAATTGCAGGTTAAGAATGCAGAGCATATATGCAAACTGTGCCTCTTGCTGCGTGACAGAGAGGTGGTCGTCCAAAGTGTCAGAATATTCTCCCGAGTCGAAGAGTTGCCGATACAGTGAGGAAGCGATTGCTGCCAACTTGGTGTCCGTTTCGAAGTATTGATCCCCCTCAGATGGCCCTTCCAAGGTTCGGCTAATTAACGTTGCATATTGCACGCAGAAATATGCTTTCACCGACCTTGTTCTTATGCCCTCTCCTCGCATTGAGTTCAGATATGCGTGCACGATCGAAAACGGACCATTTGGCGCAACAAGCTCCTCATTCTTGAGAAGTAGATGGGGCTGATCCTTAACAAGGTTCGAAAGGCCTTGAGCGATTGTTGACGAGTTTGCCTCCCCGTCTCGAAGAATGGAAGCAAGTAAACTGCGTGCCGAAGCCCGTGCCTCTGAAATTGCGGCGCCCATGACTCCCAAAGACTCCAGGGCCATATTCTTGGTGGATGCTGGTGCCTTGTCGTTTCTTGCGTGTTTGATCATGCTGAGAGCCAAGACAGCGAGAAGCAGTTCGGAAGCCGGCCAGTCTGTTGAAGGAAGCACAACAGTGAGATCCTCCACAAAGAGGTCAAGAATATTGCGGTAAGGTGAATCACCAGACTTGGTGACCTTTGAGGCTTTGTCGACCATCCAGTTCACAATGCGCTGAGCACTTCCGAAAGCTCCGTCGAAAAGACGCTTCGCCATCTGAGACCCTTTCGACAGCGGGTCTTTTTCCATTTGGTCGGAGACTGAGCCTGATTCGACGTCCATCTCATCAGCAGCGGTGTCTTCATCGTCTGAGGCCTCGGCGCTGCCTAATTGATGCCGGTGCAGATTGCGCTTATTGCCTGTCCTCTTCTTCCCTGACTGCATTGCGGCAGTCTGAACGAGCTGCATGAATAGGGCTGAGACCAGCTGAATGCTCTTCCCGTTGCCGAGCTTGTATTGTCTCGCATTGCGGCTCGTCGAGGGTAGTTTATCCAGCGAAGTCAGGACCTCCTCCAGGATTATCGGTTGTTCGGCAGGGAAGGCGGCATAGAGCTTCGCAACCGTTGCCATGGCCTGTTTCCTTAGCCTTTCGTACGCTTGAGCGCCTATCGCTGAGGTCTTGTCATTGTAGGCATTTTGCACGAATATGAGTTTGCACGCCAGAAATTCGGTCGGGTTCACCATAGAGCCGGTCCCCTTGATCTCCACACAGATCCTTGCAACCAGATCAAGTAGTTTGCGGCCAACATCGAGTAGTCTTTTCAGTGGTTCGGTGTTCGCTGCCGCAATTGCGAACAAGGCACTATCTTGTCCATCGGGCCGAGACTCCACAACCGGTATGAGACAGCTTTCGAAGAGATTCTCAAGGACATTTGGGAGCCACTGAAGGGTGTCAAGGTTCACAAGCTCCTGGTTGTCAGGAGAGCCAAGGACCGTGTAGATCAAGGAGCAGGCTGAGGCGGCTCCGACTTCCATTTTATGAAGTCTCGATAGCCAGATTGTAATGTCTTCATCTGATGGATCGGACTGGACTCGAAGATTGACAATTCGTGCGGCCCCGATCGCAGACTCGCACAGCTGTTGAAGGCGTTGAATGTACTCTGGTGAGACATCGCGGAGACGGCCTGCAGACAAGAGCTTGTTCATGAGAGACTGCAGCCTGGCTTGTACAGCGATGGTAAGGCGTGGCTCAGCGTCATCTTCATCATCCGCCGGTTCAAAAATGGTGGTGTCTGTCGCCGCCTGTACGGCCGAAGTATCAGGGACCAGTCGATCTTGAGCCTCGAAAATGTCCATGAGCTGATTTTCAAACTCGGTGAGGAGCATGTCATCTTTCTCTTTCTTTGAACTGACAGCCAAAGCAACTGTGCCCCGCTCTTCTTCAGAACCATCCAGTTTCCGTCGTTTAGGCGAGGCGGGCATGGATACGTAATTATCTCGGCTGAAGGTCGGAGGATGTTTGGGGATCTCGACGACGACTCGGCCAGAGGAAGGCGGGGCGAGAGGTTTCTTCGAACTTGTTCTCTTGATCGTTTGTGAAGATCCAGCTGAGGTAGGATAGGTGTAGTCGATCTTGGTCATACTCATCACCATCTTTGGCACCGGACTCAGTTCAACTTTGGCGGGGTGGGCGGTTTGGACAGGAGGGCGTTTGAACTTTCTACGTTTCGTTAGATTTTCAACAGAGACAGGAAGAGGGCTGGGTCATACATCTCTGAAAGACGATTTGGGTCGAGCAGCACCGCAAGTCGCTCTCTGGCCCGCGTGGAATAGCACTCGCTTCGATACACAGATTGGCGCTCTGACGGCGTAGTGAGTCGGATGTCATTAGACCGTCCTAATTGTGGAATCGGAATGCGATCTGTCCAGCGGCTGTTAGCAAGGCAGCGCTTCATAGAGGCCGCAAAGTGATCAAAGTACCATGCGCGGGCAGTATCGACGTTGTCATCGGAGTGAACTGTAGGGCCTCATCCACGGTGAGCTGCCGTCCGCTGGATGGAACTTGATGGTGAGGGCGTCGAGGGACGACGACGTCCACGGTATTGCCGAAAGACATGATGGCCGGTGGTCAGGCGCATGCGCCCGCTGGGCTGGAGGTGATGAGGATCGCTCCGAAGGCTTGAAAATGATTAAATCGAAGAGAGTTCCGGGAGCGCCAGGATTTCCGGACGCATGTCTGGCAGAATATCCCGCAGAGGGGGGTTGACGCTGCGTGGTGTTTTTCGTTCGTTGGTAACGGATGGGAATTTCCGCAGGCTGCGGGCACGAGGAGGGAGAGGAGGAGAAGAGTGAGGAGAGAGGAGCAGCCTTGCGCAAAAGACACTATGCACGGTACGGAGACAATAGTACGGACCACTGACTGACCACTGACCACTGAGCAGCGCCCGATGTGGATCGGCCAAACTGCGGGCGATTAGATAAAGGCGGCTAGTACCACAGTGCTAGTCAGGGACCATCTGCCACCCGCATCATGCAGCCTCAGCCTTGCCTGAGAAAAAAAATTTATATACCGGCAGATTCAACCCAAAGACGACAAATCCGCGACATCCATCAACCCCCCACGTCAGCCACGATGGTCGCCATTGGCAGTCTTCTTTTCTGCGATGCCTGTGGCTCGCTTCTGCCTCGCGTTGTGCCTGGCCAGCACTCCGACGACATGGTCAAATGTGACGACTGTTTCCAATTGACCAAAGACACCTCCTCGAAGGTGATCACGTCGACATCAAAACCGAGCGCCTTTCCTTCCGCATTGCGCGCAAAGCATTCTGAGGTGCAGAAAATCAACGCCGAAGATTTGCAGGTGGAAGCCGTTATTTCTCGGGAATGCCCCGACTGTCACCGCCCCGAGATGTTCTACCACACGAAACAGCTCCGAAGCGCCGACGAAGGCACGACAGTCTTTTACAGATGCGAATGCGGGTTCAAAGATGTTCAAAACAACTAGTGATGTGCCCATACCAACGCCTTAAGTGCACGCTATTTGGACATTACTTCTATTACTTCCGACCTAAGCGGTCACCGACGCCGGGATGGTGGCGTATTCCATCTCCCCATTCTTTTCATACTCGGCCATGTCGAGGGCAACAATCACGCTTTCCCGGACAACCTGCTCGGGGTCGTGCAGGAACCGTCGAAGCGTGTCCTCCACACCGGGCTCTTCTCCCAGGCTGCCCAGAGCCTCTGCCGCCTCGTGGCGAACCATGCTTTCCTCCTTGCTATTCTCCAACACTGCTTGCAAAGCGGGAATTGACGCCGGGTGTGAGAGCTGGCCGAACACGAAAGCGACTTCGTGACGGAACAACGCTGATGGGTCGACAAAGCCAGAAGCGAGGGCCTGGACCGCGGGTTCGGCCGTGGGCAGGTCGGGCGGAGAGGCAAGATCTCGCAGGGCGAACATGGCTCTGTATCGTTGGAATGGAGGCAGGGAGGTGTCGAGGAGGGTCTGTTGCAGGGCCGGGATTGAGGGTGCATCCGAGGTCTGGGGCAGGGGAGGAGCAGGGTCGATAGAGGCAAAGTCGCTGGGCTTTAGCGTTTCCGCTTTCCTGCTCTCCGACGCCGCCCACCGAATGCGATCGAGGGCGATGTCGCAAGTTTCCCTCACGACGACGGGCTCTCGTTCGTCGTCTTTCATTTGTATCATAATATCCACGCTTCCCGTATCTCCAAGCGCGCCCAGTGCTTCCGCTGCCTCGTGCCGGCACATTGCATCCTCGGAGCGGTCCTCGAGGACAGCGCGGAGGAAAGGCACCGCCACAAGATTTTTCGTCTGGCCCAGGCAGTACGCCAACTCATGTTTCAAAAGGGCGGAGGGGGAAGCAAAGGCGGCGGCGATGGCTTCAATGGCTGCCGTTGCCTGTGGCCCCGGGGACTGCGAGGCGAGGTGTTTGAGGGAGAAGAGGGCGCGGAATCGACGCGCAAGAGCGACATTTTCAGAGGTCAAGTCCTTTCGCAGGACCAGGATTGTAGGGTCGATATCCGAAGAAGGCATCTCGGTAGCAGCCGGTGCCATTGCTAGATTGACGATTGTGCGGACTGGCTCTCGATGTGTTTCCTGTTGATCTCGAGAGCGAAAAGTTCTCACAGTCTGGGTTTTTTTTTGGCGCGGGGAAGCGGTGTCGGACTCCCACATACGCACTCTGGTGCCCGGGCTCTGGTGGCGGGCGGGCACTAGGTGGCTGCGGTATCGATACCGGTAGCCTTGCTGTCACAGGCTCACAGCCTGACACCTGCAGAGTCTTGGCCTGATGAGAGTCTGCAGGCTATTGCCCGCCATTTCGCTTCCTCTTTACTTTTCCACCTCATCATCCACCATTCACCAACACCACACTCGCCACATCCTAGCAACATCCTTCCACCTTCGTCGCCATGGGCTCTGTCGTTATTCCCCATCTAGTCACCGCGTGGCATGTCGACCAGGCTATCCTGTCCGAAGATGAGAGATTGGTCGTGATTCGATTCGGGCGCGACTGGGATCCCGACTGCATGCAACAAGACGAAGTTCTCTACAAAATTGCCGACCGCGTCAAGAATTTCGCCGTCATCTATGTCTGCGACCTCGACCAAGTTCCCGACTTCAAGCAGATGTACGAACTCTACGATCCGGTCACCCTGATGTTCTTCTTCCGCAACAAGCACATGATGTGTGATTTTGGCACAGGCAACAACAACAAACTGAACTGGGTTCTGGAAGACAAGCAAGAGCTGATCGATATCATCGAAACAATCTACAAAGGAGCAAAGAAGGGCCGAGGTTTGGTGGTTTCGCCAAAGGACTATTCGACAAGATACCGATATTAAATTTTTGTTCATCGACGAGATCTTACGACACGGTCGGACGAGGAGTTTCGAGAGAGGGCCCTCACGGTCCGAGGACTCTCACGCACCCGTTTTCTGGTTGCGAGGAACGATTCCTGGCCTACGGGTCTGCCCTTGCTCTTGAAATTCTCCAGATACCAGGAAAAGACGGCGCGGCGGCGTTAGAAAGCAAGCGTGGGAAAGCTTTGGTTGGTCTCACTTAATGAATAGGCGTTCAATGACACTTTGCTGACACTGCTTTGATCCACAAGTCTTCGGGATTCTCTTCCCTCGAGGTTTGTTTGTTACCATTTCCTCCCGCTGCTCTCCTCGTCGATGCGCTATCGCCACTCCACGAGCATCTCCCGATCCATGGATCTCGCAGCGTAACGCGGAGGACCTGGTCGGTGACATGAGCCACGTATGACATCGTAGACGTAGAGCATCAGGGTCGAGTGATACTGCTCGAAGGCGACCTCTTCTCGACGGAGAGAATTTCCTCGCATCACGTGATGGATAGGCCAGTCCCGAGTCTGAGTCGACCAACGAATGCATCATCAAATGTACGAGTATGTAAGGTAGGCTGGACTCATGGCGGGAAGGATTCACATGACCCGTCTCTAACGCTCTGATCGACGGGCGATTCATTTCAAGTGCGAGCCAAGTGGCCAGTACAGACAGGGTAGGAAATGAGAATCACGAGACGGAGGCTGGAATGAATAAATGCATCTCTTTCGTCCCTCAAATCCTCACCGCAACCCTTGCAAGTACTGTACGTAGCATGTACTGTAACATCATCGCGTGCATTCAGATCTGGCCACCTTGACCTTGACCGCTTCGAATCTCCCTCTTCCCTTTCCTCCTCCTCCTCTCCGCCGGTTCATGCAAGCAGCAAGCCTATCCTCAACTGTGACTTGTCTATTACAAGTTAACGTCAACTGCAAGACTACTGCGAGAAGACTTCTTAGTTCGGCCGGTGGAACGTGGTCACCTGTCCACATTTTTAATCCCTGCATGCAACCAACGTTCATGATTCTTCGCCTGCATTTCCTCCGCTACACATTTTGTTTGAGAGAGGGAGAGCGAGCCCAAGTCGTCTGTCCGCTCTTCTTCTGTCCCTGACCGACAGACCGTGCGTTTCCGTCCTGGGTAATTGAGTCTGTCGCTTCTTTCTTCAGACCTCTTTTCATTGACCACGACACGTTCGCTCGTCGTCTCAGCGAAAACGAACAATAGACACAGGAAAGGTTCCGGGAGGAAGAAGGGGACGATTCAAAGAGAAAAAGAAACCTCAATCCCGCCCTGCCCGCGTGCGAGGGGCGGCGCGAGGCGAACCGCATCGAACCATGGTCTCGACAACTGCCATCACTTTGGTCCTGGTCCCCGTCCTCGTCTTCGCCCTGTGGCACGCGACGGCAAGCTTCATCCCGCCGGTGCCGTCATCCCTGCGCAACAAGCGGATCATCCTCCTGATCGCGCACCCGGACGATGAATCCATGTTCTTCAGCCCGACGCTGCAGGCCCTGACGAGTCCGTCGCTGCAGAACCACCTGAAGATCCTGTGCCTGAGCACGGGCGACAGCGAGGGTCTCGGGGCCACGCGGCGGCTGGAGCTGGAGCAGGCGGCCGTCACGCTGGGCCTGCGGCGCAAGGAGGACGTCTTCATCCTCGACGATCCGCGGTTCCGGGACGGCATGCGCGAGGATTGGAAGCCGGAGGAGGTCGCGCGTGTGCTGGCCAGCGCGTTTGCACCGCATTTGAACCAGTCAACGTCTGCGGCGGGCGAGGCTGAGAGGGGAACTGAGAGAGAGAAGGACAAGGACCGGCGGAAGTCGAAATCCTCCTCCAAGCACTCGAAATCCACGTCGGCCGCTGGCGTCGCGACACCAGCACCAGCGCCGCCAGGACCGCGCGCGACCATCGACGTGCTCATCACCTTCGACGCGCACGGCGTGTCCGGCCACCCGAACCACAAATCCCTCTACCACGGCGCACGCCAGTTCGTCACGCAGATCATGCACGGCCACTCCGGATACGCGAGCCCCGTGGCGCTGTACACCCTCCCCTCAGTCAACATCGTGCGCAAGTACAGCTTCGTCCTCGACGCCATCCCCACGCTGCTGGGCGGCATCTACGCCAGCATCTGGGCCAACGCGACGGGCACGAGGAAGAAGACCCCGACCGCGGGAGGCATCGTCGATCGGCTGGTCTTCGTCAACGACCTCGCGCGCTACTGGAAGGCCAGGGAGGCTATGATCTACGGTCACAAGAGCCAGATGGTGTGGTTCCGATGGGGCTGGATCGGTCTCGGTCGGTATATGGTCGTCAACGATTTGCGCAGCGAACGTATCATTGCGACGTGAAGATGAGTTTCGGATCAAACGAAGACAGGTCGATTTTGGACGGAGCAAAAAAAGGAAAGAGAAAAGAACAGCAGCTTAGTGCCTTGCACGGAGGAGACGGGTTTTCAAATCAACCCCAACAAACTTGGACTGGACTGGACGTCGTATTCAAAAGGGAAACAGAGAACCAGATTGAAGAATGTTTTCAATTGTATGAGTCTGGGGGGTTTGTTTTAATGTCGACCACGGCAATCCCAAATGGAGTTTATACAATGGAGATCCCGATCCCGCCAATCAATCTGTACACAAGGTGGTGATACATCGTATAAGTAAAGCAGCAGAAGCCACAGCAAGAGAAGCCCTCCGCATCCTCTGAATCGCAGACGCTTTTTTAGCATCCTAACTAGAATTGCCTTGGCTCTTCTTAAGTTTCTCGCTGTTCCTCCACGGCATCCAGTCTTCAAACTGGGTTTCCGGACTGGGGACCACGACTTTCGATCCGACGGGATGGTCTTTGAGACGGTCGGAGCGCATCTCTTGTTCATAATTCAAAACCCAATCCGACAGGTTTCCCGTCTCGTCCAAGCTGCATTCTTCTTCGAAAGCCGCGAGGCCTCGAGGGCCCCTGTGCACGTAATCGGCCGAGTGGCGCAATCGGGCAGGACTGTAGGTGTCGAACATGAAGCGCATGGAGCCAGCCTTGGTCGTCTGCGCTGAGTTGGCCGAGACAATGGCATCTTTGCGATGTTCCAGACCCCACATCCGTACGTGCCCCGTGGGTGTGAAATATGGCAACACGTTCGGGAGCCAGTCTGCCCACTCTTGAACGATGTGAGGGAGTCGTCGAAATGGCCAGTCGCGTCTGTCGTCGGCCGACGGCCAGGTAGCTTTCTTGAATGTTTTGCGCACTGCAATGCTGATGAGTTGAATGTGACAGTCTAGCTTCAGGGAAGCCAGGACGTATTCCCTCTTCAGCTGAAGAAACTCCTTGGATGCTACCCCGTCTTTGAAGATCTGATCGTAGTCCTTCCCCAAGGAGCCTCGCATCCTATCATAGAGAGAAGAGAGCTCCGTCCGTTCGGCATCGAGTAGACGCATGCATTCCCGGATATCGCGCAAGGTACCATCAAGTCTCTGAGCTGCCATCCGGCTCTTCACGCGAAACATCAAATCCACGATGGTGGGCTTCACGTTGTAAGGCTCACTGTGGAACACCTTGTAGACTGACTCGACAGCTCTTCGTGCAATGCGGCCCGTGCCATAGCCTCGTTGAAGCCTCCAGCTGGGGTGTTGGATCGAAAGAATAAAAGTCCACTCCAGTAACTGGGTCCAGACTTCTTCGGGGATGTCTAGATTGTAATTGCGCGAGATGTAGTCGAGTAGCATGCCTGCCACGGCGACTTCATTGTTCGTGCTGAAAATGTGGACGACTGTGGCAAGCAGGCGTCCGGAAGGTCGAAGCGGTGAACTCTCATCGTAGAACGTCGGACTCTCCAGCTCCTCTTCATCATATTTGTCCAGCGCGTCCACGTCAATGTTCCACACCGACTTCAAGACGCTCTTCACACTCGCCAGATCCCCTTCTCGGCCCATGGCGACCATCAGATTGCAGAAAGTAGCCTCGTTGCCATTCAATCCTTGCCTCACAAGGTTATTAAAGATGCCCAGGACTTCCAGCCGGATCGAGTCTTCATTCTGTCGGTTCGTTGCCGAGGCGATTCCATGGCCATGAAACCCGAGGGGCCTGGCCGCCAGAGATCGCCTGAAAGTGTTGTGCCGGATGATCCTCAGCCGATATCTTTCGTGTCGATTAAATGCTTCATTCCAATTCAGAGCTTCCATGAAATAATTATAGCAATCCAAGTCGGGTTTAATATTGTTTTCCGGCATGGCCGTGCTGAAGATGTTCCTTGCGAAATTGCCCACGCCGGCAGCAGCTGCACAACGCAGCAAGTGTCGATAAACATCGAGTGATATGGTGTATCCTTGTTCCTCTCGCTGCGTGACAAGAGTATCAAGCACATTGATGAAGGTATCCACGCGCTCTTCCAGCGACCTCACGATCCGAAACCGGGGCTCGGTCTCCAGACTCGGCTTCAAGTAACGAAACAGATTTCGATACGGAACGATGAAATGTTCCGGGTCCAAAGCGCATATGGCCTTGGTGAAGGTGGCGTCATCAGAATTCGCAATGAAATCGTCTCCAATTGAGCTCGTGACCAGACCCAGTAGTATTCGATCGGGATCATTTTCTTGAAGTAGCTCTTCCATAGAGACTAATCTTTCGCTCGCGTTGCTCGCACGAAGCGTCCCAGCGGCCGCAGAATCGCTATTGATCCCATTGCTGGAAGGGGAATGGCTGCCATCGTGGTCGTCTGAACCGGCTTTTGGGATGAAGGAGAGGAAGGATGCGTCTCCAAACGTGATGGAGGATGAATGTTGAAACCGTCGTTGGCGCAGGGCATCGGAGAGAGGGAGTCTCGGTTCGCGAGGCGTGGAGGGCAGAGTTTGACGGCGGACGATATGGAACGTTAGGTGAGGGATGCGACTGGCTGCGGGCTGCGAGACGCCATTGATACACCTCGCGAGAGGCAATGAGGCCTGCATTAATACACCAGAGAGACAGACCGCAGATAGCTGAAAGGAATGGCAGCTACAGCATTGGATCTGTGGGCGGTTGAGGAGGAGAGCAAACAGAGCAACTGAGAGCGTGACCGTCGATATTGAACTTAACGAGCAATGCCGATGTTCGCGAAGTTGCGGCAACTTTTCGTTCGTTTGATTTTCAAATGACGCCAAGCCAGACGGTTCCCTGCGCAAAGTCCGAGGAGCATCACAAGAACCACAGCAGCCTCACTGCTGCGTACCAGCAATAGACTCAACGACACAATCTTACCTTCTAGCAGCCAGCTCTGTCCCGACTTGACCATAAATCATGGCTGTTTCGACCGACGAAGCAGCCGGAGCAGTCTCGGAGCCGCTCGACTTGGTGCGACTGTCCCTCGACGAAATCGTCTTCGTTCGCCTGCGTGGAGACCGGGAGCTCAAAGGGAGGCTACATGTATGCGCCAGAGGCTTTGGTCCGAGCGAGCGTGGTTCTGACGCGTGAATAGGCCTACGACAGCCACTGCAATCTTGTGCTGGGCGAAGTCGAAGAGACGATCTATACCATTGAAGACGAGGAGGACGGAGAGGAGACAATCAAGGTCGAGTTGCAAGCATCACATTTAGAGGACCGAAATCTGACGGGTAGCAGACCACAAAGAAACAATCAGAGATGCTGTTTGTTCGAGGTATGTCTACTGCACATATTCGAGGGCGAAATTAAACAAGGTTGCTGACTGCCGCGCAGGAGACTCGGTCGTCCTCATCTCGCCGCAGCCGGGCTCATGAGACTTTTGATGCTGGTCCACAGGTCAACCACTCAAGCCGATTTTGGGTACACAGAAAGGCAGACAGAGCTGTAATCAGGCAGTGCATCACCGGAGCATGACGACGACAAGACACGATTACAGGAACGCAGCTCGAGCGCGCTCTATGGCAACCACAGTCACAATGAGTCACGGCGCGGAGGAAAATGCACTGGAGATCGCTCCAGATCTTGTGCTCCAGATTAAGCGATGACTGGGTCTGGATGCGCTGGGAGAGGGGGGCGCATGCCCATGACTCCATAGGAGCCACAGGACGAAGATGGAGGAGATGCAGGAGTGAACTGATGAGCCTCGTGGATGGAATCCAATGACCATCTATGGGCGCATGACGCTTAACGAGGCTCCAAGGCTGAGCCTGGTACAATAAGGTAGCCTGTTCGGCCGTCAGTGGTCAGTGGTCAGTTGTGAGGCTCGGAGCCTGAGACGCTGAGACTTAATAGAGGCGCGTGGGGAAAATGAATGAGTCAGTCGGCCAGTTTGGCGCGTCACCATCTTCCAATCCCGCCGCGCCCCGCGTCATCTCCAAAGCCAGACAGACAACCTCATCGCATTTCCTCTATCGCCTTCATATCAAGCCTCTTCCATTACTCCACCTCGCTGCC
Source organism: Exophiala alcalophila (assembly GCA_001599775.1). NCBI lineage: Eukaryota > Fungi > Ascomycota > Eurotiomycetes > Chaetothyriales > Herpotrichiellaceae > Exophiala > Exophiala alcalophila. The sequence continues at coordinate 1,250,581 of BCHY01000005.1, read as the reverse complement.
ATTATTCTCTTCAACGACCTCACAAGCATGAACAACCTTTGAGACCACACGCGCTGCCCACTTTCTATCCCCTCCGAAGATGATACCTCGAATACCGTAGTGAACGCGGGGGCGAAATCAACACCTATCTCACCTACCCACCCACCTGAACCAGACCTACTCGTTTTCCGTTGCACAATCCACCATGAGCACGCGGATCAAACAGTCCTTACAAGACCGCCGAAAGGGAGAGCTCGTAAGAACCGATCGCGCACCCTGCTCGGCCTGCCTTCTAACATGTTCAGGCTCTTTCCGATTTCGCGGACTACGTCGAGAAGCAACAGGCGAAAACACGAACTCACCGCGCCGAGTCGTCTGCAAGCGACAGTGGCTACTCCGCGGGAGCCCGGTCGTCTATCAATGAGGACCACGCAGAGCTGGACATTCTCGACCAACTCGGCCTCGCAGACAGCCCAAGCCAGTTGAAGCTGAAAGAATGGCTGCTTGATAACTCGGAAGATGCCCCTGCGTCCCTGCAAAAGCTGGCAAACCTTGTCCAATCCAGAATCGACGAAGGTCATGGCGAGACACTGTTCGACTTGGGCCTTGAGGACAATGGCGAGTCGATGTGGTTCACCAAAGAGCAGTGGAATACGGCTTTAGCACGAATCACCGAAGCGGCCAGCCAGCTGAAGGCCGCTATCAGGGTTCTTCTCACCTACAATGTTGGGGGTCCGCAGGAAGCGCAGGGGAAGATCGCCAAAGACACATCTAGTCATGGCAAACTGCTCATTCGACAGTCTCCGGAAACCGCTGAAGAAGTCATCGAAACCCGCATCGCGGTTGTCGGCAATGTGGACGCCGGGAAGTCTACCATGCTGGGCGTCCTTGTCAAGGGAGGCTTGGACGATGGACGTGGCAAGGCTCGTGTCAATCTTTTCCGCCACAAGCACGAGATCGAGTCCGGGAGGACTTCATCCGTGGGGATGGAGATTATGGGTTTCGATACTCACGGGGAGGTCGTCACCTCGAGCGTTCCAGGTCGCAAACTCACCTGGGGCGAAATCGGGACTCGCTCAGCCAAGGTCATCTCCTTTACCGATCTCGCAGGCCACGAGAGGTACCTCCGTACCACTGTCTTTGGTCTACTCTCCTCGTCTCCCAATTATTGCTTGTTGATGGTTGCGGCCAATAACGGTCTGATCGGGATGTCGAAAGAACACCTCGGGATTGCACTGGCGCTGAATGTCCCTGTCATGGTTGTCATCACGAAAATCGATATTTGCCCGCCGCACATCCTTGAGCAGACCATCACCCAACTGACACGGATTCTCAAGTCTCCCGGTGCCCGGAAAATCCCAATATTCATCAAGACACATGAGGAGACTGTCCTGACCGCCACGCAGTTCGTCTCCCAGCGCATCTGCCCGATCTTCCAGGTCTCCAATGTGACTGGTGAATGCCTCGACCTTGTCCGAACCTTCCTCAACATCCTTCCACATCATGGACACTATGACAGTCATGCACCATTCGAGTTCCATATCAACGACACGTTTTCTGTCCCGCATGTGGGCACTGTGGTCTCTGGCGTGGTCAAATCCGGCGTCGTTCATGCCGGGGACACAGTCCTTGTCGGACCAGACTCCCTCGGCCAGTTTCAGACGACAAGCATCCGATCGATTGAGCGAAAAAGGATACAAGTCCCCGTTTGCAGCGCAGGACAATCAGCTTCATTTGCGCTGAAACGCCTACGACGGAAAGATGTGCGGAAAGGTATGGTCGTGCTCCCGAAGCTCGAGACCACGCCTAAAGTCTATCGAGAATTCGTCGCCGAGGTGCTCATTCTGTCGCACGCGACCACCATTCGACCGAAATATCAGGCCATGCTCCATGTCGGTCCAGTGAGCCAGACCTGCGCCATCATCGATATCGATCGAGAATATATTCGAACTGGGGACCGTGCCACTGTGGCATTCCGCTTTGTGCAGCGACCGGAGTTCCTTGCCGTGGGAGACCGGATCTTGTTTCGTGAGGGTAGGACCAAGGGCTTGGGCATTGTCAAGTCATTGGGCTACGAGGAGGGTACTTTTCGCAGACAGGCCGATGACGTTGCGGGCTCTGCCAACGGCGAAGAAGCAATTCTGATACAACCGGTGGAGGAGAAACCTGGCGCGAATGTCAAAGTTCCCACGACGATGGTAGCGGCGAATGTAATCGCGAAGTGAAGGGAAACAGCGGCGCCAGACAGCTTTGATCTTCCTGCTGTTGAAGTCTGAAGAGATACGTACTAGTACATATTGCCTGACTTCACAAGGAGAAGCGCATTGAGGCGTAGTGGCTATTGCGAGTGTTTGCACTGAGTGAGACAAGGCTATGTACAATACCAATGACAAAATACGATCTCGCTGAATCTGGGCTATTTTCACGTGCAAGAAGTGTTCACGAAGTGGTGTTCCCTGTTTTGATGAATCCATACCCCTGGGCAACCAACCAATCAGCAGCTCCATAGCGCGCAGCCTCGCCCAGGACTCGTCTACAGGGTCTGACGCTCCGACTCTCCGACTCGCCCGCGATCTTGATAGCCCCCAAGAGTCAGTCCCCCTTTCCACGACCCATAATGTCCCAAGCACGACGCCGAACTACAAGGGGAAAACGTCGCAAGGTCCCCGACGACAACGACGGTAGCGCCATCCTTCAGGTGATCCCAGGTCAGGACCCAGAAGAAGAAGACGAGCAATACGAGGAGCCAGAGCGGGACGACGGCGCACCTCATATTACCAGCACGTCTACGACGTCCGGGCCCATGGACGGCTCATCGTCCTTCGTCCGCGCGCTGCGGCGACAACCCGTCTGGATCGGGCTGGCTGTGGCGAGCGGCGCCTGCGCGGCGATCAACGGCGTGTTTGCAAAGCTGTACGTCTTGTCTCTCATCTGAGTATTCCATTCCATGCATCTTACCTCGTCCATTTCCTCCCTGATTCTCCTCTACCATGCCCGATCCCGCCGGGTAGAAGAAAACGAAGCTGACACGCGCGCCGTTAACGCGGGGACAGGACCACAACGGCCATGACATCCTCTCTGTCCGAACACATCGCGGCGCTCTTCTCGATCGACGCCTCCTCCTCGCCGACTGCGCACGCGGCGATCGACGTCGCCGTGCGCGGCACCTTCTTCCTGCTCAACCTGGCCTTCAACGCGGCCATGTGGGCGCTCTTCACTGCGGCGTTGACGCGCGCGGACAGCACGACGCGCGTCAGCATCGTCAACGTCAGCGCCAACTTCTTCGTCACCGCGCTGCTCGGCTGGCTCGTCTTCGGCGAGACGCTGGGCGGCGCGTGGTGGGCGGGTGCCGCGATGCTGGCCGCGGGGAATGTGGTCATCGGGCGGCGCGCGGAGGATTCAGGGGACGGATCGAAGAGGGGGGAACAACACCACGCTGGTCGTGACGAGGAGGATGCGGACGAGGCAGAGGGTTTACTGTCACATGGTGGCGGCGCGGACGTCGAGCTGGATGATGCGTCGGAACATCCTCATCACCGCGCAGGCGCGAGTGAGGAGTTGGGAAGATTGAAGAAGGCCGAGGAGGTGGACGATCCCATCTGAGTGGCAAGAAGGACACGGGCCCCTTCGAAAGGTGGCGCGAGGGTTTCCCGAACACCTTTCCCACATTCACACCAGAGACGAAGAGGTGTGTCGGACGGAGTTGGGAGCGGAGCGAAGCGAAGCGGGAGCTGCGAATGCCCGTTCGGCACGCGCCGGAAGGGCACACGGACGACATCAACGAAGTTGTGCTGGCGAACCTACGGTCTGTCGTCGGTCCCATTTCTTTGACGCTCGATCCTCGTCGGCTTCACTCCCGGAATGCACGATCCTCTCGAGTCATTTCCGGTTTTTACATCAGAAAGAAGGAGATATGGTGTCCATGTTTCACCGAGAGGAGTGATGGCCACCCGTTTCTCTTCCGAAGCCGGAATCACGTTCCTACTATACCTGAGAATCCCGGAGTTCACGACCGAACTACATCTGATATGAGAAGACGCCGTGCGGCCCCCAGGACAAAAAGAGGCATACATATTGGGGGCTGTTGGAGAGTCGGAGGAGATATCCGTTGAACCCATTGCAACGCAAAGCCTCCCTTGACCAGAGCTCGGGGTGGGTGAAATATGCTTTTATTCACCCACATCGACCCAACACGCCCTGCGCTGTCATTTCCAATAAGTCGTCAACGATATTAGAAAGAGAAAGCGCAAGAAACATTCATGGCCCATGGCTCATGAGCCCCAGCAGGAAAGAAAAGATTAGCAGCTCCGTCGACCACTGTAAAGTCTTATTACCATTTCAAGGTTGGCTTCGTTTTGTATCCCGTAGTCCGAGATGAAGCGGCCGGGTTCGAGTTGCTTCCCTGCGTACAAAAACCTGAAGGAGCCCATATTATCACCACCGAACTTAGGGGATCTCTTCTCGATCAGGCTTTGTACCGACGCAAGTGCATCGACTTCTACAGTCAATGTTCTCCTATCCATGGTGCGTACAAACACCTGAATGGGTTTTCGATGCGAGAGGCGCTTGAGAGAAGCATGTCAGTGATTCGGCACATGATGTGGCCTGACTTCAACTCGACTTTGTGCGCAGCTCACCTGTAGAGATGTTGTATTCCATAGCGGATGATTGTTCACCGATCTCAATTGCATCCCGGCGGCAAGGTAAGCCTCCTTCACGAGTTTAAGGTGTTCCTTGGCCTCTGCATCCTTGCCTTGCTCAAGCAGAGCGTCCGCGTGTCGTATGATGCATCGTTCGTGGTGCCATGTTTGAACTGGTTTGTCGATCGACATGTTGACAAGGGGCTGCAATAGTTGAGCGGCCTGGTCACCCTTCACTGAAAGGCTCGCGTAGTACGCGCTTCTTCGATACTCTTCCGAGGCCTCACCGCAGAGATCTTTCAGAGTTTCAGAGATCAAAAGAGGCTCTTCCGGTGAGGACTTCAATTCGCCCACCCAATTTTCCGAGATTTCGCTTCGAGAGAAATCACTCGGGTCCTGAAGAATGCTCCCCTTCAGAGACCATTCGCAGGACGCCCTCAATAGCAGATACCGTCTAGTCGCCATAGCGCTTCTGAGTTACATGGCCTCTTCTTGACGCAATTAATTCAACGTGTGCGAGGAAATCTTGCTCGTTTTTTTCCAGTCTGAAAGCTCAATGTCTGCGAGTCCTCGGCTGACGTTGAATCGGAAATAGAGATTGCTCAGATTGGGGTCCTCATATTTCGTTCTCATCCTCCCTGCAACGGCGTTCGGCGTGGTCGCCATCTTGCGAAGTGCGTCCAAAATCGCCTTTCTCTTATCGGTAATAGCAACCTCTCCCCCCAGACCTGCACCCAAGCTGAGGATTCGGATGTTGTCTTCTGATGCTCCAAATGCCGCCTTGCATTCTTCGAGGAGAACCTCACAGGGGTTGTTGCACCCAAGCCCAGCGTCGATGAATTCGATCTTGTCGCGTCCACATGTCATTGATTTGAAGAAGGTGGTCGCGGCAGATGTGGTCCGAGCCACTTCCCAAATTTTGACGTCTTTGAACCCGGTGCTGGTGTCATATGTCTTGAACAAGATTGGTGGTTGGTCAACATCGTCCTTCGTTATGGCAAGCGCGACTCTGTCACAGAGGTGAGTATGAGAAAGGAGAGGTAGTTGACTTGGACGCACGTTCTGCAGCACGTCGGGTCTCTGAAAAGCGTCTCGGCATGGAGGCACTCGACCTCTTGGGGTGCCTGTTCTTCTGCTGCCGGGCCGGCTCTCGCTGAGTCGGTGGCTGCCGCTGTTGTTTGTGTATTTCTACATTGCGGACCGCAGGATTGCGCTCTCACCACGTCTTTTATGGCGTTCTCCAATGCTGTCGCAGAAAAGCTTCCTTTAGGCCGGGCGGGTAGAGGGCTCGAGCCTTTGGGAGTAAATGCTCTCTCGGCAAGCTTGTCGTACGTCTCGATGCACTGGTGGACGGACATCCCGAACCGCCCAAGCATTATAGCTATAATGCTAAAGACGCATCAGGCATTTGACAGCTGCTTGAGGAGTGTGAACTGACCCTCCGGTGCTCGTACCGCCGATCATGTCGAAACATTCGCAAGGCGAAGGCACTCGGCCGACGATGTTGTTCTCCTTTGCAAGCTTCTCCATTATATTCTCGAGTATGAGAAGAGAAGGTTCGCCTCGAATGCCTCCGCCATCTGGAGCGTCAAGCGAGAGCAAAATGTGTCAGCCCATCTCATCAAGACAACGGTTGGTGGTGGACTAGATTGCCGCTAAACGAGTGACAAGAGATTGATCTGACGCGACATGGCCCTTTTACCTACAGAATGAGAAGACAAGATTGCGTAGAACAACTTTCTCTATGAAAAGTGGGTAGCAGCTCACAAGACAACAAGGAGGAGAGTGGAGAGAAGAGTCGAGAGGGTAGCTGAGCAGTGCGACAGCGCCCGCTTTAGCACTGCGAGGGAGGTCGAATGCGAAGAGATCAGGCTGATGCAGGGAAACGACCCTAGCAAATGCATCGCCCATCAGAGTGTCGAAAACAAGTGGGCCAATCCTGCCCCTGGCTCCCTCGCGAGCTTTTGGTCGACATAAGTACGGAGATGGGCTGGTGAGGCTGAGGACGCCTGGACAGACGCCTGGACACGAGGTCCGGCGACGTCTCTGCGCCGTCCCTTGGTGGCTTGTCATGGCCAAACTTAACTGAGAGAGAGCATACAGCGTGGTGCATGGGCGACCACACCTAGATAGCTATAGTCAGCGCATCTTGAACTTGCGTGTACATGAGCCATGAGGCTGTGAACTTGTGACCTGATTGCGTGGTCGAATCAAACCCACGAGGGAGCAATGAGGTTCAGAGAGGCTTTGCTGTCGCTGCCAAGTTCGCGTCGTGCCGAGAGGCCAGGGCGCTTCCCGTGGTCCGCCGCCCTGACTTGACGAATAATCTCGCAGTGCCAGTCTGTATTGGGACTAATTCTTCATCCGCGACTCCATCGACCCTCCTTCATTGGTGTACGAGGCCTATTCCCGACTCCGACTCCGAGTCCGTACTGGACATATTAGACTCTGTACTCATACGTATATGCAGAGCGGATGGCTTCAGACTAGACATTGAATATTAATTTCGGCTAGAATGCCCTTAAGTGCCTTGAGGGGACTCGCAGCTCGAGCTGCAGCAACAGCGGCATTGGACTGGCCCATGAATCTCTCGAAGAGCGAGTGGGTAGTCGTCGGTCAATGGGTTGCACAGTCTGTGAGATCTGGGGTGGATAACACACGCAGACATCGAAGCAAGGCTGACTCCCAGAACATCACGGAAACCTTCATCGGGGAAGGAAATTGCGCTGAGGGATGCGCAAATTCTGTCATAATCAATCGGGAGTCGGACCATATCCGAATCCCACTCACCCGCAGTCCACGGAACAGCTGACCTATTCAGGAGCATGCAGCTCGAGTTGTGTGATTCCAATCAGATAATCGAGTTGAAGCATAACAGACGTTCCACTTGAAGAGGCCACCGTGGTATACGGCCGATTGAGTCAATTTCGGACAATCATCGGCGCGAGGACTGATTGCTGCGCGCACTCAGGTGCTGCATTGCATGTACTGTAACGTGGTGGGATGCCATGCTACTGTGACGCGGATGACACAGATTCTAGAAGAGGCGCGAACTTGGAAGGGCTAGCCGGGGAGGGAAAATCTTTGATCCGGGCGCGTGATTTGCGGCTTGCACTCAACAGCCCGGATGCATCGGCCTCGTGGGCTGATTGGACGGCTGCAACCATCAACGTCATAGCTGGGCGTGGGAGCCCAATCTGCCTTCGGGTTCACGCCTGGGCCTCTCGGAACTTGGAAGGCGCAGCCCGAAACCCCAAGTTCCAACGCGTGCCATCCATTTTGGGGGCCTCGACGCAGGCAAGAGTTGCTATTTGTGACTCTGCCAACTACGAGAATGGCCAGGCTCAGGGGCAGCTGTCGCGTGGACAAGACTCCTCTGACTCAGGGTTCAGGACCCAGACCATGAGGTTGCTCCTAGACAGGAGGAGATGAGCAGCGGTGATGTGGGGTTTCGTCGTTTGATTGCTGAGACATGGAGAGTGTCAAAGGTAGGTCAGCTTCCTGACGGTGCCTGTATAGATTGGAACTTCCGAATGAATCGAGCACCTATATCTTTGCAGATATCAGCTCGCTCGGAAGGATTCGGCGCTCCAACAGGCTTTAGAATCCGACTGCTAGTCTGAAGCGCTCCTCAGGGCGTTCCACGCAGCCGGCCGAAGTTGGGCCATTGAAGAAGTTTCCGATCTGCAGGTCCAGAAGCATGTTGAGAACACGAGGGTAGGGCAAGACTCCGGAAGCAATAATGATTCGACGAGTTGGGCGAGGGTGGTAAGATGTGAGGCGTGAGTGGTGTGCAAGGCGACACGGCGCAGGCGACAGCGTCCGAGAACAAGAGTCCACGATGGAGGGGCGCAGCCTGTGCTGCGTGTCTCCAGCTTCCAGGCGTGTTGAGATTCTGGGGGGGGTGCAGTCAGAGGATCGGTCCCATCGGCAGTACGAGGCGGACGGCAGGTGATTGGCTGAGAAACCGCTCGCGCGTGACCCCAAGTGGTGTAGCGCATCAAGCTGCATGGACAGGCTGATGAAGAGCGGAGGACACAAAGAATGGACCGCAGCCACGGGTGCCGTGCTGAGAATTACCCGTGCCTGATATGCTGTCAGTGGCGAGGAGGATGGTGCTGCTTCCGGCGAGCACGGGGCCAGTCGCAGCCTTCACGCCCCGTTAGACGCAACGCCATGACGGCTTTGTGGCCAATAGAAAGGCGCATTGTCCCTGGCTGCGCCGCCCAGCAAAGCAAAGGGACCCTCTGGCCGCGTCCCAGGACGACGCCCAAGCACCCAAACTTGAACCCTGGGCAACCCTGGGCCCAAGAGGTCAACTAGACGCTCGCTATTCCCGCCCTTGCCCGTCGCTCCTTCCCTTCCTCGTCCTCGCTCGTCCGCTTCCCAGTCTTCCAGCCCGTGCTCCGACCTCGTCCTGCGGTCCTGCTCCCTCCCTCCCTGCCCTGCCCTGCCCTGCTGCCTTCTCGCCATCGCGGCCGTCCACCGCCAGTTCGCAATCGTCTACTCATACATCACCCGCCCACCTCCCACCGCCTTCCGCTTCGTCTCACATACTACCTGCCACCCGCGCTCTCACCACTGTTCAGCCTTCTCTCTACAACACCTATTATTATTATTCCTCTTCGACTACGCCTCTTCTTCCCAACAACCTTCTGGTTCTTCATCGATTAGACAACGAGGGCCTTTTCCTGGTTGATCAGCTGACACCCACCTTTGTTTTGCCACGTTTGATTAGCCGGCTGTCCAAACTGCACCCGGCATTCCAACTTCGCTCCTCCAGACCAACCCAAACCCCTGTGTACCTCATCCTTTCCGACCCAATCCACCATCATGTCGACCTTCTTCTACGCTGGGCATCAACAGCATCAACTCCAGAACCATCAGCCCATGGCGCAGACTCATAACCATCATGGACGCTCCCGCAGAGCTCCCCGCTTATCGGCGGCTCAGAACTCTTCGCATCGACAGTTTCGAGCGCCCAAGGTGGTCAAGGAGATAATGGTCACGGAAGCTCCCAGTATCACCGCATACCGAGCTAGATTTGAAGCAGGGCGGTCCTTCGATCTCGACGATGATCTGGAGTTCTGCCCGAACCTCCTGACGTTCGATGAGGTTGGTGGCGAGCCTTCTTCTCCGACTACTCTCTTTGCTGACCTGCAAAAGCGACACTCGGTAACGTCGGGCTCCTCCGACCGTTCATCGCTGTCGAGCGGTTCTCCGGGTTCCTCTCCTCTTCAATCCCAAATACAGCCACAACAAATCGCGCCGGCCCTGTCCATCTCGTCCGCCGCAACGTCTGCGTACATGTCCCCTCCGACTTACACCAGGGACAACGGCAGCCTTAAGATCCACCAACCTTCCGCCCTCCGCTCCCGCACTAATGCCATCCCTATTGTCAACCCCTCCACCGGTAACCGCATCGCGAGCCCGCCTTCATCCATCTCCCCAGGGATGATGCAGCAGACAACTGCCGCCCGCCGGTGGTAAAGAGACCCGATTTTGTTTGGTGTGCTCTTCCTCCGTGCCTGCCGTCGTTGTGTCGCTGTATTCGTTCTTTGGCTGATGTTATGATATGGTGTCGCTTGCCTTGTGTGCTTCGGTGGGGGACAACCCCTTCTCACCTCACATCCTCTATTTACTGTACATATGTATCTAACGACCCGGAAAAAAATACTTTGTTTTTCACCGTGCGGCAAGGCATAAGCGATTTGATGAAGTTGACACCATGATACCAGCCATATTGAAGATAGGATCTACGGAGTATGGTGGCACAGCGATTTCAAAAGACGGTTTGGTTTAGCATGGAGTTTTCGAGCATGTGCGAAGCAAGGTCAAGAGATTACGATAGAAAACGAATCATCATCACGATGGTGGTGTTATCTGCATCTGGGTTAATGGGGAGTTCTTTTTGCACATTTGGCACCCGGTTCGGATATGGCAAACGACAAACATAAAAGATACCAGATGGTCTGATGGTGCGATGGGAAGGTTCTGGTTTGGGTATTGCGGGTTTTTGAGGATGACATGCACATCTCATGGGTGACGGCTGGCTTAAAATGAACCTGGACTACTTCATGGTCGCTCTTGTCCAGCAAACGCGGTTGGTGAGGATACCACCGTTATGAGATGTACTTCTAGTGATAGATGCGGAAAACACGAGTCTTGATTCTACTTATTTCTGACTTTGCTCTCCCGATCCCATCCATGGGTCTTGGGAGCGCTGATGTGTGGATGTTGTGTAGGCAGCGAGTACACACACTCCTGAGAGCCGTTCCATCTCCGGCCGCGAACCAATATTGGTCTGTGGCAGTGACCACGGGAGGAACGGGATACAAGAGATTCGGATGTACACTAAACGTTTAGTACTCAGTGCAACAGGCAGATCACTACGTACTGTGTGCCTTAGGGAGTACAGCTTGTCACTCACTGCCCCTCGTGCCAGTTTCTTGGCTTCTGCACTTTCACTTCCATCCCCTCTTCGCTCAACTCTGCCCAAAATGTACAGGTAGTCAGTCAGTCATACACTCTCAATCAAACCAGTTTGTTTGGGATCACAGTGCTGCGTATCATTCCACACCACCTGTGTTGCTTACATTCCGGCGAAATCACTTGTCTCTTGGCACTGTCTCTGCAAACCCCTTGTTCACTCTTGACTCTTGACTCCCGAGTCTTGAATCTCCCACCCCTTGGAAGTGCTTTGCGGGCAAGATACACGGACCATCCATCTGGCTCCTCTTCGACAAGAATATCATCAGCCATGGCTCTTCTGACCCGCAACATTTTGCTGGTGCTCCTTCTTGGGCTCATCTTGTTCAGTTGTCAAGCCCATGCATTCGGTGCTGGCAGTGAGTCCTCACAAGTCCGTCACGCGACGCCTTTTGGCTGACCCCCGTGATCAGATATTGCCTCCATCTCCGCGGTGGAGGGCAAGAATTGGCGTCATGGAGATATTGAGGATATGCTGAAGACAATAGCATGCATTCGTCGCCACAAATGGACCTCTATGATGATCAAGCGTGTCTACTTCGGGTGTGTTTCCGTCGCTCTCTTGGTCGGCATCGGGCCACTGACACACATCGCACCAGGAATTGGCTTCGAGATTACTCTCAAGCGATGGACACCGCTGCCCTGAAGAAGGCCCAGCCGGAGACCATTCGACTCCTTGTCTGGCTGCTGTCCTTCCTCTCATTTGGCTATGCCACTGCGGAGTTTGAGGTCACCTCTGAGAAACTCGGTGTCTATCGACCAGAAGAACATATCGAGTTGGTCTTTCTCTGCCCTGAGTGGTGCCGAACACAGCGCTGACTGCTACAGCAACCCAAAAGACTACAATGACAATGAGGATGCTCGCCCCTTTGACAATCGCCTCCGTGGCCCGGTTCGTGACGTTGAGCTGCAAATCGATATGCAAACAGGCATGAAGAATTATATCGCAAGACCAAACGCCGACTGGGCTACCAGTGCCGCCTTCGTCAAGTACAGTTTCGAACGCAGTATCCACCATGGTCGTCTGTACATAAATGGTCGCGGGCTCTTCAAAGGGAAAGACGAAGATCTCGCCGAAGCTCTGCGGTGCCTGGGTCAAGGCCTTCACACTCTCGAAGACTTCGGGGCCCACACCAACTACGTCGAGCTCTCGCTGAGGGAACTGGGCTTTAACAATGTCTTCCCTCTTGTTGGAACGGCGACGGCGATCAACCTTCACGGAAAGCATGTCTTTCCCCTAGTCACCGGCACCTTCGGAACTGTTGACTTCTACCACTCCGTTCTGGGCGAGGCCACTGACCATTTCACCCAGAGTGAAGTTAATGAGATGGACAATGCTCTTGGCACTGCTCAGCAAGCGGCCCAGTCCTCAAACCCCCTGACCAGCCTGATCAAACTGCTCGCAAAAGTGCCAGGCACCAAGGATCTCTGCGACGAGGCGGAGAGGCTGCAAGCGAGCTCACAAGCACAAGCTCGTTCGAATGAGCAAGGATATGGCGGACGGCAATCCAATCGGGGCGTAGGTGACTTCGGCGAGTCAACCAGGGGTGCCAATGACTGGGAGAGCAGTCGAGCCTCTCAATCCGGCTTTCCCTCCCAGGCTCAAGGCTATGACGGCAATTCCTGGGATGCCCCCCCGCAACAGAACTACCAGCAACCTGGTTGGGGCCAGACCCAGCCCCAGTGGCAAGGCCAGGCCGGAACACAAGACTTCAACCAATATAGTCAACCTGCCGATGGATATCGAAATGATTGGCAAAATCAGCAAGAGATTCAGCAGAACACCTCATCCCAGCAATCGCAACAGCAGTCTTCTGCACCGAACGATGGCGATCCGATGGCCAATTTCGACCCTTCCAAGACGATTGCTCAGATCTATCCAATTCTGGCATTCAGAGACAAAGTCGTGCGGACCATCAGCTCGATCATCGAAAAAATCCCCGGCCTCGAGGCTCTTATTGACCGCATCACGGAAACTTTGACAATATTCATCCTTTCGCTGCTCGCGCCGTTCATCCGCCCCATCTTGAATGGGATCAAAAAGACTCTCCAAAGCGGAAGTGAGAGCGTTATCTCTTCATCTGGAAAACATCAGTACGAAATCTGGACTGACCCCAGTTCTTCCGACCCCACCCACTCCATGCTGAGCAAGGACCATTTCAGCAATATTCTGAATGAGCCGGCTGGAAATGTTGCCGCCGAGATCCTCAAGTTCATTGCCCCTCGTGTCTTGTATGCTTGGGAGCACCCCGATGTCCCGGTGGAACAAGTGATGCAGGATGTCGACAGCATCTTTCACCATCCCGCCATCAGAAACGAGAGGATCGAGGTGCATCGAACCATGTTCGGTGCGGTCAAGCAGTGGGTCGATTGCTTGCGAGACAAAGGTCGCAGCCTCAACGATTTATTGAGCTCCGAGGGAGTGCGATCCGGTAAAAACCACAAAGAAGGCGTGCAACATGGACATGGTCCGCATTCCACCCCGTCCAGTGGTCAAAAGCCCCCCAGCTCTGGAGGCTTTGCTGGATTGGCAAACTATATTCCAGGACAGCAGCAAAAACCGCAACAACACGGAGGCAGCGGTGGCCAGGGAAGTAGCACCTTTGGCATGGTCGGCGATGTCATTTCCAACTTTACGGGGCATGGAAACCAATCGACGCAACAACATTCCGGGGGTGGAGGAAGTGGCGGTGGCGGCGGTCTCAGCAATATGTTGCATATGGCCAACAAGCTGCCGATTCCGGGTGTTCAGAATGTCACGAGCTCGCTCGATAAGTACACCAAGTTCATGGGAGGCTTTGGTGGCGGCAAGCGAGGCCTTGACGATGCCGACGAAGTGCCGTCTGGATCTGGCGGAAGCGATCTTGGTGGATACAGGGAGTTGCACGAGGCTGCAGCCTTGGGAGATCAAGCTGGCACAGACCAGAGGGAGCCGAGCCCAATGCCCATGGCCGCCCCGGCGGGATATGAGCAATACGGCCAGCGAAGTGGCGGTGAGTACGGGTCGGAACAGGATGGACAAAGCTACCAGTATCAAACTTCCTACCAAGACCCCTATCAGCAGGGCCAGTCTGGTGGCGGTGAGAGCTCCAGCTATTACGGCGGTGGTCGTTGAAGTCGGCTTGCGAGAATGTGGGAAGGAAATGGCATGAATGAAACGGCCTCGCGCAGCTGAGCAATGAGTTCCATCCGAACCAAGCTGCCCACGAAGCTAGAAGCTAGAGGCCAAAGGATTTCAGTACCAGGCCTGCATCGAATATCATATCTTCTCAAACCCTCCATGCCTTCCCAGCCCCCCGGCAAATCGGGTAGCGCCCGTGACGCTCTCGGATTGCACAACGTCAGCGCCGTGTTCGAACTCGTATCTCATGGCATCCTCGAAGCTCGAAGCGTTGTAGGCGGCGTAGTAGCACGAGGTTCGATCCATATTCATGCAAGCGTTGGGGAACTTCAACAGCTGCTCGGCGATCTTGGTAGCTTCTTCGACCGCTTTACCTTTGGGGACGACCCTGTTTGCCAGACCCATGGACAGGGCTTCCTGGGCCGAGACTGCCCGACCCGTAAGGATCATGTCCAACGCCCGTCCCAGACCGACAATGGCTTGAAGCCTGACCGTGCCGCCGTCGATCAAGGGGACCCCCCAGCGCCGACAGTAGACGCCGAAGACGGCGTCCTCTTCGGCCACGCGCATGTCGGCCAGCAGGCTCAGCTCCAGACCTCCGGCGACAGCGTGGCCGGCGACGGCGGCGATGACGGGCTTCTGGACCTGCAACCGCGAGGGGCCCATGGGCCCGCAATTCCGACCCTGCACCGGTTGTAAGTGAGTTCGGTCGGCGGGATCCATGCTGGCGGGATCTTGTTTGGCCTGCGCGGCGAAATCGACGAGGTCGGCGCCGGCACAGAATGCCCCCTCTGAGCCTGTCAGGATGGCCACTTTCTGGGCTGGGTCCTTTTC
Organism: Exophiala alcalophila; assembly: GCA_001599775.1. NCBI lineage: Eukaryota > Fungi > Ascomycota > Eurotiomycetes > Chaetothyriales > Herpotrichiellaceae > Exophiala > Exophiala alcalophila. The sequence goes on along the minus strand of BCHY01000005.1, from coordinate 1,235,518 downwards.
GAACCGGAGGAAGGCGGCGTAGAGATCGCGGGCCGTGGAGGGATTGACGGCATTGCGACGGTGCGGACGGTTGATGGTGATGGTCGTGATGCCCGACGGCGTAGACGAGACGAGGACTGCGGGGCTGGAAGAGGTCGCAGCCATCTTTGCTGAGCATGTAACGGGACCGGTGACGAGGTCTGGATCAAGAATGATGGGAAGGAGATTCAGGCCCTCACTCACTCAGCCTTGCGGACACGAGTGAGGAGGAGGGGAGAGGTTGGATGTCAGCCTTGCCGGCAGCCTTTTGCCGCGGCTTGCAAGGCTGTGAATGCAGATATGTACGAGTACATTACCTGGCAGGTTGTACGGAGCACAGAACCCCCGTTCTCGTACTCCGTACTCGGATTACATCATTCCTTAGGTACTCCTTGCCGGGTTGTACCCCATACTCGTCCCCCTTTGCCACATACCAGGTATCCTGAGATGAAGACCCAAAGTCTCTTTTGCCTCTACATTTGAATCTGCATCAGAGAGATTTGACGGGGCATAGGGTATGTCCCCCTGAATTCCCACGTCCAAGCACATGAGATCTGCGACACAAGCATCTTCTGGTCTCCTGATAACCAGTCGACCGTCGCCACCGCGCCACGAATACTGCTCATGGTCGACGTGGTCTCATGTTGCAAGCGAAATTTCTTGGAAGCGGTTGCTTGGACCATGGCAAAACACCTGTTCGCCCCCTGCCCGAGCTCGCTTCCGTCCGCCCAAAACTTAGGCGGCAAGCTGCAATCTTCAGGCGCGACGCGCGGGCCCGATCGCCCTAGCCCACAGATGGCGTAGGCGGCATCTGGGCTCGCGCGCGTTTGGCTGTTTGACACGCCCCGGTGCTTGAATTGCAGCCGTGGCACCCTCGTCGATTGGCCCAACGGCCCCGGCACGCTCCAGACGGGCTGCGGCTGCGACGTCATGCTGGCGTTTGCATGATGCAGGTGCCAGGTGCCAGGCCGCCTTTCAGAGTCAAGACTCCAGGCTCAAGACTTCAGTCTGTACCGAATTTTACCAGCATCTCCATGTCCATTCCCTGGCACACTTCTTGTCCATCGCCAAACTGCGCCTGTAATTGTTGTCCACTGACATGGTCCGTCTATTTCTCCACCCTTCATCCAACTTTCTCTTGCCTGGCCCTTTGTTGATCTCATTCCCTTTATCCTCTCGTCTTCCACGACAACTACGTGTTACGATAACCTCCTTTCACCCTCATCATCTCGCTTTGTCCTCTGTCCGTTTATTTCGAGCCTCTGAAAGCACGACCGACCGCTTTGACTGCATATTGCGTCACTCCTCCGCCTCATAGATCTATCTCGTCACCCCTCGCCGTTCGGCCAACACGCGGTTGTCACAACTGCAGTGACTCAGTCATGCTCCTACACAAGTTCAACTTGAGACCTTGATCATACCCCTCTCCAGCGAAAGAGAATAGCAGAGAAAACAAAGACGCGGAAACAACATGGCGTCGCTCAACAACACACTGAATCTCGGTGGCAACTCGACCGCGGCCGCGCAGAGAAATGGCCAGAGTGCCGGCCAGTTTGCCGCCTCCCTGGTCACGGCAATTGCTATCTTCGGCGTCCAGGTCGTTATCTTCCTCCTCATCAAAGACCGCTTCGCACGCATATATCAGCCGAGGACGTACCTCGTTCCCCAAAGAGAAAGAACAAAGTCCTCCCCAGCAGGCTGGTGGAAATGGATCAAGCCAGTCTTGGCCACGTCCAACTCGGAGTTCGTGCAGAAGTGCGGTCTCGATGCGTACTTCTTCCTGAGATACCTCCGAACTCTGCTCAAGATCTTCGTCCCCGCGGCGCTGGTCATCCTACCCATCTTGATCCCAATCAATATGATTGGTGGTCGAGGGGCTGATTATGCTATCGGTCCGCAAGAAAACTCGACCAACGTCACCGGTCTGGACCAGCTTGCTTGGGGAAATGTCGCTCCTAACCATACCAGTCGTTACTGGGCCCACTGGCTTCTCGCTTTGGGTCTGATTGCGTGGATATGCTTCGTGGCATTCGATGAGCTGCGCAACTATATTCGAATGCGACAGGCCTACATGACTTCCCCTCAGCACCGGCTACGGGCTTCTGCTACGACGGTCTTGGTCAGCTCCATTCCTCGCAAGTGGTGTACTGTGGAGGCTCTTGACGGCCTGTACGACGTCTTCCCTGGCGGTCTGAGAAACATCTGGATCAACAGAAACTTCGATGAGCTCAGTGAAAAGGTTAAACGCCGCGATAAACTTGCCGCCAAACTAGAAGCCGCTGAGACCGAGCTGGTCAAGAAGTGTTTCAAAAAGAACGAGGAAAACATTGCCAAAGCAGAGAAGGAAGCTGGCAACAAACTCAGCAAACAGGAGAAGAACCTCCGCGCCACCATTAGGGATGAAGCTGGCGAGCAGGCAGCGCATGGACGGGGTATTACTACTGGCAATCCTCACCAAATCAACCACAATGTTCACGACGCCGTCCATGGCCACGACGAAGGGTCTTCATCGGACTCCGAAGTGGAAGATGAGGCAGGCGAACCTCAGAGAGAGAAACGTGCCATTCCTATCCCCGTCATTGGCGAAGGCATCTCCGCAGTCACACACGGATTGGACCGGATGGGAAAGGGAATCCTAGGTGGCATCCGCGGAGCCAACAAGGGGGTCAGTAATGCCATTGACACGAAGAACGGCTTTGTGACAGACGCCGAGCAGAAGGACATGGGGGGAAGCTCGGGTCAACAGCAACAGTCTCCCAGAGACAAGAAGACCACTGGCGCCAAAGGAAGACAAGATGCGGCAACTACAGGCCCTTCTGGTCCAACTGCTCGGGGCCCGTCCGTGGAGAAGTCTCCTTGCGAGCGGCAGCCCAGCCCGATCTCCCAATCTAGTACAATGGGAGGCGATAAAACTCGACTTGAGAAGCCGCAGTCGAAAGTTGAGAAGGTCAAAAAGGTCGTTGGCATTGGCGCTGATGAAAAGGAACCCGTCGATTATCCGCGAGCCTTTGAATGGGGGTTTGAACAGGATCCTGACGACGCAATCTGGCGACGCTACCTGACCGATAAGGATCGCGACACAATGAGACTCCCGATATTCGGCTGGCAGTGGATGCCTTCACTACCTCTCATGGGCGAGAAGGTGGACACAATCCGATATTGCCGAAAGGAGGTGGCCAGACTGAACGTTGAGATCGAAGATGACCAAGCACATCCTGAACGCTTCCCCCTGATGAATTCGGCATTCATTCAGTTCAATCACCAGGTCGCGGCTCACATGGCCTGTCAATCACTCAGTCACCATATTCCCAAACAAATGGCGCCTCGTTTGGTCGAGATTGATCCGAACGATGTCATTTGGGACAATATGTCCGTTCCCTGGTGGTCTTCATACCTTCGAACTGGAGGCGTCCTGGCAATTGTGGTCGGCATGATCATCCTCTGGGCTATCCCTGTCGCCTTCACATCGGCTCTCTCGCAACTTGAAACAGCGGCCAAAACATTTTCCTGGCTTCACTGGGTTCTGGATATCCCCTCCTGGTTCCGAAGCGTCCTTCAAGGTGTGTTGCCTGCGGCCTTGCTCGGTCTGCTCATGTTCCTCCTGCCCGTCATACTCCGGTTCTTGGTGAGGCTCCAAGGAACGCAGTCAGGGATGCTTGTTGAGCTCTCGGTGCAGCAATACTACTTCTGGTTCTTGTTCGTCCAGCTCTTCCTGGTCGTCTCGGTCGCGTCTGCTCTGACCCAATTCTTCGCTCTCTTCACCAGTGTGGACGGATGGACCAACGTCCCAAGTCTATTGGGCACTAACATTCCCAAAGCCAGCAACTACTTTTTCTCATACATGCTACTCCAGGCTTTGTCGGTCAGTGCAGGGGCTCTTCTGCAAGTGGGATCCCTTATTGGATGGTTCGTGCTTGCACCCCTGTTCGACACCACCGCCCGAGCGAAGTTCGCCCGACAAACGCAGCTTTCGGATATCCAATGGGGAACTTTCTTCCCTGTGTACACCAACCTGGCATGCATCGGACTGATCTATTCCGTCATTTCGCCCTTGATCCTGGTGTTCAACATCATCACCTTTTCGCTCTTCTGGTTCGTCTATCGGTACAACACTCTCTACGTGACGCGCTTCACTCGCGACACTGGGGGATTGCTGTACCCCAACGCCATCAATTTCACCTTCGTCGGGATCTACGTGATGGAAATCGCTCTTATCGGCATGTTCTTCCTTGTCCGAAATGAGCATGGAGGCGTTGCCTGCAGCGGTCAAGCCATTGGGATGATCGTGATGTTGATCTTGACAGCAGGGTATCAGATACTCTTGAACAATGCCTTCAGTCCTCTGTTCAGATACCTTCCTATCACGTTGGAAGATGACGCTGTCCGGAGAGATGAGGAATTTGCCCGAGCAATGCAAAGGAAACAAGGACTGGTCGAGAACGACAACGAAGGCGAAGATCTCGAGGACCAACTGGAGCGTAACGAGCGACAGTCAAGGGAAGAAGATCGTCAGGAGCAAGACTACGAGCTCCAACGGATTGAGAAAGACACGGAGGCTCGCCTTGGGAGACAGAAGTCTTCTACACTGCCAGAATTGGAGCCGTACGAGTTTCAGAATCCGGAAGTCTCGATGAACTTGGATCAACAAAGCAAAGGCATTCGATGGGCCAAAGCGGCCGCCCATGCTACTGCGGACACCACAAAAAACCTTGTGCCACGGAATCTATCACGAAAAGAACAGCGACAGTCCTGGGCTGACCGAGACAACGCCAGAAACCGGCGAGCGTCCAATTTTGGTGAATGGGAGACTCCTTCGCGCAGTCGAAGTCGCCCGGCGTCGGTAGACAGAAAACCTCACCGTCGGCACATCTCCCCACCTCGAGAAGTTCTAAACAAGTTGAACAATCTCAATCCACTGACAGGCAACGAGAAGGATGTCGAAGCCCAGAGGGCTGCTCGCAGTCAACTGGCCGACGCTCTCTTCGCCGGCGTCAATGACGAATTGGAGGACTTGACCCCGGATGAGCGTGACAAACTGGTACAGCGAGCGTTCCAGCATAGCGCGATGAGAGCGCGACGACCTGTTATCTGGATTCCCCGCGACGAACTCGGCGTTAGCGACGACGAGGTGCACCGCATGGGCAAATTCAGCGGCCACCTGTGGGTCAGCAATGTTCGACAGGGACTTGATTCCAAGGGACGTTGCATTTACAGCGGCGCACCACCCGATTTCAGCGAGGTGGACTTGATTCAGCTTTAAGCCAACCATGTCAAGAAGTGTCGAACGAGCAGTATGATGACAGCAGAGGAGAGAGAGAGAGAGAGAGAGAGAGAGAGCAGGTGGATGGAGCAGATACACGAGATCATGACTTTTACCATACTTTGAGCAAGCGAAAAGAATCAGGCAGGCACTTTTGATTGACTTCCGGTTTGAATGGGGCTTTCTGCTTCCATCGTGGGCGTTGCTTTCACGACAGGCGTCCAAGACACGAGAGTGAGGGAGGACACATGGAGTGTTCTATTCCTGCCTCTGTACTGGCGTAGGTGGTTAAGGTAGTAGGTAGTCGATGGAATGTACCAATATCAACAGAAACAGCAATAAATAATAAGAAAGACTTCGGTACCAAAAAGTAAGTAACATTGTTACAGAAACCGTGGGTCGTGAATTGTCATGTCATTATCTTTTCTTAATTCTCGATCTCGGGCTTCGTATCTTGCCTCTATGTCCTTCCTGTATGGACGGGGTATAGGTAGGATCTTGTCTCGTCGTGATTGGTATCTGCGTCTCAATTCTTTGTTTCTTCCTTCCTTCCTATCTTCCGTTCCGTCTTGCGACCTCTGTCTTGCCTCCCCCTGGACAATGGACAATCCGTGATCCATGAAACCTCTTTCTTCACCTGGAAATCGGGAAGATGTAGCAGGCAGGATGTATAGAGTACATCTCGATTGCCTGGTCTGGTCCGGCCCTCGCTCTCCATTCTCCGTTCTTGCGATGCAAAGCAAAGCGAAGGTGACTGTTTGCGTGGTGGCAGAGACTCGTTGAGACACGTTCGTTCGGGATGGGTTCATTCACTCCACAGCGATCCGTCTCGTCTCCTTGCCCATTCTCCGAGGGCGGCTGTGGGCATAGCGTCCGGGTGAGGATGTGCGGAGTCAAGTCGGGTCGGTGTTTCCTTCATATGCGGGAGGGAGAGAAATGTCTCTCTGCACATTACACCTCCCGTCATGGAGCGTTGTGTGCACCCTACCACGGGGTGAGATCCGTATCTTTGAGGCTCAGTCGCCTCCCCGAGTGCCATCTCGGCCGGCGGTAAAGTGGTCGAATATATGAACTGGTCCTAGATGGAGGGGGCGTCGTGCAAGGCGTCTGGGCTCTTTCGGGACTTGCGTCGCAACCCACCCAGTCTGGACCGGTAAGGGGTCGCCTCTCCGTGAGGAATCATCGTCGTCGACGACAATATGCATTTTCCGGATTTCAAGAACCAACCAATTCCCGAACCCTCTCAATACGCGTGACAGCCTTCTCCAACCTCTCGAGCCTGGTCCTCTTCTCGCCGTCACGCTGTTCGAGCACTTTGACCCTCTCCTCCAACTTGGCGCGCGCCTTGCGCTCCGTCGCCACCATCTCGTTGGCCTGCCCGAACAGCTGGGCCGTCAGATCCTCCAGCTCGGTCTGGGTCTGTGAGAGGCTCGACTCGGCGCGCAGACGGGCGGCGCGCTCTTCTTCCAGCGTCGATTGTAGTGATGAGAGGGTCATGACTTGGCTGTCTGACTGGGTCGACTGTAGCGTCTGGGGTTGGTGCACGGCTAGGGTCGAGTGGTTCGAGCCCGAGAAGAGTGACCGAGGCGTGTTGGAAAGTGTGTTCGTCGGTGGGAAGGTCGCCGTCGCGGGCGTCGCGGGGAGGTTGGCGTTGCTTTCTTTCCTTCGGCCTGGCAGGTAGGAGCTCAGGCTCGCGAGTCTTGACTGTTGTTGCGGTGCTTGCTGTGATTGCGGGTTTATGGATGACTGTCCTTCCACGAGCGGAAGGCTTCCCACGCCACCCATCTGTCCCCCCGACTGCTGAGAGGAGGGACCGTACGACTCGCGCAGGGTTTGGATCTCATCCTCGTAATCGGCCAGTTTGTCCACCGCCGCGGCCGCCTTGGAGTTCAACAGTCTCACCTGCGCCTCGAGATCTCGGATTCGACGGTTCGCTTCGCTGGCTTCTTCGGTGGCGGCGGCCGTGGGGTCGGACGAGAGATGGTGAGGGAGGTTGTAGCCGCATTGAGGGCAGAAGGACGCGGTAGCAGCAGCATCGGCGGACGAGGAAGGAGGATACGCGTTCTTCGAGGTCGTCGCGAATGGAGACGCCATTCTATTGAGAACGACGGTCGAGGTAGCCATAGTTCATGATTGACTACCGGAGCGAAGGGCGTCCAGGGCTGCGGGGGAAGGTGAGAGAGAGGATGTCGACCGAGGTTTTCTTTGTTGTCCAACTCTTCAACGGGTTGGCGCGTGAGAATTAGGGAATACAAATAATGTAACGGAGGAGTCGTGAGGAGCGGCGTTTGGTGTTCGTGGTTGAGTCCGTGCCCAAGGCCCGACCGAGGTGGTCAAGTAACTGGGTGATTTTCGTGATGATACGCGCCGAGATCTTGGGATGATCGGAAACGGTGTGGCCTTGTGACTCGTGCGTGACTCGTGAGCCACAGCCACGAAGGAAGTGACAGTGATCACTGATGGCCCCCATCAGCCACAGCGGTCAGTCAAGTCACACCGTTGGAATGCGGGCAGAATCACATTGACGGCTTCTCGAATTAACGCCCATAGTTGCCCTATGTGTCTGTACAGGGACGGCTTCGGCTGGGAATTTGCCCTCCTACTACCCCTGTCCACTTGGATACCTACATTACGTACTTGAGTATAGGCATTTAGTCCACATACTATATGCATATCCATTCTCTAGAGAACGAGCGCCTGGCTTGGGATGACATCAGCCTGGTCGGGGAGCAAGACACAAAACCTTTCTGAAAATGAAAGCACCAAGTCCTGAATTACGGATGGTCTGAATTTAATGCAAAAGCATCCTTTTGGCAGCTGCGTCTGAAACCGGTGTCCCTGAATTCCTTGTGGTTCACCTCAAACATTCCTCTTATCTTAAAACCTGGACAAAACCCGACTGGTTGACAGAATGCAAAGAGGGAACTGATCAGTCTCTCTCTCAACACTTAACATCGGTAAGCCTCGTATCCTATCCTGGCCCTCCCCGTACTTCGCCGGTTGGAAAGTCGACACCTCCCGCGCCCCTCTCGCAAGTGGTATCTCAAACAAAACGAGAGCAAAAGTGAAAAATCAACTCCTATCTCCAGGAGATATATATCGTCTTCTGAAAGATCCGGCCCAAGCGCACTAAAAGAAGTACGGAATAGCAGCCCTGAGATCGTTAGCGGTTTCGAACAAGCATTCGGATGATCCCCAAACTTACGCGATGGCGAGCGTGGCAGTCACTCCTAGCACCGCCCTCGTTCTGACCTTCTCTCTCTTCAATTTCTCTTCCAGAACTCTGGCTTTCTTTGCAGGCTGGGCCGGAAGTTCGGCGTCAATATCTGACGGTTCGGGCTCCTGCGTCTTTCGCTTTCTGCTGGCCTTCGGAGAGCTTTCCAGTGTCTTGGCCTCTTCCACCATCTTTCGTGCCGTTTCCAGCATCTGCTCGGTATCTGTTGGCAGAGAAAGTTCAGGTGATCCCGCGGGCATATCCACGGTCACGCTGGTGTGCGTGGTTTCGGTGTTCCCATCGATCGCAACGGACTGGTCCACTTCAACCGTGACAACCTCTCCCTCCGCGGGCAACGCCGGCGACTCGGGTTTCGCATCTGTCCCTGCAACCGACGCGGCGTCATCCAAGGCCGACTGGAGGCTTGCGCTTGCGGCATTGGCGTTGGCGATGTTGGCCTCCTTTTGCGCCTTCGTCTGCCTCTTTCTTGGGGATGCCTTCGCCTTTGTGGGGCTCGCTGCTGCCTTGCTGGGAGATGCAGATCTGGCTGCCCGCGCCCGAGGCGTCTTGGTGGGAGGCGGAAGCTTGGTCTTGTCATCCGGCAATGAAAACTTGGGGGGCGCCGTGATTGGCTTTTTGGCGCTTGAGGGAGTTTGCGCAATGTCTGTGGGATCGAGAAGTGCGCGAATCCATTCCGTCAGGCCGTACTCGCTGGCGAGGTCGAGGGCTAGGGGTGCATGGTTAGCTGGATGTCCTTGGTCTGACAGTCCACAACACGACATACCAAAAAGCGGCGCAACCCAGACATTGCCTGCAACTTCATCCAGGCTGGTTGAGTCAAGATTCTTAAGATAGTCACGCTCAGCCTTCTCTTCAGCATGGGCGGCCCAGGGGAATGCAATCTTGAACATGCCCGTCGCGCTCACAAAGCCATCTTTGCTTCTCCTCTGCGATAAGGTCAGATGTCGGGGTTCACTTTCGCCAGCTGCAATCGTACCATTAGAAAGTATGTCTCGGGATGCGGTTGGTTCTGCTGAGTTGCAAAGATCTCGGAACCGCTGAGGTCGTCCGGCAACGGAGCGCGCAGGTGCGCATACTCGAAGGGCCCCAGGTTCTCCGCCTTGGTGGCATTCGACGTCCCTACTTGTCCAGGCTTCACGGTGAGCTTTGTCTTTCCAAGCCGCCGCCGATTGAGAAGGTCGTCGTCTGTTTCGCACCGTCAGTGTCCCTTCGCATCATGGCCCAATTGGCAAACAATCGCTCACAAGACGGCGCGGCGCCCTGCGCAACCAGGGGGTTACGCTTTGTGGGGAGAGATCGCGATTTCATCGTGACGGTAGTTGTCTCTGTCGCTAGCAAGGAGGGTGCTCGAGGGTGGTTCGCAGAGACGGTGTGCTTTGTAGTCGTTTGCGCGGATGCGGAGAGACGCGCAATGCACCAACGGATATGACTGCGCGGGCTTCCCGTCACTGAGAGAAGCGAATAGACAATATCGGGGGCGAGATCAGCGACGGGTGGAGGGAAAGTGAGTTGCCCAAATGTAATATGAGGCGGTTGAGTAGTGATTGGGACAACGCGACCAGAGCGAGAGAAGGCGAGGGAGCGCGACGTTGGAGTGGAGGGCGAATTAAGTAAGAAAGTCGAGTTTGGGGGAACAGCTTCAATTCAAGGTGCGGGCGAACGACCGCTCAGTGCTCACCTGAGGGAACAAGTAAGCGGGAGGCAGGGAAAAGAATCAAAGCCAATGCAATGGCCCAATAAACGGCTTTGGGCGTTGGACAAATGGGCAATTATTGGGAAGGGGGGAAGCTTGAGCTTTGGGTTCCTACTCGTACCAGTATGTCCGGAGTGTGAGTCCGGAGCTGTGACGTTTCCACTGTCCAGGCTCTGGGGGTCCCTAAGGTAACCAAACGCTATCGCTACCCGTAGATGGCAGTCCGTGTACACGGACGGAGGTACCTGCTCCAGGACGCACTCAGTAGCAGGTACGCACGCTATAGGTATCACCCTCAAGTGATACTTGTCGTAGGAGTGACTGCCGTGCTGGTCACGGGACTAAAGATCAGACTGAGGAGGCCATCACCGCCCAGTGCTTGAGCCCTCCTCAATCAGCCTTTGTTCTTCAGTAGCCCTTCTCGATTCTTGACCTTTTCGTCCTCTCTCTCGTCGCCAATATCCAGCGCTTCGTCGCCACGATACTCCCAGCTATCAATGTCCGTTGGCCCCTCGATTCCGTCAGGAGGCAACGCCCACAGCGGCACTGGACTTCGATAGCTCCAGCTTCCCGGCGTCACGTCTGCATATGACAGGGCATGGAGGTATATCCCCAGCTCATGAGGTCCCGGGTCTGAATACAACGGGGTGTCGCACACGGCGCATTTCTCGCCCGTCATCTTCTCTCCTTTCCGCTTGTTGTAGTCCGCCACCATCTCATCATGGGCTTTGACGAATGCCCCGTATTGAGGGTCTTCGTGCATGGGGTCTTCCCCAGATCCGGGAAGCCTCCCTGCGTGCAGCGTTCCCGCCGGCAACGGTTTGAAATGCGGATGCTCTGGATGCGATGTATCGACGAGCTTGGCTGCAGCAGAGACGGTCATTTGTTGCGTCTGGTCGACCAATTTTTCCAACCGTTCCTGCTCGTATGATATCGAATCGGAGACCTCTGTCTTTCCTATTCGTTTCAGCTTCTCAACGATCTCCTCGTCATTCTCCCCTGTCGAGTCGTTTTGTGCCAGGTCCGGCCCGAAAACCGCCCGGTTGCTATAGATCGGATCGTTGGTGATGGGGTGTCCCAGGAACTGGAGATGAACTCGAATCTGATGCGTCCGACCTGTAAGAGGGAGACAGTGGACAATACTGTATCCCTCACTCTCAGTCCCAGAAATTGCCGGGGCAGGTTGAGCCATTTCGCCCGCTGTCGACGACGTCCCCTCTGATCCAGCCGAAGAACCAGCTTCTGTCGGCTGTGATCCTTTATGTGGGTAAAAGGCCAGCCGTCTGAACAATGTTTTGGCCGACTTCCCGCTCGCTCGCGCTCTGTTGAGGCCGACAATCGGGCTGATTTGTAGAATACTCTCTTCACAACTGACAATCCCCCCGCGCATCGGATCTCCGTCCCAACCCTCTCCATCTGGAAAACGGCCCTTGACCCTCGCGACATATTCTTTGCGCACCGTTCGCCCACGCAGTTTCTCGCTGATGACTTCGGCTTCCTTGCTCGTTTTGCCGATGAACATCACCCCGCTGGTCAACCGGTCTAGTCTGTTGCAGGGCAATGGCTTGAACGCGAAGTGCCGCTCTGCCTTCATGATCTCGACCACAGAGTTGTAGTTATATCGGCCTGCCGGATGTACGGGCACACCAGCTGGCTTGTCGATTACAATCATGGTGTCGGATTCGTGGATGACTCGAATCGGTTGCGCCGTCACCGGTGGCTCATGTCTGTGAAGAGTATGTGAGATGACATCTCCATTCTGGACGATGGTGTGCACATCATTACATGGCTTCCCATTAATTATAATCTGCCCGGATTCGATCGCTTGCTTGTAATACTCGCGCGTTCGGTCGCGGAATTCGGCTGCGAAGACGTCCAGGATCTCCCGCCCGCGCCATCGTTGTTTGCAGAATGTGTTGTATGTGAAATGGTACGGGGCGACGCGACGAAGACCGTTCTCATGATAGTAGGGTCGTGGCCATGGATCGCAGGGAGTCACAGCCACGGGAGGCGGAGGCTCCAGAGGTTTTCGGTTGTCGTGGAACGTGGTGGCCTTGACTTCGATTGTGGTCATGGCCAGGCTAGGGCTGGGATATCGGCCCCGGCTCGCCAAATAGGCAATTATTCTTGGTGAGGGAGCCAGGGATGCCTCGAAGGAATCCAAAGTCCTTCGTTCTTGCGAGGCTAAAGTGTCGCCGGTGGTGAGAAAGGCTCGTTGGTGGTCCGCAACTTTTTTTTTGGTTTGACCGCAGGCAGGCGGGCGAGGGCTTTCCTTCTTGTGGCCGAGGTGGCTCCGAGTCGTCGAAAAATACACACCACAAGATCCTCATCCGCTATTACCTTGAAACGATCGTTAATTGAGCAAATTCATAAGAGATGCTGTGCTTGCATATCTTATCCAATGGGAAATGGAAGCTTAGCGACTATTCAAACTACAGTTGCGGGCTGCGACCCAGATCGCACAAGGATATCTACCATCACACGAGCAACTGGATGTACTATATCCCGAGCGCCATCATTGGAACGTGACAGCCTACCTCATATCCTGCCACCTCCAAGCAAGGCGGTCTGATGGTGATCACGGTTTGCAAATGGTTTGGGTAAGGTGGATGTCCGGGTACTCAAATTTGGACATTGCGTGGCAAAGCTGAAGCAAAGACGAGTGTCATGAACGAGGCAGGGACTTCATCGGAAAAGGTGCAGGTGGAAGACGTGGGAGGTTGGAACCACGTCTTTGTCGAGTCCAAAGTACGAGGGAATGATGTGATGGGATTCCGGGTCAAGGAAGACCTGGGATGAATCCTCAGGGAGGAAAAGAATATGGTCAAATGGTAGCGCGGTGACTCTTGCATCTGACTTGAAGTGTGGTATCAATTCTTTTTTGCGTCTCATTTTGTGACTGAATACTCCTTGTCATGCCCACAGACCGGTCGTCAACCGTAGCAGTGAGCCCAGCCATGCAGTTCCGCCGGAAATCCGTCCGCGGTAACCGCCTTGGACACCCCATTGAATCATGTCTAACGAAACCATGCTCCTTCTCCCAACTCTCGCGCTTATGACTCGGTGGTGAGCTTGGCCTTGGGGTTGGTGACCTTGACGCCCAGAGCTTTGGCTTTCGCCACAATTTCAATTCGCTTTCTCGAGGAAACAGCAGATGCAATCTCGGCGGCGTATGTTCGGTTGTGCATCAGGAGGAGTTCGACGTCGCGGGAGTTGTGAACGAGGAAAGCCTTGTGGCCGGAGGGCATCATGTGTCGGGTCTTCTTGTTGGAACCGAAACCGATCTGCAAATTCATCAAGTCAGTCCGCCGCTCAATTTCCATTTGCGCTTTCTCATTTCATCCGTGAAAGCTTCTCAATACACAGCTGCGAGCCTGGAAAGACATTCACAGGCTGCGATATCGGTGTTGACATACCGAAGGCATGACCATCTGGCCCTTAAACCGTCTTCGGACGCGGTTGTCGATACCCTTTGGCTTCCTCCATGCTGCGGGCACACACTTGAAGGTGTCGGATTGATGTCGGTGCCACTTCTTCGGGTGCTTCTTCACAATGGCGACGTGCTTCTTTGCGGACACCATCTTGTCGGTTGGTGTTTTGGTCGGTGGGTTGTTGAAGATGTCGAAGAACTGAAGTCGTCGAAATGTGAAATCTACGCACCAATTTTGAAAAGTCGCAGACGGTGCGCGGCTGGGCACAGCCAAGAGTTTTCAACGATCTAAGCCTGATACAGAACTAGTGCAAAATCTGACCCAACAGTGTCATGGTCACGTGCAGTCACATGTACATTCATTCGCCAAGCCTCAAAGGTCTCTGTCCGTGGCCTCCTCCCAGCGTTGCCTCTCTCCTTTCGTGTCCCTTGAACGAGATTGGCAAGTTCACTGATCTGGGGTAAGAGGAGTTCTGTGACCCCATTTGGGAGGCTGCGTCTTTTCACCACCCTCTGGCAGAATTCTGTCTTACATCTGGACTCCTCATGGCGTGGCACAGAGTCCAAGGAAGAGCGGGCCAAAGCAGGACTGAGTTGCACACAATCGAGTACATTATGCATTTGGGAAGTGGCTGGTGTTCTCGCCTTGCAATCTGGATATCGGCCAGCACAGCCAGCTCGCTGAACACACGGCTGCACCCTTTGTATGCCGCCAGCTTGTACGAGATACGTGCCATGAAATGTATGGCCACGGACGAAAAGGGACGAGCAGCCGGCTATTCTCATTGTCAGATCCGAGACACTCACACTCGCACGAGGCCGAGTAAGTATACCCGCGATTCCGAAATCCCAGTTGCGGGTCGAAAGATAGACAAGACCTGAGTATGCCAGAGGTGGAGCCTCAAATGTTCGATCCTTGTATCCTGGGTGGCTGGCGCAGGTCTTCTAGACTCTACTCGCAGTCCTGGACATGACAGGCCGAGCCGCGTTTTCTCTCACACCTCGCCTGTCAGGCTGGGCGGTGCAAGGCTATAGCTCCTGATACTTCAATGTAATCGGGACCCCGCCCTGTTCACCACTTCGCAACATGGCCTCGATCAACTCTAGATCTGCGAGAGCCTCCTCAGGAGACTGTCTTTCGTTGACCGTGCCCGCGGCCAGGGCCTCTCCCCACTTCCTGACTTCGGGAGGCACACCCGTCCTCTCGTCCTCGACCTCTTCGGTCTGATTGTTGACCGTCACCTGATTCTTGGTGATGCTGACAGAGCCCTTTTCGCCGCCCACCGTCCATTCGCTGCCCTTTGCGGTGGTGCCAAAGGATATCGAGATGGACCCTATCGCGCCATGCTTGCTCTTCGCGATAGCCTCCACGCTATCGACGGGAGGGAGGTGTTCTTGAAGCTGTGCAGAGTGCGCCGAGATCGTGACCAACGGGTTGTCCTTGCCCATCATGAGCCTTAGGCCAGCGGTGAAATGAACCCCTCCATCCAGTAGGAAGCCGCCCTGATGAGTAGGCACCTTGCGCCATCTGAAATCGATCAGCCTTGATTCGTCACATGGGGTGCATGGCGGTCCTACGCGGTCTCGAAGTACTTGCCCCCCTCCACGAGGGTCTGCATCCTGCACCGAAAGGTCAATTGTCGACCCAGGGTCCCCACGGCGTCGGCAGCACGGTCGAACGAGTTCATGTATCGGACGTTCTCTGCTACAGACCAGGTCGCGTTGGTGCCCGCAGACCCTGATCGATACCATTTGATCAGCTCGGCGGCCTCTGCCACGTTCTCGGCCACCGGTTTCTCGGAGAGGACATGCTTCCCCGCCAGCAATGCCTTGCGGATATACGATGGCTGGTCTTTGATGGGCAAGGCAATTATGACGGCCTGGATGTCCTCGCGGGCCAGGAGGTCGGCCAGTGAGCGTCCCGCTGCGGAGTCATCCGAATACAGGGCGACCTGTGTTTCATCCACTTCGAGCTTTTTGGCCGACCCCAATGAGCGCGAATAAACGGCTTTCAGCACGAGTTCTTTGGAGGCCTCGACAGCGGGCTGTTCGGGTGACGAGCGTTAGTGCGCGTTTGAGGAACATACTCTATGCCACGTTTCTTGCGAATCTCACCTTATGCTCTTCCCTGGCGAAAATGCCTGTGCGCCACCGCATTAGTGTGACACTCTCGCTGTACTATTGAACGCGGGAAACTCTACCTGCCCCTAATATGGCCACGCCGACCGTCATGGCGAGTGGAAACAAGGCTGTGAGATCTCCTGAAGGTTGTATGAGTAGGCAGTCTTCTCGGTTGGCTCTGCTGGCAGACGAGAAGATTTGAAAGTGAGAGACACAGTATCATCAGCAGTGGAGGGAGAGGGCATTGGCGTCATTAATACCTAACGTAGAGTAGAGTACAGGACAGGACTCGTTGGGGACGGGAGGTCTCAGATGCGGAAATTTAGCCGGCTGGCCTGGTCCGCGTGTGATTGGCCGGCGACAGTGAGGTGAGGCGACTTCTGCGACTCCTGCGCCCTGCACCTGCGACTGCGACTGACTGCGAGTGAGGTGACGCAGGTGAGTCGAATACGAGAGACAAGTCACGTGCACGGGTCCGCGCGCCGTTGAGCCGTCCGTCGCTCTCCCTCTCTCGCCTGCTGCGGCCCGCACGTCGTTGGCACAGGCTCTGAGCTCACAGTCTTTAACAGAACAGGCAGGCAGCGTGAGAAGTTGAGAACACAAGAAGACACACCAATGGTGTCATCACGTGTGGGATATCGAAACACAGACGCCTGGGGGCGCGAGGCCTGGGCTCCGGTCTAGGGCGGTGAGGTCGGCACAAAGCTGTCAACCAAAACTCTAGCGCAACGACCGGACACGCGGCCAAGCTTCTCGCAATCACACCGCAGGGCATTTTGTCGCTCGTGCTGCCGTCACCAAGACAGTGACAAGAGACATGCCGCGTCCGGCTATCGACAGACCGGCGAAGTCGGCAGCGTCTTTCCCTTTAGGAGCACAGCCTGGAATCCCATGCGCTCTCTTCGCGTTCCCGTACCAATACTACTCGTCTTCCTTTTAAAAAGCAGTATCTCCGTCCCGTCCTCGCTTCGCGCCTCGGTTACCATTTGGGCAGGTAAATCGTATCCTCGAGTTTTCTCCTTCTTCCATCTTCCTTTGGATAGCAAACAAACGCTTTGAACCTGGGAACTTGCGCCTCTGCATACGAGGTCGCGTGGACATGGACTCCCAACCGCAACCCGCTGAAGGAGCACGCCCTCCGCTTCCTCTAGAGCTTCGCGCCGCTACTCGAGAGAAACACCATGCGCTGAACCTCCATATAATGGCGCATCTGCCACTTGCGCTGCCACCTCAGGCCGACGGCCCGTTCGCTTACGGGAAGGGGATGGCGGGTTTCGGACAGATATTCCTCGCGTTCGAGAAGCGCCTCACAATGACGCTTGCCGCTGGTCGGCTGGACCAGCGAATCCTGGACATGTATGAGGTGATGCATCTCCCTCAGATGCTGAGGACGGAGAAGTTGCGAAATGACATCACCTCAATAAAGGAGGGACTGAAGGCTCAAGAGGCTGAGGAGCTGGACCTCCTGGCCAAGGACGCGGAAGTCTTCGCGGCCCGGATCGATGAAGAATTGGCTGCCAGGCCGCATGTCATGTTCGCATATTGTTGGTCAATGTACCTCGCTCTCTTCAATGGCGGCCGGGTGATTCAGAAACTACTCAGTTCCCCCGGCTCGGACTTCTGGGGTGGAGATCAACTTCCGTTGTCGTTTTGGGATTTCGAAGGCGACGCCGCCGAAGATGAACGTCTCAAAAACACGTGTAAAGAACGTTTCTTGGTGGCCGCCTCCATGATGACCGATTCTGAAAAGGACGACGTGATCGAGGGAACGAACCAACTGTTCGATCTGTGTACTGAGATCGTGGCCTTCCTGGACGACAAGATGGAGAAGTCGGCGACGAAGGCTGCAGCTGAAAAGCTCGAGCCTGGTGTCGCCTCAAGCAACATCGTCGGGTCTCTCGGCAGCTCCCTAGCCGGCGCGTATGCATCTCTGAGAGATTCGACGAATTCGGCGTGGGGCCGCAAGGCTGTTGAGGTCGACAATTGAAGCCATTGCATGGGAATGGTGGACTTTTGGCGTCTGCTTGGGTGTGCATTCTTGTTGCTTATGCTGGTCAGCAACCACGCCTGAATGGCATGCTTTTGAAGGAGTTTGGCAAAGAGAGGCTGCGTCTCGGCAGAGTCATTGCGGTGATTTCCCTGGCTGATTGCTTGATTTTTGATCGGTCATAATTCATTGGTGGCGTTCACATGGACCCGGAGGTTGCACATGCATTTATAGACGAATGAGGTGAAGACCGCTTGATCAAGACTCCAGACCTTCGTGAAGAATGTCGCTCGATTTCTGGCAACCTCGTCTTCAAAGGACTGAGGCCATCTTCGGTGTTTTCCTCGAGACCTTACGCACCAGCTCCCGCTGCTGCTGCTGGTGCTCTTGCACACTGATCGCCAAACCAAAGGCTTACGCCGTCCGAGGCATGAAGCTTCACTCCGGCTAAATCAATCGGTAGACGAAGAAGCCAAATTTGGATCATCATCGCAGTGTATATCACATCAGAATCACATAATGGTTTGTATAGCTCTGGCGGTAGCATCACACTGATAGATTTTCATCTTGACCTAGATCTCTTCAGCTTTGATACCGTGATACCCAGCATTTGGGACTCCCCTTCTCTCAAATCGGGTTCAGACCTTGAAATGTGCCCTTGAAGGGAGGCTCCCATTGGAGATGGCAAGATCGGCCTTGTGCTCCGCACAGTAGGCATCTCACAAGCAGATCTCCCGCTCGAGGACCTTCGTGTATCGACAAGGAGCATGATGACATAAACAGTCATCACATCCAGGGCCTAGAGTTCATCCGCTCTGTGACGGACGTTAGTCCGAAGGACTCGACATAATGAGGATCTTATTCAACGGGTATCCCATCATAAAAGTCAGCTCTGTTCCCATCATGGAAGCAGACGACAAAGCCATATCGACATGAACGTCAGTTGGCGTGATGGTGAACTAGAAAGAGAGACGTTCGGGTCAGAGGCCCAAAGGCGCGAATGAAACGGCTGAGAAACGCCGTGCAGTAGTGTGCACTCGATCGCTCTGTTTCAGTACAGTCCCAAGCAGCCTTGCTTGGACTTTTGGCTCGGTGAAGGCTGATACCATCTTCTCTTACCCACCTGAGTCCCGGCTTTCTCGAAGGAGTCGCTGAGTTTCACTATCTTGGGCGTGGGCGCACAACTGACCGGAATGTGGCCTGTGCACAATGAACAGCTCGTCGAGTCGTTGGGTCCTGCATATTTCGGTTTTTGGGGGGAAAGCCCAGAGCTCATACGTACTTTTATTCCCCGGGATCGTCCAAGACAGAGCATATAGGAGAATAGACCGTTGGCAAATACGGAGCAGGACCAAGATCCAAAATGTCGATCCCGAGACCTCTTTGGAAGAACGCTGGCGTTTCCGTTTTTATACTTGAGAATGAATTTAGTCGGTCGATCCAAATTTCGAAGAGACCATCTTGCTCCAATCGCGGTTCTGTGATATTGTGTCGTTGTTTGTCGTTTCGACTGGGACGATAGCCCGCACATACTTCAAGGCCGATGTGGCAATGACTCTCAGCTGGCCCGGCCTTTCGCGGCTCAGACGGGAAGCCCAAATATCTGTCTTCTGGACAAGGGCGCTCTCAACTGGCAGCTGATGACACGTCAATCGAGGTCATTTAGACAAGACCCGCGGGCACGCGACACCGATAAGAGAACTCGAACAGCCTACCAGCGTGAGAGTTGCTTGGGTAGCTGGAAGATTGCAGTGGAGATGATTTCGACGGGTTCGGGACTGAGTTTCTGGGAGGGCCGTTGATTAGCGAGGAGATCAGAACCATCGATTCCCAACGTCTGTGCTTGAGCCTTGAGGAATGGCTCGGTTATATTCGTTGGACTTCGTGGACCATGGACACTGGAGTCTGGACATGTGCTCCCCATCAGCACGGCCGAAGAGCGATTGTTGCACGGACTCCTGCTCATCCCACAGCACTGGTTGGAACTCTTGAGATTCATCAGTGTTGCTCTTCTTTCGATCTCTTGGAGCACACCACCAGGAGCACATCAGGCATAGCGGGAGGACGGTCCGGCGGCGTTCCAGGTTTTGAGCAATAATGGGATCGCATGTCGAACCGGATGCCTCACTCAAAGGGAGGATTTCGCTTCCCAGACACCTCCCCATCATCTCATACTGCAAGTTGCCGATTTATACGGGCGTCATCTGCTTACTCGCGGTCGTCGGTGGAAGGATCGCAACTTGCAAGCCCCATTCGAGGTCCGAGAAATACGCTGACGGACCCATGTCCATTGACCAGTTCGTGGGGAAGCGATCAAAGACCCCATGCTCGGCGTGATCGTAGTGCAGGTTGGAGAGGAGACGATGTTTTCCTGTGGGCTTGCGGCGCATGGGCCCAAGAAAGGGTCTGCTAATCATTCGCGCCAGTAGTAGTGAGGAGTCAAGACTCGAAGAGATCGATGGTGCAGAATCGTCTCGAGGCATGCCGAAGCCCGGTGCAGTCCAAGGCCAAAGGAGGCAAAGCAGAACTTGGGCGCAAGCTTGAAGCGAGACAGGAGTCATGACCACGCTGCTGCGGTGCTCAATGGAACTTGGTTCATGTGAAGGCAAAAGGTCTGTGCAGTTAGTCGCATCGCTACGAGCACTGTTCTTGAGTTCTGTAAATGTCCTCGTATCACTCGCCGTCTCTTTCATTGCTTTTTCGGCAGAGATCTATCTCACTGGAGCGTGGTTCCCGTCGAGCGAGACCTGAGGGATCTTGCACAGTGGCAGGTGAGGGCGAATGATATCAGGTCAGAGGTGAACCGAGGAGAGGAGTCGAAGGAGACGTTCGAGCCTTCGTGTCTGTGAGCCCAGGTACTAGCAGTTGTCCGTATGAGCGTGAGTGAGATAGAGTATGGGTTTATTGAGGTCCAACTTCCAGTTCAAGGCAAGTGGGCACTTGAGATACCTGAGGATGGAGTCGTAGTACGCACAGCACGGTACCTGGTACCTAGAGGTACCTAAGGTAGCCGGGAGCCCACGCCTGCACCAGCCAGCCTACGAGGGAGTGTACGTACATCGTACGACTCGAACCGAATCCCAAGCATGCCGCTCCAGTTATGCGGGCGCCTGTGCAGTGTGCGGGGTTTAACTACCGTCGGCGTCCACTAGGGATGATTGGAGGCCCGTGGGCTTAGTGTTCCGCTCTCCTGGCATCATACCCCGTGTGGTACGGAGTACGACTCGTAGGATAAGGTACCTGACCTACGACAATAGTGTACGAGTACCTATGTCCAGGCACCACCAGCACGGACTACTAGGGGGCCTTATTGGAAGTGTCGGTATGAGAGGGACCCGTACTCGAAGGTACACAGTACTCCATACCCCTGTACCTAGATCTACTCATACGACGCCGACAGATTGGCTTGACACCTTCCCATCGCTCGCCCAAATTCCAGGTTGCAGGTCCCATCTTCCTTCCGACTTCCAACTCCGAGTCCCAAGCTTGCAGATAGATGCCAGCGATTCCCGGGACTGGGGGAGTCTAGTGACCGGCTGTCGCCCACTCATTTGTTAGTAACTAACCGCAGCCCTCTCTTCTGTTTGGCCGCGGAATAGAACTATGTACTGCCCCAGTCTGCTGGTCAACCTCGCCTATTATGTACACGAACTAGTACTCGTAGACACACAAGTCGTGGGACTGGTGGCCCAAGCACGCCTGGGGCCACCAGCCCGGTGCAATGGGGACTCGGAGCCTGGAGGGATCCTACTCGCAGGCTCTGCCCTAGGTAGTTACTAATTAGGGTGCTGCTCCCATCCTCTGAGGTCTTGTCTTGACTCTTGGGTGCGGTGCCGCATCTCCTCCCTCGTCCCGCTGCACCCGTTGTTGTATCCTGTCCTGTCTCTGCGCTGTCTGTTGGTCTGTTCTTATCTCCACATCCTCAGGACAACCTAACCCGTTCTCTCGGGCCGCTCTCTGTGTCCCTCTCCCCTCCATCCTCCATTTCTCTTTTGACCTCGCGTCGATCCTCCCCTTCCTGCTCCTCTCCTCACCCTCCCTCCTGTTCAATTGAACTGCCTTCACAGTCGATCCATGACAACTATTCCTCCGGCCGTCATTATTGCCTGACCAACCTGATCGATCGCCTCTCTTCTCCTCTCGACGATCTCCCCGCTGCATCCTCGACGGCAATCCGCCCGTTGGCGTTTGTCCTACGGCCGTCCCTGTTGTGTACAGTAGCGATTTGGGTCTTATCGAATTTGGTCCCGGGGAGCTCGTCATCCACAGCTCGATTTTCGCCTCACAAATTCCAAGCCGTCGTCAACAGCGCCGTGCTGTTCGCATCGCAGAATCACTTCCTCATTCTCCTTCTAGCCGCTCGAAGACCACCACTCTGTCGCCAGCTGGGAACGGGTGCCCGCCCAATGGACCGCACTGTGGAGACTGCGTCGCTATCCGACAAGTAACATTCCCGTCCACTGCAGCGGGATTCCCACCCCCAATTGACCCAATCCTTGACACCTGACAACTTTTCCGCGAACCACCTGTTGTCGCGACGTGTATCCAACCTGCTCTCCTCTCGGCTCTCTTCGTTGCACCTCCGCGCTTCGATGCTATCCTCTCCGTCGGGCTCTCATTTTGCACTCGCCGATGGAGCCGTCCGAACGACAGTTC
Organism: Exophiala alcalophila; assembly: GCA_001599775.1. Lineage (NCBI taxonomy): Eukaryota > Fungi > Ascomycota > Eurotiomycetes > Chaetothyriales > Herpotrichiellaceae > Exophiala > Exophiala alcalophila. Next base: position 1,213,118 of record BCHY01000005.1, on the reverse strand, counting down.
GTCAAGAAGGAAAGGAGTGGGCTGAGAAAGATCTGGGACTATTTCAAGGACGTCTTTCGCGATAACCTTACCACGACAACGACAACCGTCACCGCCACCACTCCTACAATTACTTCTCCTCTGAAATCAAGACCTTCCGCGCCATCGCTACCCAATCTCACACACCCTGCTTCAAACGAACCCGCTGCAGTGCCTGTATCGAATCTGTACGTACCTTATCTTTGGACTTCCCAGCGGGCATCACTAACTCTACGCAGACACCAACCTGCTGGGCCTCCTCCTGTCCTCGAAGTAGACGACGTGTTAGAAAAATCACCAGTCTCCGTGGACATTTCCATCGAGCCGTCAGAAAAGATCACCATCGTCGAACAAGACCCTCACCACATGTCCAAGATGCGATTCAGTCAAGCACAGGCAATTCTGGCCAAATACAACATCGAATTCAGCGAGACGAGCTGGGACACAGCCTCGAAGGCCCCATATGAGAGAGTACACAAGAATATCCGAATGCGGGTTAGATATACCTGCCACAACTGCGCCACGACCTTTGGCCATGACAGAGTTTGCATTGGATGTCAACATCGTCGCTGTGGTCAGTGTTCGCGGTATCCCCCAAAGAGGGATCGGACGAAACATTCGCAGACAACAACAGCGGCACCGTCGCCTCCTCGAACTGGCACTGAGGCACAAGCGCCGGATATGGAATCAGGCGTATGTCATGAATGCCAGTCAAGTTTTGATGGGGACGATGGTGCCTGTCCCAACTGTCGCCATCGCATCTGCGAGAGGTGCGTGCGAGAGTCGCTGATCACAGTTGAACATTCTCCGGAAAGAATCCCTGAGCCAGGAATGGCTGAAGAGGGCGTCTCTGGCCTCATCTAGCACTGGCTCGACACTCACGACCACCAGATGGGCATTGACCCACACCATCTATCTATTCGATCTGACAAATTGATTACAGCATATTATTTCGACATATTCTGAGCATTCTATCATGCGATGACGATACCACCCCCCTAACGAATCTGTGCGTTTTGGATCTGAGCGTTCGAGTTCTCTTCTATATTTGGTCGGCGTTCCGGGTGTTGCATGCACATTTTTAGCAGAGTACACGAGGTGGAGTCCAGTTCGAAATTCAAAAGCCGCTCGTCTTCGGACTTCGGCCATTATGTCAACACTCGACCTACCTGCTTCCTTTCTGGCGGCAGAGTCAAGGTTGCTGTTGAGCACTGGGTGGGAGAGAAGAGGCGAGCTCGAGGATGAGATCCCAGTGCTTTAAGGGCTCGGCCGGCTAGTGGAGATGGAGAAAAGGCCGCCGCGAGACTCCCCCAAGACCTCAGAGCGCGAAACGACAGCGGCGTTGACTCACTGCCCTCAAGAGACGCAATGCCTGGGCTTGGAGCAACAACGCTGTCGTTGGATCAGCGGCTGGATCAACAGCTCTCGCCACAAAGCGGAGGCAATATCCAAGTCGAGCTTCGGTATCCAAATAAATCCCATGACTGCTCTTCTCCTACTTGTGCTCTCCTGTGTTGACCTACGCACGTCCGTCATGATGGTTTACGATACGAAGAAGCACCCTGATCACATTCCCTTCAGTTACATAGTAGTGTCTTGCATCTTGAACGAAAGAGGGAGGGAAGGGAGGAGGGACCATTCGGCAAGAGTTTCGACTTCTGTATCGGTTGGAGCGTACCGGGCGAGAAAGGAGGACAATGTGGTACACTCGTCCACTTTGTACGTAGTCCCTACTCCATACAACTACTCGGGTGGTACAAATGGAGATATATCTCCGGGAAAAAGAGTGGGATTGATCAGACATGTGGATCCCAGTGAGTGATTCCTATCGTCCACAATTCAGAGGTTGTCGCCTCACGCTGCCGTCGCTCAGCCGCTTAGAGGACTCGGAGTCAGTGCTGAAGCCCAAGGGGCCCAGGCCTGGCGCCCTCGCTTCTCTCCCGAGACAAGGGTCGGCAGTGCACTGTGGCAGACTCATGTGCACTGTGTGCCCTTTGCCCAGACTCCAAAGTCACTTTTCGCCTCGGATGTTCGATTGTGTACTCCGTACTCCGTACTCCGTACATAAATAAGGGATATATAGACTGTACATACGGAGTACACGTTGCCGTCCTTCCAAGCTCGGCTGCTATGACTCCGGTGCCAGGAACCGTTCAAACACAACATCCATCCAGCCGTTTCCGCCCGTGACATCGCATCCATGAAGAAGGAAGAAAGAAGTAAGGAGCAGACGAGGACTCAAGGACTCAAGCCCTATTGAGTGAAAGCTTAGCCTGATCCCCGACGATCCCCAAGGGGGGATTGCAGGCTCAGGGTGGCGAGCGGTGAGTCGCCTGTAAGCATCCTTTGCGAGTACGAGAGCACGGACTCTACTGTATAAGTAAGTCCCTAATGACCTTGATGCTATCGTGGGATGCCCGCCACCCCGGGGGCCGCCAGGATGAAGGGGACGATGGCCCAAGTTCCCAAACGCTAGCTCCGGCACTTCGCTAGCGATCGAGTCACCACGCACAGTGCTCCGTACTCGTATAGATAGATGGTGGAAAAATAAACGAGCACCATCGTGCACGAACACATAAAACACTCTCCAATAGGGCCAGAGGACCACGACTAGGCGCAGATAGCATGCTCAGACGTACAAATCTGGAATCTGGATCCGAAGAGCAGAGGAAAGTCCAAATCTCAAAAAGACCGGCGTTCGGTGTTTCTCCAAAGACTCACCAGAGAGAGTGGCCAGACCCGTGCTCGAAATGGCCATGAATCCAGCTTAGGTAGGTGCCTCTTGCTGGATCGAAAGTCGGGAAATCGAGAAAGAAGTCACGCAGCCCTTTCAATCCCATGGTTCTTCCCCCGACCAGCATTACGAAAATTCAAAAGGACACGGCCTGGCATGGTGATGTGTAACCTGTTGCGAGAATAAGATTAGCAGCTAGAAGGCGATGGATGTTTTGGGTCTGCTTGTGTTAAATCCAAGCAAAAGTACCTACCTGAGACTCTTTGTACGGAGTACGATCCTAGGATTTCTCGTGGAGATGCTGTTAAGAATGTGGCAGTTGGTAAGCATCTAAAAAGCCGAGGACCGGGTTGATGCCCGGGGTTGGATTATGAAACGTGCATACGTAATCCATATCGATCCGGCTTCTTCTCGAGCAGGTGAAACCATACGCGAGGCTCGGCTAGACAAAACCAAGCAAGAAGCGGCTCTTCTTATTGCAGATCATCTTCATCTCGGCGCATCTACCGGAATCGGCCAAGTTTGTCTTTCCAGATGGCCTGCACGCCCGTTGCGGTTGCGATGTTCCGTCTCCCATAGAGTCTAAGAATTGAATCAACTCCGAGCAGTGCAGGTGAATGAGCGTAGGCCATGGGTCGGTGGTAGAGAAGCACCGCGAACAAGAGTTGGAATAAGAGTACGTACCACAGAGCAAACTTGTACTTCTGTACAGGAGGCGTCCGGAGATTTTTTTTAAGGTTTGTCGGGCCTCCAACGGTCCGATCCTCCCACTACCAAAAAACAGCTCTATTACTGGTTCGTTGGCCGGAGAACTCCGCAATAGACCCATTTTTGGGGATCCGGCTCCCATTGTTGGTTCTCGGGTTGAAACCCTTGGAAGAGAACTTCCGTCATTTCCCTTACGAGTACTCCGTACAGGGAGCCATGATCCCAAAGGCCGAGTCGAGTGTACCTTATGGAAGGATTTCCTGATGCTCGGAGTCCAATGCGTTTCTAAGACGGCGACGGAAAGATCACTTCTACTTATGTAATGTTATGTATGCACTACTCGATGTCGCTCTTCCCATTCTCTTTTTCGGCCAATCTCCCCTGAATCCTCCTACAACTCCGGTAAGTACCAAAATGGTCAGCCCAGTCCCCTTCGATTGAGGCTTGACACTGAGATCCTTTCATCGAGCTTACACAACACACAAGATTCCCCTCCCCGCCCGAGAAACATTTCACAAATGTCCTTTACAGTAAAGTGCGGCGGCGTTACGGATCGGTCCGGCGATTCCTGATTGGCGTGTTTTCTTCCTCTTTAGGAAAGTATTCACTACCGCATTTGCTGAACAAACGCCCGCTTCCCCCCGAAAGAGGGCATTGAGGAAGTCAATCAGCGTCGTCGATGGACATGATAAGCTTTTCACCCCAGACTTCCCTCCCCACTCCCCTGACTAAACTGGATGCATTGCAACTTCGCAAGCCCACGAGTCTGGCTCTGGTGGGGGGTGGAGTGGGGACCGGAGGACAGTTGGGATGCTATAATGCCTGATTCCATCTGAATGTTTACTCATGACTGTTCTGGACATGCGAGAAACTCCCAGGATCCATGGTGCCTGCCTGCGTACTCGTTCATATTTTGTCGAGCATTGTGCCCTGGTTGTCCGTGTATATTGATCAATCATCAGATGAGTCCGAGTCTGAGTCTGAGTCTGTTTACTATCCCTTGACAATGTCAAACCGGCCCAGCCTGCAATAGGCATTGGTTATTCCTCGAAACGATCTCTGGAAGCTTTATGCCTACCGTTTTACAGAAAGTGTTCCTGGACATGCATGCCATGCATGGGTTGGCGGTGTCTTCCATCCCGACGACCGTTTTCGAAGAGATATCGCCCGATTTCCCATGTCCCATGTCCCACTTGCATTCTGCATGCTTGGTCAGAGTTCCCAGGGAAGAAGAGATTTTTCACGTCGAGTCATCCAAGAAGGGGTCTGTAGTGAAAGTCTGTCTAGGGGGTCAGATGCTTCTCACTGGCCGAGCCTGGTGTTCATTCACGACGGGGTGGGTGCTTCTCGAATGTCATCAGAGACGAAGCGTCGAAGGATCATCGAATGTTCATCATAAATACCGGCAGTGCCGGCTCCTCAACCCAGCACCCGAGGGACGATACCTTCTGTCCTTCTTCATCCATCCAACAACTCTTGCCTTCTCTGATTTCGTTACGAGATGTCTTTCGCCGTCCAGTCCAAGGCGTGCTGCACGCGACCTCCCATCGTGTTGCGAGGAGGCTACGAATACCAAGAGAAAGGAGAATATGTCGACTTTGGCGGGATGAAAACCTGTGAGGAAGCAAAGCGAATAGGCTTCCAACTCGCGTGTCCGATGGGCTGACTTTGAACTCCGCTTTCCAGATGTGACTGGCAACCCTCAATCGACCCGCGGGATCTTCCTGTGTTACGACGTCTTCGGGCTGTTCGTTCAATCCGTCAAGGGCGCCGATATCCTGGCGTCCGACTATGCTGAGATGCCCGACGGCGCCGGTGACTTCAAGGTTTTCATGCCGGACTTCTGGGGAGACTCTCCGCAGGACCTGGCCAATTTCCCGGCCAAGACGCCCAAGCAGACGAAGGCCATCGTCGACTTCATGACGGGGCCGGCCAATCCGGACAAGACTGCGCCTCTCATCGCACCCTTGCTCGAGGCGTACCAGAAGGCCAACCCGCAGATCACGAGCTGGGCAATCCTGGGTTTCTGCTGGGGCGTCAAGATCGCGGCATTGGTCACCAGAGAGGGAACAAAGTTCAAGGTCGCCGCCGGTGCTCATCCGAGTTTGATGGACGTCGAGGACGCGAAGCATATCACCGTCCCCGTTTGCCTGTTGCCGAGCCAGGACGAGGATCCCAAGGTAAGGGAAAGAAAGGCTCCTGAATGTTTTTGTTTCATGGCCCCAGCCCAGCTAATGCAAGCTTTCCGCTTAGTTGGTTGATGCGTGGTTCGCAAACGTCAGGAAGAACCAACCGGACAGCTACCTCGAAACCTTTGACGACCAAGTCCACGGCTGGATGACATCTAGGTGAGTATCAATCAGTGTGCGCTTCTTCTTCTTCTTCTGTGCGCACTGAGCAGTTGGGATTGAAAACCTGACACGCTCTGGCTGACACTTTTTGTCTTCTGCAGGGCCGATTTCAACAACGTGCACGCCTTTGAAGAGTATCTGCGCGGATACCGCATTGTCAGGACGTTTTTCGACAAACACTTGTGAGCGGTTGGTTGATCGATACTTTGCGTGAGGGAAAGAATGTCAATGTCATCAAAAATGAACGTAGCCGAGTAAAAGGGAGACAGACGATGAAGCCCTGTTTTCACGCCGCAAACATCGCACTTGCTATACATACATACCTACCTTACCTCGGGCACTCTCAACGGGACGAACAGTCACATCTAGCATGGAAGCTCAGCTCTTCCTTCACCTTGATGTAGTCACTCGCATAATAAACTCTCACTGTGAGGACCCTCCTCCCCTCTCGACGCCCATGTGAAAGCTCCAAGCATGCCTGACGTCATCTACACGCCCACCTCGCCACCCCGACCACATGATCTTTTTCAACCTATATCAATTAATTTCCGCCCAAAATTGGGGAAAATTGTCGTCAAGAAATTGGCCAAACAATCCCATCGAGTTGTCTCTCTCTAAAATGGTTGTATAGTGTAGCGGTTATCACTCCGGATTTTGATTCTATCTCTCTGATACTGAAATCAAGCCCATTCCGGCAACCCCGGTTCGAACCCGGGTACGACCTTCATACATGTTGAGCGAGCTTGGTGATTTGCTTGATCTAATTTCTTTGCCAATTTTTTTTAGTTTGGAATCTGTCTGTAGGTAGGTAGGTGTTCGGCGATGTGATTTTTTGTTTTTAGATAGTGAATGTGGTCTACCTGATTGTCCACCGCTGTTTTGTGCGTGCGGGGAATCCTTGTGGTGCGGAGGGCGGATGGTAACAAACAACTCGAAGCATGAACCACAAACACTGCAATTATCCCAATGTTCTAGATCTGGGGTTGTGTCGAATTCGTTTGGAATGAACAATGAACTTCGCCGTTTGTATTTATTCAGGATGGTTAAAATGTTTCATAATCCGTCCCTATGGGAAAGAATGAAGCCTTGTCGTCACGAAGAAATAAGCCCTGTCCTGACGGCCTTTTCGTCCTCGCTCTCTTCGTCGGTCTCGCCTTCCTCACTCTCATCCTCGTCTGTCTCTTCACTTTCGGTCTCTTCTTCCGTCTCGCCTTCTTCGTCTCCCTCTTCATCTTCCTCTTCACTCTCCTCCAGCCAGTCATCAAGGGTCGTCGGCTTTGTTCGCGTTGACCCACCTGCAACCACTTTTTCAAGACCTTGCTCCTTCACTGCCTCGTCAAGTCTCCGACTTGCTGCCACCGTTGTGGTTTTCCGTGCAGCCATGGGCACATATTCTTCTTTCTCTCCTCCATCTGCTATATCCCGCAGGCTGGCGTCAGGCTCACGGCCTTCTTCTACCCAAGCTGGTAAGTCCTCGTAGCCAGGAAGTCCCAGAACACCTGCCACGTCTTTTCCAAGGACGAGCGTTGTACTTCCTAGCATCAAGCCTTTCCTACTCTCGGAGGGAGAAGGGGAATGAGGGACTGGTTTGGGCGCAAGCAGTAAGAGAGCCGCCAACTGTGTCGATTGCGGGTTAGCGAGGAGGGCTTTGAACAACCTTGCGCGATCTCGAAGGTCATAAGAGGTGTCATATCGGACAAGAAGTTGGACGTAGTTCCACAGCCTTGGAATGGGATGGTCCAAGTTTACCGAGCGGTGCGAAGCTTCCTCGCCGTTGTGCTGCGATTCGGCCTCGTCGTCTTTTTCACTTGAAAGGTTCGCAGAGTCATTCTGCAGATACAGCAAGTAAACCTTGGCCGCAAGCAGCACAATCTGCTGCTTAGCGGGTTCGCTTTCCGCTGCGAACCCTTTGAGCAAGATCCGCAAAACATCCGGCGCGATGTTGTTGTCGGGGTCAAGGTTGGCGAACTCGCCCACAAGCCATATTATGGTTGCTCGAGCTTCGGGACTCGTTGTCTTGTCCAAGTTCCGGGCCAGACGCACGACTGTCTTCCGGTGAGAAGTAGGGTCTTGCTGAATGAGATGGCGCATAACCGTGAGCACCTCAGAGACCAGGTTGTTGTCGAAGGCGGAGATTTGATTGAGAAGAACACGGAAGCATCGATGAGCGTTCTTCGGATCCGATTGTGCACAGCGGCCAATGGCTCGGACTGACTCGCGGATAAGCTCGATGTCTGTGGAATGTGAAAAGTGTTCAAGTTCGCTCAAGATGACGGACTTGAGATGGAGGGCGGCGTAAGGGAAAATCAAAGTGAGGAGCTCAATCTTCAATCTCCAAATCTCTGGAGAATCTTGCGCTCGAAGGAGGAAATGCGAGGCGTGAGGCACGAATAACGCTGGTGCCGACAGAGAAACCAAGACGATGTTGCACAGGGCAACTTCTTGGACTTCAGAAGGCCCACGCATAAGCCCGACCAAGGGACCGACCGAAGCTTGAAGATATTCCGGTGTTCCCAGATACAAGAAACAGCTCGTGACGGCGGCGATAACGGCGGAGCTTCGACTCTGTAGAAGGGGTCTACAGGCCGTGAGGAAGAGTTCGAGGTCGGGATCGAGAACGTGAATGACCTCCTCAGTCTCGATGGTCTCATCTGGCTCGTCTTCGTAGAAACCCTTCTTGTTCACTTTGGTGACATGCTGCGTCTTCCGCGGAAAGCAGCGTCGACTGTAAAAGAGAAGAAGCTTGAGAGTGGCCAATTGGCTCCATTCATCCATGTCAACAAGCTTCTTGACCAAGCTCCGGTAGTGTTTGTGAATCAGGTCGATGCGGTCGGGACATATTTCCAAGAAGGACTGAACAGCGGGGCCGACTACAAAGTACTGCTTGTCACCAAGGAGGGTCGATAGGTAGTCGAGCAACTGGGGTAGCGTATTGGGGTCGAGATTGTAGCACTTCGGGATCGCAAGAGCAGCGGCTTTGCGTACGTGAGGGCTCATATCACCAGCGCCGCGTTTGATGGCCAGAGAGACAATCTGGCTGATGACGGGGACCCTCATTCCGGACATGGTACGGAGGGCGAGGGCGCGGACTTGGGGATTCTGGTCGCTGAGAGATTTCTGGATGGCGTTGACCGAAAGCAGGGCCAGATCCGGGTCGGATTCGGCATAATGGAGAAGATAGATGTATACGAGCTTTTTGACCTCGAGATTGGGGTTCGCAACGTTCTTGACAACCGAGGAGAAGTACGGAAGACACGGTTTGTTCTGGTAGATCATCTAGGGGACATTAGCCATGGTCTCACCGAAACCTGAGAGCCGGGCGGCTTACCGAGATCACCTTCCTCAAGCCATCGAGAATGTCGCGATCACTCCTGCTGTCAAGGAGAGCCTTGAGCTTCACGAATGGGATATTCCGAGAAGAAGGGCCCCCCGATTTAAGCGCTTTGGAGAGACCTATGGCCTGAGCAGCCTCGATCGTCAGGTCCCGTGCTGGAGTTGGGTCAGTGTCCCGTAGCGAGGATGAGTCCATTCTTACGCACCAGGATCGATCAAGGACGAGACACGAGAGACCGACTCCATGATGAACAATCTCTCGCTGGCCCCGTGTAGCCGGCCCCACCGCTTTGGCCGACGTGGCTTGCTGTGGAGGAAGAGAAGTTGGTCCGATCGAGACGTTGAGGCTGGATGTGTTGATGTGTAGATGTGACTGACAGACATGTCATCAAATTGCCAATGAATTAATTATCCGCGCCAAGGAACCCCTGTTTTGAGTCAGTCCTGCCGCCGCTTTAACAGCCCATTCTCCTCTACTCGAACGATGCCGACGCAAGACGTTCAACTGAACAATGAGATACAGTCTAGCTGGGGACAAGGTGATTCTATTCGGTCACTATAATGGTCTTCTCACGTGCTCGCGAAAAGCCGCGTCTGCAGCCCTCAGGAGAAGAAGCGATTCTTCGGCCGCGGAAGACCCAAATGCTCCCGCAGTGTCGTTCCTTCATAGTCCTGGCGAAAGATTCCACGGCGCTGTAGCTCGGGTACCAGTCGTTGCGTCACATCATCCAGACCCTGGGGTAAGAATGGCAGTACTACCGTGAACCCATCAGCGGCCTCCTCGACAAGCCATTCATTCATTTCGTCAGCAATACTCTCTGGCGTCCCAACAAATGCAAGTCCCGAATAGCCTCCGTACCGTTGCGCAAGTTGGCGAACGGTCAGCTTTTCCTCTTCAGCGAGCTTGACTACTCCGGCACGAGAAGTTTTGCTGGCGTTGGTGTCGGGAATTTCATCTGGCAGTGGTCCATCCGGGTCAAACCCGGTCGCATCGGTCCCAAGAGCGACCGATAAAGATGCGATGGCGCTGTCATAGTGGACAAGGCTATCGAGCTTGAGTCGTTTGGCCTTGGCTTCCTCGACCGTGTCGCCCACGATAATCAAGGCTGCCGGGAGAATCTTGAGATGATTGCGGTCTCGACCCGCGGCAGTGGCACGTCCCTTGATGTCAGCATAGAGCGCCTTTGCTCCTTCAATGTCTCGGGGCGAGCAAAAGACAGCTTCGGCAGTTTCAGCGGCCAGCTGTCTTCCTGGCTCAGATTGTCCGGCCTGAACGATGACGGGCCAGCCCTGAACAGGCCGTGCGATATTCAGTGGGCCCTTCACCTTCAAGTCGTCGCCTTTGTGGTTGAGAACATGCATCTTCTCTGGGTCCAGGAAGATGCCACTCTCTGGATCACGGATAAACGCGTCATCGGCAAAGCTGTCCCAGAGACCGGTGACGACGTCGTAAAATTCCCGGGCGCGTTTGTATCGCTCGCTGTGTTCCACGTGCTCATCGAGGCCAAAGTTCTTCGCAGACTCGGGGTTTCCGGTGGTGACAATATTCCACGCTGCCCGGCCGTTGCTAAGATGATCCAGCGATGCGAAGCGACGGGCTATGTGATACGGCTCATCGTAGGTTGTCGATGCCGTCGCCGCCAGTCCGATCTTTTCCGTCACCACGGACAGAGCGGAGAGCAAGGTGAACGGCTCAAAAGAGGTCACCGTCTGGCTGCGCTTCAAGGCCTCGACTGGCATGTTCAAGACGGCCAGATGATCGGCCATGAAAAAGGCGTCGAATTTTGCATCTTCCAGCTTCTTGATGAAGGATTTGAGATGGGTGAGATTGAAATTGGCATCAGGATAGGAGCCTGGGTACCGCCATGCACCGGTGTGCAAGCTGACCGGGCGCATGAACGCCGTCAGGTGCAACTTTTTAGACTCGGCCATTGTGGTTCTGTAACTTGTAAGCGCCCTGGTCCGAAGCTGGGTCGATTAATGCTGAAGAGATGCTTGTCGAGCAATGGCCGCAAGGGTTTGTTTTGAATCTGACATGGCATCGTCCTGATTACAATGGACGATACATGTATCATGGCGTCGATGACAAATGTACGGCTGCCTGCGGCTGGAATCATCCAGTGGTCCAGCATAGAGTAGGCGTCAGGTATCGTTGGAATCACGACATCGATTTGATGCGGGGCTGTCAGTGTGAGGACAGTCGATGAGTGGAAGAGAAGCGTGAGGCTGCCGGCAGCGGAGAGGCGAGGAGATAGCTGGGGGTGAAAGCGGCGTGAGAGTGCGCACTGTATCCCATATGATTAAACCGACGCCGCCCTAAGAGGCTTTGAAACCGCGCTCAAGCCCAGTGACCCAAACGGGCAACAATGAGTACATCTATCATGAACCTCATCAGTAGGACTGTATTGTAGAGGAGAGGGACGTACAATGACGATGTACTCCGTAGATTTGAGCCTGATGAGTGTTGGCGACTCTGAAACATCTGGATGGTTTCGGGCAGTCTATCAGTTCAGCTTTCAAGGGGGATTCCTGCCTGCGTCTCGGGGCACCTGCATGGCTTGCGCAAACCATCAGCCATCAAGAGTCGGGACTCAAGAAGTCAAGGACTGCCCAGTTTCTCTCCCGTTCTCCCCACAAATTTGCCTTTCAGATGGCAGACACATGGCTCTCAACGGGAGTTCCCAGACGTCAATTTCCTCCATCTCGCATGCTTTGAGTCAAATTGCTCAAGGTCGAAGAAGCAATGCCAATGGATGTCTTGTTGTTGACCAACTCCGTGACCCTACCTTGCAAGTTGCAATTCTGGAACCAGTCATAGCCTCGGTCTCGTCTGAGAAGGGTAGCCGCAGAGTCAAGTCCGACCAGAAAACCATGATGGTCCAGCCAGGTCATCCGGAGGGAGATTTGTGAGTCGTGACCCCTGACCGGCAGCGGGCCAGAAGGCTGGAGACACAACACGTGGGATCGCCGACCGGACATTTTGATGCCCTTCAGAGGTTGCACAAAAACGGTGGGCGGACTGTTGTGCGTGGCCGATCCGATTGAACTTGGTGACTTTCATTGGTGCAAGGTGTTGATATTCGGCCGTTTTCATTGTTCTCTTTGCAACCTTGAAACCCTCAGCCTGAGCCTGTCCAGGAACTGGAGATCGTCCGAAGACAGGCTTAGCGTTCGGAGTTGATGTGCATGGCACTGTGCAGAGCTCTCCGGAAGAAGCAAGCCTGAAACATGACGGGATGCTGGAGGCGACGTTGATCAGGCGTGGCCTGAAAGATCCGCATCGAAGGATGAACTGCTTGTGACATGAGTCGTTATCTTGGACGACGTTGTACGTAGCCATGGCCTGTCAAGGATGACTGACTAGTCTGGAGGTTCAGCTGCGGTGAGAGCACATCTCGACTCCCGACACCTTTAACGGTTATTCTTGCCCTTGCATGATATGCAGCTCTCCAGGCTGAGAAGGTACCAGGTCGATCGGTCCCCCAGATATGTTGGCGCTTCTGAGGATTACGTAGAGGGCCCGTTGGAGCGCCCGTGGCTGGCTGTGCGGGCGACACGGGCGCGCCAATAGGCGACGCGCAGGGCGATACTGGTTCGGAAATGGCCCGTTACATCGCAGGCAAGGCAGGGCAGGAGCAACCTAAGGCCGGTTGACAGATGTCGACACTTGTTGGCAGATGTCAAACCCAGCTGTCCGTCTTCGGCTGTACGTAAAGATGGCTGTGAGACTGTGAGACTGCGACACGTGTCCCTCTCGCCGTGCCGTCTGAGACACCACAGGCAGCGGGCGGGCGGCAACATGGCAGCGAGAGCACAGCGTGTCGCAGGAGGAACGGTCGCAGAGGGGTTTCGCAGGTAGTAAGTAGTAGTAGGAAGGAAGCGGTGACACGGCCAGCGCAGGGAAGGCGGTTCTCGAGTGAGTGTCGAGTCCCCAGACTGTCGGCACGGCGTCAAAAGGTTCCAGCATTCAAGCAATGCAGACAGCAGGGACATTGATCAGAGGAGGAACACTGCGTTCAGGTACCTGCGCCTTCCGCCTCGGAGACGCAGAGCAGACACCGGAAGGGGCCTCGTTGAGTGGCTGTTCACTGGCCGGAGGCCCCCCAGAAGGCAGAAGCCCGGCGGGGATCCACCGCCCTCGACCCGGGGACCTTGGCGTAACCTAGCCCTGCCTAGGGGCCCCAGATAGAGCCTAGAGGACCCAGCGCGCCCCCTCCGTTGCAGGTGTGCGCGCCTGTGGTTGGAGGGCGCCCAACACCCCCCCAGCGCCACCATGTTGAAAAGAGGCCAGCAACATGCCATCACGATGCAGATTGACGATCAATTCTCAACTGACTCGACCAGAACTTGCCCATTCCTGCCGAATGCGTGCGAAATGGAAGCATATCCACGGCCGAAGAGGGTCGGCGACCCTCGTCGCTCCAAATCCTGCAGCGGATTGTCCAAGAACGTTGGAATCTTCATGTGGCTCCCGCTGCAGATGGTGAGGACTTATATCTCCGTTGTCACTCTCGCACACAAGACCCTGGCTGGTTTCTGACTCTGCCCACAGCTACTACAGAGCCCAGCGTCCCCCCGTCATGCAGACTGACTGAAAGCTTCTCGACTGAACATGTTGTTTCCCAAGCTTGCCTCATGGCTGAACTGGTACAAGAAGCCGACTTACCGCGATGTCAAGCTCTTCACCAAGTCGACCAACGACATCGTTGATCGCGGCCACCGACCGCCTTCCATCTCCTCGCAGAGCGACTCGACGGTGCCGCCGTCCTTGACGCTGGACCGCGTCCTGGCCAACAAAACATGTAATTCCATGGGCCTCACGAGTTGAACTCAAAAAGCGCATTCATTAACACTTCGCTAGGCAGCCCTCTGTCGCTCTACGACTTCTACATGTATCTCAAGCACATAGAGATGTCTCAGGAGAATCTGGAATTCTATATGTGGTAAGCAAGCCATCCTTCAACCTCCTCCTCTAGCACAAAAGGCGAACATCAGACAGGTATCAAGACTACGAGGCTCGTGCCCGAGCAACGCCATACTCGATTGCCCCGAGCCAATCCTCGACTCCCCTGCTGCCGCCGGATGAGAAGTCTCGCGCGATTCCCAACTACACCCAAATCTTCTCCAGCGATACACGAGACCTCGAGCAAGGAAGTCTGGAAGCCGGTGCGTACTAGACCTGGGGCCCTGCTCCCTGGACATGCTGACAGAACTGCCTTGGACAGAAATGAGCGAGTATATCGGGGCACTCATTCCGAACGCAGACTCCAAATCTGCACGCCGGTGCTGGGCAGTCTGGCCCATGTCCTCCCAGCCAACCGATCACCGACCTCTGCGACCGCAGAGCAACAAAGAAGAGCTGGAGGCCATTGTGAACCTGTTCATCACGGCTAACTCGCCCAAGGAGCTCAACCTGCCGTCGTCGATGCGCCGCGAGGCGCTCGCAGCCATCGCCAAATCCGAGTCGCCGGCGTCGCTGGGCCCCGTGGCCGACCACATCTACTACCTGCTCAAGAACTGCTCGCATCGCAACTTCATCCGACTCGGCGTCAAGAACGGCACCTTCGAGACGCTCTGCATGGTGACCATGGTCGGCATCCTCTTCAACGTCCTCGGCCTGCTGACCATGGTACTGATCGCCTTCGCCTCGCCGTCGATTCATCAGTCGTCACGCTGGAGGGGTCTCGCCGCCGCCCCGTTCTGGTTCATCGGTATCTCCTTCCTTTTGGCCGGCACGCGCGGCTCGTGCTTCCTGCTGCTCCTCTTCTCGCGCCGCCAGGAACTCCCCTGGGAACGGGTGGAGGAGGACGAGAAGGAACCGACTGCGCCGCGGAGGGCGAGCAACCCGCTGATGCGCTTCTTCAAGCGTCTCATGATCTTTGAGCGGAAGATCCGCGTCAAGGACGTCGGCCTGCGGAGCCTGCAGCACAAGATCGTCATTCAAAGCATCGTGGGCGCCATCGTGGCCACCGCCATCTTGGAGGTTGTCTTTCTCGTTCTACCCATCTGGAAATGATGTCGCTGGCGCGCAGTGAACTTTCTGTATCTAGTACTCCCTCCATCTAACTTACTTACCCTTATGATGGGGCCAGGTTTGTTGAATCATGAAATGTCGGGGCTCGGCGCCCCTGAAAGAGGGCAAGACAAGATCGATCTTTTCTTCCCAACGTTAATGTCGGACGGGACATGTCGCATACTGGCTGAAATGCGTAGTAATTCATGGCGCCACTGTTTGTTTCCATTCAGGACATGTTTTGCTGAGGGCTCAAGTATGCAGCTGCAGCATTCACACATCCCCAGACATGGAGTTACAGTAGTTTGTCCCTCTAAGGAACCAGGGTAAGACATTATTGATTATTGCCTCGGGTACCTGAGGCCTGGACTATGTATCCGTACTCATACTACTTGAGATCCAGTCAGTCAGTCCCTGATGCTCTCGCCACGCGACCATGGATGATGCGTTTCCGAAAGTGGGACCAGAGTCGTGAGTTGATAGGACGAGAAGTGCCGAGATGATAGCGACCCCGGGCTCTCGAGGCTCCACTTTTCCCATTAACCAATTACAAGGCGGCTTCATGGAACCCCAGAGTGTTTGTGCTCTGTGCTGATACCGAACTTCTGTGGGAAACACTACGTCCGTCCTCAAGCTTACGAGTAACCTTTCGCTCTCCAGACTTGAAATCTGGATGTTGCTCATCCGGAGAGCAGACCAACAGTGGCCAACCTATCATCCCGACAAGAATTGGTCGGCTATGGAGCTCAAACTCAGGTAGGCTATGGATGGCGCAAATTGAAACGCATCTAGACCTTGGATAATGCGAATCCGACGCGCGATGGGCAGCGAACAGGCAACTCTATCCCTCGGTGGTTCAGCTACCCGCACTGCGACACCATATATTCCAACAGGACGCGTTCAGTGAGCTACACACTTCATCTCTACTCAAATCTACACAGAAAACACCAAACCCAACAACGCCGCAATGTCTCTGAGGCAATACAAGGCCGCGATCTCGCAGGCCGAACCAGTCTGGTTCGACGTGCAAGGGGCCGTCAAGCGCACAATCGAGCTCATCGAAGAGGCGGCTGCGAATGGCGCCTCCCTCATCGCCTTCTCCGAGCTCTGGATCCCCGGATACCCCAACTTCCTCTGGGGAGGCACCTACAGCGAGAACATCCCCCTGGTGCAGAAATACATGAAGAACAGCATGACCGCACACGGGCCCGAGATGCTGGAGATCAGAAAGGCAGCAGCGGCCAACAAAATGCACGTCGTCCTGGGTTTCAGCGAACGAGTGAACAGCACCCTCTATCTGGCGCAGATCCTCATCGACGACAAAGGCGATGTCCTTCTGCACCGTCGCAAACTCAAGCCCACGCACCTGGAGCGGACCATGTTCGGCGACTGCACGGGCGACTCGCTGAAGACGGTGGCGGACACGAAGCTGGGCAAGATCGGCATGCTGAACTGCTGGGAGCACTTCCAGCCGCTGTTGAAATACCACACCTACGCGCAGAACGAGCAGGTGCACATTGCCGCGTGGCCCTACCACGGCGAGGCCCTGGGCGAGGAGCCCTGGTCTGTCTGCACCGAAGCCAACGAGGTGACCGCCAGCCGCATGCACGCGCTCGAAGGCGGCACCTTCGTGCTGGTCACCAACCAGATGATCTCGGCCGAAGGCATGAAGAAAAACACAGAGGGCCACTCCTCGACAGGAAAGTCCTTCTCCACGGGGGGAGCCGGTGGTGGCGCCGCCCGTGTCTTCGATCCAGATGGTCGCCAGCTGACGCCAGACTCGGATCCGTACCACGACGGCTTGATCTACTGCGACATTGACCTCGACCGGATCGACCGCGCAAAGACGCTGGCGGATTGTGTCGGCCATTACTCTCGCCCGGATCTTTTGCGTCTGGTGGTCGACGATGTGCCCAAGCACTACGTGACCAGAGCGGGCGACGACAAGCCCAAGACGCTCACCTCGGCCTTCAAACCACTCGGGGAGACGATTGCCGAGTTTGAGAACGCTGCGCCGTGGTGATCAAAGACTTCCAGGGGCTTTGAGGGGGGTGGAAGATGGTCCCTACAGGAGATGTAGCACGTGTACATAGAGCATTTCAGCAGTCGGAAGGTTTAGTCTACCGTTCGTAGTGGACTATGTAAAGGACCGAATAAATCTGATACTACAACATAAATCTATCATCTGTGTCGAGGCAGGAGTCGCGTGCTCTCTTACTCTACGGATAGAGTTCTGAGCCGTTCCAAATCAAGACGATTGTCTATCCACTGTCCCCATGGAGGAGAGATACTCCATTGTTCGTTAGGTCAAAGCATATTTCAACTGCCACGGATCGAAATAGTTTTATATGATGCCTTTTCTATCTCAGCAGTATAATAGACGATCTATCAAGTCAATCCTCTCTCGCGTCTTCTATTCCTTCCCAGCGCTTGATGCCTGCTGGCCCTGAGAAATAACCTTGTACATGCCGTAAGTATCCCCACAAGCCCAAACATCCACAATCTTTCCCTCGACAATCCTAAAGATTCCCACACCAGGATACTCAAACTTCTTCCCCGTGGGCTTGAACCCTCGAAACTCGCTCGTGTGCGTCGCCGACCAGTGCATGCGTGCCACGCAGTGCTCGCCGTCCACGTACATCTCGTCGATGCGCTGGTAGAAGTCCGGGAAGGAGGCCTCGATCTCGCGCACGTAGCGTTTGAATCCCTCACGGTCCGTCGTGCCGTGCTCCAGTGTGCCGCGGAATGTGACAGCGGGGGAGATGATTTCGTTGACGGGGGTCGTGTCGAAGACGTTCCAGATGTCGTCGTAGAATCGTCGGACGATGGCCTTCATGGCGTTGCGGGTAGTTATCGAGGTGGCCATTGCTCTTTTGCTTTTTGATGTTTGGTTCTTCTTGCTCAGGTCCTCTGCTGATAGGGAGAGATGGAATGGATTGCGTTGCTTGATGAAGTGGCTTTGTGCAAATAGATGCTGGTTGTCTTTTGTCTGATGAGTAGCTCTGTGCAAACAGATATTGTCTTTAGTCCGATGCTGAGTTGGCTTTTAAACTCTCAATGCTTCTCAAGCCTTCGCCAGTTGTCGGATATAGGTGGGTAAAGTTTCTCACCCCCTATCGTTTTGCTTTCGGTTAAGAACGGACTGCTTCTGCCAATACTGATGTCGGGACGAGTGTGTTATGAAAAACGTAACATGAACGGCATCTCATGACCTGAAGGCCTAGACAAGTCGAGATCTCCTCCGGATGGGCAACATCCAGATGACTAGTATAGGGAAACACGGGACTATCAATCGCGAAAACCGGTATCCTGGTCAAGCTAGTCCTCGAAGGGACACGGCCCGCTGTCCCCCTCGTCGGATGCGCAGTATCCTATCACTCATACAGTGGCCAAGCCCGAACAACCATAGCCGAAGTTCGGGACAGGGTTGGGCATGGGCCCTTGTTGGCTGAGCATCCTTACCTAGTTACTACCTAGTAGTAGTATACTCCGTTCAGAGCGTGCTATCTATCAGGGATGTCTTTAGCGAGGCCAGTCCTCCTTGGCAGCCTCACGCTGATAGAGGCCGAATTTCCTATATCAGAAGGTCTCACACCCCGTTTTTGGTCGTCAATGTTCACAATATCCCCTCCAGCATCACGACACCAACAGAGTCTCCAAAGAGGGATAAAGAAAGCTTCAACATGTCATCTGACATCCCAATGACCAAGACTGCGTCGGAAGACATTCACAATGTCCCTTCAAACACCGAGGGCGTTGTGACCGAGGTCTTTACCCCGGATCCTGCCTTCGAGCGAAAACTCGTCCGCAAGATTGATCTCATCACCGTCCCTTTGATGATCCTGATCTATTTCCTCTCGTAAGTAACCAGAACGAAAGAATCTGGGCGGGTTTTGTGTCGAAGAAGAAGCACTGACAACCAAAACAGATTCTTGGATCGTACCAACATCGGCAACGCAAGGTTGCAAGGCCTTGAAGCGGATTTGGGATTGACCGATCACACTTACCGCATTGCCCTCACCATTCTCTACGTCCCTTACATCCTGCTGGAGATTCCCTCGAACCTGGTTCTCAAGAAGATTGGCCCACACATCTTTCTCCCGACCTTGATGGTTCTATGGGGCCTCGTGGCGACGTTACAGGTCAGCTTTACTTGCTTGAAAAGATCATATACATGCTCAATCACTGACATCCACGTAGGGTATCGTCACAAACACCACAGGACTTTACATCAATCGCTTTTTCCTTGGAGCGGTCGAGGCTGGTATCGTACCGGCGATCATCATGTACTTGTCGAGCTGGTACAAGAGAGACGAGCTACAAACACGGATTGGGTACTTCTGGGGTGCTGCTTCCCTCTCTGGAGCAATTGGGGGACTCCTCGCTGCTGGTATTGGCAATCTAGCAGGCCACGCAGGTCTCGCTGGATGGAGCTGGATTTTCATCCTCGAGGGTAAGTTAAGGACGACGAGATCATCACAGTTGCTCCCTTGTCCCAGCAAAGATCTATCCTATACAAGCAAGGGAACTCCAATGCTAACGAACACTCTTGAATCATCATCACAGGCATTTTCACCGTGCTCTGTGGGGTCGCCTGCTTCTTCCTCATCGCCAAATCTCCGAGTGAGACGCGCTTTCTGAACGAGAGGGAACGAAAGTATGCCGAAGCCCGGTTGAGAGACGATGCTCTGCATAACGGTGAAGTGATCATCGACGGCACGGTCCATCGTCTTGTGGTGGATGACAATTTCTCCTGGCAGAAAGTGATCGATGTCTTCACCGACCCCCAGATGGCCATTATCGCTGTTGTTGCCTTTAGCAGTGGAACGCTGGTCTTCAGTCAGGCCTAGTAAGTCTCTCTCTGTTTTTTCCTCCAGCAGTCTCTCTCCCTGGTTCAGCGTCAAGCAGTTGTCGATGTTACAGTACCATTAGCTAACACCCAGGTAACAACAGTTTCCTTCCAACTGCCATCGCCGGATTGAGGGGCATCGCAACAACCGTTGTCAGGACACAACTTCTCACTGTGCCGTAGGTCTTCCTGCAATCCCCAAGCTGCCCTGGGACAGAGAGAGATACTGACAAACTTGTACTATATAGTCCCTTCGTTGTTGGTGTCATCACCACATTGATCGCCTGCCACTATTCCGACAAGTACCACTTCCGCTATCCTTCCCTAGCCATCACCACACTGATCGGAATCGTGGGTGTCGCCATTGTCTACGCCACCGACACCGTCGGGGTGAGGTATTTCGGAATCCATCTGTCCATCGCCGGTATCTACGGCTCCGTGCCCACCTACCTCGCCTGGGCCTCCAACAACTTCTCGGGCCACTATCGTCGAGCCACGGGTGTCGCCACCGTGTTCGTCTTCACCAACTCGGGAGGCATTCTTTCCACCTGGCTATTCCGAGCGTCGGAGGCTCCCAGCTACAACACGGCCTATATCATCAATCTCGCATTCCTCTGCGTGCTGTTGGCTTCTGGCACGGTCTTGTCCCTGTACTACCGACGGAAGAACAACATCCGTGACGGGTTCGTCCGAAGCGGTAAGATTGAAGAGTATGGAGTTGAGAAAGAGGGTGATCGTCATATCTTCTTCCGCTATATTCTTTGAAGAAAAAAGGGACGATCTTTATGGGGTGGGGAGATTGGGGCAGGGAGGCGGCAATGGGTTTTGCAGAGGCTGAGGATCGATTTTTGTCCAAGTGGATAGGAGGGAGCAAGGTGATCCGACGAAAATGACTGATGTAACAGAGTCCCGTCGAGTACCATTAAGGGATTCGGTATATTTTTCTCTTTCGGCAAGGTCGGAGAGACTACATACACCCTCTATGTTCAACCAATTCGTTATCAAGCTTACTGCCATACTTGAACACTACACGGGCAAGTTTTTGAATGCATACAACCTTCAGAACTGGAATGACCCTTATCCAGCCGGATGGAATCATACAAACTGTGGGTAACTAGCATCCTTAGTATTCTAATGCACGACGCGCTGAAAAGAAGTGGTCCCTTAGTCCTCGTCGACCCAGGCACTTATGTTTTCTACAATTCGTGTTGGCAAGCTGACACCAACCCACCCGTTTGGCGTGCTGGGGAGTATTCGACGGATGTCATGACAGAAACATCTCTAGCCTGGCTGGATAATGCATCCCAGCAAGGTCAGCCCTTTTTTATGGGCATTGCTCCGATCGCACCGCATTTTGGTCGGTCGCATGGGTCGAGAAAAGCTACTGTAGTCGGAACCTCGGAAGGAGTTCCGTCGATTTGGCCCAACGACGTCCCACAGACAAGGATCCTTTAAGATGCGGGGTAAAGTATCCGGGGTCAGTCCGGGGTTAGTGCATCCGGGGTGACTTCGGTATGATTTTATCCTGCCGAACACCTTTGATTCGTTGGCTGGATCGCTATGGTAACGACCTCACACCCATGGCATGGGAAACTGATGGTTAGATCGTTTCATGCTCTTCAAAATGTTGAACTGATATTCCGAAGGCTCGAGACATGATCTCTTTCCTCGGAACAGCCCCCTTTTTTGATATTGTTCTTGGGGGAGACGGGATCGTGAAGAGTCTTGCGATGCGTGGGCCCTGGAGTATATTCCGACTGTGGGGACCTGGGGATTGACCACTATTCCCAGCACGGTCGAGGCGAACCCAATTAAGCCGAAATTTCATCGTGCTGACATGAAAATGGGTGGACTCGGGCTCGTTTCCTGCCGAGGCAAAGTGCAGTCGGTGGGCGTTGGGAATGGAAAATATAGATAAGGACCCCCCGGGATGTTGTCTGAAGGGAAGATGTTCCCAATCCATTTCTTTCCCACATCATATGCTCATTGTTCAGTACATATCCCAACATGACCGGATTAGAAGGAAAAGTCATCGCCCTGACAGGCGCCGCCTCGGGGATAGGCCTGGCCACAGCTCGACTCCTGGCAAGCCGAGGCGCCGTCCTCTCACTCGCAGATATCAATGCTAGCCAGTTGGAAAGCGTGGCTAAATCGATCAAGGAGGCTGGAGGCACGGCGATTTACACGGTGGTTGATGTCCGGAAACTGTCCGACGTGGCCGCCTTTATCGACAAGACGGTGAAGGAATTCGGCAGATTGGACGGCGCCGCCAACTTGGCCGGCGTCATCGGGAGACACGCCCTCTCTGTCAACCTCCGAGACGAAACCAACGACGAGTGGGATCTGATGATGGATGTCAACGCCAAGGGCGTCTTCAACTGCATGCGAGAGGAACTGAGAGTCGTCAAGTCGGGCGCCTCGATCGTCAACGCCGCAAGCGTGTTCGCGATGATGGGCCAGGTGAAGTCGAGCATCTACTGTGCCAGCAAACATGCCGTCGCGGGGTTGATCCGGGCGGCGGCGAAGGAAGAAGGTCCCAACGGCATCCGCATCAATGGAGTCGCCCCGGGCGTTATCGACACACCGATGATCACTGCGTTGCAAGACGCCAACAAGATTGAACAGCCGGACTTTGTCGCGCAGGCTTTCAAGCGGAAAGGAACTCCCGATGAGATTGCGGCTATCGTGGCCTTCTTGTTGAGCGATGAAAGTACGTTCGTGACGGGAGCCATCTGGAACGCCGATGGAGGTTGGTTGTGTTAGATACAGGAGATAGTCCTACCGTCCTTACGAGGGATCCGTTCTACAGCCGAAAAAGTGTTCGATGATTTCATACCACACATATCATATTGGTGAGAGAGACCCCTCTCGCTGTCGCGTACTTTGGTTTCCTGAATGGTGAATGGAGATTCATATACTTGCCAAGTTACTTCTGCACAGTTTGACATTACAGAAGAGAAAGGACCGGGAAGAGAGATCAAGATCGGACGACATCGGTGAACGGTGTTGTGGATTTTAGGACTGGCTCTCGATTGATATGTATATCGATTTCACCACCTCCCATGTGGACAGATCCTGGTCCTCGACATCCTAAATGGCTTCACACCTCATTCCCCCCTTCTTTAAGAACCGTATTTTCGTCGGCTCGAAAGATCTTGGAAGCCACATAGTCTCCTTGACTCTCGTCCACCCCACCCGTGAACCAACAGACGACGAGGGCCACGGCACCAAAGCCCAGGGTGGAGAGAAACACGGTCCGATACGCCTGGGCGCTGGCGACCCGGCTGGCACTCTCGATGAGCTGTACGGTGGCGTTGGTCAAGCCAGGGGCGGTGTTTTCGTCCAGGGGACCATTGTTGAGCAGCGTCGTGACCACGGTCTGCATCGAGGATGTAGAAAGGCCGGCGTCGGTCATGACGGGGATCACCTGGGAGGGGACCGTGACTGACAGTCGGTTGGCCAAGATGGTGCTGTACATGGCCACAGCAATGGAAGAGCCCGTAAGTCGGATGGCACCTGCGATGCCACCAGCCGTGCCGATTTCCTCCTGATTTCGGAGAGGGAAGGTCGTCATGGCCATGGCGACACCCTCGCCCCCACCGATGCAGCACGCGCCCGTCGCCAACAACCCGATGGTCAGGCTCTTGTTCAGAGGATCGGCGGCGACGGCCGTGAGGATGCCCGTGCCCACGTATGTGCAGCCGATGAGCCAGATCTTGGGAGGCACCCAGTTGGTGATGAATGTCCCAAAAGTTTGTCCCAGCACAAAGCTCATGGTAACCAGACCAGCCAACGTCGATGATTCGGCCATTGACATTCCAGGGTAAAGCTTGCCTACAGCCTGGGGCCAAATCAGACTGTCTTGATATTAGTTTTGAAAGGTCTGGAGGCATATAGAGACGACGTACCCGAAAGCATAGAAGGTCATAGCGCCGGTCGAGGCCCAAAGAGCCGCCGAGGTGAATTTGATATTCTTAATCAGCTCCATGGGGAGGTAGGGCTCTTTCAACGGCATCAGGCTTTCGTAGAGACCAAAAGCCGTGAGGAGAACGGCGCCGATAATAATAGTGGCCAGGACCTGGGCACTTTTCCATGGGTACAGAGACTAGAACGACGTGATTAGCACCATGATCATAACCGCTCGCATCGGTTTGACGAGAACTTTCTCTTACCCCTCCCCAGTTGAGGCCCATTAACAGGAGTAGCATGCCGGCCGTGAAAAGGACTAAGCCCACGTAGTCGAAATTCTTGATGAGCTGTCTTGCGGTCTGCTTCTCATGTAACATAGTGAATGTCGGGGGATGATAGAAGAGGTACCATGCCAGGACGGAAGCAGCGTTGAGTGCGATTAACAAGTAGAAGCAACCTCGCCACTGGACGGAGGTAGTGTTTTGGATAGTCAATGCAATCTTCGGACCGAGCGTATTCTGTTACACCACGTTAGCTCGAGGACGTATAGGCCACGAGGGGGTTTGACTCACCGTGGGAAGAGAGATGATAAACATGCCGGAATTTGCCAACATTCGTTTGTTCATAGGCACAATTTCGCTGACCACCCAGAAGAAACTGATCTGGAAGCCGGCAGCAATGCCGATAAAAACTTCTCCGGCGATTAACTGGCCAACACTATGCGACGTAGCACCGATGATACTGCCAATTAAGCCGATGACGGATCCGATGATGAAGAACCAACGGCGGCCAAAGATATCGCTCAGACGGCCGGCCAGGACAAAGACGATGCTCTGCATCAAGGTGTAGACAATGCCCACCCAGATGATCTCTCGAGATGGGTTTTCTAGAGAGGACCTGTGTTAGGAAGGTCCACAGGAGCAGGTGAGGGCCATACCGAAGCTGTTATTGATTTGATCCAAGACCGGGGCAATCAGGGCGAAGCCTCCAGTGCCACAGGCCAGAGCCAAACCGATAGCCTACGTGAATCTGGTCAGCCACGGCAAAGTCTCTGCCTGGTACATGGCCTTGTGACGTACAAAGTAACTTCCCCAGAAACGTAGACTGCGAAAGTAACTGGGAGGCATCTCAGCGCTGGATTTCCCCCGAGCTTCGGGGCGACGATCAGAGACTCCCAGGTGTACTGGCTGCTCTGGTTTCTCTGGCTCGTCGGTGACATGCTCGATAGCTTGCACCGGGTCCTGGTCGGTATTCTTCATCTCCGAGGACGGGGGCATTGACCGATCTCCCATGTTAGACTCTGAATGCATGCCGGACTTTCGACTGGTGGGTCAAGCAGATTGATAATGATGACTTTGACTTTTTTCTCCAGAAAGAGCAACCTCTGCTTCTTTTTGAATGAGGTATCAGATGTAGTGCTTCGGAGACCCCCAGGTCTGCTCCATGGGGTCAAACGGAGCACGTCTCCACGATCGCGGGGAGAGTCCGACGATTCTGATGAAGAAAGACGGCAACGAGAATGAGATTCTAGCCGTCGAGATGCTGAACATCCAGCCAAGTGTATCAAAACCTGGGGAATGTGTTCAAAAGTCCACAAGACACGGCACAAAGTCGCTCCAGCACAATTCATTTTGACCCGCCGCGACATTCTCGGCGTAACTTCTGCCCATCTTTGGATGTCATGTGCTGTAGATGCCTCTTGGGATGCCGCTCCATTTTCGGTCCATCTTCGCGCCCTAGCATGAAACGTTGATTTATTCTGACCCCGGACACCAGTTGTATAGTAGGATAGGGATCAATATCATATTACCTACCTAGGTTTTGCATTTCGAATCTTCGCCGCAGAGGACAACCATAATCGCCTTGAGATCCAACGTTAGTGAAATCTGTCAATTTGCACAGCGCTGGAGTGAGTAAGATGGCCTTGCACGATGGAGACCTCAAGAGCGTTCAGAAGCTATTCGACCTGAAAGGGCGGAATTACATCGTGACTGGAGGGGGTCGCGGCATTGGATACGCCATCACACGAGCCATCGCCGAGTACGGCGGCAACATCGCGGTGCTGGACGTCCTGGAACAGCCCGTCGCAGACTTCAATTCTTTGGAAGCCGAATTTGGAGTCAAAGCCGTATATATCCATGCCGATGTCACCAGCGAAAGCAGTTTGACAAAGGGGTTCGAGCAGGCGATCGCTGAGCTAGGTTCCTTGGATGGCTGGTGAGTCTGACTGCCTAGCATCAAACCCGTACTGACCGACAAACAGTGTTCCTGCAGCCGGCATCGCAGTCGACAAAGGCTTTGTCGATCACACTTGGGACATGTATTCGCGCGTCTTCGACGTCAATGTAGGCAGGCCGACCGACATACCCGGATAGAAGAACGTTGTCTCGATGCTGACATGTCGCAGGTCAAGGGAAGCTTCTTTGCAGCCCAGCTGGCCGTCCAGCAGATGAACCGTCAAGGCACCGGCGGCAGCCTGGTCTTCATTGCCTCCATCACAGCTCATTGCACGGCCCCTGGCCACCGGTTATCAGCATATGGTTCGTCCAAGGCGGCTGTCAAGCTGCTGTCGACCGCATTGAGTGTCGAGCTGGCTCCCCAGGGCATTCGTTGCAACAGCATCTCGCCGGGATACATCGAAACGGACATGACAAAGTCGCTTCGAGACCAACATCCGCATCTGGTCGAGCTGATGAACTCGGCACCGCCCTTGAAAAGAATCGGCAACCGCAATGATCTGACAGGAGCCATCATCTATCTCCTCAGCGATGCATCTGCCTATACCACGGGCACTGACATTCTAGTCACGGGAGGACTTCACGCTGGGAGAATTGAATAGCAGATCGATACCAAGTGCGAAACAGAGAGCAAGAGGGTTGATTCTTCAGGAAATGACGTTCCCGTAACCTTTGCAAGCGCTCCAGGTGGGCCTTATAGGGGGCATAGGGAGCCTCGCTTAAGGAACGTCATTATGTAAAGTGAGAGCCGTTAAAAGCGGCATGGCCCTCGCCCAGGATGAGTCGAGTCGCACGTGAGCTCCGAGCAACTTTGACTCTTCTTGATGGACAGACAGACATCAATCATTCATGGTTTCATACACTTGTACCATTCTTCGCCCTTTCTGTTCAATCCGAGTTCTTCGTGCTTGTTCCTCTGATTTCTGGACAACAGCCACTCTGGAAAAAATGACGGTCGTGATCTCGGCGTGTCGCCCGCCCGTCACAACATCATCCTCATGAAGCGGACTGTTACCGCCGGGTGTACCAACGTGCTCGAGCTACTGCGGGAGCTTCTCCTCAGTCAAGTCGATCCTGGTCCGACGGAGCTGGTGATATGCTCTACGAGAGAAGAATTCCTAGAGCAGGTACTCGCCCAGCTGGACCTAGACCTCGACCCTGATCGCGCAGAGCGGATCGTGCCGGCGTCACAACATCAACAACCACCTCGAGAACAAGAAGGAGAGGTGCAGCAAGACAACGATGGTCTGAATGAGGCACGCGATTCGGAGTCGAGCCACCATGATCACCCCCTCCTGTCGCCCACACTGCATCTCCTGAGCACAAGCCGACACACCAACCTCGTCTTCTGCCCCTCCATCCCTGTCCTGCGAGGCTTCCTTTCCGGCTTCGCCACCCCGGCTACAACCACCTTCTTGCAATCACCAGGGAGAGAAGGCGGCGGGAAGATGATCATACTCAACCTTCTAGCCCTGCATCACGACACCTCGGAATTCACATTGCAAGGCCTGTCGCAGACCTTCGCCTGTGCCGTGTCGGCAGCGCACCGAGCCCGATGCGCTCTTCTTCACCTGGTCGAATGCAAGGACTCCATTGACACGTCCAATCCGAACCGTGGTCCCGCGCTCTGGGACGCCGAGGTGAGATTGATCAGCGGCGCCATCAAGATCGGCGAGGGGGCGGCGAGTTGGGGCCGGCGCACCGTGTCGGTGAGGAAAATCGCCTCGCGGTGGTTCGAGGTTGAGCCATAAGACCAGCCGGGAAATGCGGAAATGTATCCAGCGGATTGCCAATTATTTCACTGGGGAAAAGAAGGGAATAAGGACCTGTGCTTCCAACGGAGCCTCGCTTTTTTGAAATGGTCAAACGCCACAGGGTATCTTCAATTCATGCCTAATCCAACGCCGTCGCTCATATCGTGACAACCATCCAACTGGCCTCTATCAAATACTCTGTTCCATCTCCGTGACGTACAGCTTGATGTGTGACTCGAGTTTCAAGTACTCTTCGTGCGCCGAGTGGACCTCGTTCTCAATGTTGTCCTTGAGATCCGCCATCTAGAGTATGTGTTAGCGGAATTCAATTCGGGATTTCAGGGGTTGGTCAGCTTCTCTCACCTTCTTTTCCGTTTGCTCAATCCTGACCCTCCGTCGTTCCATTTCTCGGCCCTTCTCGCCTCTCTCTTCGCGAAGCTGCTTCTGGAATTCTCGTAACTCGTCCATTTTGGCCTTGTTGGCCTCATCGCGTTCTTTGTGCTTTCGCCGCAAGTCATCTGTGCGTTCTTCCCACTTCTTCAGCTGCCGCTGTAGAAGCTTCTCGTTCTGTTCGACTTCTCGAACGTTGTTACCACGCTCGGCGAGAGCGTCCCGGTTCTTCGCCGCCCTCGCGTCTTCTTCCTCCTCCTTCTGAAGCTCAATCGCAATCTCCTCAAGGACTTTAACACAGCCCTGTACGTCATTCTGTACGACAGTAAAACTGTCACCGGAAGTTTGGAGGGCGCGACATCTTCGCTCCAAGACGTCGATCTGGCTTCTCTCTCGCGAAAGGTTGTCGGACAGTTCTGCCAGAGCCGACTGCAAGGCCGCGGGACTCTGTAGGATGTACGGCCTCAACTTTTCACTTTCCTGCCGCGCTCGTACCAGTCTCTCCGTCCTTTCCTCCAGAAGGGCTTGTGCCCGCGTCTTTTCGGCCTTTGCTCGTTCAAGCTGTTCAGCCACTCTTTCCTGCCCCTTGCGTAGTTCGAGTAGTCGAGCCTTTAATTCGTCGTTCCGTCGCATCTTCTCTTTGACAGCCACCTCCATTGCTTTTCGATTACGCTGCATCTCTTCCAACCTCTGCTCCATGTCCTGATTCTCGTTGTAGAGCGTCTCTATCCTCGCCTTTGTGGTTTCCGCCTTGTTGAAGTTCTCATCGATCACATTTGTATGTGTTTCTCGGAATCGCACAAAGTTGATGGTGTATGAAAGGATCTTGACAAGGCGATCGTGGGTCGGCCGAACCAGGTCGTTAAAAGAGAAGTCGTTGATTCCGCATTGCTCAAGCATAGTCCGCAGCTGCACGAAGAACCCCATAAGAAGCCTTGTTTCAACAGGAACCAGCTCGGAGAACTCGGCGCAGACGTCTTCGGCGGCGGCGCGCATCGCAGGGTCAATGGCATCCCTCGTCGCGTTCATAACAAGTTCACCCAAGTGCTCGAACACCATTTGAATGACTTGTGGATTAGGTTTCATGAGATCGGAGGTTTGGAAAGGAATGCCCATCTCGCTGATGCATGATGCGATTTCCTTTTCAGACTGTAGACACACCGTCAGTAGAGCCTTTGTATCAACGGCGCAGATGAATTACCAGGCGCATAAAATCAGCGGGCTCTTCCTCCTTTTTCTTGCCCCGCTGCTGCTGTTGCTGAGAAGTGCGATACTGTGTATTCATTTTGGCAGTCTTGCTTGTCGCAGGGTGGTCCTTTTGCGACCAGGGTGAAGAACTGTTAAGAGTTGGGTAAAGAAATGTTAAGGGTTCATTGACTGCGCATGGTGTTTGGGAGCAATGGCGACGGGTGTTGACGGTGTCTCAAAGGGGAATGGTCGTTGCTCCACGCCAAGAACTTCGACGCGGTTTCTGTCAAAGTGGCAGGTGCGGCTTGCTATCACCCAGATAGTCACGTGAATGCCAAGGCTATTACAGACGAGGCTTCGGCGGAGCCTTTCCAACGTCAAGTTCTCGACATGGCATCGCGAACGTCGCCAGAACATCAATCCATCCATTGCACATCACTTGGTCCAGTCCAACTAGGCCATGGTACACAGGCACCCTCAATAAACTCCAGCGTTTATCGAAGAGATACTTGAATATGGCGTCGAGTAAGTGCATCTTTCTTCCTCAGTTCCATCTGCATCGAACACAATTTTTCCCATGAGTCAAAATATCCCCCCGCTGTCTTCATTTTGATGCGAGGACTCTCGGCTTGATGCCCGCGTGGCACCGTGAGCCTGAAAGTCACTCTCACCATCCCGAAGCCCTGTGTGTCGTATCTTGGGAAATACAATGGTCCGCCACTCCTGCTCCGGCGCTTTCTCTAACACGTTCCGTCTTCAGCATCTTTGTCGACACCACCCATCACTCCGAGACCCTTCTCGATGTCGGAGCATTCCCCTTCGACGGACTTTGACGTTGTCGCATTCTACAAAAATCTGATGCAGAGCGACCCCAACATCACACCGCCCATTGCTGCGATCGAATCGCTCATCTCACTCCTCGCAACCACGCCATTAACTACCATCTCCGAGACCCTTGCACTCCTATCCACGCACTCCCGGAAACTGCTAAATTCTCAACGCAACCCAATCCCCTTATCGGCCGGGACAGATCTCTTCCAACGGTACATCGTCAGCTCGTTCCAGCAGCGACCCTCCTCGCTCGCCAACTCGGACTTCTCGGCGCTCCGCCACCATATCATCACTAACTCATCGCTGTTCGTGAAGCGGACAAGCGAGGCCCGTCCGAAAATCGCCCACCACGCCCTCCCCTTTATCAAAGATGATTCCACAATCATCACCTACGGCTATAGCCGCGTGGTACACACGCTCCTCACCCACGCCGCCTCCTCCAACCGCTTCTTCTCCGTCATCTACATTCTCCCCTCGGCCGGTATAACCCCAACGCTCTCGAAATCCATCACGGCACTGAACGACCTCTCCATCCCGACCGCGACCATTTCCCTCCAAGCCCTTTCTTATGCCCTGGCCTCTCTCCCGCCATCCTCTGTGCCTCCGCAAATAATCATCGGCGCGAGCGCGGTGCTGGAAAACGGTTCCATCGTCACGGAGCTGGGTAACCACCAGATCGGCCTGGTCGCTCGCTCGGCCTCGATCCCGCTGTACGTCGCAGCCGAATCGTACAAATTCGTACGACACTTCCCTCTAGGCCACGGACCCAACGACCTCGCACGCATGAATGCCAAGCAGGACGTCTTGCGATATTCAACCACCGGGGTCGATGAGAAGACGAAGAAGGGTCCGACCGGAGAGGGCTATCCAGAGGGTGACATGGTCGAGATCACGCCGCCCGAGCTGATTGCGGCGTTGATCACGGAGAATGGGATCGTGACTCCCAACGCCGTCAGCGAGGAGTTGATCAAACTGTGGTTCTAAGCGGTAAAGCGGAAAAGCATGGTCAGGCTCATTACGTTACCTGCCACGACTGCCTCATGCTGTTCGTCGCATTTTAGAACGCAGTCTTTCCATCCACGCAGCATGAATCGCACGGAATAACCAGACCGAGAACCAGGACCACGATATGAGCAAAGGCACCGACTCTCACTTTTTCTCTCTTCTCCAGGGAACAAAAGATCCCAACTACATTTCGGGCCAACGAGCCTACGACACCCGATCTGAAATCCAAAGAAAATAGCATGGGATATGATATTGAGTCTCTCCTGCCTCCGCGAAGCAAGTCGCCTCTCCACACGGTTACGTACTCGCACACCATCTGGGGTGTTTAGTGTGGCCGCGAGGACCGTACTCCGTACACGTCCCAGGAAAGAGCGTCCATAGCCAAAGCGAGGCCACCTTGCCAGAGCGGCGAACACGAAATCGGGTTCAGTGTCAGCGCCACGGTCGCTATCTCTGGATGAAGGTGCCCAACGTGACTCTGAAGGAAAATGGCAGATACCAAATGAATGGGGGGAACGATGCGGACAGACACAAACGACTATTGACAATGGGGCGGATGTCAGTCACTACTCTCTTGTCCAACCAAGGAAGTCGAGATACAGACAGAAGCATTTGAGATGCACAAGGGTTGCATACCATGGACGATGGACGATGGCGCGTTCAAGAACCCAAGAACAGAGGTCGTTTCCCCATTTTACAATGCAATTTCATTGATGATTCTCTCGCTTTTTGGAAAACTGCCAAAAGGAATGTCATCCGTCCGCTGTGGACGGGGTACCACCGTTTGGCCAACTGTCCAATGCAATTTCCAAAACCACCTCAGCTCAACTAAGTGCTTGGTAGCCCTTGCCAGCTAGAAACGGTGACGAGGAAGAGAAGAAGAGAAACAGCTTGCAAGCCATGATCGTATATAAGTGACCGGGAAAAAGTAGATGCTCTTCCTTGCGCTGCCTCTCAAGTCACGCGTAACCACCAGCGCCTCGCTGTGTTTTTGCCTGTCATTTGTTCCAACTCCATGCTTCCAAATGAAATCATCTCGTCCGGTGGCGAAGTATCCCTGACCACGGCACCGCCTCTTCATTTCCCGCTATGCAAATCGTCAATCACGTGAGGTCGTCGATTTCGCGTTCTTTGGCACGTAGCGCAGCCCTCATAACCTCAGCCTCACGCATCAGGTGCGCCCTTCGTTCCGCTCTCCGATCTTCATCTACTGTCGCGTCCCTTTCAGCCCTTTCAGGAGACTCGGTAGGTTGGGCTACTCTGCTGTCGACTTCCCGACGACCACGACTAGGGTCTACCAAAGCAGGGTCAAGCTGCATGCCCTCGGCAGCCGCGGCTGCCAGCTGAAGTTGCACGGTGTAATCTTCGGCAGACTTCGGAGGCTGGCGCGAGGTATCGCTGGTGGGAGATTGAGGCACATATCCAGTATAGTCAACTGTCGGAGGTAGTCGTCTTCTCTTTGGTGCGGGTGTGCCGTCACCGTCTTCGTGCAGGACGTGCTGCTCAGGGGACACGGGCTCTGGCGACGTCGACGCAGTCTGCTGGGTTGTTCCTCCATGTGACCTTGGTGTGTCTGGGTACGCCGGGACCACACGTTTGCGCCTTTTGATGGTCGATTTCTTCATCTGCACAGGTCGATGAGACCCGTGTAACTTGTGGTACAGACCGCATGCGTTGCAAATTGGGTGACCTTGCTCGTCTCGCCGCCAGAGAGGAGTCACTGTGGTCCCGCAGTTTTTGCAGGCGACCACCATCGAGATGTTGCCTGGGGTTGCTTGAGGTCGAGGCGCAGTGGGAACGACATTCGAGGAGCTGGGGTCGGCGCCAGAGTTCGAACCAATGTCGCTGTGGGCATCACTTGTTCCACTGTCCTGAGGAGGGTTGACGGCAGTAGAGTTATTATTGGCAGTCCTTGCAACTCGATTGTTGTAGGCAGGACAACCTCCACAGCCTTCGGCGCCGCCAGCCCCATTGCAGCTCCCTCCCCCTGGACATGAGCCTGCTTCATGCTCTGGGACTCGGTAAGGTACGGTTGACGACGCAGTCTGGGTCGGTGTTGGTGAAGTGGCGGCCGCTGGGGAAGTGTCACTCCTTTGACGTGGACTCTCACCAGGGGCGACAGAATTTGGGCGTTTGAAGTTGGTAGGGCGGGGGGCGTTGCGCGTCTTCTGATAAAGGCCGCACGCATTACATATGGTGGTCCCTGTGGGAGACCGCCGCCAAAGGGGTGTCTTTGTGGTCCCGCAATTGCTACGTGCCGTGTTAGCTGCTATATAGGGAAGACAAAAGTATTCCCTGAGGATCGATCGGCCGCAAGACGGTTACGAGGGTGCATACCTGCAGACTTGAGCGAGACCACTGGGATCCTCTCTCAGATCGGGAATTTCGCTTGGTGAGCGCCGGGCATCCAAAGGTTCAGGTGCGGGACCTTCAGGTACGGGACTGACTCGGCTCATATGAGGGCTATCGGCGACCAGGTCGTTGGCCGGAGTGATGCGAGAAGCATGGCGCTCACCACGGGCCGACGAGACCAGTTGATGAGCGGCGTCGAGATCTTCGGCGGAGGGTTGTCGTATAAGGATCTCTCTGTCTGAACCAAATGAGGTGGAACGGGGCAAGGCGTCCATAGCACCTCGTACGGCCAACATGCCGGTCGAACTCGTGCCTTGGTGTTAGCAAAAGCCAAACCCCATCCAGGCAACAGGCACGACTTGAGGGTGAGATTGGACAAATGCCCCGAAAGGTGTTTTGGAAACCGAAGAGATCTGGATATGCGAGCAGGAAGCACGAGTCTCAGACCGTGACCATCGATCGATCGCAGAAGGAACAGGCGTCTTCACTTGGAAATGTGAACTGGTAAGGGAGGCTTAATCAGCCACGTAACGCGGTTGAGAGCGCGGTTGATGTCGAGTAGGAAGTCTTCCAAGACAGGGAGGGCGCTCGAGGATACGGCGATGACTTCCAGAGACAGAAAAGCCTCGAAAATATGAACGTGGGAGCAGAATTCGATTTCTGAGACTGAGGGTCAGGAGAAGTGTCTGGGATGGGAAGACGAAAGGCCCATGATGAGGCCATTCTTGGAGGGACGTCGAGAAAGGCGCCAGCCTGCGTAATGCTAAACACCTCGCTTGTGATTGGTGGATGGTTTGCAGTCACGCGAGGCCCGATCACGTGCGCCATTCGCGGTGTGTGAGCGCCGCACGTGGTGTTGACGATACTAGTCCGTCCTAGTACCGGAGCAGTCACTCAAATCTCATAGTGCTACGTACCGAAAAAGCAGTCGGCAAATGTGACCTCAGCTAACAATCACGATTCCTCCTGAGATAATGATGACGAGGGCCGCGGCGGCAGGCGTAATGTTGACAGGGCGGGTCTCAGGCGACACCCATCAGGAGACTTGGGCCTGGGAGACGTGAAGCCTCAATGCCGCGACTTTTGTGCAAAGCTCCTAGGCTTCAGCATTCTGGCCCTCTCAATCGTGCCCTACTCGAACTACTATCCTTATACATACACTATTGTTCGAGACTCTGTCGCTCGCTAGCGTTTCCAGAAGCCAGGCAATAGACAATAGACGTGCCTATGGTTGTTGATACTTGAAGATAGATCCCACTTCCGCAAAGCGCCCAGTTGTCCCCAGACTTGGGCACCTCCCCTCATGCTGCAGGCTTGAATTTCTGGGGTGTCCCAACTTCTCCCTAGTCTTTCAAACGGAGCGCTCGCTCCTTTTCTTCCGTCCGACCAAGTTTGACGTCGACAAAACCGAACAGCTTGGGGAGAGAATCGATGATTGTCCCATCTTGCGATCAGGAGGATGTCCGCGGTCCGCGCATTCAGACCTGTTCAGCCCCCCAACCCGCGTCGGCGTCCCTCATGTTGGATGGGGGTTCAATTGAGGGAGCGAATTCCAAGGCGCAGTAGCCGATGCCCACAAATCCGACGATAGAGCCGGCAATGATGCGCAGGACGTGTCCCTCAAGCAAGAGACATCCGATAAAGATGTAGACTATATGATGTCAGACTCGTCGCCGCGCAGCCGAGGGCGATACTGACAGATGCCACGACCCAGGAAGGAAAATAAGAAGCTGGCGTATTTGGGGACGTAAGGAGGAACTTGTGGGAGAAGCTCAAGGCCGGCAATAGCTGCAATCCAGGTCAGTCTCCTCCGCTCCAGCATCTTCAAGTTGGGTTGTCTCACCAAGGCCAAATATGATCACGTATATGCCCACGATGATGCTTCGGCTGCCGTAGCTTTTAGTATCCATCCACAGCATCATCAATCGGGGAGTACTGACAAGCCGATGGGGAAAAATTGGCTTATACCTGTGGAGACCGAGCCGCATATTAGAACTTGTCCTGAATCGCAGCGCCGGAGACGGGAGAGCTGTGTTTCTTACCTCCTAGGACCATGATCCCACCCACGACCAGGTTCACCAGTCGACTATTGTTACGCCATTAGCATCCGGGGTTCGAGGCGCCCTCTCGGTGTGTCTTCTCACGTACAAGATGTTGGAAAAGTCCATGGCGTTACGGCGACTGGAGAACAAGCGCGCAAAAGGTTCGGAGTGACGAGAGAGGGTAGGAGAGATTCGAACAGTTGGCTCGTGGCGAACCAAGAAGAGAAGTGCTCTCTGTGAGGGTCGTAATCGCAATTCGAGGATAAGGTGTTAAGGCTGTTGAGATTCAGACGAGGCAATCGGAGAAAATGTGAGGAACTGGCGGGCGCAGGCAGAAGACAAAGGGGAAAGCTGCTATGAGCCTGTGGCTGCCACAGTGTCGCAAACAAACCTTGGAGGCGCCATTCAGGGACGCCTGGGCTGGAGCATCCATCACGTATGCCAAGCTGAGAGCTCAATCTCGAAGTCTCGCCCAACCACTACGTACTGGCCACTGGCCAGACGACAGACGGTGGGAGGGAGCACTAGGTACTACTAAAGTGCTTAAGTCCTACGAGCTAGCGTAATTAGCAGGCCTAAAGTCTGAAGCACGCACGATACGCGCCCCATGAGGCAGGGGAAGAACATAAGGTACATAAGGTAGATTATCTAGTCCTTGATATTGAATACTGCCTGCAATCCCCTCAGGTTCCGAAAGAAGACTCGGAGGAGACGTGTTGAGGAAGAATCCAATTAGCCACCTCTCATGGAGCTCTTGTATCATCTCTCTAAAAAGTCTTGTTGTATCATTAAAATCATCCTGAGCCCAAGCCAGCCATGATAGACGCGTAAGGACACTGGCCTGAGTGACCCTGTACTGCCGACGCTATGCGATGATGGGGTATCATTATGCAAACCCACGCTATGCAGAACACCATCTTCCCCAGCCTGACAAATGCCCTGAACCGGTACTCCGCTAGAACGCTATGCTCGTAATGTTGATTTGGGCCTCTCAGCGACCGACATCAACCTTGGGCTCGAGGCCTCGGAAGCTGCAGCTCTGTTGGTGACCATGGCATTGTAGGAGGTGCGAGTCTGGGTCACGACCCGTGTCTTGGTGGCACAAGCTGCGGCATCGACGGTATCACGGTCGTCTTCAACGGTGACGGACGCGGTCTTGATCATGCCACTGTCTTTCTCTTGAAGGGGGCCATCTGACGACAATTCGGTGTCTTGTGTGCTCGGAGGAGTATCTGCAATCGGAGAGTCGGTGGGGAGGCGGGGTGAAAGCTCGCTGTCTGGATCAGAGATTGTAATCGTCATGTTGGCACGTCGTCTCATGCTCTTCCTTCTGTCTGCTCTCTTGCTTGAGCGAATTGGCTCCCCATCGTCGTCCAGGGATCGTTTTGAGCTCGAGCTGCGCTGCGAGGACGTTGCGGATGGGCTTCGGGCTCGGTACTTATCGCTGAGTTGATCCAAATTACTCTCGACCTCTTTTCGGCTGGCCTGGAGGAAGTTGTGGATCAATTCAGAGGACAGGTCGGCCTTGCCGCTGCGGATGGTTCTGGTGCTCAGCAGTGCCGGACCAGGAGAGTGTGATGTGCCTATGGCGTTGTGGAATGTGTCTTCAGGGATCAGACGCGGGCTGTTCTGGTTCCTCGGGGTTGAGCCGTCCCTGCTTCGTGCCGAGTCGTAGTGTGCCCGAGTTATCTCGTCTCCGCCATAGCAAATGTGCAAGGGGGGGAGGGCAGATGGAGTGTCTCGGTGTTCGTTCTTGTAGGAGATGGAGTCTCGGTCGAAGTTTTGGATGCGTGGGAGGTGCACGATGACATCCTGATCATAGACCTGACAAAAGGCAACCAGCTCGGGCTCTCCGCCATATGTTCCACTGCGTGCCATGAGAGACAGGTATTCTTCAAACGCGTCGTCGGGCTCTTGCCGAGTGGCCAGTGTAGCAGAGCGGAGGGTTCGTCGTTGTTGCACGT
Source organism: Exophiala alcalophila (assembly GCA_001599775.1). Taxonomy (NCBI): domain Eukaryota; kingdom Fungi; phylum Ascomycota; class Eurotiomycetes; order Chaetothyriales; family Herpotrichiellaceae; genus Exophiala; species Exophiala alcalophila. The sequence goes on along the minus strand of BCHY01000005.1, from coordinate 1,175,440 downwards.
CGTCCTTGTGGACATAGTGCTCGAAAAGTGGGCGAAGGGTTCGCATGTGTTCAATGACGCTGGCCCGTATCTCGGGATGTTTTGCCGGTGTGCCGTAGAGTTGGTCAGAGAGGGAGGCAAAGAGACAATTGCCTGCAGAAGATGAGTTGGATTTAAACAACGTGGCTGAGGATCTGGGATAAAGTCATACCGTCCCCGGCTATCTGCTTCTGGTACATGCCCATCTTGACCAGGCCGGGCCAGACAGCCTTGGGCTTTCGAACCATGCTGGGAAGCTGCGGAGAGAATGCATGGTCAGCCATGATCGCCACAGATCCATTGACCGGAGCATTTGGAAAGGCGAAGAGAGAAAAGAAGAGCCCAAATGCTCAGAATGCCATGATGGGCGGGCAAAGTGAAGGTTGAGAGATGGACAGGTGGTCGCCTGCTCCTTTTGTCAGGGCAGGGGGTGTGTGATTTCGATGATTTTCAGAAGCATGTCAAATGGGAGAGTAAAGGAACACGCTGCGGAGTCGGGGAGGGGATGCAGAGGCCCAGAGGCCCAAAGGCCCAAAGGCCCAAAGGGTGCCCCGTCTCGCTGGCACTGGCCGCGGACGCTGGGCAGTGGGCATGCCCTGACTGCAGTGCGTTGGGCCACCGGGGCTGTCGCCTGCATGCCTCAAGCCTCAAGCCAGAAGGTGCCCGGAGACAGCATTTGCCATTTGGGCAGCTGAGCCGGGGGGCAAAAAGACCAGCCTCAGTAGCCGCATCAGTAGCCTCGGGCGGTCTCAGCGGCTCCGCGGCGTGTGACCAAGGGCGGGAAAGCATGCGAGGGGGGTGGTGCACTGGTGACTGTGTCTGTGGGTTGGATGCTTACCGTACTACTAGTACTACCTGGTACCTGGGACCTTCAGGTTAGGGAGGTCGGGCTTCTGGCTAGGGAGGCCTTCTGAACGCTTAGAGCAGCGCGTCTTCGCTCTTGCCCGGGCTCAGGTGACAGCCAGTCAACGCCCAGCGCTTGCTGTCGAATTCTAATTGTGATCTGGCGAATGGTGTGGCTCAAGATGAGGCGGGAGAGGGGCAATCAAGGGCCGATAAGATACGATCGCGCTGTTCAGCGGGGCGAAACGAAGTGCGAAAAGAGTAGGAATTCCCCGTCATCAGTCTGTTGGCAGGGCGCCCTTTGAGTTGTCGCAGACCACCTTTCGCCAAATATCGGTGATGGAGTCTGAGATGGCAAAGATATAAAACTTGAGAAGGTTTTCGATGCAGCGTGCGCAGAGTTAGGTCCTCAACTCTCATTCACTTCCTGTTTGGTCATCTTCCTATTGTGGCTGCAAGACCGCACGCACGGCAGAATCAATCGCACGGCTGGGCCTATTCAGGACCGCTTCAGACCGCTTCCTATTCAGTCACTGGACCAAAAGAACAATCTGAACCGAACCACCGGTACTGGTGCCTGCTGGAGCTGCCACAATGAGTGACAAGAACATTGTTGTTGTCGGGTGAGCCTTGCTTGCTCCAGTGAGTCGCCGTGACAGTGCCTGACTTGTAACTCAGGGCGGGTGTCGCTGGCTTGACCACGGCTTTGCTGTTGTCGAGAAACCCTCAATATAAGATCACCATTGCGGCGAAACACATGCCGGGAGACTATGATATCGAGTATGCGTCTCCCTGGGCTGGGGCGAACTACATGCCGTGAGTTGTCACCCCCCACTCTCAGTTCGAAGAGAGGCAGTTCCCAGGTCTGACAATGGCGATGACGGGCAGCGTCTCTGCTAAAGGAACACCGGCAGAAGAGTGGGATAGAAACACATGGCAGCCATTTGCCGACCTTGCAAGAAACCATCCTGAAGCGGGAGTGCATTTCCAGCGGACGGAAATTTACAATCGCAAAAAGGATGTCTCCTCTGCAACGGGGGCTTGGTTTGCTGAGCTTGTCGGGACCAACCCGTGGTTCAGCACTCTCTTTGACGATGTGAGTCTTTGTACCACTCCCTACAACCCGTGGCCGTTCCGGCGGCTCATGTCAATGTGGTCAGTTCCGCGAGATTCCCAAAACGGAGCTCAATCCAGGAATCGATAACGCCACGTGCTTCACGTCGGTCTGTATTAACACTGCCATCTACCTGCCTTGGCTGGTCTCGCAATGTTTGAAGAATGGTGTCATTGTGAAGCGGGCAACTTTCAAACATATTGCAGATGCGGCTGACCCAGGCGTGCATCACTCAGGCAGGCCCGCCGACCTGGTGGTCAACTGCACCGGGCTGGCCGCGTCGAAACTGGGTGGCGTTGAGGACGCGTCGGTGGTTCCCGCAAGAGGCCAAATTGTGGTCGTGAGGAACGTGGCGCCGGCAATGTTTGCGCTGTCTGGGACCGACGACGGGCCGGACGAGGCTTGCTACATCATGACTCGGGCCGCTGGCGGAGGCACTGTACTAGGAGGCTGTTATCAAAAGGGGAATTGGGAATCCCAGCCAGACCCGAGTCTTGCCCTCAGAATCATGAAACGATGTGTGGAAATCTGCCCCGAACTGACTGGCGGCAAAGGCATCGAGCACCTCGACGTGATTCGACATGGCGTGGGTCTCAGGCCAGTCCGAGAAGGAGGCACCAGGATTGAGAAAGAGAAAATCAACGGCATCTGGACTGTTCATAACTACGGGGCTGGAGGCGCTGGTAAGTCGGCCTGTCGATTCCGAAGGATTCAAGCCAAAAATTTACTGACCGGCTGTTCCCAGGGTACCAATCTTCGTATGGGTGCTCCCAAGCAGCGGTCAAGTTGGTGGATGAGGCACTGCAGCAGGACAGAGCCAAGCTGTGACCGTGAGATGAGGACTGTTCATACATATGTACGGAGTAGAAACGACGAGATCGGATCTCCTTCTCTTCTCATGATCTTTTGTGCAGCCCTGGGATGGTTGCCAGCGTGTGCTGTGTTTCCTTGAGATGCTTGAGTAATTCTCGCGCTTGCAAGGTCGGCTCCTCGTGGCCAAACAGGCCTCCCGGTTGACCTGTGTGTTGGATCGGGGGAGCCAGCAGGCCACTTGGCTCATGCAGCGTGGTTGCTGTTGGATCATGGTCCCATGGATGACCTGGCACGAGATGAAGCGCTCTTTGACGAGAGATGCTGACTTGCCGAATGAGAGATTACCGACAGGGAGAGGGCGGGCGCCACTGACGGTTAAATGCTCCGGGGGACGCCACAGCCGTGAGCTACGGAGAGGCTCAGGAATTGCCGACTCGGAGGGCTCGAAGGTTGACGCAGTGTCACAGGTACGTACGAGTACTCCAGACGGCTTTTGCAGGAATAGAAATGAAAGATGGTTGGCGTAACCTCGTGGGCGCAGGCCGCCAAAACCAGTGAGGAATCAGGACGGAGCCCAAGGTCCCGCCAGGATATCCGAAATAGATCAGCAATGTCTCTAGACAGGATTCGCAAGTCTGAGACATGTGTAGGGAAGAGGAAGCGATCTCTGTACATAGTCTGCAGGAGCTTCCACGCAGTGCCGCCCCCCTCCAGACTCGCTTCCAACCTTGGCCAACCTTCCACAAGTCGGGGATTGGAGGGAGAGACGATATTGAATGGTACGTACCTGTACGTACAGGACCTTGCCTTGGGTACCCAGACACCTCAGCACGAGTTGTTGGTTCCAGTGCAGCAGCAAATCGACCGCGGCCGGCCACGTCTCAGCGATGTCCTATCATCAATGCTTCAATCAAGGAGTCTGGTGCAACTTGGCATCCTTCGATACGCGGCAGAATTGCAAAAGAAACATATCCATTACTGTCGGAGGAGAGACACCACGGCCACAGTCCAACCGAGACCCTCTGCCCCGCGCTGGGTGGTTTTCCTTGTGCGCTGACGACACTGTTTACCCGACTGTTGTGCCATGTTTCATTACTTTGTGGCTTGGTGCTGCGGTGGTACTTGTACTTTGTGGCTTCTGTGTTCCTTGCATGTCAGACGTTCCCTGACTCCGCTCGATATGACGCCTACCCATCGTGTGCGCCCATGCCCAGGAGGTGGGACGTAGGGGATTCGGGAGGGAAACCTCGCTCTTTTTTTCAGTCTTGAGTCTCGAGTGAGGCGAGGCAGTCTGCGAGTGCTGCTGACCTCACGTCTGCGCCCCATTGTTGCAAGGTTGGGGCCGGGCAAGGATGGCAGTTTGCAGACTGAGGAGATCGCACGGGTTCAGCGTGTCGACGACTCGACAGTGCTAGAAACTCGGTCGCCAGTTAGCTCAAGATAAAGCTCAGCAAGAGATCAGCCATGTCGATAGCAGGTGAGAACAGGCCTCCCACAGGCTCGCACTGGTCGGTGGCGGCGAGCGTACCTAGGTGGTGATTGGGGTAAGTGTCCCCAGACAGGCAATGGTTGACCAATGCGCGCCGCCAAACCTGTTGTGATCCCTCTGTCTTGTCACGGCGCCTGCTGCCAACTGGGCCGGAAGCAGCAGTGACAGGCAGGCGTTGCTGGGAGGGCTCAGGGCAACGATCTTCCACTGACCGCGCGAAGATCAAAGAGCCAGCAGAATGGGCATTTGATGATGATGAGGAGGAGGACCCGTGAAAGGCCTGGTCATCGATGAATTGAGGCCCGCCACCCATGACACTTTACGAGTACTCATAGAGCCTTGATGTGAGAGGCGTTTTTGGTGGCTTGAAAGTTGAGGGAGCCAAAAACCCCCTCTTGGTTGAAGATGTTGGATGCCCGGGGCTTGCATTGCAGCCTGCAGGCTGCGCGGCGCCCCCATCCCAGAGCCCAGCTCCACCTGTCGACCACACTAATAGTGTGTAGCTTAGCCGCCAGAGTCCCTTCGCTGGCTCTGCCTTTTTCCGCCCGCACCCGCAGCCCACACCCAGGACGGGCACTCATCAAGTGGTGCTGCTACTGGCTCACCAGGCACTCGCACTGGCACTAACAGTTTGGCACCTACAGGCTACGAGGACTCCTCCCTCTTCCCGCTTCCCGCCCAGTGTCCACCACCCCGACGCCTCGTGAGGATTATTGTACACAACAGCCCACCAACCTGCGCCCGCAACCTGCACCGGCAGCTGTAGCTGCACCTCGTTCCCGCCGCGCCGCTCTCGCTGTTCGACATCATCAAGATTCCGTCACCGTCACTCGTATCCTCCAGCCAACAACCAACTGCAACTGCGTCGAAACCGCTTCGCGGCCGCTTTCATCACCACCACCACCACTCTTCCGCCTCTCGTTCATACTCGTTTTCGCTGTTCAAGTGGCATGTTGCCGTCACCTCGTCATTCTTTCCAGAGCTTCCACGACCTCTTCTCGAATTTCTCGTACCGACTCTGACGGCCAGTCTCGCAGTACCCTTCACCATCGCCCAGAACGTGTCAACCTGTCCACTCTCCCCATCAGACGTCTGCGACCGTGACCGAGTGGCGAGCCGTCCCCTGGAGGCTGTCAAAGTCCAAATACCAACGCTCCTTACCACCGCCAGCGTTGCCAAACACCTGCGCTTTTTGTCATCATATAGAAAAAACCTGCTGCGCCACTCTCACCGGGTTGATGTCTCGAATCCAGCCTTGCGAACCTCCGCCTCGACTCATCTTCGTTCCTTGACCGCCTTGTCCTTCCCGTTGGCCATCCTGCCGCTCTTGTTGGGCTCAGCATGGGCTTTTGGCCATTTGGGGGAGGCAAGAAACGCCGGACGAGCCACGGCGACGATCACAGACAGACACTCTTAGAAAACGAAGGAACACAACCACCGGCAAGGCTACCCGCCAACTCATCCCAAGAGTTTGCGACCATGGCCCGCGCAGGGACTCAAGGCGGCCAGAGCGAGAAGCCTCGAAGGCTTTCGAAGCAACGGATGGCAAGCCAGCCTGGAGTAGTTCCTCGGTCCCAGACAACACCGGTGAATGTGCCTGGAGCCGAGCCATGGAAGAACAGAAGAAGTTCGGCCATCGAGCCGGGCGATTTCAGTGGCATTCATATCTATTCACATCATCCTGCCTCCCAATCAAGCATAGGGCCAGAAGAATTTACTGCCCTTCCCCCGGCGCCGACTCTTCTCGCGAAACGGAAAGGATATGATCCAACTCTCCATCGGCGGAAATCCAGCAAGAGGAAAGCTGAGGACTATGCCCGTGAGAGAGAGATTCGCGCAATGAGCTCTCCTACTCCTGGCCTGAGGAGGCCCATGAGCTATTCCGGTTCCGGGCCGCTGCGCCGGGATACGAAAGAAGTGCCTGGCGATTTGAATTTACGATTACAGAGGCCTACTTCCCAGGTATCTCTGCCACTGCCGGAAAGTATTCAAGGGTCTGAAAACTATTCGAATCCAGCCTCATTCAAGATTGGCATTCTCGCTGCCCTGAGCCCGAGACCAACACTCACGTATGTCGCAAACCCCAGAACTGCTGCCGGTAAGCAACCGGCCCGCTTAAAGCCCTCAATCCAACAGGCCATCGAGGAGGAGGACGTGTCTTCGAAGAAAAGGATCGACGAGCTCGCGGACGAGCTCGATGCTGGTGGACTCAGAGAATTGATGGAAAGGGATCGGAGGCGTAGGGAGAGGAAAAAGGAAGCAGACAGAGATCGCCTCGAGCGAAAGCTACAACGCAAGGCGGACAGGCAGCGGGAAGAAGAGTTTCGTGGTCGTCGGGCCAATGATTCCTTCGGTCAAAGCATGGCACTCGATCTCGAGGATAGTGAACAAAGGGGACGAACCCAACCCAGACAAGCCATGGGTCCTTCGGGGGCGGCGACCGCACAAAGAACACCCAGTCCTGCCGGACCAACTCAAGGCCTTCCATTCGTCGATCTTGACCATCCTGTACGCAAACCCGTCCAGGGAATTCGAAATCCTTTCGATGATGAAAAGGAAGTGGACCTTATGCAGGAATCGTTCTTCTATGGAGAAGAGGAAGAAGAGGAAGGACTGCCGATGCCGGTCAGGTCGCCACTGCGAACCGTCGCCCCTGTTGAAGTCACTGGGGAGGCGGAGGCCTTCCAAGCCGTGACTATCTCCCCCCCAACTTCTCCGGTACAGCAGCCAACAGATCGCCAGAGTCTATCACAAGCGTCAGGGCTTGGTCGCGAAGTTACCCCAGATATTCCAGAACACGGGCATCTCGACCGACGCCCATCTGATCAGAGTGGTCAACAAGTCAGTTCCTGGACCAGCTTTTTCAAACGTGGGGGAAGACGGAAGAACAGTGCAACCGACCGCGGTCGAATCACGCCGTCCGAGTTTTCGAACACATCTCGTGAATCATTCGCCCGCAAGCAACAACCTCCACCGGTAGTCATCCCTCGAACGTTTCGAAGATCCGACTCTTATGGGGTTCCTCAAAGAACAATGTCCAAATTTCGCGAAGACCTACCAGATTTCCCCATCTCACCTCCGGACTCTCGGGTTCAATCTCCCGAAGCGATGACGAACCCTCAGGCTGGCCTGGGGCAGCAGTCTCTTCGTCAGCCTCGACAGTCCCTTTCGGGAACACTTGATGGCCGAAGTCTTGCCACGAGCTCCAGCAATCCTGCATTGGATCGATCGACGGCCGAGTCACGCCATGTCCCAAGCGGAGATGCTGAGGTTGGTGCGGGACTGGGAGTACCAGTGTCTCAGTCCCTGGCCTCGGTCGATTCAGAGGCGTCCTGGCTGTCTGGGAGACCTGCAAAGAGACTCTCTGGAGGTGCGAGCCACCCGCTACGGCAAAGCCAGTCTTCGTTCCCAGCGTCGTCGATCCCTGGCGCGTTTGAGCAAGAAGAAGACGTGGACGACCTTGTGGATGATGAATATTTGAACAGATTAACCCCGGGACCCGGCGGACGACGAGACTCGGTGACCTCGGCCGGACGCAAAGCCAGCAGTACCATAATCGACCTCGAGCGAGAGCAGCAACAAAGTCCGGTGCCGGAGGTTCCTCCCATTCAAAGTGGCCAGGGCTCCGACGAGAGGTGGTATCAGGGCGTTGCGCGACAGGCCACTGTTATCCGGCAACAGACTCGAGCAAGGTCGAAAGAAGGACGCGTCAAAGATTCAGAGGAGGGGTCACCTCGGGGGTCCCGGAATTCTAACTCGGGTGAAGAGGAGGATGAAGGTTATTCTCCCCAGGGAGAGCCTGCCACCACGCTGCTCCGAGCTCGAAGTGTGGAATACAAAGGACATGTCAGGCATATCAGTGCCGGCAGCGCCAGAATACTTGATATTCGACGATCATCAGTGCAATCCGATGCGGCCCCCCGCAGCCCGAGCCTGCCTCAGATTGTACCTCCTCCACGAGAAGGAGCCCCTGGCGAGGAAGAGGAATCCTGAGGCTGCGCTGCGCGCCTCTGCTAACGACTCCATTTCCTATTTTTCAGTTGCCCGCCTGACAGCACCAGTATACACGCAGCACGGTGCGCCAGGTTGGTGAGCACGCGACGACATTCATGATACCAATGATACCCCAAATCGCTCTTTTCGTGTACGATGCGGCAGAGGAAGGGGCGCCGGCAATCGGATTGGACCATGCGGCGGGGGAATCAATGGGTGAGCAAGCGTGTACAGTGTTGAGCGATTGATTTGCGAGCAAGTTGGGATCTTTGAAATGAAAGCGGCATGGACGGGGTTTTGCAAATACATACCACCAAATGATGGGTGATCAATAATAATTTGAGGTGAAGTGAATCAGGCTTGATACGCCCGGTGCTGGATGTACTGTACTGTACTACAAACAGATGGGGATAAACTGGGAAGAGATGCGAGAACGTTGAGATTGACCAATGCCGTTAAAGAGGTGATTTGTATTTCCTGAGGAGGCAAAAGCGGCGTGGGCCGTGTCATTGGACAGCACAAACTCCCTTCACGATTCGACACAAACGAGATGTGTACCGCCGCCAGTCCTAACCACGTCTCGAGCCTCGACGGGCAGACCCGGTCGCCGACTGGTCAAGCGGCGAGGTAAATCGCGTCATCCAGGATCCGGCTCGCGTCTCGACAAGGACTAGGGCGCTGGGCGGCCACCAATGGTCAGTGGCACCATGCGACTCCCGAGTCCCCCAATCTGTGGCTGCTGCCGCTTTTTCAAATCACCGCTCTTGCTCGATTTATAAGCCCCTCCAAAGCACCCAGGCAGAAAACTGCGCCCGAGGCAGCCCTGAATCCGTCATCATCAGCCATCAGCACAATCATCTTTCTCTGCTCTGATTTCTTTCTTCAGACAACCTGCTCGCATCTTCCATCGTCCTCTTCGGATCCTGCATATTCCCTCAGCTCTTCCCTCGCAACCCCCTACTTAAAACACCTTCGCCCTGGCTGCTTCACTCCGTTCGGCGGTTAAGCTAGCCACTTTCTCAACAACAATATCAACAACAAGAACAGCCATCACCCCGCTTCTTCGCAGCACCGGCAGTGCTCGTCTATTTTCCACCACAGCTCCAGCCCGTTTCACTCCCACATCCAACAAAATGGTCGTCCACAATCTTGCAGAGTATGTAGCCTTTCACCAGGCCAAGCTGCGTGACGAGCAGGCTCGCAACTCCCCCTCCATTGCCCGCCCCGCGAAGAAGTACGGTGTTAACCCGATCCACAGCAAATCCTCCTTCAACACCTCCGTCATTGAGGCCCCTGCCGACCGTCTGGTTGTGCTGGATTGCTTCGCCACCTGGTGCGGCCCTTGCAAGGTGATTGCTCCCGAGGTTGCCAAGTTCAGCGAGTCCAGCGAATACAAGGAGAAGGTGGACTTTTACAAGATCGACGTCGACGAGGTTCCCGACGTCGCCCAGGAGCTGGGCGTCCGCGCGATGCCCACCTTCATGCTCTTCAAGGGCGGCGAGAAGGTCGCCGAGGTCGTTGGCGCCAACAAGCGTGCCCTCGAGCAGGCCATCCAGGCCAACCTGTAAACGCACTTCGCGACGAGCTCCACCGACTTGATTCTCTCGCATTCATGATTGCCAAATCACCACCATCTTCACCATTTTGACACAAATCCAATCCACGACAGCCGAGCGACTCATCACTATCTGGGAGTGCCAGCATTCGGACTTTCCAACCTCCCCGCTCGCCCATCCCCACACGCTTCAACGACCAGACATGCTTTCAATGGACATAGGACAAGACAGGATGGAAGTCGCAAAGAACGAAATACGTGAGCCCTTTCATCCCCCTGAGACATATGTATGAGGACAAGAAGCGAAATACAAACCCGAGTACGAAGTAGAATCAATAAGAGTGTCGAAATTCCCCATCAAACCTGAATCTTTCCACTTGATAGATTTGCACTGCTCGTTATTTCCTCTTTTCCCTTTCCAATTCTCGACTTCCTCTCTCCTCTCATCAGCCCCTCATCATTTGGAACATGCACCCCTCCCGCCTTTTCGCCGGGGACTGTCCGCTGTGCAACGCACCTTCGTTCAGCCCTACCTACCCATACCCCTGTATTATTGCGACCCCTTGGTTCGGTGTTTGAGTGTCCCCTGGCCTAAAAAGGATCTATTCGACGACTGCAACAGTGGAGTGGATATGTCTGAAGCCATGTCTAGAGTACTCCGGACGGACGGAGTACAGACTTACATAGAGTAGGTACAGTATCTACATGGGCTATCGGGTACAGATAAGGTACGAGTGCCCGGAATATTAGGAGGAGACGTGACATCTTTCAACCATTGACACGGAAGACACAAGCCTCATTACCACTACCAGCAGGACTATCAAAAAGCGAGGGGTTGAATTACATTGCATGAGTGAGGATAGTGGTATTTCTGATGTTCGTGTCGCGTCCAAGGTGGGTATCATGATCGCTCCGGCTACGGTGGCTGGCTGTAACTAAAAAATTCATAATCTGTACATGGAATTAATGAAGAATCCAACGTTTCGTCTCTTCTCCTTCTCTTCTCTTTCTTCTCCCCTGAACCTCTGGCAGCGTCCTTCCGAGACTGCTCGGCGTGGGGTCTTTGTCAAGGGGGTTCGACGTCTGCCTTCAGGTCGACGAGGCTGTGATCATCAGTTGGCGTTGAGACTCATGTCGGACTGGGCAAAATGGTGTCCAACGGCCCCGAAGAATTGAATATATCTTTTTAGATACGCCCAGGAGTTGCAATCATTCGTTTCCTCACCGGGCCAATGGACAGAGTTGCTTTGAACCTGTCGTGCGGGTCATCGGCGAGAGTATCTGGGGGCATACCGAACATCTTGCAAAGATCAACTGCACCGTTTGCAATGGACGAGAGTCGGGAACATCCCATCCATCACACGAGGGTCCCGCACTTCTTGCAGCGGAAGCTCTGGCCTTTATCGGTCATGGTAGCTTTGAATGTCCTGCCACCACATTTCTTGCACTTCAAATCACCGTCGCTCCCGGCGCTGCTGCGTCTTCGCGATCGGGACTTGCGTCTTTTTTCTGCGGAGCGCTCGTCGTCGCCGTCTATGCCACGGGCGCTGCCTTGATCGCTAAGATCGCGTTCAGAGCCAGTAAGCTCACTAGACAACTGGCTCACGTAACTGGCAGCGCGGGAGAGAGGATTTCCGTCCGGCCCTAGCATGCCCGGTGTACGAGGGGAGGTCTTGACCATTGGCATCAAAGAATTCTTTATATCCCAAGCCAGATAGGATTGCTGGTCGATTAGGAAGAGCGGGTCTGTAGGATCGTGCGGGAGTGCGCCGGGTGAGGGATTCGATGGCACAGGCTTCATGCTCGGGGAGGGAGAAAGGTTTTCCTGATCTGGAGACTTTGAAAGCTGCGACGCTGAGTGGAAGCTCTCCGGTGACTCGGCTAAAGGTGACTGAACAGAGATCGAGGGCCGATGCAGCGGTGAGTTGTACCCCTGAGACGATGAGCCTGCACCGGCGTTCTTGTGGGGAGGTGAGCCTTTGCGAAGTGAAAGCCGTTTTGAGAGCAGTTTCTTCGGCGACGCGCTACGTGACCGTTCGTTGTTGGCCAGGGAGCCGCGAATTTCCACCATGCTTGAGGAAGCGTGCGTTCCAGCATCACTCGGGCCTAACGAATTCCGCCAAGTCAATATCCGGTCCGTCGAATGGTTCTTGGAGGCCACACCGAACGAGTTTCGGTGTGATGAAGTCACGGAGTTTCGGGTGGCCACCGAGGCACTCCGCCCAAGCACTTTCTTCGAGAACGTGGAGCCCGCGTCCCAGGATTCATTCCTTCGCTTTTGGAACGCGCAGTCTTGCCGAAAGATTTTGATTTGTCCGGTGTAGTCTGCTGTAACGATGATTTGGCCGCCAGGGTGCGCCTGACGGGCGAGGTATGCCGGGGTCTCCGGGGCACGCCTAGGAGACTCGGACTGGCGTGAGTCGCGGTGGTTGTGTTTATCATCCGAATGGTTACTGGCGTTTGTGGGCGCACGCGAAGAGACGACAGAATCTGCACGACTCACCAGCGTCACCGGCGGAGGATTGCACAGGTCGTACAGAGGGTCGCCTGACTGTGCAAGCAAGCGTCTCGTTCTCTCAGGCGCCATGATTGCGGTGGTGACTATTGCTGAATGAGCCTCAAACACCTCCATCGGTTGTTTGTCGTTTTCGGGTCTCTCGCTGACGGAAGTCGGCCACACGTACACCCTCCGGTCCTCACTTCCACAAATAACATACTTCCCATCATCGCTGAAGGAGGCATGGATCTGGCTGCAGGTGTTTTCGTTGCCCCGAAATTTCACCTCGAGCGTTCGGTCCTTCAAATTGTACATACGCACTCGAGAGTCGTTACTCGTGATCAACAGTTTGACGTCGGGTTGCGAACCCTCGCGACGCATGGCGATGGTGTCGATCCCGGTGATCTTGCTTCCTTTGGCATTCTTGCCCCTTGCTGAACGGACATGGATTTGCGAGTGTGCTTTGAGACCTTCAGTATCGTAAAGGAGACACAGTCCGTTAAGGCAGCCGGCAATCGCCGTTTTCCCGTCCGGGGTGAAGGCGACGGCGGTGACCATATCGGGTACCTGTGCCCAATAGGCGACGTTCTTATCCGGAATGCTCCACAGACGGATCCTTGAATCGAGAGAACCAGCCAGGAAGAAGCGGTCGTCGCGTGGGTGGAATTGGATTGAGGTGACAAAATCATTGTGCTTGAAGGCGCACAGGCACTCGGCCCGACTCACATGGTATAGGCGGACCGTCTTATCCATGGACGAGGATAGCAGGAAGTTGTTCTTGCTCCAGCTGAGGTCCAAGATACTTGACGTGTGACCGTCATATTCGCGTATCAGTTTGCTCTTGAAGACCGGGGCATTCAGCCGGACGCCGTCGCCTTCGTGATTGGACTCGGACAGCTTGTCTTCCTGGTCACGCTCCTCGACGGATGAGAGGACCTCCCATACTTTCAACTTTTTGTCCTGGCCCGCAGCAGCGAGATATCTCCCATCTTTTGAAAATTCCATCGCCCATATTGCATGGTTCGCGGCGTTCTTCGGTGGGGTGGACGCTGCGGCGGCGGGGGTGTCATCGATGCTGTGAATCTTCGAGTCGATCTCCGACTTCCTTCTCTTGCTCGATGGAGGGTCCAAAACGATCTGCGCGAGGAACAGCCGGTCGAAGTCCTTCTGCTTTCTGTATTGGGCCTTGACCTTGATGTAGCGCGGAGGAGCAGGGAACTTGGGGATAAAGCCGACGGGCTGGGAGAAGACCTCAGCCTCGACGCCGCCGAGGCGGTTCTCGAAATTGTCCGAAGCATCGTCGTCACGGAGGTCGAAGGAGTCCCGCTTCTTGTTGCCCATTATTCGGCTCAAGAACGACACTCCTTTCCTGGGAAGACAAGTAGGTTAGTTGTTGGGGTCCAGGAAAAGCCCAGCCTGGGGCGGAGGCGTGGACTGACGGGACAGGCACATGAGGGGAGGGCGGCAGCGCCATTGAGGTCAGGAACACAGGCAGAAGAGAAGCATGCTGTGTTTGTGTTCTGGTTCTGCCTGGCGGTCGAAATGGCCCAGCACCACTCACTTTTTGTCCTTGCCCAACTTGCTGCTGGCGCTGCTCTCGACTCGTCGCAGTGGCACCGGGTCGGAACTCAACCTGCCCGAGTAGGTGTCATCGGAAGGTCCGGATTCCGTGTAGGTGGATTTGGACGAGACGCCGCCTTGCGAGCTTTGCAGCAGTCGGTTCTGCGACTGCGTACGTTCTAAGATTTGCTAGACAGCACACAGGTCGAGTGAGTTCAGGTGGCCTCCTGCGCAGTGTGGGGGGATCGCGGATTGCACACCCTTGATATTGGATCCAGGACTTGCTCAGCATCATTGGGGCCCTGCGGCTCAGCTGAGGCCATGATGGGACTCATCTTGGGCGTGATCGCTGGGTTCAGGCCGGAATTGCAAACGTGATCAAGGCTGTCGCAGCAACATTCGTATTACTAGTATTTGAAGTGGGGGATCTGGAGGAACATCCCAGTACAGTCAGCACGAATTGCACAGTAACGGCTGGATGGTAGAGGAGCCCGAAGGCGGCGGATTCGCCGCAACGGGGATGCAGCTTGCGATGCAGACAAGGTTCAGGTTGGACGTACGTAGTAATCAGAGAGCCTCGCTGAGTGATGCTTCACATACGGGACATACTTCTGTTTCGAGAGCCATCCAGGCCGAGAAGGGCCGGTTGTGAGCTGGGTTGAATTGTGCTGCGCGGGTGGTGACCATGACAGAGATTGTGATTGACGCTGACGAGACTGTGAACTGGGAAGTGGGAGGGGCCACGGGGAGCGGGCCTGGGGACTCTCCCCTCCAGGGCCCGCGGGCGCGGGCTAGGCGCGAGCAAATGCCTCGGAGTGTCCGTGCCTGCGCCTGTGAGACTCGAGTGCCAGAGTCGGAGGCAACAGGCTCGGGAGTCGGGGCGACGCGCATGCAAAAGGCGGAGATCGTGAGAATCTGCGAGTGGCACTCGTACAGTACGTACTACTACTACTACCCGAGTACTAAGATTACTATAGGACGTACAGTCTCGTCCTCTGTCCAGACGGAGTATCTCGCTAATATTTCCCTGGGACAAGTGACGGTGTAAATCTCGGAGACTTGGAACCAGAATGTACAAGTTCTCTGACTCGTCCGTCCTAGGCAGAAAATGAGCTCCTCTACTGTACGAAGTACTAGACTGTGGCCCCAGGCGTCCGGAAGCCCCGGGTCGCACTGACATTGGAGCACAGCGTCTGATCTGTTCTCGGCGCGTCTGCAGTGCCAACTCACTCCTGTAAAGCTTGGCCCACTAGCAGCCCACTGGCACCTGTCGAGCCGTCAGGCTTGAACTTACTGTACGAATCCAAGATACAGGCAGTCTACGAGTACGAACACGACGGGAAGCCTTGCATAGTGAGCGCCGCCTCGGCCGCCGAATTAAGAAACAATTTGTGAAGCTTATGCACTTTTTCCACCTGTTAACGCCCAATGCATTGCAAGTCTGTCCATCTCTACTCATAGGATCTTCTCTCTGGAGCAGCGGCTCGTAGTGGTCGCGATGTGCACAGCTTACACCCTTAGTACCAAATTGGCAACCGAGAGAGACTCGGCAGGATGAGCTGCGCGGCCGAGTACTACTTGTTCGAGTACTTAAGGATGACGGTCGGGCTCTTCTTATCCACTCCCTTGAAAGTCTTCCAGATGCAAAGTCGGCTGGCCCTCACAAAGAAGATTCAAGAGACCAGGGGAAAATAAATGCCTCGCTGCCATCGTCAGAAATGAATCCTCCAACAGCACAACTGTGCATAAATTGTGACTTCGGGCATATCTTTGGGCAGAATGAGCAGACCTCCCGTCAAACCAGAACTCTGAACCAATACGAATACGAACTCAATCTCGACCCAATTTGAGCTCGAGGTCGTGTGTCCTTGAATGAAGCCGCAAGGCGCGGATTGAATTAAAACTCGGACTCGCCGTCCTAGCCGTGAAAGCGCCCCTCCGCTGCCCCTGGCCATGCCTCCGCCGGTAACCAACTCTGTTTCTCTGCTGCTTATCGGCTTTCAGCTCTCCTGGTTTGCGATTCTGCCCAAGTATCCCAGGAGGAATGCCTTGTTTTCTGCCCCCGTCTGCCGTTTCTCACTGGGAACACGTCCTGAACCATGCCCGCTCGCTACCGACGCCATACTTCCCACCCTCGATGGCCGAGTTGAGATGGGCTCAATAGCAGACAACGGCACTTCGCCGTTGGCGCTGATGATCTGGCTGGCAGACATGGGCGACACAATTCCTGACCCGGGTTGAGCGGCGATAGGCCGCGGTGTGCTATCGAACCCACTCCCGAAGAGCGCAAGTAGTGTTTGTTTCTGCCCTTCCGCCTGAGAAGGCTTTCGGCTGGATGTAAAGGTCTCGCCTTGGCTGTCTCCTACAGGTGTGGAAGAAGCAATTGTAGACACAACTGCTTGATCGCCTGGGGTGTCGCTTGCAGTTGCGGCTCGATCGGCTTCGAATGGTTCACCTGCTTGTGGGCGACGCAATATCTGGGGTTGAAACGGCTTGCTCGCCTCCTTGGCTGTTGTCTTCTCCTTCCCCACGCGTTTAGCCGCTGCTTTCAAGCCTCGCGGGGATTTGGGAGTCGGCACACGTGCTTCTTCTGGACGTGTGAGGATTCTCATCGGCGCTGGTCGGTTCGGGTCGAAGAGTGTTCGGTTGCCTGTGAGCGGATTCCGTCCCATCTCATTCGTCGTCTGCTTACTCGCCTTGGAAACAGCCTCAAACTCGGGTTGATTCAAAGGCCCACTGATGGTCGCCGATGTCTCCCCTTCTCTCGGCGACGGACGCGTGACTTCACTTGCTTTCCTCGGCGCCTCCTGGCCACCTTGTCGAAGCAGAGCAAGGAGGAGTTCGTCCTTATTTGCGGGTGGCCTTTGGAGCGGCGCCACTGGCGCTGTGGCCGCAAGTTCAACTGGCGGTGCAGCACGAGAAGCAGGGTTATCTGCAACCTTCGGTTTCGACGACGGATTGAACAATTTCAAGAGCGATGACTGCTGCGCACTGGCGGGCCGTCGGGTAGATGGCAGAGATGGCACCTGGCTCTGCAGATTTTCGGTAGAAGGCGCACTGGCCTCAACGAGCCTTGTTGGTATATGGCTTGCTTGGCTCGCCGGGGATTGAATATTGGCCTCCGCGTTCTGCGTTTGCTGTTCAGACTGATGAGACGTCTCCTTTCGGGTAAAGAGATCCAAAAGGCCAGTGTTGATGGAAGAAGGCGGACTGGTTGGACTCGTGGCACCCTTGAAAACGTCTAACAAGGCCTTGGTGTGGTTCGTCAGTTTGGGCAGCGCACTCGCAGGAGGCACAACTCGTTGGTGCTGCTGAGCTAGTCCCTGTCGTGTAGACAGTGGATCACCAGTCCTCTGGTATGGAGCGACTTGAGGGACCCTCTGCTCCAAGGTACTTGTGGCTGGAAACATTGTCGGTGACTCGGTCAATTGGGCTTGGACAGGTTGGCTAGGAGGCATGAATTGGCTTTGAGTATGTGGCTGAAACTGTGGAGGCGGTTGACCATGATCGATCTGTGGCAACCTCACATGAGAGACATGTGGTGACGGCTGGAGCTGGGGTTGCTGAGATATCTGTTCGAAAGGTGTGTGAGGAATAGAGCGACCTTGCCCTGGAGGACCACTTCGCAGTAGAGCCAAAAGAGCACTGGACTTTTCCGTATCAACGAATGCCATGTGACTTGGTTGCCGCACCGCTTCAGGACGGGCAGGTCGAGAGGGCCCAATGTTCAACATCTCCTTGAGATGTGAAGTTGCGTCGAAGGCAGATGGGCCAGAAACTTCAGGGAGATCGCTGACGGACTGCGGTAAGGTATTCGTCAAGCTCGCACCGACACCGTTGGTATCGTGGTCGTCCTGTGTAAGCGATTCTTCCGGAACGGTGGGTGGTGCTGCCAGATGCGAACTATATCTATTCTCCTTCTTTCGCTGCTGGGCAATCCATTTCTTAAGTGGATTTAAGAAAGGTGCCACCATATAAAATTTGTTCGCGTTGAAATGTGCCTGATCGGGACCGGAGCCTTCATGCTGGCGGTTCTTCTTCAGGGTGGGTAAGTCGGTCAGCTTGTACCAGTCGATTTTGCTGATTTCTTTCCGTGTTTTGGGCTCGAAGTTGGCGTCTCTCGGAACTCCTCGGAAAACGTATAGCCTCATGTGCTGTTCTCTCATAGTGACTTCGATATATTTCATCTCCTTTTCATCTTTCGCAAGCCCTGCGGAGCGAAGGTCGAACCCCGTCTCCTCGTAAACTTCTCGGATTGCGCAGTCGAGATCATTCTCATCCTTGTTTATTTTGCCCCGAGGAAAGCTCCAGTTGGCGCCCTTTTTCCAACCCTTGACCAGTACGACTTCGTCCATAGCCTCATTCAGCATGATTGCCCCGCGAACCGGGACGCGGGACTTGTAAGCGAGGAATTCCGCAAATGCGGTTGTATGATGCTGCGCCGACCATTGCGAAAACAGAGGACAGTGCTGGAAAATGCGAAGACTGAAGGCGCGCAACGTGAGGGATGGGAGGGAAGGGTCAAGCGGGCGGATGAAGTCTTCGTAGAACCATTGTGCTTCCTCGACCTGGAAACATATCCGCTCCACAGATTCGAGCTCTTCGGGCGGTAAATTGATGATAAAGCGGACACACAGGTCATCGAGCCCTGAGAAAAGTAGCAATGGTTAGCAGGGACACGCCAGCTGTGCTGGACTGAGGGATCTCACAGTCCTCCAGCTGCATCTCGTAAGTTGATGGGTAGGCCAGGGTATCTGCTCATCGCCACTGTCGTCGAGTTGTTTGCGTACGGGTGGAAAGATTCCAGACGCGTCCGCAGAGACTGCAATGTGCACAGCCTCACGTCTCGAATTCAAGGCTGCGATCGAGGGCGAGAAATGAGGCGTGATACGAGTGGTGGTGCAGGAAGAGTTTGGGTGGAGAAGCAGTCGTGAAAGGCTCTAGATTTGCACCGCCACACCAGCAGAGACCAAGTGTGGCGGATATTGTGGCTTGCGTGGCTGGACGAATGAATGATGTCGTCCGATGACGCACCTGGCGTTATGAGACGACACACACCCCGTCACTCAGGGAGCGGGCGCGACGAAGAGCAGGAAAAACAGCGCCTGCAGGCCAATCAATCTTGGATCGCCAGAGTGAATCTTGAACTGCGTTTGTTTGGACTTTGATTGAAAGTTTCTGGGTCAGGAATGTCGGTGACACAGCCACATTCATCTGCAAGGTATACCTTGGTCACTCGCCCTCCCAGTTCCTTCTCACGCTCCTCGTCCTTTTTTCGCTTCTCCTTCATTTCTCCCACCGCAACGCCGCCTCCCACAACATGACATCCTATGCAGCGAAACTTGTGGCACGGCGCTTGTTCAAGGAGACAACTGCCAACAGGCAAGGCGAGGAGGTATGCTTTTTGGTCCGAAGCCCGCCCATTTTCGGCAACTAACCCATCGCCAGGATCCGTACTTTGAGACTATTCCCGCTACAAGGCTGGGAGGATTGTACAAGACCAACAAGAAGAGACGCCGAGCTCTCCCGCCTGGCTTGACTCCCAAAGAGGAGAAAGTTCTCACCAAGGCGAAAAGAAGGGCCTACCGAGTCGATCTAGCACTGGGAAGCTTCTGTGGCATGCGATTGGGATGGGGTTCCGTTATTGGCTTGATCCCGGGGTATGTTCCTTCGTCGATTCTGGGTCTGTGATTTCTGAAACTGACATTATCCCAGCATCGGCGATGTTATCGACCTCTTTATGGCCCTCATGGTGTATCGGACCTGTTGCTCGGTCGAAGGAGGGCTGCCGGCCTCCCTGAAGCTGCGAATGCAGATCAACATGGCCATTGACTTCGCAATCGGGCTCGTACCAGTCATCGGCGACATAGCAGATGCGGCATACAAGTGCAACACCAAGAATGTGGTGTTGTTTGAAAAGGAACTGCGCGCCCGCGGTCAGAAACGACTCCGGGGCACTCCGCAGGCGAATGTCACAGATCCAAGTCTGCCCGACGAATTCGACTATCAGCACGAAGAACGTCGGTTGAACCAAGAGAACGGTCCGCCACCAAGATACAGCTCGAGGCGAGAATCCAGGCGATCGAACCGAGACCGTGACCACCGGCATCATGACCTCGAGCGCGCAGACAGCCTTCCGCCACCCAGAGCTGCTCGAGTGCGTTGACGACTTTGACATGGCGGGTCGACTCTCACCATTTGCGACGATCGGATGACACCAGCATTGGGCTTATTTGTTGGATTCAGCGATAGCAAGAGCGCAGCATTGCTTAGCTTTTATTTGTTGATCAAATTAGAGCACGCGCAGAGCCTCCTTTTCACGAATCTCTCTGACTTTATTTGTCGGTTGGTGCCCGCGAGATGAGCATAATTTCGTTTCCTAGTTCAGAGAATTGGGCAATCTGATGTCCTTTTTCATTCTCTCGCATCCATAGCAAAGAATGGAATCTCCATTAAGGATCCCAGGGCCCTGGAATATCGGCATGTCGCATACAGGACAAAGGCTCACCGAGTCCGAATCTTTCTTGGGTTCAAGTTTACTCGCTGTTCGTACCACATTTGCCATGATACTGGGGTATTTTTCGCCTTGGGAATTGATATAGGTGTTCAGAAGTTCGTCAATCGAGCTGCTCCGTATTGTAGCCGCTGGGTGTTTTGGTACGTCCAGCTCCGCCACTCTCTCCAGCAACGGCTCCGATGTAACTTTGGCATACGATTGGAGTTCCGTCTTGAAGAGGTCACGGAGGGGATAGTTGAAGTTAAGGCCGTGTATCGACGGCCCATCAGCGATAGTGGAAGGGACTGACCCACCTCGACCTTTGGCAACATCTGCCAGAGCGAGGGCTGCCAGACGAGTATCGGAATGGCCCCAGAGGATACTTTCACAGCTTTCTTGCCTAGCTACCGACACCAGGAGACGATGAAGCAAAATGGATTGAAGATCTGCTCGCGTGGTGACTGAGGTGGCGCCGGCCAGCAAGCGATCCAGGAGGTTCTTGTCCGATTCGCCCTCCTGGCGCTCGAAGCCGATGTGTTTGAGATCCTTCTCGATGCGGCTATCAAGATGAAACACTTGATGGAGGGCCAGGACCGGGAGAAAAGAATGAGCCGAGAATCGCTGACCGAACTTCTCATATTCATCCTCGGAGGTGACCGAGTCCTGAGTGTCTGGGAGAACGACATGCGCAATCGCCAGGTCGTAGGCGGTCCTGTTGCGGCTTTCCAACTGACTCTGCAATTGGACATCAAGCACCTGTAGCAGCACGAGGGACGAAACTCCGCCAGAGAGGGGGAGAAGCAACTGGCGCTTTTGACCGTCCGCTAAGGATTTGAATCGATAGGACTCCATGCGTTTGAGGACTTTGGATCTTACATAACGCATGAAACAGTCGGCACATAAGCGCCGGTTTCTGATACGGAGGCTGGCGAGACGCTCTCGGCAGTCGACACAGATGGCATCAGAGATCGCGGAGGCCATTTTTCCGTCGACCTTTGGTGTATGGTGTGGAAACTGATTGTTGTTGTCGGTTGGGATGAATGCATCTTGAAAAAAGAAGTCCAGAATTTTGGTATAGGGTTTGTACGAGGTCTAGTAACACCTAGTGGAGAATTACCGTCCGTCTTGGCAATGTCGGCTCATGGCGAAAGAGAACGCGATCCTCGAGTAGTATGTAAAGTTGTACCTCAGTACGAAACCTGTATGTACATTATGTTCCCTCCATTCGATCCACGGGCACTGTCGGCCTGCCTTGCCGTTCTTCTGTACCGTACCCCGGGGGAGCTGGGCCTGCCCTGGCGTGGGGATGATGACAGCCACCAAACAAGGACGACTAAGGTAGTCGCCTAGCGAGATCTGTGGTTGCACTGGTTGCAGCTTCCTTTTGGCTCTGCCCAGTGACGTTACAGGCCCCCGACACATTCTTGTTACAGGCCTCTCCCACGTGCGGAATGACGTACAAGTCTCCCATGACTTGCTTCTGCCCATCTCAACGCAACCACCAGTCATTCCTGAGAATGTGGGCAGCTCGACTGTGTGAATCTCGCCTGCAGATGGGCCAGGCCGGGCGCAGCTCAACCGCTCGCCTGCTAACTTTATTGTTGATAAGACCATCGGTGAGAATCCATCGCCCCAGGAATCTACCACCGTAAACCACTCCCTGCCCTCTGGGTTTCTCCCTCAGCTCCCGTCTCAGACTCGTCGCGTATCCACCAGTTGTCGCTGGTTCAACTCAGGGCCCTTCCTATTCACCCTGGCATCATCATGACCACCATTGACAGCATCTCTCAAGCCGCCACCGACCTGAAGGATAAAGTTATGGGTACTGATCCCGCAAAATCAGGCGAAGAACCGCCCGCGGGCCTTCAGGGAAAAGGCACCGCGACAGACCCGTATGACCAGGGCAACGCCACAGGTGAGCCGCTCTCAGGCGAAGAACCGCCAGCGGGCCTCCAAGGCAAAGGCACGGCGAGAGATCCGTACGACCAGGGCAACGCCCCAGGTCAGTTGTTGCGCTCATTGACGACTGCCGCTTGCTGAACAATGGTGTCCACAGAACAAGCCGCCGAGACCGCTTCCTCAGAACCGACTGCTTCCTCCTCGTCGAACGGTGCTACTGCTCCTCCAAAGGCCGCAGGCACCAAGGCTGCAGACACTCAGAAAGAGCGAAATCCATTGAGCGCTGCTTCAAGTCGTCGCGCGGAAGAACGCGATGTGAGCCCCGGAACATTGGCGGATGGCTCACATGCGAGGACAAGTGGTGATCGAGGTGAAAGCTATGAACCCGGGAGATTTAATCGACTCAAGGGTAAGCTGCAGTTTGGGAAGCATTAGGAGGAGACAGGCGATAACCCAGACTCTGCGACCTCGCCAGACAATCATCGCAGAGGAGGAAGGAGAGATGTGGCGAATGAAGGGCAGTATGATGCATGAACCACGAATACTAGAGCGCAATCCTCCGCGGGTCGAGCGACTCGAGCCACCTACCTCTACTGATCTTTACTCTTAAACTGTACTATTCAGCGGATCAATCGTACCTTCTGAGCGCCTTCCATGAATTTGCATCAAGCGAGACATGTAATCAGCCCAAGTGACGCCCGAGGCATCATTCGTAGCGGCTTGGTGGGGGTTTCATTATTGGTCCGATCCACGATAGCCGGATCTGCAGGTGTCCGAGGTCGAAGACGACACGAACTCCGTGATGAGTAAAAAGTCAAGCTTCTCCCTTCCTCCAACCACTTCCCTGCTGATCAATCGGCTCATTTTTCGAATCTCTGACAAGCAAGATGTCCGCAGCAGATATTCCCAAGATCGAGGCGGGGAACCTGTTCAACGTCAATGGCCTGGTCGCGGTGATCACAGGCGGAGGCTCTGGTGAGTACTTTTCAGCGATGCTCGGTCTGGATTGCTCACACTCTACCCAGGCCTCGGGCGGATGATGGCGAGGGCATTGGCAGTCAACGGCGCCTCCAAAGTCTTCATCATCGGCCGTCGGGAGAACAGCTTGAAGGAAACTGCCAGCTCCGTTCCAGGCGGCACGATCATTCCTCTGGTCGGCGATGTTAGCTCCAAGGAGTCCTTGCAGCAATGTGTCGACAAGGTCAAGGCTCAAGTCGACGCGGTCGATGTCTTGGTGGCAAACAGCGGGATTTCTGGTCCTTCCGTCCCAACCCTTGATGCCAAACAGCAGCCTGTCGCATTCGATGACTTGGTGAAGAACATGTGGGCCCCTGAGCCTGACGCTGTCACCAGCACCTACGCAGTCAATGTCACCGGTATTCACTTCACCGTGGCCGCCTTCCTCCCTCTCCTCAACGAGGCCAACAAGAAGAGACCACAGCCTCCTACCACGGACAATTTCAAGCCCCGTCCTCAGATCATCACCACTGGTTCCATCGGAGCCTTCAATCGCAAGCCCCTCGGTAACCTGTCGTACGGTCCCTCCAAGTCGGCTGTGATTGCGTTGACTAAGCAGTTGTCTACCACGCTTGTCTCCTACGATATCCGAGCCAACGTCATCGCCCCGGGCTTGTATTACTCGGAGATGACCCAGGGGATATACGCGGCTCAGGGGAAAACGGAGACGCATAATGTTGAAGGGACATTCTCCAAAGAAGTGGTTCCAGCCACACGAACGGGTGATGAACAAGACATGGCGGGTGTTATCCTATGGCTCTGTTCGAGGGCTGGCGCATATATCAATGGATGCGTGGTGGTGACCGATGGTGGCCGGCTGAGCATTGTCCCCTCTTCGTATTAGAAAGATCGACTGCACTCTTGTCCATGATTCGATAATACACATCACCAGAAGAGCAAATGTAGACGATACAGACTCAATCCATACCACGAGAAGAGAGAATCAAGGCTGAACAGAGGCCGCCTTATGTAAGCTGCCTTATCCATCGGTGAAAGTGGGCACACTTCCCAGAGACACATCCGGTGCACGGTCAAGGTTGGCGGAGCGGGCGTGGCCATGTGAGGGTCCAGGGCTCAGGAGGGTCTACTGCGAGCAGCAGATTGCAGAAAAGCGACTGTGTCAGACCGGTGAATAGCCGAGATATCAAAAAGTGCCGAAGACTCGGGAGGGAGAGCAGGGAGTAGAAGGGGTTTACACGGAGTACATAACTACGCAGAAAAAGAACCGACACTGATGTCCCCTTGTACTTGAAGATTTCGAAAGACTGCAATTCGATTAGACGTGTGGGAAGTTCTTCATGGATCTAACCCGGGGAAATGCCTAGCAGGATGCAGCGCCGCAACGGTGAGCAAGAAGCTGTGTTGTTAGACTAGGCCACTTGTGCTCGAACCTTTCGGCCTCATAGCTCCACGATAAAGTCTGTCAGTGTCTGGCCATTCGGCCTTCGTTGATCCTGAGGCCTAGAGTACGAGTATGATGTAGTACTCCGCATGAAGGGGAGACTTTCGAACGCCCCTTTATTCCTTCCAGTGTTGTCAAATGCCAGTGCACGACGCCGATTTGCCCAAGTTTTCGTCAGACATGGATATCTTCTTCGGAGCAAGTGGGTGTGAGCTTGCCGGATGGCCTCACTCAAACGGACCAGTGGCGACCCTTCAAATGCCCCTGGGTCGAAAGGCCCCTGCGGCTGCGGGCCTGCAAGGAACAGCCGTGGCACCATTCGGGAGAAACTCCTCCAAGTCTCCCTAGCTCGTCTCTGCACCTGCAGCCTGCAGGCTGGCCGCTGGAGCCCCCCCAAAGTTGCCCGGTCGGAGAAGCCCAGTCGCATCCAGTTCAACGAATTTTCAGTCGTCACTGCGACTTGGATCGCCAGGGTGCCCGCAGTGTACAAACCCGGATGAGATTAATTTCTTCTCCCCTGCAACTGCTCGCCAGACCTTTTATCACCATACTTCTCCTGTGAAATCGCACTCCTCTTGATACTTTCCTCCCTTTTCTACAATCTGCTGCAGGCACTCCATTCTTTGTGTTTGCGACTCGAGAACGATCGCCGCTCCCTGACCACCGCCTCCTGATACACCTGCGCGCAGGCCCACCCTCTCTTCAACAAAAACGCCCGCTGCGAAGAACAACGTCCAACACCTCTCTCCGTAACCTCCTTCAAAGATGTCGTCCCGACCCCAGAATATCGGCATCAAAGCCATTGAGCTCTATTTTCCCAACCAGGTACGTGGACATGCGAGCAAGCACGGGACACTGGCGCGCAGTTTCAAGGGGGTTAATGTCTTTGTCTAGTGCGTTGATCAAGCCGATCTCGAGAAGTTCGATGGCGTCTCGACTGGGAAATACACAATCGGTCTCGGCCAGACCAAGATGGCTTTCTGTGACGACAGAGAAGGTCAGTTTGGAACTCTGCATACGAATTGTGGCAGTTGACTGACCGGTCCTGAACAGACATCTACTCGCTAGCCCTTACCACCCTCACAAGCCTCATCAAGAAGTACAACATTGATCTCAAGACCATTGGCAGACTGGAAGTTGGCACAGAGACTATGTTGGACAAGAGCAAGAGTGTGAAGTCAGTCTTGATGCAATTGTTCCAAGAGTCTGGCAACTTTAACGTTGAGGGTGTCGACTCTTATAATGCCTGCTAGTAAGTCCCGACGGGCCTCGTGCCACAGATCTAATGCAGAGTCTGACTGGGTGCAGTGGTGGCACAAATGCTGTGTTCAACTCTTTGAACTGGATCGAGTCCTCGGCATGGGACGGACGAGATGCCATCGTGATTGCTGGTGACATTGCCCTGTACAAGAAGGGCAACGCCCGTCCGACGGGTGGTGCTGGCTGTGTGGCTATGTTGATCGGTCCCGATGCGCCTCTTGCCTTTGAGGCCGGTCTCCGTGGATCATACATCACTCACGCTTACGATTTCTACAAGCCCGACCTCACCAGCGAGTATCCTTATGTCGACGGTCAATTCTCCTTGAGATGCTACACCGAGGCGGTTGATGCATGCTACAAGGCGTACAACGCTCGCGAAAAGACTCTCCAATCCCAGGCAAACGGTGCGACGGCGAACGGGCATACTCACTTGAACGGCAACGGCGCGCATAAGGACGAAGACCAGAAGGCGCCTCTGGACCGATTCGATTACATGGCCTTCCACGCTCCCACCTGCAAGCTTGTCTCGAAGTCGTACGCACGAATGCTATACAATGATTTCCTGGAGGACCCGAGCCAGCCTGAATTCAAGGAGGTTTCCTCTGAGCTGCGAGACCTGGACTACCAAGCGTCGCTGACAGATAAAACCGTCGAGAAGACCTTCCTGGCTCTCACCAAAAAACGATTCGCTGAGCGAGTGCACCCGTCTATCCAGGTTGCCACCCTGTGCGGAAACATGTACTGCGGCAGCGTGTACGGCGGCCTCGTTGCATTGATCAGTCTCATTGCCCCCAAGACCTTGCATGGCAAGAGAATCGGTGTCTTCAGCTACGGCAGTGGGCTGGCCAGCTCGATGTTCAGCCTGAAAGTCGTCGGAGACACCACGGAGATGGCCGAGAAGCTTAACCTGGAGGAGCGACTGAACGCTCGCCGCGTCGTGGCCCCAGAGGTGTATGATGAGATGTGTCTGCTCCGAGAAAAGGCACACCTGAAGAAAGATTTCAAGCCAGCTGGAGACGTCGAGCATTTGTTGCCCGGGACATACTACCTGACCGAGGTCGACGACATGTTCCGCCGCAAGTACGAGATCAAGGCATGAACTGATGGACATGCTCCACAGTGACCGGACAGTCTCATTGTTGCTCCAGATATTGCGTTTCACAAGTCGGCGCAGGATTGGCATTGGGTGGCGAGTTAGACATGGGCTTTCGATAGAGGCAGACGGGCATCATGGCAGGTGTTCTATTGGATCACGCGAGAGGAAGGTCCGTTTGAAACCTGCTTGCACTTGTACATATGGAGAAGGGCTTGCTTCCTAGGCATCTGGAAGCTGATGGAGTGATAGTAATTGATGAGCACATATTCACACCACAAATGGCCGAAGGGGATTGCATTAATGGCCACCTGCAGAAACTGCCGCATCGTAGGAGGCTGGAAGCGTCAAATGCGCCTACTGCAACATGCAGAGTTTGTCAGGTCAAAGTCGGCCAGTGGTTAACCTGTTTCGCAATGAACTCGTCCAAGATGAAACACAGCTCTGTGCTGACGGCCTTCCAGGCCAGTAACAGGAATTGCAGCATCAAATGTTGGACACAGTCGACGGCAGGAGGAGGGTATCGCGCATGCAAGCGAGGAGGTTGGGGTTTATAGTCGTGTGCAGTTCGTGATAAGCGTGTTCATATGCATAATGCAGTGTTACGATGCACCACTGGCCGAGTCACGGGGTTGGTGTCAGTTTCGCGTTGACCAGCTGCAGCGAGCAACGCGTTGGCGGGCCCCAAAGCCAAGTCGCTGCTTTACTGACGCGTCGCCCGACCGCTCGGCTGACCTGCCCGGAGACAGAGAGGAAACCTCTATTCTGCGACTTTGCAGTCTGCGACAGCAACTCATGCTGCGCCACCTCGTCCTCTCGCGCCTTCAGACCTCTTCTCGCCTCCGCCTCCAATCATCTTTCGTATCTGGCAAAAGAGTCGAAAAAAGATGGCCCAATGAAACATCCAGTCGTGACCCAGGCGGCTATCTGAGGAAGAGTCTCAAATGCGTCTGGACACCGACCCAGCAGGAGACTCGGACAGGCTCTAATCAAGTCTCACCGACGACCCGGAGCAGCTCTGCTGATCTGCTGCACCGCGCTTCGCGTGACCCTCCCGCCACGGGTTCAATCTCTTCAGATCTCGATTCTCAGCTCCGCCGCCGGCAGCCTCAGTCCACAGCCTCATGCTGCGCCGAGGCTGCCATCCCGTTGCAAGAGCCTTGCCTCGAATAGAGACCAAGCGCCGACCCAAATTGCATCGTAAGACATGGACGAAATGGCCCCGAGCCTTGTTACACTCCTTCCGGCCGTCTTCTCAACGTCCTGGGGAGCCTGTACGGCCTACGCTTCATCCTAAAGGCCCCCAAAATAGGCACAAAGTGGTTTTGTCATGCTGGCGCGCGTCTTTCGCCTTGCTCCACGCTCCACGCTTCGCGCTCCGCGCTCCGCGCTGGCGGTAGGTCGGACAGACCTTTGGATACCCAGCATCCGATTCTCGAATGCTCTCCCCAAGCGTGTTGTTTCCATGTTTCATCTGCAATATGACCTGCAGCACACCGTTGGCCCGGCTTCATGGCTGCCTTCTTTCGGCCGCATACCACCCAGCCCATTTATACCAGGCTCTTCCTCCCTCCAAAGCGCTCTGAGCCTTTCGTTCTTTCAAGTTGCAAGACTGAATCCTCAGTCTGCCCTCCATTGGTGATTTCCTTTCATTTTCCAAGCTCTGTTCCTTTCCTTTGTTGTGTGGCATCACTCTCCGTTCCGAGAAGCTGGCTTCTCATTGACTACTGGTACCTGAATCATCATCTACCTCATCCAAAAGCTGCTTCATGTGAGCCTTGTTACCCTTGCGACCTGGCTTGCCTCAAGATTACTGACGTGGACTTGCAGAATGTCGTTGGCACCTTATTACTATAGACCTCTTACACCTCCAGAGGCTACCATTGCTGCTGGTCGGCGTGGTCATTCTCGGAATCTGTCCAGCTGTTCCCATTACACGGCTGACGTCTCTCCCGAGTCGGTAAATACACTTAATTCAGCAAGTCAATCACCAGTCCTCCGTCAACATGGGCCGACTTTGCTTCCGAAGATCAGGACTCAGGACTCGTCTGTTGAACGTCTGGCTGCTCACCGGCCCGCCGTTCATCGAAGAGCTCTTTCTTCGAACAATAACATGAAGCATGCCCGACCTGCGATGTATAGGAGCGCCACCGAGCCCGTCGAATGTTCCCACATGATCTCGCCGGTGTCCAATGCCCCCCACTCGCGATCCAACTCGTTGATGCCCTCACCCTCCTTGTCCAAAGCGCAGCTCAGCGTGCCGGCCAAGACGCACTCACGTTCCACGTCGGCCTCGAGCATTGACAGCAATGTTTTGAACCGTTTTGGTTATCCAACCTATCGCCAGTTGCCGGTGTTTATGGCTCATGACCAGCAAACGCCTTCTCCGGATCTCTTCGCGACAACCTTGATGCAACACACCAACCTCCCCATGCCTGAACCTCCAATCATCAATCTGGAGGGTACATTTGACATGCCAATCGACATCGACACCATCTCGCGCCCGTCCTCCATGACCCCGCCTCCCATGCTTGCCCCGGTATCTACCATCAGCATGCTGAGCTACTTGACCCAGTCCACACAGCCAGTCAACCTGGTTCGGCATCTGACATTCCAAACCGGGCGTGGGCTTTGCAATCACTTTTGGTGGGACGTTCGCAATATTCGACCGTGGAAGTCGTTCTCATTGGCAACCATGTCGGCGATTCCCGACCTTCTCACGCTGCTCAATTTCCAACACGACACGGCTTGTTTACCACCATCCCATACCAATACGACCACCGTGACACCGGCGTCCGAAGTTGATCTGACCAACCTGATTGCGAAAATCTACTTCCCCAAGGTCAACGCTGCGACCATGCTGTCTCTCGGCACCAATGCCATCTCGCTGTATCCCGCCCCAGCTCCAACGGGCTCGGGAGTCAGCTCGAACTCTGTCAATATTCCCACGTTCCTGGCCAATTACCCAAGCGACAACGACCGCACCCTCTCAGGGCTTCCACGTGGCCGTGTTGTCGGGCTCGTGCGCTCATTCGATCGCTGGAACACCGGCATGCGCCGTGAAGGTCCGGCCCGCAAAGTCGAATATCTCCGCACACTGGCGCATCTCCAGAAATGCATGCGGGACCACAGCTGTCGGTACGGGTTCGTTCTTACCGAGATTGAGCTCGTATGTGTCCGCGCCGGCTGTGATGATCGTGGACAGCCGTACTTTGGCTTCCTTGAGGTTGCCGAGGCCGTGGAAACAAAGACCTTCGCCCGCAAGGACGGAGGCTCGGCGATGGGCTGGGGCCAGAGCGAAGTCAATATGACAGTGACATTGGCGTTGTACTATCTCCTCATGCTTGCAAAAGCCACTCCATTGCCTGGACAGCCTGGCAGTTTCATGGACGTTGGCGGTCCCGGAGCCTTGACAAGGTCGAGGGTCTGGGATGGAGGAAATGGCGCCAATGTTCTCGCTATTGACGAAGACGGGATCATCGAGGAATTGGGCAAGGACGGCAAGGACAAGTGGCTCCCTGAGCCGCAAATGGGTGAGAAGAGAGAGGCGAAGACGGTCAGAGGCTGGGTCTGGCCGAGCGACCCATGGCACAAAAGGGAAGGTGAACGTGGTGAGCGTGGAAGTGGCGCAAGGGGTGGGAGAAGGGGATGACTTTCCAGCCTGGGGCGATGTTGAGCACAGAAGAAGAACATGGTCTGGGACATGGAACGTTATGTTTGAGGGAGCATGAATTTGAGATGCGGTGCCATCCAGGTGATGAGCTCGCTATACATGAGTATTCAATGGAGCGAAAGGAGGGATCAATAGAGTAAATCTGGTAATCTAAAAAAGGACGTTTCCGACAAATCCAACTTCGCGATCATACTGCTGTTTCTACACCTCCTGGGCCTTGTGAACGAGCACAGAAGGCGATAACGAGACAAACTCTGGATAGAAATAGACCACGTCAGCGCAACATTCTCCAACGAAAAGCACCGGGTGCCAGATTCGGAGAGACCAAAAACGGAGAGATGTGGACGCAGGTACTAATATGCACAGCTAGCTCCTCATACTGTTGAGACTTGACATAATTTTTATACTCAGCGACGGTGGCTTTGACAGGCCAGTCCGCCTCGTCAGTTATCGTTTGAGCATATGAGTGAAAATCATCGGAGCGTTGTTGTCGCGTGCTTGTGCAGACCAGGCCAGATCATCTTGTCTGAAGAGGGGGGATAAGAGAGGCAGAGCGCGACTTGACTTACTTATCAGAATGTGCTTGACATTAGGGTGATACTATCGGGCGGAAGATGGCAAGACGTGCATTTTCGAGGTCATTACGCAGGTAGAGCGTCTTTGCTGGATGATGAGGAAAGGAAGGAAGATGAGATGAACGAAGATGAGTTGAACGGAAGTTCGAATTATTTGTTTCCGGGTGGCCTTGGCACTGAAGTTTTCACGTGATCGCCGTTTTGTAACGCCCGCCGTGGCAGTGTGACAGACCAGACTGAAGTGTGAGGTGTTTGACCTTGTTTGGGCGGGGTGCTTTCTGCCAGCACCTTGTTGAACTTGTCTCCCAAACACTCGCCTTGTGACATTTTCTCCGTTTCTCCAACATCATCCGTTCCTCCTAGACACCCAGTTGGACACCTCTCCTCTTTAGCATTTCCTGCTGCGACACTGCACACATTGTCAAAATGGGAGGTAAGCAGGCTCCAAGGAGATTTGCGTTGCGCTTGTTCATGGCATTGCGCGGGGACCACCAGTGTGCTGGACGTTGCGTGACATTCTTGCTGATATCTTCATTTCCACAGACTTCGAGGCTATCGCTCGTACGTTGACCTCTCTACATCCTACACGCGATCCTCAGAACCGAATGAATCGAGTCTCCCTCGATCGAACAATCTAACGAGCCACAGAACAGTTTGTTGGCTTCTACTACAAAACCTTCGATGGCGACCGCGCACAGCTGGCAGCGCTCTACGTAAGGACGCATGCACACGACCTGGAGACCGCACTTCCAAGGATCCACTGACAGTCTGAGGATAGAGAGACAATTCGATGCTCACATTCGAGAAAGAGCCGTTCATGGGGACCCAGAACATCCTTGAGAAGCTGACGGTGTGTACACACTCGACAGGCCCCTAACAGCGCGGGCGAGAGGGCAACTCATGGCTGATGGAATCATAGAACCTGCCGTTCCAGAAGGTCCAGCACCGAGTCGATACCACGGACGCGCAACCCTCGAACGACTCCGGCGGCATTATTGTCATGGTCACCGGTGCTCTGATGGTATGTGGATGGCACATTTGGAAAGAGTCTTCGTGTTCCGCGCATGGAGCATCGTCATGACAGGCACTGATGGAGTGAAACACGAACAGGTCGATGATCAACAACAGCCAATGAGCTATACACAAGTATTCAACCTGATTCGCGAGGGCGAAAGCTACTTCGTGTTCAACGATGTCTTCCGACGTATGTGCAATCCGGACTTTGGGTTGGTTGGAACGATACTGACATGGTACAAACAGTGGTGTATCCGGCAAGCTGAGCGCGTCTCAGACGATGGCAATGAATAGCTGCAGTCGAGTCCCCCGGGGGGTGTGGTCTCGAGGTGTGAGGTCACCAGAGGACGACAATGGTGCTGAAATTCAGAGCAGATGGCTCCGCAGCAGACCTGGCGAGAAGACCATGCAGACACGACCAACGCTGAGTGACGGAGGAGAGAAAGAAAAGCTAACGATAGAATGTTGTCCAACATCCAACTGGCCTTGCTACTGGAGTTGTCCTAAGTGCAAGGCTCCAACAATATCAAAGGCACTGTTTGGCCGAAGTGGGCGCAGCATGATCCTCCCGTTCCTCTGATGATCGTAGAAGTAGAAAGAAGTAGGCACGCATTTTACTCTGGGAATGGCCCGGTCTGACAAGGCGGCTGTCTGTCCCGATCGCGAGTCTTTCTGTCTGACGAGACGAGCTGGCCAAATCCGAGTGGCCTTACCTTTTTTCCGCCTGGTGATTGACAGACAAGCCCGAACGCGTGGCCGGTTGCGATACCCACGCCGCCGCACTGCCACAGGCGCATGGCGCATGGCGGCTGCAGGCTGCTGCGTTTTTTCAAGGACGAGGAAGGCAGCCATTTAAAAACAACTGTGGTCTGGTTTCTGCCAGATGCATTCATTCCGTAGAGTAGAGTATCGTACTTTTGAATGCTGCCCGCCTCTCTCGAGTCTCAACAACATAGGTACCTTACTTCACTACACGTATCTTCCATCCATTCAGGGTCCTCGCCGTGTTGCACGCACCTTGGACGAAATACGCTAGTCACCAAAGCCGCTCAGACCCCATTATTTTTGGCATCCCTGTCTGGTCCGTCGCTCGCCTTTGCGCGGTGTCGGTATCGCTGTCCGCAGGTCACTCAAGAAAAGCTGTCATCAAAAACGACATCTTCTGATTTTACGGGCCTGACCCCTTTACGACAGAGTCCGTTATTACATTTCTTCTACCACCGTGTACTCTCCCCATTGTCCTTCCGCGACAGTATCTCAGCCGGGAAGCGCCTCTGACGACGCCGATTCATCAGTTGCATTGGAAACCCCAGGCTCGCCGCCGACACTTGTCCTCTCCATCCGACCTTTCGGAAACTACACAACAAGCAAACACCACCGCCACCACTCGCAACTGACGCGAGGCCTTCAAGATGACGCTGGCAGATGAATTCAGATCGCGCAACTTCAGTGAGTGCTCTCTTGGTTGGACGCGCGACTGCTCCTCGCCGGAAAGCTAACATTTGGCGCCAGGTATTTACGGACAATGGTGAGCAACTCCCCTTCTAGGCAGACAGCATTTCCCAGTCGCGCACCATCACAACAGCCATCCGATTTATGTCCTGCGGGCAGCCAAATTAGAGACGGATGGGAGAAGAGAGGACACACAACCGCTACGGAAGGAAACGTTGTCGTGCGAGACGGAGAACTGACGATAGTAAAACAGGCTCGGAGTGCTTTGTATCATCCTGGGGCTTGCCTTGGGAATCGCCAACATCTTCCACTTCAACCTTCTGATCATTTTTAGCATCATATTGCTGTACGTTTCTGCTCGCGCTCCCCAACGCGCGATTACCAGAACTGACCGCGACCGCAGTTGCTCATCCCTGATTCTCATATTCATCGAGATTCCTCTCCTGCTCCGAATCTGCCCTACCTCGGAGAAGTTCGATGCCTTCATCCGCCGATTCACCACCAACTACATGCGGGCCGCCGTCTACGGGGTCATGGCACTGGTTCAATGGCTGAGCATCATCGTGGCTGCCAGCAGCTTGATCGCTGCGGCGGTCGTGCTGACTCTTGCCGGATCGTGCTACGCGCTGGCGGGACTGAAGCAACAAGATTTCGTGGGGAGCAAGACTCTTGGAGGACAGGGCGTCGCACAAATGATTGTCTGAGCGAAGCTCTCCCGACTCGATTTCACGTCCTTTGTTTCCCTCTGTCGACTCACTGAGTTGGCCAAACCAAACCCGAAAAAAAGTCTGGTTGGAAAGAGGAGATGTACCTCTAGTGGCGTACCTGGCGCAAGGCATCTAGCGCGGAGATGACAACGGCGTTCGGATCGATTGGCGGCTAATCATCGTTCGGTGGTGACAGAGAGACTTGTTACCATGACGGAAAACGGGGGAGGGGCATGCTCACCTGAATGTGACAGCATGCGCCTAGATATCATGTTGAAGGCTGGAGCAGAGAGAGCCGCATTAAGCCCTGCACTTTCAACCGCAGATGCGCACTATAAGGCGGATCCAGCATTTGTTTCTGGACCCACCTGGCCTCTCTTGTAATTAGGATACAAGAGGATACCCAAAAGGGGCCACCAAAATGAATTCCGATTGAAAGAGACGATATCGTGCACTTGAGCCGCCGGAGTAGATACGCCGGATGGATGGAGCCTGAGGACTAGGATTCTCGCGTCAGACCTTCTAATTAGAGGCTTGAGGGTGGCACGTAAGAATAAGGGACGTATCAAGCCAACAACCGGTGCCTATGTACACTTTTGCTTGATTCATGCACACGCCTGAGGGGGCTATGTGAGTGTTTCAAGCCCGGCCGGGTTCGATGTTTGATTATTGAGAGGAGTACAGTACTTGTACGGATGCTTGAAGTGGAGTTACAAAGGAGCATGTCAAGACTTGGGCACTTTGTGTGAGAGGACATAATCGATCTGTTTCTGCAGACTTGAAGATCAATATCATCTTGGGAGAGTTAAATGGCGAGTGGATCGTCTACTCTATCATATGCTTTTTGTTCAGAGCAAGGCACCGACCGGCGCTTGAGGGGGACCCAGCGCCACACCGCCACAGGCTCACAGCCACTCTTCCAAAGCCTCAATCAAGGCTCAGGCTCAGGCTAGGACGACGATGAATAGGTAAGGTATTCTCACCTCTGCCTCTTGTATCGGTGCGGCGTTCTACCCGATCTCAGAATCATCATGTCAGTGGGATCGCTGATCTACGGTCGATGTAAGTACATACAGTACGGAGTATATTTGCTAGGTCACATTGGAGGCTCGAGAGGTACAGAAACGAAAAGGCCGGCGGATGAGGGTAAGCACGGGCATTAATTGGCGACCGTGTGTGTGGCGTTCTGGGATGATAGGGCCCCGGGACCTTGGTCCCATCATCCATGGTCCTTGGGCTGAAACTTCAAACCAGGGGGCTCAACCTGGCCCAACGGTTCGGGAAAAGTGGACAGCGCCCCCCAGGGAGGGTCGAGAATCGAAAAACTCCAGAGTCAATCAGTTCCAGGAGGAGTAGCGAGTGGTGAGAGGCTGCTGCTGGTGGGCTGAGTCTTTGATCGAATCTGATGTTCCCAGGTTCGCTAAGGCTGAATCAAGGTTTTCGGCCCCCGGAGACTCAAGGCTCGAGACTCGAGTGTGGGTGGCCACTGCCCACTGCCCACTGCCAAGTGGCCAGTGCTATTTGCGGGCGGCGTGCAGGCTGAGCAGCCCGCTGAGCCGCTTCGCTCAGGGAGTCATGGAGGGAGGGCCACTGCAGGCGACACACGGCGCAGAAGTTGGAAGTTAGAACAGCCACGTTACAGGGAGACAGACTTCCATCATCTAGCGAGGCCAGATCCAGCCTGGTCAATGGCCACTGGTCTGGCTGCTGAGCCGCCATTATTGGGCGCACACCCCGGGGCTCGAGTCCCCAGGCTCTTCAAAGTTCAGGCGCACGCTGTAAGTGCAAACCTTTCCATCACCTCAACACCTCAGCACCTGAACACCTGAACACCTGAACAAAAACCAACTCATACCTACACGTCTACGGAAACAGAAAACAAGAGTGCAATACCATGAACTAGCATCCCCCAATCCACCGACAATGTCGCTGTACGCATCACGCTCAAAACCATGGACACCAAGCAGCCTGACCATGTCTATCTCGATGTGCCCGTGACCGAAGCTGAGCGCGCCCAGGCCAAGCAGCGTCCGCTTTCTCAACCCTCTCCTTCACCTCCTCCGCCCTCGCACCAGGACGATGCCTACGATAGACTGTTGCCAGATTCACGACAGCATCCGGGACCAAGCTCATTGTCGCCTCATCCTGAGGGTTCGGCGCCGACCCGCTTTCCCTCCATCCACGCCCCGCCGGCCTTGCGACCACAGGTCGCGCGTCCGTTCCAAAGATTCGAAAGCCGTCAGTATGCCCCGATTTCGCCGATCAACGAGGAGGACGAGCCCAATTCCATCCACCTTCGCGAACCTTCGGAGCGCATCCCCTCCTACGACGATGGCTATCTGCTCCCGGACGCCGGTCCGATTCCCCCTTTATGGACGCCTTTCTGGCTGAAGCGGTGGGTGCTGGGCCTGTTTGCCCTCGTCTTTATGGCCTTCCTCATCGGCCTGGTCCTCCTCTGGCACTACGACGACCAGAACGATGGCTTCGAAGTCGACGGCGAGTCCACGCACTACGCCTGGGCTTATTCGCCAACCGTTCTGGTCGTCTTGCTCGTCGCAGCATGGAGGATGGTCGACCACCATTCCAAGTTGGCCATGCCCTACGACAGTCTTCAAAATGGCCCCATCAAGCCCTCCGAAAGCCTTCTCGTCGACTATATTTCGAGCTTCCAGCTTGTATCGTTATTTCAAGCCTTCAAAAACAGCCATTTTGCCGTCCTTTGCTCCGTCATCGGCTTCATTTTACTAAAAGTTATCACCGTCTTTGCCACCGGCTTGTTGGTTCTGCTTCCTTCTCAGGTGGCTCAGAAGAATGTTTCGATCCAAGCCAATGGCTTCACAGCAGCTTCGTTTGATCCCCGTGCGGCGCTTGATTCATCCACGTTCGCGCCTCAGCCGGTTTATGCGTATTATGGAAGTATGGCTCAGGGAATGCCACTCGAGGATGGCGTCACGTTGAACATGGCGTACGGTGCCTTGACAGTCGACTCTGCCACTTCGATTGGCAATGGTTCCATCATTTCTGCCGATGTCGATGCGTTTGTGCCATTCATGACTTGCAAGACTTTGGATATCCAGCTTAATACGCCCACTATTGTAAACGACACCAATTCCGCCAGTGCTTTTGCAACTTCCAGCAACATTTCGTTCACCATCCACTCTGGAGACGTCTGCACTCAATCCTCCTCCGTCAGCGTCCCCGCCGACGATCCATACACTGAAATTCTTCCCGAGCGCCAGGTCACTGGAACTATGCAGCAAATCTATTGTGGATCTACGAATGCCAGCGTCCCCGACTCCAATGGACCGCTGGGGGTTCTATTCTCCATTACCGATATTAGCTATCAGCAGACGCTTTTCGACAATGCTACCGACCTAGAAGGAGGCTCATTTACCATTGCGAGCGATGTTTCAAGGACTCTCAACAGCATAATGAATGTCTTTTGCAAACCTTCCTACAACATGACCACGGTTACAATCTCCAATGACACACGATTCCTTGAGCACGACCAGGCAATTTCGATCACACCGAAACTGGGAGCCACCAACGCCACATTGCGAGGCTTTTCCGACTGGAACGCGACCAATGTGCTTTCACAGGCTTCCACATCTGCTGAGGTACTTTTCGGCGACTCGTCAACGGACAGCACCCTCTCTGAATCGAGCGCGATATTCACTCTCATGGCCTTAACGCAAGGCACGAAGAATATTGAGACCTTGATGGACCCGGACAAGATGATTTCTGCCGCTCAGTCAACTTACAAGGGTGTCTTGTCACAGTATGTGCACCAAAACCTGAGGGACACCGTGAGCAGAAATGTGGATGGAGCCACGGTCACTCGGCAGGAACGAAGGCTACGAGTCAACAACGTTTCCGTCTGGTCGATGGCTTCGGTCTGTGGATTGCTGGTGTTTTTCAGTCTACTACTGGTATTCATCGCTCCTCGAGCCGTCGTTCCTCGTGATCCGAGCTCAATTGCGACCATGGCCACGATTCTCACAAGAAGCACGGAGCTCAACAGATTGCTTCGAAAACAAGGGCCGCCGAGCCTTCACAATCAGAAATCGGCGTTGGCAGGTTATGAATTCGGGACCGCTCTGGCGACCACAGATTCGGGCAGGACAAGCTTCAAGATTGTCGCCTCGGAAGGCGAGCTGGACGAACCGACCACGAAGCCCAGTTTGGTGTTCAAGTGGTGGCTACCCATTACAGCGACCATCCCAGTCGTCGTTCTGACTCTGATTCTGCCGGTGGGTGTCATTGTGGCCCTGGAGATTATTCAGCGCTCTTCAGATAAGAACAACGGCTTTCGCACCGTGGCAGACGACAAGTTGACTGAAGTATACAGCCATTATATCCCGGGTCTCATGATGCTGATTATGGCCGCCTTGGTCAACATGCTCGATTTCAATGTGGCGCTGTTTGCACCTTGGAACAACCTTGCTGCTGGCAATGCCACTCACCGAAAGACCGTTCTGAATCACATCTTGGGTAAAACCCCACCGTTTGCATTTGTCCAAGCTTTGAGGACATGGAACGTGGGTGCGATGCTGAGCGTCTCGGCCGCTATTCTCGCTAGCATTCTGACCGTGATTGCCTCGGGGCTCTATTACGTCGAACACTTCACCATGGACGGAGCCGGCATCACGCTCCGTCAGCTCGACACTTTCAACCTCGAGTGGCCAAACAGCTTTACTACTGATAATGGAGCCGCCGCAATGCTGGATCTGATGATGCACCAGAACTTTGGCAACCCTCAATTCGTCTATGACGGACTCGTTTTCCCCAAGCTCTTCCTCGACAATTCTGCGCTTACGACCGATGCCCTGACGAGCGTGTCCGGGTCGTCCAGCCATTCTTTCCCAGCTGTTCGTGGAAACCTGAGATGCGAGGTTCTTGGAGACTTGTCTTACGTCGTGACAACCGAAAAGGCAGGAGATGAGTCGGCGTTTGCAACGGATCAAGCATTCGTCACCGCTACGGCAGCACTGCCGGATACTTGTCATCTGGGTGGTTCTCTGGGCACGGATGGTTTCGTCACATATGAGCACAATTTCGAGCTTCTATCGGGCGGAAGGGGAACCTACGCAGGGGCGCAACTGGATCTCTTGTTTGGTCAGAACGCGAGTGTGTACGGAAACTATGGAGAATTTCGCGGCCAGTACATCGGCGACAATCCCGCAGTTGGCTGTCCCAGTCTTGCATTTACATTCGGCCATTTCCAACTGGGGATTGCCGACAAGAGTCAGGTCACAACGATGGTGTGCTTCCAAGAAATCCAGGGCCTTCAAGCGAATGTGACGATGAAGCTGAACAGTACGACCATCGACCCTGAACATCCGCCCATTGTGGACGAGGCTAGTGTGTTTCTTCACGACAACCCAGCCAGCAATGCCAGCGTGAAGTCATTTGATTTCCGCATCCAAAACAACTTCGCTCAGGAGATGACGGTGTTCAATGGCGGCAATAGCACGCCAGCGACGGATCCGTCGCAGACCGCCACGATGGACGTTTTCTTCCAAGCCATCATCAATGGCACGGAGAAACATGATCCGGCATCTCTGACGGGTCAGAACAATCAAGATGTCCTCATCGACGCCATCAACAGCCTCTACCGCCAGTACATGGCCCAGGTGATCACCGTGAACATGCGCCAGCCCCTGAACAGCAGCAGTACAACATCATCCTCACGCTTGCTACCACGACAAGCTTCCACCACTAACACCCTCACCACAACAGTGGATACTCCCCGCCTGGTACAAGACAACGCCAGCAAAATGACGCTACAGATCCTACTGGGCCTCATGGTCGCCCTCTCCGCGGCGGCGTGGCTGACGACCAAGATGCGACGAGTCCTCCCGTGCAACCCGTGCTCGATGGCGGGGACCATGTCTCTCCTAGCAGGCAGTGACCTATGCCACAACGTGGACGACGGACTCTGCGAATGCTGCGGCAAACCACGACGCCGATCGTTCGGTCACGACAACGGCAAGCGGCCCGAGAGCATCCACATGGGGCCCGACGAGGACGTCCACGGCGACCAGCGCGAACAGCTCATCCCAGACGGCACCGAGTGGCTTCGTCAGTCGGATTTCGAAGACGTCTTCGGCGGCGGAAAGCGGTACAGCATGGGCTGGTGGCGCGAGCGGCGAGCCATAGGCAAGAGGCGACGGTTCGGCGTCGACGTCGGACTCCGCGCCGATGGCTCCGACGACCAGGACTGGGAGCTCGGCGAGCGCAGACCCATTGACGGCTTTGGGTTCGGTGACTTTATGATGCGCGGTGGTGATCGTGACGGCCGCGGCGAGTATTCTCGCTTTGGCTCTGCTGGTGCTGCTGGCGGTGCTGGCGGTGCCGGCGGTGATGGGCTTCGTGGCAGCCGCGCCGCCAGCCCCGACCCATCTTCCCTCGATCAGGGCCCGTCTGCATCTCGTCTGAGCGGCGGCTTGGGCGGGAGGACGGCGGAGAGGCTCGACTATCGCGATCGCGACAGCGGAAGCAGTGAAGGAGTAGGAGGAGGCGGCAGCGGTGGTGAACCTGGTCCGTCGACGTTGGCGAGCCGGCGTCCACCAATTGGCGGTGAAGCATAGATATTGCAATCATCATGTACTTTCAAGCAAGGGAGCTCCGCGGAACCCACACTGGAATCTAAAAAATCGCACGGCGTTTTCCGCAATCTCTATCTTTTTTTATCTTTTACTGTGTTTCGCCTTTTCTTGGGCTCGGACTCAGGGACAGACGTGGCTTCGAAAAGTGTAAAAGGAGAAGAGAAGACAGACAGACCAATCAGTGGGAAAATCGGAGGATTGTGCAGAATCTTTATGAGAGCCCTGGAATGAAGGTGAGTATGTAGTATGTAGACGACTGGATTCGAACGCTGAAGACAAATATGATATAAAAACTCCTCCTTTTCATCCCCTGATCTTTTCCTTCTCCCTTTTGGACTGATATGGCTGCGTTCTCTTGTGTTCGTTCTTGAGAGAATGAGTGAGTGTCCATGTCCATTGTTCCTCATTCAAGCCACGAATGAAACCCCAGGCTTCGCGGACCATAAGGGTTGCCCGTTAACACTTGACACTTGCTCAATAAGTAGCGGCCAGTCTCATGACCAGGTACTCGCCGGAATTGATAGCGTCGTACTTCTTGCCGGATTCTTCCCACGTGCCCGGGAGGGCCTCGATGTCGCGGTCGAAGTTGGGGTTGCAAAAGTAGGCGATGCTGTACCGGGCGGGGACCATGGCGTCGAGATCCTCGGGCGGGTCGTCGGCCTTTGCGGGCGGCAAGGGCGGTTGGATGACGCGGTGGTTGGTGGACACGATGCGGTCGTTGCTCCAGCGCTGCAGCAGGTCGCCGGCGTTGACGACGATGGTGCCGGGGATGGGGGTGGCGCGCACCCACGTTCCCCGTGGCGACTTGACCTCCAGCCCGCCCACGGCGTCCTGGAAGAGGAGCGTGATGGAGCCGTAGTCCGAGTGCTCGCCAGCGCGCACCTGGCCCGGGTTGTCGCGCCACACGCGCTTCTGCACCGACGGGTAGTGCAGCAGGCGTAGCGTGTTGTCGCCGTCGTCCGTGTACCCGTCGAAGAAGGACTCGTCGAGGCCCATGCCCAGCGCGATCGCGCGCATCAC
This sequence comes from Exophiala alcalophila, assembly GCA_001599775.1. NCBI lineage: Eukaryota > Fungi > Ascomycota > Eurotiomycetes > Chaetothyriales > Herpotrichiellaceae > Exophiala > Exophiala alcalophila. Next base: position 1,133,342 of record BCHY01000005.1, on the reverse strand, counting down.
CCCGGCGTGCAGGGTCTTCAGGGTAAGGAAGAAGCTCTGCATGTCGCGCGTGAACTTGGCTCCCTCGGCGTCGAATCGCTCCGGCCACTGGTTCGGCATGCCCTCGACGCCCTCGCGCCCGATCTCCATCGACTCCTTGAGGTCCGGGTTGGTCGCGCGCAGCTTGGCGATCTCCTCCGCATCGCTCGACTGCGTCACCTTCTCCCGGCCCCAGGTCACGTATCCGCGGTTGGCGTCCGGTGTCGTCCACTTCAGCTCGTCCTTCTGCTCCTGTGGCCGTGCGAAGAAGCCGGCCGACTGCGAGAATGCAACCGACACTTGATCCTCCGGTACCCCGTGGTTCTGTAGGTAGATGAACCCGGACGACTGGAACGCCTCGTAGATCTGCTGTCCAACAGTCTTGCGCGCGCTCTCATCGCCATGCAAGTAGGCTCCGAAGTCGATCAGCTGAAACCAAGGAGAGACAAGAAGATGTTAGAGCGGAAGATTAACAGGTAAAGGGGGAGAAAGAGAGAGCTCCGAGAAGAGCAAGTCTTGAGTCTGGAACCACACATACCGGCATGACCAAATCATCCTGCTCCACGCCCTTCTGGACGATCTGTCCCAGAGAGCCCATGATGTTAATACTGCAAGGCTGAAGTGGGCCAGGGGGGTGTTTCGGTCACGGTCAGCGATGGCGTGCCGATGCCAGGGCCAAGGGTGAATGGGGCGAAGTCCTTAGTTATCCCACTTGCAATGAGGTGTCGTGAAGTTGGCGGAGATCGTTGAGCCGCCGACGGAAGAAACGCTCGAGACGAGGCCAAGAGGAGGATGAAAGAGGTGTGAGAGAGAGGGAGAGTCTGGAGTTAGGATGAGGATGGGGATCGAATTGAATTGATAAAAAAGGACGAAGCTGGATGAAGGTTGCCGAAAGTGCCCTGGGCTCCTCCTCAATGCTACATAATAATATCAGATACGCGATGTCTGGGTAGGCGGAGGTTGTGTGACTTGTGAAGTTGAGTCTCCCCGCTTCTCTCGCTCTAGGCGCGAAGGCCACAGGGACGATCATCGTAGGGAGCCAGTTGATTGGAAGAGGGCCAAGATAAGGGGTCGCTAGGGGGAGTCCGGTGGGGATTCCGGGCGCTGATATCGAGATAGTAGCTACTACAAGTACGACGATAGTGGCGCCCAGAGGTCCCCAGCCTGCACGGAGCTCCCCGTCAAGTTCCATAGTTGCAGTATCAAAAACTTGAGGTCGGCAGTCAGGACGTTTGCTTTGAATCCTTCTTGCCGCACTCAAGAACCAACCACCAGTAACCAAGTACCAGAGACGAAAGACGACATCAACAAGCAGAGTCATCATCACTGCGGGACCCTTTATCTTCCTGTGTCAGTCGGACTGCGTGCAGAAGTGAGAGAAAGAGAAAGAGACAGAGGAGAGAGGTTGCTGTGTCTCATCTCCCCCGTCGCCGCCCACAATGTCGACCCCTACCTCGTCGTCGCCCATCGTCGACATCCACACGCACATGTACCCGCCCTCGTACATCAACCTCCTAGCCTCACGCACAACGGTACCCTATATCCACCAGCCATCCGACGCAAATGCCGACCCTCGCCTGATCATCCTGGCGTCCGACGACGACGCCGCAAAGCCCAAATCCGCCCGCGGCAGACCCGTCGACAAGACGTACTCGTCCTTCGACGAGAAGCGGGCGTTCATGCGCACCCACGGCATCACCGCCAGCGTCGTCAGCCTGGCCAACCCGTGGCTCGACTTCCTCGACCCGGAGCCCGCGCCGGGCATCGCGAGGGAGATCAACGACGACCTCGAGAAGGCGTGCGCTGAGAACAACAACAGCAGCAGCTCGACCGCCGAGGGCCTCAAGCTGTACGCGTTCGCGTGTCTACCCCTGTCCGCGCCCGCGAAGGACGTCGTCGCTGAGATCCACCGCCTCAAGACCCTCGCGCACGTCAAGGGCGTGATCATGGGCACCACGGGACTGGGCGCGGGCCTCGACGACCCGAACCTCGACGCCATCTACGCCGCCCTGGCTGAGACCGAGACCCTCGTCTTCCTGCACCCGCACTACGGCCTGCCAGACTCGGCCTTCGGTGGCCCGGAGACGCTCGCCCGCTCCGGCCACGTCCTCCCGCTGGCCCTGGGTTTCCCGCTCGAGACCACCATCGCCGTCGCACGCATGTACCTCGCCGGCGTCTTCGACCGCCACCCGAAGCTGCTGTTCCTGCTCGCCCATTCCGGAGGCACCTTGCCCTTCCTGGCCGGTAGGATCGAGTCGTGTGTCGCCCATGAGCGCGAGTTCATCGCAAACGGCGGGGACAGACAAGGGCCCCAGCGCTCCATCTGGGACGTCTTGCAGTCAAATATCTACCTTGACGCCGTCATTTATGGCCAGCCTGGCTTGAAGGCCGCCATCGAGGCTGCTGGCAGCGTTGACAGAGTCATGTTTGGAACCGACCACCCGTTCTTCCCCCCGTTGGGAAATGAACCAGACAGCAAATGGCTGAGCGTGGAGAGCAACAAGGATGCTATTAGCGGGTGCTTCCCCGAGGACGAAGATGCAAGGCGAAAGATCCTGGGTGGGAATGCCGTCAGGGTTCTTGGTTTGGAATTGTAAGATACAATGACAGAGCCTACACCACCTTGTTAGAACAACACATAAAATCGCATCCAGTGGCAAGGCCACACCATTCCATAACATCCTTTGGGAGAGAACAACAAGAAATCTCATGAATCCCCGGTCTAGAAATGCCAATGGCTCAAACACCTCGTTTCCCAGACAATACATCCCATCCCAGATACTCCCAAAGTTGCCCAATGAACCATTCTGGAGAATCTTCCTGGTGCTTGGTGTCCTCCAGTATCTTCGCCAGACCTGCCTCGGCTTCCTCGTCTTCTTCCTCGACCTCGCGCCGTAATGAGTTGTAGAACGAGTCATCATCATCGCCAAAAACCCCTCGAAGAAGTGTGTTTTGAAGCGTCTCCTCAATTCGCCGCCGGAGATCTTGGCCAGCGCAATCGGTAGTGCCGGGTTCTTGGAGGGAGAAGAGTGACAGCGACTTCCTGGACATAAGTTTCACATTTGCATGCAGGAAGTCCGACGCCTGCCGCAGAACCCAGATCAGATAGGGGCTTTCAATCCCAATGGTCTCCGTAGCCGCCTCAAAATCGAGGTGAGCGACATCCAGCAAGCCTTTGGGAACCAGAATCCCCTTCGGGTCCTTTTGGGCGGCCTGGGAATCTGCAAAAACCAAATATGACAATGAAGACCCAAGGTGATCAAGAAGTGTACACAGGAACCCCTCCAGGAGCTCACAGTGCAAGTCATCTGAGACATTGAGCACGGTGATCATTTGGACCAGAACACGAGCCAGCTTTTTGGCCTCATCGGAATGAACGGTTCTTTCGGTTGCAGGTTTGGGAGCTCTTCGATCCGATCGGGCTCTTCTCTTTCTCGACCTCGCTTCCTGTTCCCGTCGGCATTGCTCGTTTAACGATATCTGGTAGAGCCGTCCGAGAAACGCTTGGAACAATTTCACGATGTCCCCAGTACCAGAAATGCTGGAATCGTTTTCATCACCATTCTGAGTTTGGACTATCTCCAGGGCCCTCAACACAGAGGGATAAACGTGGCTGACAACGGCGTAGAGTTCATTGATCGTTCCGTCTTCGGTCCCTGTGCTGCCGCGTGGTTTCTTTTTCTCTGGCAGTTCAAGCATCCTCGAGACAGAACTGGTCATCAGACAGATGGCGGCCATAATTTTGGTTCGGTCAGAATCTTCTAGTCGAATACTGTGACTAAGAGATAGGAATCCATGAAGGAAGACTTGACGCTCTACCTGGAGTTAGTTGACTTCGACTCACACAGTGCGTTTGAGGAAGTAGTACCACTCTGAGGGAGGTTGAGATTATCAAGGTTGAGGTCCATCTCGTTGTCATCGAAGACCCTCGTTGCATGTTGGGGTTGACTTCTGGCTTGCGAATTGTTGGCAGGGGCTCGCTTGCGTTTGCCGATAGTAGATCGCCTTTCCTGGCGTGGTTCGTCACGAATTCGAGGGACATCCCTCTCTTGTTTCAATTTCGACACCTCTTTGATCAATTCAAGTCGTTCTGTTTCGCATTTTTCATATGAATTTTTCCAATAGATCGATGCGTCGATGGCAGGAGGCGTAGACGAATCGGCAGGCCGGTCAATGAGAGCGGCATGGAGTAAAGCAAGATGGTCTGTCCAAGATTAGGAGCCCGAAGAAAATGAAATAGTCGCATGCAAACCTTCGATCGATATCTGAGACGGCTTGGATCTAACCATGATGAAGGCAAAGGCGATATGCGCGGGAGAGGGTAGAGTTTTGATATCTTGCTCGACTGCTTGTTCAGAACAAAGGGTCATCTCTCGAGCAACAAACAGCTGGTGATGGTTATGAAATAGCAGAAAAGACGAGTTGGCCACTGGTCCCACGAAGCAAGAAAGAATGAGCAGATAAGAGAACACGCGCAAAAATGCAAAGCATGAGATCAGGCGGCAGCAACGCCAGGAAAGTGAAGGTGCCTTTCTCAAGTGGAAGGAACGATGGATTTGTGATATAGGAATGGAAAGCCTTGCAGTAGATACGGCCGGCTTTCCACGTCAACTCCCGGCATTAACAGAATGCACCTCACCTTTGTCTGTTAGATGGAACAAGACCGACATGAACGTGTCCATTCATCGTTTGCCCGACGAGAAGAAGAATGGCTGCGGTTAGATGAACGCACGAGAAAGCAGAGACTGTAGAGTGGAGTAAATACTCCACCGTATCAGCTTCTAGGGCGGATTATTGGGAAGCTCATCCATTTATCTTTTGCGGCCTTCTGTCTCCGTCTGCCTGCCTTCCCAAAAACTTGAGCCTCGCCTCAACAGACCGCCAATATGGCGCCAGCAAATGAGGCAGATATGTCTATCGACTATTATGAGTTGCTGGCAATTCCAGCCACAGCGTCAGAGTCGGAAATCCGTCGCGCTTACAGAAAGACGTCTCTCTTGTACCACCCCGACAAGGTCAAGCCTACTCCCGAGAATTTGGACAAGTTCCAACTTCTCCAAACAGCCATCAACATCTTGACAGATGCCACCGAGAAGTCAAAATATGACCAGACAAGAGAAGCCAGGCAACGGCGCCTTGCAGAGACCGCTGCCCTCGAGAGCAGGCGGCGAAAGATGAAGGAGGAATTGGAGAAGAGAGAGGGAAATACTACCGGGTTTTCTCCTTCTGTCAGTGGCGCAAAGAGGACGTGGTCCGACAGAGAACTCGAGATCAAGAGGATTGCGGACGAAAACCGAAAGAGACGCGAGGCAGTCATGCAACAGAAGGCCCAGGAAGTCCAAGCTCAAGCCCAGGCACAAGAAGAACCCACCGACTCTCTTGATCGATCTGTCAAAGTCCGGTGGGTCAAAGAAGGCGAGGGACTTGAGATAGACCAGGAAGCTCTCGAGGAGAATTTTGCAGCCGGGGACGTTGAGAACGTGCTGATTCTCAAGGACAAGAAGCGGCGCGTTGAAAACAGAGACAAAAAGGTCATGCTTGGAACCGCTGTCATTGTGTTCAAGACCATGGCCATTGCTAAGAAAGTGGTTTCACAGGGCCCATGGGACGGAATCGAAAGTGTCGGATGGGCAGCAGAAAAGGAAGCCGAAGCCAGCTGAGGCGTGCCGACTTGAATTACCTCAACAGAATCATATTGATGGCATCGGCTGTCACACCAAGCATCTCCCCACCTCATGGAAGCGTGGTTCAACCAGCTGCCGCTGACCACTCTTGGAGTTTCAGTTCGGAAGAGAGAAGGTGCACAGGCGCCTCGTGCAAGCCTCTCGGGCATCAAAACCTTGAAAATGAAAACAAGGCAAGTCAAATGTCCGACAGGCAGAACACTGCAACAAAGGTGGGGAATCCATTCTTTCGAACGCCTCCGGAGAAAGGAGAGCTATCCACAGAATGAGCGTTGTTCGGGAAGGCTATCTCTACACCTGTTGTCCGGCTCAGGGGCTCCAGGCTCTATTTAAGTCTTATGACGACGCTGCAAAGGATGAGTTGCAGCTTACGCCCATGAACATACGATCCACCCCTTGTGTGCGACAAGCACATCATTGATGGCATAATGTATCGCCGCTCCTTCCAGGACAAGCTGAGAAGGTTTGCGATTGAGCTATTCGTAATTCCGCCATTTCGGCAAACGAAAAGATACCCATATAGTTTTTGCGCTTGACGCTACCAACATTCAAATGAAAAGAAGTCTTAAGTTTAATCTACTTCCTCCTCGTCCTCCTCATCGTCGTCTTCTTCTTCCCGCCGGGCCTTCTGCTTTTTATCCTTCCTATGCAGACTCTGTTGAACTCCCTCCCTCAGCCAAGGCGGCACAAACGGCTTCAGCATGACCGCCTGTTGACCACCACCTTCCGCCTCCCCCCCTTCCGCTTCCCACAGCACCTTGTACTGCTCGTTCGGGTCGAAGTTCGTCCGGTCCGCGGTCAGCTGGATGTCCGTCATCATCTCGAGGCGACACAGCGCGAGTCCGATGTTCCCCACCCCACCTAGCCACCGACCGCTGCTCCGCCCTCGGCCGCGAGCGTTGAGTTTCGAGATGTTAGACCCCGTCGGCGGTAGAGAAGGGAGATCTGAATCAGGACGATACTCCGGGAGACTTTGATCCGCTGAGGGAGAATTGTCCTTAGTGTACAGCTGGCAGGGCAGGATGCGCTTCCTGACCACGCCCGTGTGGTGCGTGCGGATCGTGAGTTCCTGGCCGACGTAGCAGCCCTTGTGGAAGTCGATGCCGCCGAAGAAATCGACGTTGCTCTCCTGCGGCAGCGAGGCCGTCGCGATCAGCTCCGCCTGGCCCTCCGCCACCCCGTTCAGCATCCGGTGTACCGTGTACTCTTCCATCGTGGCCTTTTGCCCGCCTGCGTCTTCGAGTCGCCGTAGGATCTCGGAGTTGGACGACGAGGAGGAGGAGGACGTCTCGCTCAGCCACCGCGTGCCCATCCCGTGTCGTGGATCCTGTCCGCCGGTCCACGATCCGCCGGGCAGGTCCTCCCGCGGCCAGGTATAGTAAACCGCCATGGCCTCCGGGCTCAACCTCTCCATCTTGAACTTTGCCCGCAGCTTGTGTTTCCGGAGGTGTTTCACCAGACTGTCCGCGCTCCCCGAGTCGACTTCCACGAGCCACTCTTCCCCATTCTCCTCGCCCGGTGGGTAGATGAAGACATCGTTCAGGATCCGGCCATGCGGGGACAGAAACACGGTGTATATGGGGTTTCTGCTCCCCGTGCCGAGGATCTTTGCTGGGACGAGGTCGTTGAGAAATACGGAGGCATCGGGGCCGGCGAGGCGCACGACGGTTCGGTCCTGGAGCTGCAGATACTTGCTCGCCTGGGATGATGATGCAGCCTGGAGGCGGCGCCGGGAGGTTGCGAACTGGCGGAACTGCCGTTGGAAGGCGTATCGGCTGCTAGTTCGACTGCGGCAGTTGGGGCAGACGAACGGTCTGGATACAGCGGGACTTGGTTTCAGAGGCATTCTGCGGTGCTCGTGATGCAGCTTTCTATAATGCTGGGAGTAGTCTGCTCAACGGAGTCATGCCCATTCCATCATCGGCCGAACTTTTGGAGTTGGAAAAGAATCCCCCAATCACGCCAAGTTCGTTTGCCGCTTTTACGCTCGCGGAGAGTTGTATGTAATGGAGAGAGATGATTGGGCCGGGCCCAACGTCGATACTTGTTCGCCTTTGAAGTCAGATCCAACATCTCTTTCTCTTTCTCTTTCGTAGCCTCGTGATATGAATTGCAGAAGGTACACATTCACATATCCACGCCAAGTCCTGAAGTCCATTCCTACCTCACCTGCACCCCCGGAATCAATTGCACGCATATCTTTTCAATCACGGAACTTTCTCAACGATGAACGCTGACCAACCAGCGGCTCTATATCACTGTACCGACACTACCTCGGGGTAGGACGGTGATACATCCCATGCTCAACTGGTGGCTCCGGCCTCGATAACGGACATTTATTACCGGAAAAAAACTTCGCTGATGGCCCGCGTATCCCCTCCCTACAAAGGGCCCCGGGAGATATTAGCGGCGTGGGGGTGGGGTTTTCACTCACTCACACCCTGGAACTGATCATCTTGGGTTGTGAACAGAGTTTTTGCTCCGTACACCGAAGGTTCAAAGAGTGGAATTGACATTGCATATCGTAGGTTTTTGTGGGGACAAGGGACTCTATCAAAGGTACGTACGTGGTGTGCGGTGTGAAGCTGCAAACAGAAGGGCGAGGCAGATTGGTTTCCAACTTGAGATCCTCATTATGTTTTGTTCATACATATCTGCATGATTCCGTCCAATAACAAGCCTGGCTGCTTGGCCATGCCCACCAAAATAACCCCTATCATTCTCATAGAAGGTAAGTCAAATCCTTCGTGCCTGCGAAATTAACCGTATTTGTTCTCATAGAAAGTAAGTCAGATCCTTCGGCTCTTTCCCGCCTTTCTCCCCTTTCCCCCCATTCCCCCCCTTTCCTCTCTTTGCCCTCGCTCGGATTGTGGTGGAGGATTCAGATGATTCCTCTAATTGCGCAATGGAATACCCGGAATACAGACAATAGGGACTCGGAAGCTGGGATCGAGCCAGTTATGAACATCCCACCAGACATTGAGATCGACCGCCAGGCCGATATGGCCCACGAAATCCAAGGGGCATCTGTCTTGGACCCACATGTTGGTAACACCTGGTTCGTTGATGAATGCCGTGGTGGGAGGTGTGACGATGTGATCGTTGCTGCTCGCGATGACGAGAATTTTGTTCCCAGGTTGCGCGATCTTGCCGGTTGTGAGCTGAGTGACTGCACTGCCGCCAACCGCGATGTCGTTGCAGGCAGGACAGCCGAAGTCCTCGAGGGCCTTGCCGAGGAGGTCTCGGCTGGCCTCGCCGCCGATATACAAAATGTTCGCCAGCCCGGAGAGATCGGTGCCATGAGTGGGCGGCGCGATGGCGACGATCTTGTCGACGATGGCGGAAATCCCCTGTTCGAACTTGGGCACGTACAGAGACTGGAAACCACCCTCAGAATGGCCGACCAGGTCGACTTTGGCAGCCCCGGTCTTTTGCTTGACTTCCAAGATGAAATCTGCGATCTGCTTGGCCGAATCTGGGATGGCTTTGAGCCCGCCGATGATGGGAATGGCGTCGTATGCTCCATATGTGAGACCGAATGTGCAGAAACCTTGAGTCTGAAGATACCCCTCGAGGAAATTGAGGTCGAGGTATTCGCTGGCAAAGAGTCCATGAAGCAAGACGACCGGATTGGGATGACTCGTGCTGCGACAATTGAAGTTGTTGTGGCTGAAGTTTGGGACGGCAGCAACGGCAGCAGCAGCGGGGGAGGGGGCGGCCACAGTCATTGAGGCTCCAGCCAGCAACGCCGACACGGAAAAGAATGTCGACTTCATGGTGTTTGATGCCTAAGGGAGCAACAACCAAGAAAACAAAAGATGGACAAGAGAGTTGGACAAGGAAGCAGATGTCAAAAGATGGACAAGAGTTGGACAAGGAAGCAGACGTCAAAAGAAGGTCGAGAGTTGGATATGGAAGAAGAAAACTTGTGAATTTACGCAGCGATTGAGCACTGTTTATATACCACAACAGCAAGACGAAGGATCATCTTGATAGATAGTTGACAGGACCGAATGCGCCGAAGACGAGCACATGATAATGAAAGAGCATGTTGATGGATGGGAACACGCCGAGGTTGAACACATGATAATGAAGATTTGTACGTACAGACCAGAGACAGCACTATTGCCTGTAGGAAGTCACTTCAAGCCATAAAGTCTACGTAGCTGTAAGATAGAAGCAGTTCTCCGGGAAGATCATCCTTGAAGCCTTATTAGGTTGCCAGTCTCCTCCCCCGGATGTTTCAGCCTTCAAGGGTTGAATCCCGCTTCCGATTAGAGTTTCCTTCCCCACAAGCGAGATGAAAGATCGACGTCTTTACCCCTTTTACCTCTCAATTGCAGGGATGTTGGCTCGAAGAGGAGACGGGACGTCGGGAACCCGGCCGGTGCCTGTCTGGAAGTGTCAACTGACAACAAGAGATGAAGATGCAAACTAAATGACCCATGACAGTTTGAGCTAAAGTTGACTTAAGCAATAATACTCCCGTCTTGTTCACGTACAATACTCGTCGGAGTCTGTAGACAAATCTCCACGATGGCTCCGTACTAGCTACCCTTATTCTGGCCTCATTCAATTTCCCCTAATGTGTCTCTGCAGCCTGCTCTGCTACCTAGTTGTCACTGTTTCTCTCAAGCGCAGCACAATGCTCGCATGTGGTTCTGATTTGTTCTCTTTCATCCGGCCGAGGCCCTGGACATCACTTCTGCTCCAGTACCTCGTGCTGGTCAGCTTCCACCTTTGGTTCCGCCGTGCTGAGCCTCCGCACCACCAGACTCGGTCGGCGAGTTGACGCAGTTGATGTGCGTCGCGAGGTGGGCAGTCCCGTCTCCGGGTCGAGCACCTTCTCACCCCTTCGTGCTGCCTGGACAAGCTCGGGGTTCTCCTCCTTGAGGATCTTGAAGTTCTTTTCGGCTTCCCAGGTCCAAATACTGTCGCAAGCGAACACCAGATTCATTTCTTCCAGCGTTCGCTGATTTGTTTCCGGATAGAACGCCCATACGACAAAGATGCTGAAAGCATTCACTGCGCCAAAAATGTAAAGCGTCTTTTCGTTAAGACGTTTGAAGATTGTGGGCAACAGCAGGACCTACGGAGATGTTTGTCAGTATTTCATATCGCAGACACAGAGCAACTCCCAAAGCATGGTGGTATACTTACACACCATCCATTTCCAATCGACCAACCTACCACGCCCCAGGCATTTCCACGAGCCCGGATCTGCAATGGGAAGATTTCGGCCGGGTACAGCCAAGGAACAGTGAGCCATGTGGCACCGAATATGGCGGTATAAAGGTACACAAAGAAGGTCGCAGCGGCACCGAGAGAGTTTTTGTTACCTGACGATGCGTTCAGGGTCGCCCGTGCAAGTCCGCCAGCAGCAAAGCAGCAGATGCCTTGGCCGACGGCACCCCAATAGAGCGTCCAGCGTCGGCCGATACGATCAAGGGTGAAGACACAGATGAGCGTGGCAAACTATGTAGGGTTAAGACGATTGAGTTGATGGTTGCTGAGATGTTAACTTACCATATAAGTTATATCGTTGAGTCCAGCTACCCAAAGACGGTCTTTCGGTCCGATTCCAGCTATAGTGAAGATTTCGGGGCCATAGATTGTGATTCCAGCAATGCCGATCCACTCCTGCAGAATTTGAAGCCAGATCACCAGCTGGACGCGGCGGGCCGTGTGAAGTTTCCCAGACCCGATGCCGAAAAACATGCTGAAATAGCTCTGCTGATTCGAGGTCTCAACCTCCAGGGCGCAAATGTTGCGAATATCCTGAAATTCCGCTTCGGCCTTGCCCTCGTCCTCACCAGTTTCTCCGCGAAGACGGCCGAGAATGAATCGAGCTTCCTTTTCACGGCCCATCTTGACCAGCCATCGCGGTGACTCGGGCATGAACCAAACAACGCACAATAGACCAATCAATGGGATGATTTGGAAGGCGATGGGAAACCTCCAGATAAATGCAGATGTTCCATCCCCATAAAATGAAGTACCGCTGGAAAATGGTAAGCATACTGTCAGTAACAGAATTCACGGTTCACATACTATTCGATCCAGTAAGCAACCACCACACCAAAGATATTCAAGGTGAATTCTATGGAGACGAATTGACCTCGCGAGGTGTGAGATGCGGTTTCGGTAGCCCAGACAGGTGTAATTGCATTCAGGATTCCGGTCCCAATGCCATTCATAACTCGAGCTGATTGAATCTCGGTCAGCATCAAAGTCTCATCCATATGGGGGATATAGGCCTACCGCAAAACATCCAATTGGCACTCTGTGCCGAGCACTGTAAGGTGGCTCCAACAATGGCCCAAGCAGCTGCGAAGCCAATGGTGAAGATCCGACCATAGCGGTCACCTAACCAGCCGCCGAAAAAGGCTCCAACGAGGGTACCGGGGAGGTAGTAAACAGCAACCTGGTGACGTGAGCCTTCGCCTTCGTAAGACTGTCTCCAAAGACACGTTGATGTGGACTTACAATTCCTCCCTGTAACAAACTTTTGTCCACTTTGACGAGGCCTGCTTCAGCATCCCAATGGCCAAACCCCATGAGTTCGGCATAATGGCGGGTAGTATTGACACCGCCCATGACACCTTGGTCATAACCAAAGAAGAAGATGGACAGGCCGGCGACGGCGTTGATGGCGATCAACAACGACCGTTTTTCGAACCTGTTGGCGACGTTGTATTTCGATATGCCTTTCATGGTTGCGTCTTTCTTGCACGCTGCAAAGGGCAGTTTGGGATCCGTCAAGAATGCTCGACTTACCGTGCCTTTATATCCCGATTCCGATGGGTCTGTCACCTGCCGCGCGGGGAAAAAGATTCATGATGATCACATCCTGCAACCCTAAAGGCTAAATCTCGCCATCTGCAAAGAGGAGAAGGATATTGTGTCCGCGACTAGCTGGACGATGCAACATCCTCTCCAAGTCACAGATGATTGCCCCATGATGACTCCCCACAGCAGTTGGTGTGCTATAGCCTATCCCGAAACCTACCAGATCAGCTCGCTGGAGAAGAAGGCCGAACTCCCCGAACGAAAGACATCCCGTCGGATCCTGGACAGGGACGGTCCATACCAGAGACACACCCCGGTACCGGGGAGTTCGCGCGGCCTCTTGATAGGCCAATTCAATAGCCGAAGCATCGTGGACCGCATTGCCGGATGCTTCACCCAGTCTTAGCAAGTTAAGAGGATGCTCGGGAGATGGACGGAGGAGACTTGGATGAATGAGGCAGCGATCGCGCCTTTGGATGAAACGATGAAACGGAGAAATGGAGACGGAGGATCGATGACGTCGGCGGCACGTGATATCAAACTGCAACTGCGGGGGGAGAGACGGAACTCACTCAACTCACTCACTCCAGGGACTGCGCTCCTCGACTCCGGTCACCACTTCTGACAACTGACAAGTGACCACCGGCCCATCTCCTGTTACAGTAAAGCCTCGTCTGACCTCTATTTCCACCCAAGCACACGGCGGGGGCACATCATGCTGCACGACTCTTCCGCGCCCCTTGAGAAATGGGTTCTCATGGACCACAGGCTGGTGCTTCGGCGTCACAGACCAGGCCCAGAGACGGCTCCCATGAACCACCAAGCAAACGATTGAAGACGGGGGCGCAGGTGCCAACAGGGCGAAAAGCGGCCTGCCAACCTTGCCGACTGAGGAAAGTCAAGTGCGACCGGAGCAAGCCGGTGTGCTATATTTGCAGGTCAACGGGCGCCGAGTGCCACTACCTCGAAGAAGGTTCGGAGAAGCTCACGTATGATGTGTCTTGGTTGACCCGTTTCCCATTGCTTCATCTGACGTCCGAAGGCTAGAGACCGCCACCGATCGCATTCTAGAACGGATCGAAAAGCTTCAGAGTGGCTTCGACAGCCTGACAACCTCCCGGAGTGTGTCGAGGACACCAGAGCCCTCGCTTCTCCGGCCGGACCGTCTCTTGAGGACAATTTCCAGCACATCCGCGGGCATTCGCGAGCCTGATTTCACAACCTTGGAACCCTCACGAGATTTCTTACAGATCCCACCGCATAGGACGAGCTCAGACAGCGTGCTCTGCTGGGAGATCTTCGATCAACGTTACCCTCCAAATGCTTTAATCGGAGCCTTGTTCTCCGCCGAAGCCAACGGTCCAGCAGACAGTGATGTGTTCACTCCGCGTGAAAGGTTCAACCCGCCTCAAGAGGAACGAATCCCGGCCTTGATTGACAACTTTTTGCAAAGTGTCCACACCAAGAATCCGGTGCTCAACGTCGAGCTTCTGGTCAAGGAGGGCCGAAAGGCCGCGCAGAAAGGACTCGGTTGGGATGCATGGTCCTGCCTGGTGTTACTGGCGTGTGCGCTGGGTTCGGTTGCGAAACCCTTTGCAGTAGCCGACTCATTCTCGCCTCGGATCCAAAACAAGGACACCGGTTCGGGGTTTGGAGCTCATGAGGAACGAGGCTCGAGCTCCATGTTTTCCAAAGAGTTGGAGAACGGGGAGTCATACTTTTTGTTGGCCTCGCGCCGCCTGGGGACTTTGAAGCACAGTCTTCTCGGGGCACAGTGCCATTTCATTGCTGGAAGTATGTTGATCGACCTCTTCAACACCCCTTGTTCTAACCTTCTACAGTTTACCTGATGTATACTCTTCGCCCATTGCTGTCATGGCAATATTTCTACCATGCTTCGATCTTGTTCCAGTTGCATCTCAGAACGATCCACGGCATCCAAGGAGTATCGGGAATGCTGGAGATTTCAACGGCGCATCTCACCAACATGGACCGAAAACAACGTCGACTTGAACAAAGTCTGTACTGGTCATGTTTCAAGTCAGAGTGCGAATTCCGTGTCGAACTCCCTCTCCCACAGTCGGAGATCGGAAGCTGCCAGCATCCCAATCTGTTTCCATCACCTCCCTCGCCGGCAAGCCCGGTTTTGGTTGAGCGTGATTTCTCCCCACAATCAGCGGTATTGTCGACTTTCAGTGGAGCCGAGTCCATCAGATCGCATTCCTCGAACGTCACGGGGGCCCCGCAGCCGGAGGAGGAGATATACCTCAAACAGCATTCGAAACAGCTCTGTCGTGAGGAGGAGAGTTGGTATTACTATCTCACCGAGATTGCGCTGCGTCGAATTGGGAATCGAATCATCAACACCTTCTTCCGGCAAGAACGAACCTCCTGGCTGAACATTCGTCCTCTTCTGCGGATGGCGGAGGAATTCGAAGTCCAAGTGTCTTCGTGGTCGGCGAACCTCCCGCCAGCGATGAAGCATTATGAAGCCACGTCGACCATCAAAGCCCCTACCCTGAGCGCGCCGCTTGAAACTCCCGGAAGCTCGGTCTCTCGCGAATTGAGCTGGGCCACGGACAACCGTATCCTCGAGATGCGGTCGTGGCTGTACCAGCCGTTTTTATATTACTTTATCCACTCGAACTCAATCACTTTCCGAGGGACGTCGCCCACGGTTTATGGAACAAACGGACCTCAATCAAGAGGCAACCTCCACAGTCTCCTCAACCCGATCACAGACTTGCCACGCGTGGACACTGCAACTCGTAGCCAGCTACCCACCTTGATAACGTCGGACTCGCTGAGCGACGACGAAAACGCCACACTGCACCACCTGATCACCGCCGGCATCGACTGCAACCTGAAGATCTTGGATGTACGATCGATCCTGCATCGCCACCACGGTCTCTGGTACGACCTACGCAGCCTGATGTGCGCGTCGTTGATACTTCTCGGAATCGTCAAGAGCGGTCATGCAGATTGGATCCCCGGTGGCCTCGATGGTCTCTGGGGCCGTTCATCCGCCGCCGGCGGCCGACCCAGCGCCATCCAGCCACCCGTCGGGGGAAAATTGGGCCAAGTTCTCTTCCATTTCGAGTTCTGGTCGCACGAGTGTCCCGAGCTGTTACGACACAGGGACGTCCTCTTGGAGGTGACGAGGGTTGTGCAACAGGAACACACTTAATAATACCAAAATACCAGATTCGGGGATAAAGCCACTTGTTCTTTCTACCCCCGGACGTCTTGCAGGAGAGACGACTTCATACTTGTACAAAGGCTCAAAGATACTCCGCCGGGTGGATATCGTCAGCGTTCCAGTATGAGTGGTGATTGGATGTTCCTCTTACGGCCGTGAGGCGGGAGGTTGAATATCCCGGCTGCGCTGCTCTGATTGGTCGGTGTTTATTGTGATATCACCTTCGTATGCTGTTCTTGGAATACAGCGACCGTTCGGAAAGGGTCAGGTCGACATATTCACATACATAACCTCGTCGAGGACTTTCGTCGAAAAGGATGTCTGTCTGTCCATGCCGACTGCATGACGCATAGTACGCATACACAACAATCGTCGCTCGCATACATTTCTTCTCAGTCAACTACAATCCCCAGCCTAACCAATCCAAACAAGATACAACAAACCATGCAGTGGCTCATCACAGGCTGCTCCACCGGCCTAGGTCTCGAAATCGCCCGCGCCGTCCTCAAAGCCCAAGACGCTACCACTGGACAAAAATGCAAATGCATCGCCACGTCACGCGACCCATCCAAATCTCCCGACGAAGTCGCGGAGATCGAATCCCTGGGCGGCGTGTGGGCTGCCTTGGACGTCTCCGGGCCGAATGTCGAGGCTGATATTGCGAAGATCGTCGCAGAGTATGGGGATGTGGATGTGGTGGTTAATAATGCCGGATATGCGGATGGGGGCGTTTTGGAGACTATGAAGTGATTCCCTCCCTTTCTCCGGTCCCAACCAGAGAGATACACTTAACTAATTGGGGCTGTGCCATACCAGCATCGACATAGGACGAAATGTCTTCGAGACAAACTTCTTCGGAACCATCCGCGTGATCCAATCCCTCGTCCCATCCATGAGAACCCGACAAACCGGCGGCGTCATCGTGAACATCTCCAGCTCCGAGCTCTGGGACGCACACGCCGGCGCCGCCGTCTACGCGGCATCCAAATGGGCGCTCGAAGGCGTCTCGGAGGCTCTCGCCGTCGAACTCTCCCCCTTTGGCATCCGCGTTCTCTGCGTCGAGCCCGGCGGGATGAGGACTGCGTTTTTGGATCCCAAGAAGGTCCAAATGCCTGAGATTCCGGACCCTTATAAAGGGACGGTCACTGAGTTTGTCTTGGCTGCCATTGCGGGTCTGTATGAGACTGCGCGACAGGATCCCAGGAAGACGGCCGAGGCGATTGTGAAGGAGGTGTTGGAGCCTTGCGCAGACCCGCCTGTCTCGAGGCTGCCGTTGGGGAAGGAGTCTCTTGGGGGAATCAAGAAGAGGGCGGAGGAATACATCAGGACCGCTGAGCTGACGGCCAAGATTGCGGAAGGTTGCGATTTCTAGAGGTGTCTTGTATTTCCTTTCCCGTCAAATATGATAGGGGCTCTGTAGGTCAAAGATGTTTCGAGTCGATACCCGGGCCTCCATCGGCGACGGCAAGGCTGAATGACTCCGGAGTTCGGAGCCCAGACCCCGGTCTGCATAAAGAGCTCCACTCAGACCTTTCTTCCTCTGTGGGGGCTTCGCTATGGATTTCCTTCGAATCCGGAAGAGGGTGAACCTCGCGCTTGATTAACGTATACGAAAAACCCGAGGCGGGCAGAGCCTGGTGAACGGGCGTGGCATCCGGCCATAGGCAAAGGCTGTCCCAGGGAACGGTTGCAAGCGTCCCTCACCTACAACGTGTGTCGAGCAAGGTTGTCCATCAATTGCCTTAAGTGGCCGATATCCCCGTCATTGCATATAGGAGGAAGACTCGGCTCCAAGCAGCGCAGCAGATGTATATCGTTGTTCCAGAGGCAACGACGGGTTTCCTGCCCTCGAAATCTTTCACTGTGTATACTTGGGCCGTTCCTGCTGCGACAATACATCATCAGTGGGAGAAACAGGGCTATACCCTCTCTCCACCACCGGCTGATTGGGTTTGCCCGCCGCAAAGCCCACGCGTACTCCTCGTGTACCATCCGGTTTGATCACATCCTCTCGCGTACCCCAGACCTTCCATTTGCCTATCGCCTGGCGCTCCTGTTCGTTCAAGACCAGACCTTGCGGCAACCCGGACACCGGGCCCCTGCGAGCATTTTCTATGGGCGAGTACAAGATGACTCTGCGCTCATCGCCGATGGACCATCTTCCCCAGGCCGATAGCAGAGTAGCCAAAAGTGGGATCAAGAGCACGAGAAGCACCTGGGAGTTGTACTCGTAATCCTGGGTTTCTGTGTTCAGGGTGAGTGTGATGTCACTGGCGTTCGCCAACCTCGCAAACGCAGTCAGAGTGGCACGGTCGAAGTTTCTCTCGATCTGTCGGGCGACTGTCTCTGCGTCGTTGTTGGCGTCGTAGCCCAGCAAATAGTACCCCACGACCTGGTTGTAGAGAGTGTTAGCCCCGGTGCCAACTGCCGAGCCGGAGAAAGTGTAGGGTGAGTTGACGTAGCCGCTCTCGGTATATATTCTGTTCATTGAGCTCCAGCCACTGTTTCCTGAGTCTGAGACGGTGTAGTTTGCCCGGACAAAGTCCTTACGATCCAGAGTTGGGGGTTCAGTTCCGTTCTGCGACACGGTAATATTGCCAAAGGTTAGAAGGCAGTCAACAGTCTGGATCTCGTGTTTGCTGTTGCTGCTGACATCGGCTCCGTTGACCCAGACTCCGAATAAAGTCGACCATGTGCCTGGTTCGCAGGGAGTCGGAGAGAGATTGAATCTAGAGTTGCAATCTGGGTGGTAGCCTGACGTGAAGTTCGCGTATGTGTATGGCGAAGCGCTGAGGAGCGACACACAGATCTCCGGGTTGAGGGTGCTACAGAAAGGATATCGCTGAACAGTTCTATTCCAAAGGCCGATTTTGTTGGGGTTGGCTACTGTATTTGACTGGCAGTCGGCACGGAGAGCTGTCGTGAGTGCCCTGATGTGACAGTCGGAGTCGGTACAAAGGTCAAGAATGCTGGGAGTTAAATTAGCCATTTCCGCAACGGCAGCGATGACCGTCGGATTGTCATGGGCCGATCCACCCCGATACCGAATATTCCCTTGATCCAGTCGGCTGGTGAACATATCAACGGCATTCGGCTGTCTCTCAGTCCGAGTTGTGACGACGAACTTCTGGGAGATTCCTGCGAGCAAGACCGGGTTGATGGCCACAGTGCCGAAAAGGAGGATCCCTCCAAATTTGAGGAGCCAACTCGCACCAAGGAACGGGTAGATGATGATACGCTCCAGCGGGCTGACTGCCCATTGCGCCAGCCGATGGGACTCGCGGACCGTGAGATTGCTGGTTTCCTCTGTGTTCTTCGGCGAGAGTTTCAGCCAGAGCGACTGCTCAACACATCGGGTGATGAAGGCAGAAGTGGCTCCGGTGAACACGGCAGTTACTATACCGACTGCCACGGTAGGCTTGATCGTTCCCGTGTTTGGATGGAGGAATGAATCGAGGTGATAGACTTCGGGTTTGACGAAAAGCAAGATGAGCAGGACGTAGCAGGTGATGCACACGGCGAGCAAAAACACACTCGCGGCTACACTCGCCTCCCTGCTCCTGATGGACCACATTGTTGATGCCAACGGCGCCCGAGCAGCGACAGGATGGAGATGCTGGTTGGAGAGACCCAGAAGGCTTGAGAAAGACTTACCAGCTCTTTAAATTGTTTGTGACCAGGAGCGGCCCCCAGATCGTGTCTTGGAGGCACGGCACGGTACTGTCTCAGCCTCACGATAATAATGTGGGCAACCAAGCGAGGCTTTGAAAAGGTGACTGGTTTCTGGGCGTCAACCGGTGCGAATGTAGTCTGTACCGTAACTCTGTTAGGTAAGCCTCCGACTTGTCTCTTTGCCCGGCGAACAACCATGATAGGCTGCATCGTGGGCTCGTGGCCTGGACTGAGTCGCTGAGGCCGGATCTCCCAAGCCAAGTGAACTCGCGTAGAAAGACAAGTCGATGTCAACATTAGCACGGACACTCGTCAGGCTGACTGCCCCCATTTGTACTGCAAGCCTTTGGGCGAAATCGCTTAGCAGAGAGGCGCAAGAGGGAGTCTGCCTTCTGCAATGGCGGCCGCGGTTCATGGGTTGACGAATTCACGACCAGGCACCGAGGGCCTCATTGTGTTCCTATCTGTCTTAGTTTCAAGCATGGTTCAAGGCGTCAAGTCGTCAATATTCAGATAATGGAATGAGAACTGGTTATGGTTATGGTTATGGTCGTTGTCGTTGTCGTTCCCTACTCGTACAGGGAGTCGGGACCTGGTCTCGGGAAACTTTCCCCACGCGGTGCTGGGCGGCTCGCCCCGTTCCAACCTTTAACATCCCACGATATTCGACAGTCGGCCCTCCACGATCGAAGGATGAACTTCACATCAACATCAAGACAAGAAGGAAATACGGTCTAAATCCGGAACATCGTCTACCTGCAGCCTCCATTAGTGAACAATCAAGCGACTCACTGCACACAACCATTCTCGAAACCAAGCCACACCCAACCCAACTGCTCATTAAACAAAGACCTGCGGCCAGAAGTGCCGCACGCGATCAAGGCAAAATGCCTTACTTTACAGACCTTCACACATACCTACACCAATCCTCCCTCCTCATCCAAGCCTACCCCTCCTCCCGGATAACGACAAAGTACTCGCTACCACGGAGACCGAACACCAAATCGAAATCAAAGCCCAAAGAGAAGGAGGCACCTACGGCGACATCCGACTCTGCGGCGGCCACGCAGCCACCCAAACGCGAGCGCTCCGCTGCATTGACCCTGAAGACATACAACCCAGAATCAGGAATATGTTTGAAATACCGAACAGACAAGGCCGCGGAAGTCGGGAGGCTCCTGACAGCCCTGGGAAGGTTGGCCAAGGGCGAAGTGATTGAAATGCCCACGCCGACGACGGCAGCACCACAAGCCGTGGCGGACGATGACAAGATGGAGGTGGACAGTGGACCTGCTGTGGCGCCCAAGGTGGAGGACAAGACGGTGACGGCTCCCCCGGCGGCGACACAGGCTGCTTCAGGTGGTGGCGGGAAGGGCAAGAAGAAGAAAGGGAAGAAATGAAAGCAAAATTCCGTCTCGAAAATCGCGACAAGGCTCTTGAACGACCACAACCCACACACTTTTCTTGCTCAACTGCGAATGTGTCCTTGCGACGGTGGAGGTCTTCACCTTACCCATGCCATGGACAGGCGCGCACAAGAAGAACAGGAAGATCCCCCAAAACCGCATCTTCATATCTCGTATCCTGGAAGCGATAGCATAGCTGCGGGCGGATACAACCCTAGTGTAGTTCGAGGACGTTCAGCACCGAAAGCTGTGCAGTCCTCCAAGGGACACAAAGTCTCTCTGTCCATACAAGGCGGGAAATCACAAAGGAGCTGCTTGCTGTATTGACCTCGCCTCTTTGCTCTAGCGGTTTGTAGACGAAACTCCTCTCTTCCCTTTACCACTCTCTTGTTTTGCCCTCGGGCCATTTTGTATTTCGCCTATTCATATCATAGCCAGCCTCTGACAGGGGTGCCTTCGTGTGTACTTGTAATTGGAGAGAGAGGGTGCATGCATTTCCACGGATCAAAATGCCGCCGAGCCGACGAGGCTCCCCAAAAAGGGGAACCTTGCTCCCAAGACTAATTGACTGCATTGTGTCCCTTACATTAAGGTGCGAATGCCCATAGCGAGGAACCTAGAAGCCATAGATCTGGGAGATTTGAATGAATCCCTGTTCTCTTTTTGTCTGTTTCGAAAGCATTAAGATATTTTGTACAAAGGCCCCCCCGAGGACTCCCGCTCTGGAATCCTTCATGCTACCCAAACCGACAAAACAAATTCTTCTTCTAGCCGAGCGGAGCTATGCATGCCGGAAAAAAACAACCCACCGTTGTCAAAACGGTTCGCTGAATCTCACACCAAGCTTCATTGAGCATCCTTGAAGCCCCCCAATGCTGCTTTGCTGGTGTTTGAAAGGGTATATCGGAGTGGTGAAAGAAGATGTGGCCATCCTAGCCTGCTGTTTGTTCCCACTGCCCCATGAGCGCCATCAAATCAAATAATCATCGCAATGGTCAAAATCTAGAAATCCTCATCGAAGTTGATGCCGTTGCTATCGTCCTGGGCCTTCTGTTCACCAGGAGCAGCACCGGACTCGTCGGCCTTCTTGCTGGAAGTCATGACACCGCTCTTCTGGTAGTCGCCCACTCGCTTCTCGAAGAAGTTGGTCTTGCCAGCCAGAGAGATGTTCTCCATCTAAGTTGCAGGCACCGTCAGTATGATGAATGGCAGAACGGAGGATGATTCCAGCATCATGCTGTCAAGGGCAAGGAACTTACAAAGGAGAATGGGTTCTGGGCGTTGTAGTATCGCTTGTTACCCAGAGCAAGCAGCAGGCGGTCAGCGACGAACTCGATGTACTGTTGCATAAGCTTGGCGTTCATGCCGAGCAGGGCACAAGGCAGAGCATCGGTCAGGAACTCCTTCTCGATCACGACAGCCGCGGTGACGATGTCTTCAATGAGCTTCGGGTCCGGCTTGTGCTTCAGATGTTGCATGAGAAGGCAGGCAAAGTCGGTATGCATACCCTCATCGCGAGAGATGAGCTCGTTGGAGAACGTCAGACCGGGCATGAGACCCTTGCTCTTCAACCAGAAGATGGAGGCGAAGGAACCCGAGAAGAAGATGCCTTCGACAGCAGCGAACGCGACCAGTCGTTGGGCGAAGCTCGACTCTTTGTCCGCGATCCACTTCATTGCCCAATCAGCTTTCTTGCGGATGCAGGGAATTGTGTCAATGGCATCGAACAGATATGTTTTCTCTGTACAATCATCAAAGTCAGCACTGATCATGCACGCGATAGCTGCTGAGGATCACTTACGTTTGGTGTCTTTGATATATGTATCGATGAGCAGACTGTACATCTCAGAGTGGATGTTTTCCATCATGACTTGGAATCTGCGGAGTGGTCAGCAGGGGAGTGGCAGTGATGAGAAGGCATTGACGAACCCATAGAAGCATCGTGCTTCCGGAACCTGGACCTCGGCGCTGAAACGCTCAAGGAGATTCTCATTGACGATGCCGTCCGAGGCGGCGAAGAAAGCAAGGACATGGGAGATGAAGTATCTTTCATCATCATTCAGACGGTTGTGCCAGTCGTGCAGATCCTTGGAGAGATCGACTTCTTCCGCAGTCCAGAAGCTTGCCTCCGCACGTTTGTACATGTTCCACTATGTTTTGAGAACGTTAGCCTTCATGCATGGTAGAGTGGATGGCGGGCGCCTCAAGAATGACACGTACGATCTCATGGTACTTGAGAGGGAACAGCACAAAGCGGTGAGCGTTCTCTTGGAGAAGAGGTTCCTCAGCCTCCAGCTCTCTCAGTGTCTTTGGGACATTTGACTGCTCCACAGGTTCCTGCACTTCTGTGACTGGTGTCTTCTCGGATTGCGGTTCGAGCTTGAGGAGGGACTCGGGAGCCGATGGCATGTTCTCCTTGTCCTCGATGTTGAAGTCGAGCTTCTTCACGGGACTGTCTCTGACCTTGAGGTTCTCGAGGCTTGCGGCCGCCTGCGCGTATTTGGTTATTAATATGTACCTCAAAGTGCAAAGTCATGATGCAAGTGGCGAAGCGTACCTGTTTGGACGGCGTGACCTGGGTAGTCATTGTTGGATGGTCAGATAGATGTGAGCGAGTACAAAGAAACAATGCCACAAGGTACTATGAGGAAGTCGGCGGTGTTGTGGTTTGACGCGAAGCTGGGGGAGAGAATCAATGGGAGGAAATGCGAGAATGGTCGCCACGACTTTTTATACGGGAACGCGGTAGCGCGACCGTGACTGGTGACTGGGCGAGGCCCTGCGTGATCGGGGATCCACCCCACGACCACGACAACAATGCACCCGGCCACCGGCCACCGCGACTGTGGCCCCAGAACTTTGAAAAGGACGTGTTAAGAGCACTTAAAGTGAAGTGGATGCTGTTTACGAGATGCTGAGCAATGTTCTAGTCTCCTTTCCACCATGATGCCTCCCACCGACGAGTATGTGCGGCGTGTCTCCCAGGCAGCCGTGGACTGTTGCCTGCAGCCAGGGACCACTTCCGCGCAGTACTCAGAGTCACCACTGCAGGTACAGATAGATCTTGTTATCTAATCAAAATCAGTGACGTCACGCGACTCTCTCCTGGCCGCATCCGCGCATCGCAGCGCGTTGTCGCGACCGGTGGATACACATCGCATTGGACAGCCATGCAGATTGCCTGACTGCTGCCAGCCTGCCAGCCTCTTTGTTCGTAGGCTAGACGCCTTGATTTGACCCATGGTTCACATTGGCACCACTGGCATGCCGTGGCCTGGGTCAAAGACAAGGCCAGTTTCTCCCTCCTTGCGCCGACGGGTGAATGTTCATGGGAGGGCCTATCCACACGGGCTACTGGTCTCGGTGACTGTTTTACACGTTTAAGAAGGCAGGGTGCTTCGCAATTTGATGGCAGCTCGACAGATCTAGTTCTGGAGACAATGTGTCCACCACGGAATTGGATGATCCCACCCGACTAACACCTTCGCTGAGTACACGTGAGCCGGACCGGTCTTACCCCAACACCCCCACTGTCACGTAGGGTAACGTTTCCACCTCCCGATGTCTCGATTGATGCAATACTTTTGCTCTATCCCAAACGCTAAACCCGACTCTGTGCTCCGATATCTCGTGGTGACCGGATCGAGCGCCCAAGATGCAGTGCGATCAGCATAAATGATCTCAACTTAAATTTTGTCCTCGACTGACTTTGAAAAGAATCGAGTTTCGGCCCCTCTCACCAACTTGTTCGTCTGCTCGGCTAACGACAGAGTGAGGATCGTGTGGGGCAAGATTCGAGCGAGGTGCGCGGTGAATCCCTTGTAAACACTGAAAACGCCCTCGGTAGAGATTGTTTTCCAGAGGCAATCAAAAATACCATTGTAGAGATTTCCATGTTGGTTGTATAGTCGGGCCATGACGGTATCCTGTGTGAACTCATATTAGTATCGGAGGTGTTGCAGCGGGGCGCAGCAAAAAAGGGAACATACGGGTGGATGCATAAAGACGCAAACAACGAAGCCGCTCGCCGTTGAGCTCAAGAGATGCAATGCTGGGCCATCTTCCATTCCTGCATGGCGCATCAACCGCCTCTTTGCGAAGAAATAGGTCGGCAGCTGAACTGAGCTTCCGGCGCCGGTTCTGACCATGGATGCGCCCATGCCCCGATATAGACCTCTGACGCCCTCGGACTTGTAGATTTGCGACATGGCGTCAACGGCATTTCGATACTTGTGCTGCGTGCCGACTGGTAGAAAAGGCGAATATGATTGGAGCCGAGTTTTAATCAGGAAGAAAGGAGAGCCCGCCATCGCTCCCAAAATCCCAGACGCTGCCCCAGAAAAGATGTTAACTCCGAGGGACTGGACTTTGCTGTCCTTGTAGATGAGGTTGGTGCCCGCTGCTCTCAACGGCTCGTAGAATCCAAGCCGACAGCCGTTCAGAAGAATCTGATAGATGTAGGCGCATCCCAATCCCCGGTATAGGCCACTCAGGCCTTCATTCTTCAGAATGACTCCCACACCATGGAAGACACCTCGATATTTCTTAACAGCCACCTCTTTTGATTGCAGCTCTCCCTGTAATTGGAGTCTAATCTTGACCGTCTCGAAGGGATGTGTGGCGGTGACAGCGCCGCAAGCCGCAAGGCCGCCGGCAATGAATGCGCCGGTAGTGGTCGACATGGTTGATGTGTGTGCGGCCTCAGGTGGTCGTCGCGCCTGTTCCTGCGCTGGAATTTATACCCGAGGGGAGATGGCGATGCGCACCATGATCTTTTGAGGGAGGATGTGTTCGAGAGCTGAGGTGATGTGGCGGGGTCAGCACTGGTGGAAGGGTTGGGGGTTGGACGTGCGAAGGACGGTGTTTAAAAATCAAGCATGACAGTAGCTCGGCTGTAAATGGCATCAAAGTGTGTCCATTCTCGCCGCTGGGGATTAATTTCTTACTAGACATGTTATTCGGCGGACCGGCTGAGAGGCTGCGAGTCAGCGCGGCAAGACACGGATACCAGGGGTTCCATCGGCTACGGGGCACGGGGGCGGCCTCTGTGCTCGTACGTCTTGATCCTCATGAATTCAAGAGGGCGATGTTCTCCGTACGCCGCAATCGGCGCCATGATTCATGATCCATGATCCATGGGCTTTGGGGCCAAAGGCAACGAGTTGTACCTTAGCAACACCCCTATAGTACCTAGGTAGTAGTAGTACCTTGCATCATGTAGTACTTGCGGTGCATGCAGCGTGCCTCACAGACTCACCTCTGAACCGGCGCCGAAGGCACGACGAGTATTACTAAAAGCGGCACCAGCCAAGGGAATGAATTGCGCTGCCGCTTTAATAGCTGGCGGCCCTGAACATCAGTTTCCCCAAATCGAAATTCAACCGCTTCGTTACTCCGTTCGAGTACACTTTTTTGGCCGGCTCCAATTCCACCCTGAGTCTCGCGCCCTCTCACTCTTCGCGCAGGCCCAGAGCACCCAGGCATTGTCATTTGCACTTTAAGGATCGCCTTCTGAAGCGTGGATGTCAATGCTCATGATCAAATAGCCTCCCTTCGCGTCTGCCTTCCTCTGCTCAGCGATGGCCGCCCTTCCACAACAAAAGGTCCACGATGTGGTCAAACAATATCGACCTGCGAGAGTTCGTATTCTTCATGCTTGGGATGTCCATGTTGCTGACAACTCATAGCAATTCGCCGGATCTACTCGCGCCGATGGAGTGGAAAGTCGTGTGACCTCCCTGGACTTTGATGATGCGGGCGAATACCTGGTTGCTGCCTCCGATGACGAGACTATGCATGTCTATGATGTGAAAGAAGGAAAGAGAACAAAGACGATACCCAGCAAGAAGTATGGCGTTCATCTGGCTCGGTTCACACACCATCCTCGCAATGTGCTTTTTGCCAGTACCAAACAAGAGGATTCACTGCGACTACTGGAGCTGCACAACGAAAGCTTTGTTCGCTATTTTACGGCTCACACTGGACGAGTTACTTGCATAGCCTTGTCCCCGGGCAGCGACCAGTTCTTGTCCTGTGGGAACGATGATATGGTTTGTCTGTGGGATTTAAACTCGAGAAGTCCTCAGGGCAAACTGAAACTCGTCACTCCATACCTCGCAGCATACGATCCTTCGGCGCAGATCATGGCCATCGCCTCGCAATCTACCTCCTCTATCCTCCTGTACGATGTACGAAACTTTGACAAAGCTCCCTTCACAACGTTCGATCTGGCAGAGGCAGAAGAAAGATACACACCCACCACAAAGGGTCGTGCATGGACCAAATTGGAGTTCTCGAACGACGGCAAAAGCATGCTTTTAGGGACGGACTATCACGGCCATTTCGTTCTCGACGCTTTCGACGGAACAGTCAAATCGTTTTTGACTGGGAAAACTGCTGGAACGGGCCGAGCTGCTCCAGTGTCAACCTCTGGAAAGCCGCTAGGACAAGGTGATGCTTGTTTCACACAAGATGGAAGATACGTTGTTGGTGGAACAGGGGATCAATCAGACCTTCTAGTGTGGGACACACACACGATATCAGACGGCCGACAAGAGCCTACCGCCCGGCTGGCCAGTCGCGGAATCAAGAGTCCCATTGTACAGTGCAATCCGCGTTACAACATGCTGGCGACTGCCGATACGAGAGTCTGCATGTGGCTTCCGGGCGATCAGATCAAATCTCCGGATCTTTGATTCAAGCCACCTGAGTCGCATTGGCGAACGATCTGCCGCAGCCAGCAACGATCAATAACGAGCCTCACAGGGGAATGCTTGATCAAGCAGGCTCCGCTTCACAGTCACCTGAAGCGCCTGGGCAAGGAGCAATCTGGATTCGTCCGACTATGCGCTGCCCACCCGTCACCAATTCCCCCTATGAGCGGCTCTAGCAGACATGTGCTAAGTCAGATGGAGCCCTCAGTTGCTTTCCGAAGGCCATCGCGGATGTTTCGCGCCTCGCGGCATTCGAGCAATCCGTCCCGACGGTTTCTATATGATGTCGAAACATGGGCCGTTCCACGTCCCCATACATCGTCTAGCTCTGACTCTGGCTTCATTTGGAAGTATTTCCTTGGAGCTGACTGCCAGGGGCGTCTGCGTCTAGCAATGCTCGACATGTGGCAACATCTAGGGGAATGAGCTGCCATGGGCGTCTGCGTCGAGAGCCATCTCTAGGGAGAACGCAGAGAGACATGATTCGAAAACTCGTCCTTTCTGCTTCAAGCCCATTCGTGCCATTCGTGCACATTTGAGTTGAAGTTGGTGGAACAGCATATGCTTGTATCACTTCAACTTACCTCCGAGCGGGCGTCTGCTTATTGGTCGCCCATAAGACGCCGACCGTCGTCCGGTTGACAGTCCCGGCTACCAAACCGCATCCTCAAGCGGGAAGGCGATCGACCCGATCTAACTATCATACAATGATTAGTCTAAATGAGGACTGAATGACTGAATGATCTCCTTTTCTCCTTCCCTCCCAACCGGATTCTTCCTCTCATAGTTCGATCCAAGAACCGGTCTCTTCTTGCAAGTGATCATCGTACACCACCCCGTTACTGGACGGCGCGCACTGAACATTGAATGATTCTATACTCTACAAAGCTTACTCCCACACTATCCAGAACGCATGAAAGCCGCCGGTGTTTGTCCCAGGTCCCTTTATGCCACCAAATTCCCCGTGATATGCATCCCGGCCACGTACCCAAATGTCATACTGGGCCCGATACTCGATCCACCTCCCGGATACTCTCCACGCATGACCGAATTGGCGTCACAACCGACGGCATAGAGTCCGGGTACGGGCCTATTCCTCTCATCCACGACCTGGGCGTTCTCGTTGGTCGCAATGCCGTACGTCGTACTGACGTTGCCGGGATAGAGAGGCAGCGCGTAGAATGGTGGTTTGACGCAATGCCCCAGACTAGAATTGGGTAGGCCAGCGCCAGCGACGCTGGGATCGCCGAAGAATTGATCATAGCTGGTTTCCCCCCTGTGAAACTCCGAGTCCACCCCCGTTCTGGCATGCTCGTTGCACCTTGCCACCGTGCTCTCCAGCGCGTCCGGCTCGACCCCGATCTTCTCCGCCAGCTCTCGAAGTGACGGGGCTTCGATCAGGTAGCCTTGGGAGATCAGGTGTCTGACGGGCATGGGAGCAGGCAGCGCGATGCCCATGCCGTATTTGCGGAGGAACGAGCGGTCGGCGATGAAGTAAGCCTTGTCGATGCCTCGTTGGTGCATGGTCTTGACGAACTCCTGGTACGGCTGGGATTCATTGACGAACCTCCTGCCGTCGGGTGCCACGATGATGGATCCGGGCTTCGAGCGATCCACGCCGAAATGGGGATATCGTCGAATCGGAGTGCCTTTATCATTGCTCTTGCGGAGGAGGGAGATGGGCGCAAAGATCCCGTTGTTTGGATTGGGGGATGGCATGTGGCCGCCAGCCTCCTGGGCCATTCTCTTCCCGTCACCGACGTTGTGCTTTGGCGCCGCCGACCAGTCGTGAGGGAGGTACTTGCGTGCCTCTTCGGACCGTGAAAACCCTCCACTCGCCAGGACCACGCCCTTCCTCACATGGATCGTTGCTTGCGCGCCGTCTGGCCGATTGACCACGATGCCCACTACCGCCTTCTGGTCGTTGGTGAGGAGCTTGGAAGCCGGGGAATTCTTCCACAGCACTACGCCCTCGCTGTCGCATGTTTTGAGTAGTCTGCCGACAAGGGCGTTGCCGTTGGCCATGTATGACCCTTTGCCATACCGAACCAGATCCCAGCCGTGTCGGAGCGTCTTCCGAGCGGCGGTGACGAAATTCGGCACCGATTTGAAAGGATTTGTCAGGACAGGAATTTCCCCCGGATCGACTTGGAGGGAACCGAACGCGTGGTACCCATCCAAGGTATATCGCACATCTCTTAAGAGATTCCGGCCGAGCTGCCCGCCGTCGTACGCTCGCGTCAATATGGTCCTGGCAGCTGTGGCCCCGTCCATGGTCGGGTGGTAGTCGGGCAGAGGGCAAGGCTTGAACTTCATCTCCGTGTTCGCCTCGACCCATTCGACCATCTTGGGACCCTGTCGGAGGAACTTTTGGACTTTTTTCGTGTCGTAAAGGTCTCCCAGCACCGATTTGAGGTAGACGTCGGCCTTCTCAAACGTGTCGTCGCGGATCCCGACCTCGGGTTGGTATTTGTTGGCGGGAATCCACGCTCCGCCTCCAGAGTAGGCCGTTGTTCCGCCGAAGAATCGACTCTTTTCCAACACGAGCGTCTTCAGTCCATGCTTGACTGCTACGGCGGCTGCGGTCAGGCCAGAGCAGCCGGAGCCCACGACGACGACATCAAAGATGTGAGAGCTTGAGCTTGGCTGAATGGCTCACGCAATAGTGTCAGTCAAATGTTCTCCTCGAGGCAGGCTCTTGAGCGCATTCAGTACTGTCCAACCCTTCGCTTCAGGGAGTGGATGAGAATACTCACCGGCGCATGATCTTGAAGGGTTCTCGTTGTTACGAAGTACCGACGCCTGAGCCTGGACGACCTGGGCGAGTGCCGACTGAGAAAGCAAGGCGCGCGTCTCGTGAAAAAACATGGGCCTGCCATCAGAGAAGACGCCTTATTGCGGTTGCAAGGAAAGGAAAGAGGCCTCTCTTTCTCTCTCTCTCTATATTTACCTGTTATCGGCTTAAAGAGTGGGTCTGTGACTTCGGAGCCCGGACTCCTCGGGCCGGAGCCCCATTGAACATTCGTGTGGATCCGGGGTATTCTTGTGCTCCGTTCCGATATGATTCCGTCGAAGTTCTTGACCCCAGATTGCCCGGATATCGGTGCCTTTGCTAAGAGGATAAAGAATTCCAGAGTTCCGTATGGGTCGAGGGCCGTTCCGGCGCGCAATCATGAATTCTCCTCACCGGGAAGCAATACAAAATCCTCCTGTTGTCGGATTAAGAAATCCTGCTCTTTGGGGCGTTCGCCGTTGCGCATAACCGCAAATGCGAGTCCATCCATGAATAATTCCACGTAGCAAGGGCCCATGTACATGTACTCTTTCCAGTATGTGGGACTCTTCTGGAGTGATGGAACAGTAAGGGCGAATGAACATTGTGATAGAATCGTCAACATCCCTGCGTGGACCCATCCATACATCGACCTTCTCCGCTTTTGAGAATATCTTGTGCATCATGCTCACCTGCAATGCTCGTTCTGCCAAGGCAACTGGAGTTTCATTTTGATCGATGCTGATGGCGTCCACCCAGAAGTACAACCTGCTTTCCCCTGCAGTTTGGAGCTTCTGCCGTTCATGTTGGAAATAATGCCGCAGCGTCAGAGTGATTTCCAAACTCTTTCCATCGCAATTAACCACCTGTGTTGGTTTTTGACTCTCCCATGCATATGAAACAGCGGTATAGGGTAGCTGTAGTGGTTGAGACTCACTCTCGAGGGATATTTCGTGTATGAAGAGCCTGATCAAGTCATCACGACCCAATCCTTTGCTGGAAAGCTCAACAACCCGTGTCGATGATGTCCCACTCAGCCGAGTGTATTGATAAGTGTCTGCGGCTGGACCTGAGCCTGTGCCAGTGCCTTTGAAACCGGAAGCATCCATTTTCGCAGATGCATAGTCAACAAACCGAGCAAGAGGGCGGCGGTCTCGTATTCATGTCTGAGGCTGAGGCACGTTGTCAAGGGTGGGCGTCCGGCAACTACTTGTAGGCTGTAGCGCACCGCCTTCCTCAAGCCACATTGTGTTGTACTTGTTGCGCACCACATAGCTCAAGCCACTTCGTATTCTAGACTGCTGGACCAGTCATGTATGTGTGATGTGTTCCTACGGACGCGTGTCGTTCGATGGGGTGAGGTCAGGGGGAAGTGAGCGTAAAGCGGCCTCTCACTGGTCCCAAACGGGGTTGAGTCCGGGGTAGAATCGGCTCTCCTCAGCCAATGAGAGTGAGTCGTCACTCCGCCAATCAGGGTCGTTCTGCTCCGCAACCCATCAACACCGCACAGTACACTCGTCAGAACCTCACATAGACACTTGACACCTCGACCCTGCTGGAGCGTTGGGCAAGCGCTTTCCCGGCTTCAAGTGAAGAGAGCATTGATGCTCTCCTCCATCGAGGCAGAGGCCGCCAATACCCATGGCGTCCCACCGCCCGCCAACCTCCTTACGAACCTACAGACCCGTGCGAATGCGCTGCTGTCCGAACTCAAGGCCTACCAAGCGCTTCTCAAGTCTCAGAAGAGGCATCAAGATGTGGAGATCAGGATATTCAAGAGAGGAGTCGATTCGGAAGTGAAGAGCCTGGAAAAAATAGCACTGATGGTTGCAAATGCCAATGGACACCATCGGATTGCTGACGGTGAAGAAGAGTCGGAGGATGGTGAACGTCCACCGTTGCATGCACTACGAAGCTCAAACCTTCCTTTCTACGAAGCGGTCTGGACTGTTGCAAAATCGAGCAACTGCATAACTGCACTGGGTAAACGAATGTACTTCACAGCCAAGGGTCGTTCAAGGCCCGAGAAAACATGTGAGGTGGAAGCCATGCGGTGCGACCCATCTGCGGGGAATGATCCTCCGCAGAAAGGAGTCCTCGTGGACATTGTGGCTGAGAATGGATTGGAGTGGATCAAGGTCTCGACCCTTACCGAAAAGCGACTTCTTTTCGAGATGGCTAAGCAAGGCTGGGAGTCGTACGGTGATTTCAGCGATGTGGATGAATCGGACGCAAGCCGCGACGGTGCATCAGATCACGGGGAAAGCAATGGGAAACTCGAACTTGTGCGTATCGCTGAGGACCTCAACGCGGCATCCAAGGCCGTCAGAGTCCATTTTCAGCACCCGCGGATCCGGTTTGTTCTGCCGAAGATTCAAGAAGGAACCGCGCAGGATGTGGACGCATTCCTCATGGACTTACGAGCTACTGGCGCTGTCGTTGAATGCGGTGGAATCATCGAGCACAGCGAGAACACAGTCCATTCCTCCACGGGTACCTCGAATATTGGAGCCCAACGTTCGTCGGAATCCATGCAGCCTCTTGGATTCGAACACCTCATGCCAGCCGGACCAACTGTTTCCCTGACGGATACGATCAATGTGGACTGCACCATCCTCCTTGCCCTGATATCCGACATTTCTCATCTGCGACGAGAATCACTATCTTCAGCCACCATCAGCAAATCTGGAGAATTCCACAAGGCTATCACGCGCCAGATCATAACCGAAGAATCAGCTCCGCTCCTCCCGACAGAGATATACCCGGTTCTTGACGGTCGAACTTTGGAGTGTACTACCCATGCTGCTCAGCGCATGCGCGAGATCGTTCAATGTATGGGAACTGGCAGCGAGCGAAATCGTGCAGATATTATTCTTGGGGAAGGGCCTTACCAGGATCAACCAGCATCGATCCTGAAGCAAGCTCTGAGTGAAGCGTCGATCCACTCTGTGCCTCTTGCATTTGATCTCCCGATCAAAGTGGTGGACTTCGACGACCAAAAGGATTTTCTGTCCGCGACTCACGATGTGACATCTGACGTGCAACAGAGACACGCATTCTGCATTTCAATGGCCTCACGAGCGAAGGCGAAAGTCCATCTCACTGCCCTCAACTCTTCGGTGTTTTTGTACGGCTGGATGAAGGGGATTGTCACCCTGACGAGTAATCGCACCATTGCGAGCGGACTCCTGAAGGCGGTCAATGAGCTGCTGGATCAGGATGAGCGCGACGAGATCGAGACCTCCAAAATAGACGACCTTTTCAGAGGGCCGCTGATATATGTCTGTGAAAATGCAAGGAGCTTGATTGGGAAGGAAAAGAGCAAATAAGGAAGGGCAAGGCTGAAGTGCAGTCGGACACAGACAGCCTGGATGTGATATTATGACACGCCAAAGATAAATGATATCGTAGAACCCTACAAACGGCGAGAAGTAAAGAGCATGCGGATTATTTCCAGTGCAGTATTTATGTTGTATTCGAATGACGCAGCGGAGGGTTTTAAGGCAGATGGCCCCCAGCTCACCAGGCGGCGGAACTTGCCAGTGTTGGAGAATTATTACCGCCGTTTGCCCAGAGACGAGTGCAGTGAGTGGTGCGCGGCGCGGCAGACCTGACAAGACATGACAAGACAGACGTCGCCTGTTGACAACATCGGCAAGCCTCCAACCTGTTCTTCGGCAAGAAGACAACCATGAAACTGCCCCTTTCAGGATATTCACTTCGTCCTTTTCGCTGATTCCTGTTCGCGCTCATTCTGTCCCCTCCCATCCGTCTAGGCCATTCCGCGCCGTCCGCTCAAAGGCCAACCGCCGGACATCATGCGCCGCTGGGTGCCGTCTCTCGGCCTCCTGGCATATCTGGCCGCTGGAGTTGCAGGCAACGAGGTTCAGATCGTGAGTTTGACCTGAACATGCAGGGCCCCTGACAGCGCTGACTTCAGCAGAAACAAGATGAGCTCCATAGACAGCGATGTTCAGGAATGTACAGCAGGAAATCCTGGGGCGGGTCGGTCGAGCCGTTCATCCTCGTCAAGTTCCTTCCGGACCATACCGAAGACGACTCAGATCCGATTGCGAGTCTCATCATATTCGAATGGCAAGATGAGGGTTTGATTGGGAAGATGCCTCCGGGCAGTTCAGACTACAGGGACCTGGAGACAATCTGCACGGAGAACGCAGCGGGCGCAGGTCTCTGCACAGAGGAGGAAATTGGCACCTTCATACTTGCCCCGAATGTGACCGAGTTGTCGAAGAATCCCATATCGAACGAGGCTATCCATCTCAAGGATCCCAGGGCCATCAACTACCCGATCCGTCGAACGGGCTACTATTGCGTCTCGACCTATGCCTTCTCGGACCACGACTACAGCGCCGTGGTGGAGTTCCGGAACGCATACGGCGAGCTTCCTGCTGCTCAAATAGCAAAGCTTCCCTTCTACGGAGGCCTCACAATCGCCTATGCCGTCTTGGGCGCCTTTTGGGCCTTCCTTTACGTTCAAAATCGATCCGACATTCTCCCCGTCCAGAACTACATCACGGCCACCATCATATTCTTGATTATCGAGCAGCTGATGACATGGGGCTTCTACGACTATCAGAATCGACACGGCAACAACGCCTTGAACAAGGTGTTCATGATCGTCGTCTCGATCCTCAACGCCGGCCGAAACTCGCTGTCGTTCTTCCTCCTCCTGATCGTCTGCATGGGTTACGGTGTGGTCAAGCCGTCACTTGGAAGAACGATGATCTACGTCCGCATCCTGGCCATCGCGCACTTTGTCTTCGGCGTCATCTACGCCATCGCCTCCATGGCAATCACTCCCGAATCAGTGGGCCCGCTTATCCTCTTCGTGATCCTCCCTCTCGCGGGGACCATGACGGCCTTCTACGTCTGGACCTTGCAGTCGCTCAACCTCACGATCAAAGACCTGGTCGAGCGGAGGCAAAAGACCAAAGCGATGATGTACAAGAAGTTGACCTGGTGCATTCTGGGATCTGTCGTGGTCATCTTCGCCTTCTTTTTCATCAACAGCTTCGCGTTGGCAGGCAGCAGCTCCACCAGCTTCGTTCCGGACCACTGGCAGACGAGGTGGTTCGTTCTGGACGGCTGGCTCAATATTGTCTATCTGTTCAACATCATTTTCATTTCCTATCTGTGGCGACCCACCGCCAACAACAGACGTTTCGCCATGAGCGACGAGGTAAGACTGCTTCCCACCTTCACACATCCAACCCGCCCAACCAAAGGGGGAAAATAATCAAGTATGCGCTGACATTTCTCCTTTCCATTACAGCTCGCTCAAGACGACGATGGATTTGAGATCCGCAGCATCGGCGAGTCCCTCTCCGACGAAGAAGACCTGCATCCAGCACGCAAAGACCCCGAGCGCGAAGTCGGTTCCTCCGGCGGCGGCGGCGGCGAAGGCGCAACGCCATCTGGTACCGGTGCCGACATTGCAGCGCCCCGACCGGCCCCGTCGTCAGGTCTCGCGCAGGCAAGCAGCAGACCGCCCTCATACCAGCCCAGACCTCGGGAGTCTTTGGATGGCGAGACGATTTTCGCGGTCGGCGACGACGGAATCGAGTGGAGCGACGGCGAGGAGGCGAGCGACGACGACGAGCACAAGAAGCTCACTGGGAAATGAAGACCCGCCTCCTTTCGTTTTCCTTACCGATAACTGCCCTGACCCCGGTCTTTCACCAGAGTGGCAAAGCCTCAAAACAGGGATGTATAGACTTTGGAATTCGAAGCCTTTCCAGGTTTCGGGGTCAGGAGGGGCGGGAGTTGGAGGACGCGCGGGTTTTTTGGCATGGGCTTCTTCATGACTTGACTACGACGGCTTATGTAGCAAATTGAGACAGAAAGCAGATGGGATGTGAAAATCACTCCGCCCCGAGGACACAGGAGGGCCGGCCGCATCCTGTAATATGGGAGGGACATGTAGGTCGGCCGGGAACTCTCTGTCAATGAGGGTCGAATCAAATAACAATGAAAATGAATGATTTGCGATTTGAGGCTGTGGCGCGCGGTTTCACTGCCTATCTAGTGACTCACGGGTGGGATGTTTGCAAGGGCATGAGATGGATATCAATTGATATAGACCGTTAACCACTGAACAGGGCGATTTGTGTCGAAATGCCAATGACTGATTGAATCGTTCTGACTGGAAAAGCCGCTTTGTGCTCAAAAGGGCTGGCTGTCTCTGGTTGCGCTGTCTGGAGTGATTTTCGACAGGTTGAACAGCGTATTGCCAGCTTCACTCCCGGCCTCTTCTGCACACCCTGGTTCGTCTCGACGGGCTTTCACTGGAGCGTTCAGCTTCCTAGTTTCTTCGCTCGGTCTGCCGCGATTGCGCACATGGCCTGGTGCGCGCAAAGACATGTCAGCTCAGAGTGTTGAGTAGCGAGAAGCCGATCGAGAGAGAGGGGGGGGGCACTATCGCCTACTATGGAAGCATCACTTACATCGATTGCCGCCTTTCGCTCAAGCTTCGGGTCTGCTCGATCTATCCGCTGCTGCATATCTTCCATAATCACGGGTCGACTCCGGCCGTTGACGAACACACTGCCGTGCAATGGGTCAGTCAACATCGTTCGTATCTGCCGACACGGGGAAAGGGAAACGTACACGTATCTCAGACCAGGGAACGCCTCCTCGTACTTTCGATTCATCTCGGCCAGTTTTTGAGCCTCTTCGGTTCCTCCCTGGTTGAGCTGGGCCTGCTCCTTGCGACTTTGCTCGCTGTCGACCTTCTTCTCGCCCAGGCGAGGATGGGCACCTAGAATGGCGTCGAGCCATTTGGCATCGCTCTCTAGATTCGAGTCGTAGAGCTTCATCAGTTGTTCACCGACTGCTCCGATCAGATCATTGTATGACGAGAACGTCCGCTCTTTCAGCAAGCTGACGGTCAATGTGTGGAGCTGGACACATGGTTCAAACAGAGTATCGAGGACTTCGGCTCTCTCCTCGGCATCAAGAGTCGGGAGAGTTGAAAGCGGTGGAAGGGAAGGCATTCTTGCAGTTTTTTTCCCTTTTGTTGGAATTAATTCAGATTCAGATCCATATCAAGCAGCAGACAAAGTAAAGATACAAAATTCGATGGCCGCAATGGATTTCTTCTTATCCCAAGCTGTCCGACGTCATGTTCAGTAGTGTTTGTACATGGACCATCGGTGGTCGCCGACCTCAGAAATCTCCAGTCACGTGTTTTGGCGTCGAACTGGCGACACCGAGACTCTCAGGAGAGTCATCGCGATGGATAGAAAGATAAAGCAGATCCTTCCGGCCCGCGAGATAGCCATCGCCATCGCCATGTGATTTCTCCAGTCTATCGCGATGATCTCTGCCAGGTGCCACGCGACAAACAACTGCTTATACGCAATAGTCGTAGTCTCCGCCGTTCCAATCGTCCTTGAAGAATTCGAAACAGAAGCCTCTTCCGCGGGGCCGCCCAAAACCCGACTTCGTGCAGCAACACGGGCCCCCGGGAACAAGCTTCCCGCTCAGACACCCGTTCTCGCATCGCCAGTTCTGTCATATGGACAAGCTATGCGGGAGCCAGTTTGGGGTTGAAGCAAGGGCGATAATATGTATTGAGTTAACGCCATTCCGACCAGAACGTTGCCGGAACAGATCACTGGCCGGTGTCAGCGGTGGACTCACTCAGACAGCCTTGTGTTTTCCATCCATGGACCATTAAGCCTTTCGGAAGGATCGACATCGGGTCATCGCCCGAACAGGTCGTGAGCGCGCGTACTGTACAGTCTATGTACTCCCCTACGTCGTGCAGAGAATCTCCTCTGGGCGGCCCCAAGAATAGAGCTTCGTTTCGCAGGCTGATTTGAGACGGTGGTGAGCAGGAGGGCCCTGGACAAGCCGAATGGTGGATAAGCAACCTCTCTTCCAGGTTTCCTTGCATCTGGTCAGCAGCGGTCTCGGGAAATTGGCCATGGCCTTTGGGCGAAGGTCGAATGAGGATCCAAACCGTCAGCCCTCCAAAGGCTCCAACAGTTCGTTCGGGGCGGTTGATGTCAAACGCATCCCCACCATCACACACTTGCAGGCGGATGGCACACGGCCAGCCGGCGATGGCGCGGGTTCGCGAGCCTTGGGCCTGCCACAGCCTGTGCGCACCCCTGTCTAGGTTCGCTTCTAACCCAGCGCCTCCATGCACGGCTTGTTGCAGCATTTCCCCTGACTCCCTGAGGCGCGCATGTTCAGTCGCGCCCGGCCCCATTGGTCGTGTCTTGTGTGTGAATTCCCCATTCCCCTCGAAGGTGCGTCTCTAGGCATTTTGCTGCTCGTGGGCACCGGACGGTGATTGTCTCGGGGGCCTCGAGCCTCGCTCTCCTGTAGAGTCATCGAGCTCCGTGTTTGTGTGCTCTCCACCGTGTTGTATGTATGTGTGATTTTCCCCCGGAATACCTGCGCGGCCTCGAGCCTCCCCGATGAGGCTGCGAGATGTCATTGAATGGGCTTGACGGAGATGCCGTCGCCGACGCGCACCAGGCTGCGCTGGCGGATGCGGGAGGATGGTACGTTGCTCCTCGTCTTGTGTTGTTGTGTTGTTGTTGTTCGCGGGGTCTCGACGCTGATCGGTGTCCCGTCCAGGTTTCTTCTCAAGTACATCAATCGCGACACCGTCGACCTGTTGCAGAAGGGGACCGGAGGAGTGCAGGAAGTGAGGGGCGTCATTGAAAAATATGAAGAGAAGTCACCACTGTATGGGCTGGTGCTGTACCGGCGCAAAAAGGTCATTCTCAAATATGTGCCGGAGGGCACCTCGAGGCTATTGCAAGGTGAGTTGGACGCGCACTCCGGCCATACACAACCTCTCCGTCTAGGATTGACCAGTTTTCACAGTCCGGCTTACCGTCCAATTTCAATCCGTCCTCGAAGCTTTCACACCACACGACACGGTCTTCACCTTCACTGCGGCCTCCGAGTTGAACGAATCCGCCCTGGGCCTGTGCACCATGCTGCTGCCGTCGGCCGCATCGCTGACCTCGTCGAGTTCCTCTCTCCGGCGACGAAGGCTGAATGAAATCAGCGAGGATGCAGAAGAAGCGCCGCCGCCGCCTCCGCCGCCGGCAGAAGAGAAGGACGTCGTTGTACCACAACCCTCCGAGGCAACGACGTACTATGGAAGGCGCGAACTGGACGAGCTGCCTGCGAGCGCCGTCCTCGCAAAAGCTTTACTGGCAAAGAGAAAGGAAGAGGCCGCAGCGAAGTTGGCCGACACCGAGTCTGTGGCGGCTGACCAGCCTCAACCTCTACGTACGGACTCTCTGCCTCCTTCCAAGCCTCCTGCTTCCCTTCTGCATCCGTCGCCCACAGACAAGACGCTGCCAGCGACTCCTGAATCGACCCCACCGACAACCAGCGAAGGCGTCCCTCCAAAAGCTCCCGATTTCGACACTACAAGCAATCTTTTGCTGGAAGCGACAACAGCAAAGGTCGATCCCACCGAACCAGCCTCTCCACGCACTCCCCATACCCGTCATCTCTCCGCGGCCGAGTCGGACAGCATCAGCCTGTGGAGCACCAACGTCGCGTCATACACGACTTCCAAGCCGAAAAAGAAGAAATTGGGACCACGGCCTCATGTCGAGACGGTCAATCGACCGAAGACCTCTGGAACCACGGAGAGCAGCGTGAATGGTCGGCCAGTCGCGAACCTACCAACTTCTATCCGCGTGAATAACAGGTCACTGGTTAGCCTCTCCCTTCGACCCGGGTCTCAGCATTCGAGTCGCAGTGTACCAGGCCGCTTTGCGCCGTCGAGTCTTTTGATGAACGGGACCCCACCTTTGCCTTCGGCATCCCATCTTCAATCCCTCTATAAAACGACAGAGAATGATCCTACGATAGCTAGGCCAGCCTCTGTGACCGGAGACGCCTCATCCGCCACTCCAGAGAAGCTGAGATTGATGAAAGCCTTGCAGTTGCGGAAGAGGAATATGCTGCTGGCACAGAGAGCGTCTGCGGCCTCGACTCCTCCGACTTCGTCACCAGCGCACATGCAAAGTGTTTCGGAGTCAAGTGTGGGCTCAGGAGCATCAAGTAATCAGTTGTCATCTATTTCCAGTCGGGAACAGCTTTCAAATATCGACGAGGAATCAAAACTGGCGCAATCATCATACACGACATCTCCTACTATCATGACTAATGTCTCGGAAGACCCATCAACCACAGCGTCCTCCTTTACCGAACACGATGACACTTCCCGGAAGCGGCGGTCTCTGTCCTCGGCGACGAGTTCTTCAATTACCCCCAAAGCGCCTACACAAGGAAAACAGGACGCGTTGGACGTCGATGAACCCTTGAACGATGAAGGACAATCAGACCGCTCGGACCCTGCTATTACGGTTCTTCAGGCTGACGACAATCCTGAGGCTTGCTCTGAAGCAGCGCAAGTGAAATCAGAAACGCCTCCAGAAGAAGCCCTGGAGCCCATGAGCAAAGTTGAGAAGTCTGAATCGCCGGCCGAAGAACACCAGACGAATACAGGTGCACAGGAGTTGGCCTCAATGCCGGAGGAAGAGAGCACACTCCCCCTACGATCAAGGTCACAGTCTCCGACTAAGCTGGGGCGGAACGGTCCCCCTAAACCCTTACAATTATTGCCAGTCGGCGATACCTCTGCGTCCGACGTCTCTGAAGATGAATCGTTGATGGATGAATTACAGAATGCGACAGTCCACGAGGCCAAACCCGTCTCCGTGGCACGTACTCCAGTGACTCCCATATTGGCGACAGGAAGCTCTGACCGACTGCGGGAAATGGTCCACAAAACTTCAAATCCTCTTCCTCAGTCGCGACCGAGTGCCTCGAGCACTCCTGATCGTGACAGATCTAGTAGCTTGCGCAGCTTGCGCAGCCTGTCAACCGCGCTCCCACAGTGGCCTCCTCTTCCAGCAGAGCCCGCCCAGGTGCCGCTCTCCAAAAAGCCTACACTTGGAACAGGAATCTCGAAGCGCATTAAGGCTTTGGAGGTTCTGACAGCCAAAGATACGAATACTATGGCACCCCCTCAACCTATTCGCGACTCCAGTGCAGGAAGATCAGCCTTCTCAGCCTTCATGAAACGGTCTTCGTTCATGACAGCCCAGCCGCCGGCGCCCAATGCGTCAACCGAGTCATCACCACCGAAACAATTGCCCGTCACAAGATCTCTATACGACCCTAATTCTTCTGCCACGGCAAAGGATCTTCGGCGAACGTCGTCTGATACGCAAAGAACGTTACAGAAGGGAGAAACGATATCTGTCACGGCAAGGATCGTGCGTGATTCAAGCAACAAGCATCCTCCCATTGCTCCAAGTTCCAGCTACCACACTCCCCTGAACCTTTATCGGAGCCCCTTGATAGTCGAGCATGAGAGACACGATCAAACCAACACTGACCAAACCCTGGCCGCTATGCAGGCTGCAACCAAAAGCCCGTCTTCCAAGAGTGAGAGGGGGCGGTTCTCCTTCTCATCGCATCGATCCGGTTCTCAGACAAATTTGCCTCGTTCCGAGTCGAACCACAGCAAAACCTCCCACGGCAGCAAAAAGCATGGTCCCCGATCAGCCAGCGACGCGGCATCGCTCTCTGAGGAGAAATCGAAAAGTTCGATGACAAGTCGACTCATGAAGCGAATGTCTAACCTGACATCTTCTCGCAACAGAGGCCAGCACCCATCGAAGGATGATCTACATTCGACAGCGATCCAAGAGCACTCGGAGGGCACTCGAGAGAATTCCATAGCAGAGTCCCTCCTGCATGTCGTCGATATTGGTGATGTTAATGTACAGTTTCCCGAGTCGCTTCTCTGGAAGCGCCGATTCATGAGGATTGATGACCAAGGGTTTTTGATCTTCTCCCCACCCATGGCCGACGGAAACAAGAGAAGTGTCAGCCGAAAGTAC
Source organism: Exophiala alcalophila (assembly GCA_001599775.1). Lineage (NCBI taxonomy): Eukaryota > Fungi > Ascomycota > Eurotiomycetes > Chaetothyriales > Herpotrichiellaceae > Exophiala > Exophiala alcalophila. The sequence continues at coordinate 1,091,176 of BCHY01000005.1, read as the reverse complement.
CATCTCAGCGAGTTTAAGCGACCTTCGCTACCCGATGTTGAACGAGAAGAGATGGCATGGAGTGTTTTACTTGACCTCAACGACGGAAGATGCGTCCAGTGCGCCTGCGAGAATAAATTGGCCCAGCAACAGGTCCTTCAGAGTGAGTAGCCCCCCGGCATGTTTCCGACACAACAACTAACTGACTTCTGGCAGTGCTTGTTGATGCCCACAGTGCCTATCATCAACTATACGGAGCTGGTTGACCGTGCTGGAGGGATCCGACCAAAGCAGCGATGATCGTGACGACTAATCATAGTTTCGCGCACACGTGGTTTTCACGAATGATGAGCGGCAAGCGATGGCTCTGAACGGCTCTGTGGTCGCCGTGGAGGCCCGTGGATGCCGTGCTTTTCACACTATTCGATTCCATGCCTGGATTTCATTGGAGAGGGCTTTCAAACGTACGTCTTATCAGTTAATGTCTGTATGTCGAAATACATATTCGTCCCTCAAGATCATCAATCCTTAGTAAAAGCTACCTGACTCTGCTCGTCTGGGCGTGACCTCGTCTAGAGTTCGGGGCCAGTGTCAGTGTCAGTGTCGTTGTACTCGGGAACATTAGTATTCGTACCCGCCCAGGTGAGTCTCGATTGCCACGAGGCTGAGCAACCAGATGTGATCATAAAAGGAGTCTGTCTGACGGCACACCGCGGGATTGTGCCGCCTCAGGGTCCTCACCTGCCCGGGTTGCGGCGGCCCAGGGCGAACCTTGTTCCCATGCCAAAAAGGTTGCCCCGTGGCTGGTCAGACCCCGCAATTATTCACTCAGCCAGGTGGCCTTTCAGAATGCTTAAAAATCACCCCTTCAGCCCTGGCTGCCAGCCCATAAATACCAAAAGCGGCGCCAAACGTGCATGACAGCTGGGTAGGAGTGCTGGAACAGTCTCAACTTCTTGCCGTTCCTCGTTGTCACCACCATCTCCTTTGACCAGGTGTACCTCTATCCACCTCTGTATTACTACCTTGACTCCTTCAACAGCACCATCATGGTGCAATTTCGCTCCCTCGTCTCCCTGGCGGCGCTCGCCCTGCCCCTCTTGACTGCGGCCTCTGATGTCGTCAACCTCATCCCCTCCAACTTCGACAAAGTCGTGTTCGAGTCCAACAAGCCTGCTCTCGTCGAGTTCTTCGCCCCGTGGTGCGGCCACTGCAAGAATCTTGCACCCGTCTACGAAGAACTGGCCACGGCCTTCGCGGCCTCCGGCAACAAAGTGACCATCGGGAACGTTGACGCCGACAAACACAAGGAACTGGGGAAGAGATTTGGCGTGCAGGGATTTCCGACCCTCAAGTGGTTTGACGGAAAGCCGGGCAGCGAGCCTGTCGACTACAACGGTGGACGCGACCTGGAGAGCCTGACGGCCTTTGTCACCGAGAACTCTGGAGTCAAGACCAAGGCCCCTAAGAAGGCACCCAGCCATGTCGAGATGTTGACTGATACCACCTTCAAGCAAGAGATTGGCGGAGAGAAAGATGTTCTGGTGGCCTTCACCGCCCCGTGGTGTGGACGTAAGTGAACTGTGTCTCGCCCTGCTGCGAGAGATATGGCTAACCTTTCCGACAATAGACTGCAAGACGCTCGCCCCGACTTGGGAGAAACTCGCCGCCGACTTTGCCCTGGAGCCGAATGTTCTCATCGCGAAGATCGACGCCGAAGCCGAGACCTCAAAGGCCACCGCCCAATCTCAAGGCATTACCGGCTATCCTACCATCAAGTTCTTCCCCAAGGGATCTACAGAATCCGAGGCTTACTCCGGTGGACGAAGCGAAGAAGCCCTGGTTGAATTTGTCAACTCCAAGGCCGGCACCCACCGCCTCGTGGGCGGCGGATTGAACTCGCAGGCCGGTACGATCGAGGGCCTCGACGCCCTCCTCTCCAAGTACGTGACCGCAGGCGGTCTCAAGGACATCGAGAAGGCGACCGAGGAGATCAAGAAGGCGAGCCAGGACCTGAAGGACAAGTCCGTCGACTACTACCTCCGGGCCCTGGCCAAGTTGACCGGCAACCCCGATTACGCTCAGAAGGAGCAGACTCGCCTGGCTTCACTGTTGAAGAAGGGGGGTCTTGCCCAGGAGAAGATCGACGACCTCCAGAAGCGCAGCAACATCCTCTCCAAGTTCTTGGTCAAGGACGAGGCTAAGAGCGAATTGTGAGGAAACAAATCTATAAATGCAGTATGGATTAAGTCGGTCTGGATGACCCAAGGACAAAATTTGGGAATAAATTTCCCACTGGCTGGGGGGGGGGGATGGCTTCTAGCTTAACACTTCACTAGAGGAGTTCGAAAGGGTGTTTTTCCATCTTTGAATCTGTCCATTCCATTTCTTTGAGGTCTTCGCTTTGTGGCTGTGTGGCCGTAGGTCCCCCTCTCTGTATGATGCGAGCCGTCTCGCGAGGCTATAATCCACGTTTGGTGGCATGGCGTAGATCCGTCATATCATAGAGAGGGAGCGGGCGTCTCGTCGTCTTCATCGGCAAGGTCTCTCTCTCGAGCCTTGTCCAGATCGCTAGAAAGGACTTGCCGTTTCCATTTCTCCCGCCATTCATTTGGTGGTCGGCCCAGGTCGGCCGGCCGTCGCCTCAGATGGCGGCCGAGAACAGCCTGGGAGAGCAGACATTGTGCAACACTCATGTAGACCCAGTCGCCGAGCCCGTGGGCGTCTTCTTCCCGACGGTGTCCATGGTGCTAGCGTCGCGGAGAAGCATCTCTTGCTCGAGCCGATCGCAGCGTTCGGCCATGTCGTCCACTGATTCCACGGCGAACGGAAAACCCTCCGTGGTCAGCCCTTGTACTACTTTTCCAACAAAAGACACCTCTTCGATCGGGGTGTAAAGGCCCGAAGCTTTCTTGGAGAGAGGAACTCACGTTTCGTCAAGATCTCGTCGCTGATGCCCTTGAACTTCTTCTCCAGATCGCCGAGGAAATCGTCGATCGCCTCGGCGAGCTTTGTCGCTGCGTCGTTGGGTCCCGCGAAGTCGTTGGAGTTTGAGGTCGAGGTCGAGAGCGTCGTCGCCTTTGCGATCTCGCTCGCGTGGGAGGCGGGAGGGCTCGTCGGGGGCGGTGTCGGGGCGGCCTGGAAGTATGTCCCGTTAGGCATTTTCCCACCCCTCAGACAAATGGAAGTAAGGGGATGGGTAGTACGCAGCGGAGAGAGGAAACGGAGAGTTGGGCGTCGATGCCCTAGGTACTGGTAGGGAGGGATAGGGTGGGACGTTACCATTTGTTCAAAAACCCAGGGCCAGGGGTTGGGCAGGATGGAATGCGGGTATGTACACGTCGGCTTGCAGGTGATTCGAGAGACAAGGGGGAAGGGTTACACAGGATTCATTTCGAGAGATCGCAGAGCCACACCGCGCCTCGCTGCGTGCCTTGGGGCTCAAAAGACGGAAAGACGTGAAGGATAAGGTCGCGGAGGTGTCATGGGAAGGGGGATGATGATGAGACCTTGAAACCAACTCGCAGGTTGACGAGATGAGCATCCGCCGCGCCACGCTTAAGGCTGTGATTAGATAAGATAAGATTTCTCCCCTCACCGCCATGTTTCAACTCGTCCTCTGACCTTTCCTTTATCCTTGATGAGTATCTCAATGCCTCTATACGCTGTGGTGAACTCCTTAGTCCGAGACAGGAAGATTTCACTGGTTTGTTGAACACTGTATCTTGCCATGGCTGGAACCGTGACACCAACGTAAGTCGAGCAAAGGACTGACTCTGATCTACGTCTATGGTTTCCTCCGACCACGGCCCGTCATGCTCAGACTCCCTGCTCAACCTCGATCGGATTCCCGGTCGCGATCGACTTCTTCAAAGCATTACAGACAGCCAGCGCCGCCAGACCATCGGCACCACTGCAGTTGGGCTCTTCTTCACCGTTGATGACCTTGATGAAGTGCGCAAGCTGCGACTCGAACGGCGTCTTAACATCTACCGCGACTTCCTCCACGTTCATTGGGGAATGCCACGATTTCGCCGTGCTGTTGTCGTACGACCACACCGTCAAGTCCGGGACACTCAAAGTCGCGTTCGAACCGAACACACGGTAGAAATCCTTACTGGCTCTCGGGATCAGAGGGTTTTCACCGGTCCCGGCCTCGAAGTTGTGCGGAGAGGGCACATTGTCGGAGAGCAGGAATGATCCCACGGCGCCCGATTGGAATGAAAGTGTGATGGCGGCTCCCTCATCGGCGTCGAAGCCTCGTCGGGACGGGATGGGCTCGGCGTACACTCTCCGGATCGGGCCCAATAGGTATTGAAGAAGGTCGACCTCGTGGATCAAATTGATCAGGATGACACCGCCTGTGTTTGACCTCCGCCATTCCGTCGGAGGGTCGAAATATTCTGCTGGCTTGTACGTCGCCCAGATCCCATTGACCGCCACCGGCTGCCCTATCCTACCAGAGGCAACGATCTCTTTGGCAGCCAGCATGTACGAGTTGAACCGACGATGGTGACCCACGAGGACCTTGACCCCCAGATCTCGGGCCGTGCGGACGAGCTCCTCGCCGCTTTCCACGTCGATGCTGATGGGCTTCTCCACCAGAATGGCCACGCCTCCACGGACCAATTCCAGCCCAATTGCAACGTGTGTGTGGTTGGGAGTGCAGATGATAGCGCCATCAGGCTTGTCGGCCGACTGAAGCAGCTCAGCGACACTCTTGTAGTAGGATACTGCGAGCTCCCTGGCGAGTTCTGCCCCAGACGGTGTGGGGTCGACGATGGCTGTGAGCTGCGCGTTGGGATCCGCGACCACTGTTTGTGCGTGTCTGGGACCGATCAGCCCGGCGCCGATAACTGCAATTTTCGTGGGATCTGGCATGGCTGCTGCGTATACGACAGGCTGAAGTCAGAACCCTGTCAAAGATTTTCTTGCGCGAGAAGCAGGGGGTGATTTGGTGAGATACTTCTCATTCGCTCAACTGGTATACGTATATACTTACAACGAAGAGGTCCCCCCGGATTTCTGATTTGACTTTCAGCCAAACAGCAGACATGTTCCGAAGCAAATCGAGGACTCCATGGTTCGGCATCCTCAATCGGCTGCAGACCTCTGTGTCCGGCTGTATTCTTATCCGGGGCGTGGTGGGACTCTGTCTGGATGTCCATTGGCTATGTGAAATGGGGGTGGAGTGAAGCTTCAAGACGTACATTGGTTACACCTCAATCTTGTATTTAGTCACTTCCTCCAGGTGAGGAGCTATTGCATACGGAGAGGCAAATGAGAGGTTGGAATGTGGAAGCGGTAGGACTGATCAAGAAAGGCGGAGATCCCATTTCCATGCATCTCAACCCTTGATGACCCCCAAGAACATGGACATATTTGGGACGCGCCCATCACGGAATCTTTCCGTGCAAATGCTGGCACAGGCCGGTCCCTATTGTAGGTCTTGGATCCAATCCAACCTCACATATCGACGTCCTCGCCTTCAACCCACTGCTTACACTGCACGTACAAGAGATCGTGTTTCGCACCGCACGCAGCACTTCCCCCGGCCACACCATTCTCGCGCCGATGACCCGGCATGTCGAGGAGGACTTTGACGCCCATGGTCTTCTCCTGGCAGTAGGCCAGGTAGCGGTAGCCCGAAGGAAACTTACGGAGCTCGGCTTCATCGAGCTTGGGGACTTTGTTGGGGTTCACGGGTATGAGTTTGTCCTGGTTTTGCTTTCGTTTCAACGGCAAGGATCGTTGAGGAGAAAGAGGGAGAGAGGATATGGAAGGAGAGCAGCAACAGCAAAGCTGACCGTACCTTTTCGTACCAATGTCTCACGAACCGGGCTTTCCACTCGCCCTGCTCCGTCTTGACCCAGAAGAAGCAGAATCGACAGTCACTCTCGGCGTCGGCTTCGGCGCCGTCGAGGTCGAAGCGTTGTGTGATGGTCGCCTTCATTTTGGTCACTGCCCGCGTGGCCTCCTCATTGATGTCGGTGCTTATGCCGTGGCAGCGGTGCATAATGAACGCGCCCGCGTCCATGCCGCGCTGTGACGCGGCGATGAAGTCGAGGTGGTGTGTACGGCCTGTCCAGGTCGTGTAGATGTAGGCGTCTGGATGGAATATGGATTTGAGGTTCTCCCATTCGCAGGCGTCACTGTTTTCGTCGTCCTCCGTGTCAGCTTTTATGCGGCGCTGTACCGTTCCACCGTAAATCCCCAATTGGGATGGTCTTACCGGTACGAAGGCCAGCCTTCCGCCAGTTCTCTCAGCTTGTACCTCTCCAACACAAGACGGTCCGGGCCGTTGTTCCGGATGGCATTCTGAGGTCTTGAGCCCTCGGGCAATGAATGAAGGTCGGTAGTCATGATCAATATGAATGAGACACAGGAGACGCAAAGAAGATGGCGGTGCGTTTCTTGGCCGCGTTGCCCCTGGCACCAAGACAAGAGCTCACTTGCTTTCGCGGGGATATACGGGGTACTTGAATCAACATCGGCAGGTTGATTTCAAAGACAAAATCCGGAGTACTCGTAAGCCCATTGCGTCGCAGAGACAAGTTCGGAGACCATCCGATTCGAACCCGAAATTCATCACGTGCGACGGAATTCCTCTTACCCGCTGTCCAGTCGAGGCCGCAAAAACTGGGGATTGAGCTGCATGACGACTCCGGTCCTGGTGCGATCAGCATTTCTGGGGAGTGGAAGGATGCATGCGACTTCTGGTCGTAATCGGCTCATTACAAGCAGAATCCGAGCCTTTGGGGTTGGGCATGTCGTTGTATTTGTCCAAAGGGATTGGACGAGGCTGAAGAAGACATGAGAAGGCTGAAATAGATCAGAGTCAGGAAATGCTTGAAGTCGCCTTACGCAACGTCGGTCATGCTCTTGGGTGGAGTCGATATATGTATTGCGCGAACAAGGGTACGCAGAGTTTGAGATCTGGGCGGGATGGAGAAGTCTCGTGAACTTGATCAACTACTGTACATAGGTGTTGGTGGATATTCGATGTCGGAGTAACTTTGGAAAGAAGAGAATGCCAGCCATAGAGAAATCTCCTCGAATGATTCACCGTACAGCGTCCACAAAAGCTCTATGGTTCGCCGTACGGATATCTTTCCTAATTGGGTCATCCGGCTCGAAGATTTGGAAACCTCAAAAATTTTGGAGACTTGCAGTTGTCGTTCACACAATCCCGATAACGAAGACAACTTCCGAGTCTAGATCACCATGGCGAAAAGAAGTAAATTGCTCACTGCTCTTGATGCACATAAGGGTCGAGACTATGTCGCCGAAAAAAGAAAGGCACAGGTGAAATCGGCCGAGAAACGGAAACGGCAGAAGACTGCTGCATCGACGGATGAGCCAGACCAAGAGATTGAAGATGAGACAAAGGTGTCAGGAGTCAAAGGGGCAGGTCGCAAGTCTATCTTGAAAGGCAAGAAAGACGCTTCTGCTGAGGCGGCCGACGATGTTGAGGACAACGAGGAAGATTCAGAGGCTGAGAGCGGCGCAGCAGATCAGACAATCCCCCAGCCGCTTCAACCTGTGGATGCGTCTGCATCAGAAGCCGAAGATGAATCTGACGTCCCATTTTCTGATCTCGAAGAGGAGGACCTTGAAGATGTGATCCCGCACCAAAAGATGACCATCAACAACGGGCCTGCGCTGGTCGCATCCCGCAACCGGATCGCCCTGCTCAAGGATGTCAAAACCCCCTTCCACTACCACAACTCCCTCGTCTCCGTCCTGCCCCCGGTTTCGACTGCGATCCCAGATCCGAACGACGACCTGACTCGGGAACTCGAATTCTACCGCATCGCCCGCGACGCTGCTGTGGAAGCACGTGCGCTGCTCAAGAAGGAGAACATCCCATTCTCTCGGCCCAATGACTACTTCGCCGAGATGGTCAAGAGCGACGAGCACATGGGCAAGATCAAGAGGAAGATGTATGACGAGGCAGCATCGAAGAAGGCGTCGGAGGAAGCCCGCAAGCTGCGCGACGCGAAGAAGTTTGGCAAGGCCGTCCAGGTGGCGAAGGAGCAGGAGCGCGCCAAGGAGAAGAGGACCACGTTGGACAAGATCAAGGAGTTGAAGAGAAGTATGTCGCCCCGAGTCTCCCTCCCTTTCCCCTCCCCAGAGATCGTGTCGTCCATGTACCCGCCATATGTAAGCTAAACATACTGACTTGAATCTTCAGAACGTAAGGGCCAGGACACCGGCAAAGTCACAGAAGGCAACGATGATCTATTCCAAAGCATCGACGTGGAGAACGGGCCGGAGAAAGACCGATCGGGTCGCGAGCGCGGCAGCGGCGACGGCGCCAATTTCAAGAGACAGAAGCGCGATCAGAAGTTCGGGTTTGGAGGCAAGAAGCGGTTCTCGAAGAGCGGCGACGCCGCCAGCAGCGGTGACCTGCGCGGGTTCTCGGCATCCAAGATGAAGGGGAAGGCGAAGAGGCCCGGCAAGAGTCGAAGGGCGTCTACTCGCTAGAGGGGTGACACGACGAAATTGGGTTGAAGCGTCAGGTCCGAGAGCAGAAAATAATACGCTCAATGTCCGATGCCTATGCGAATGGCACTGGCTTTGTCCGTTGCCGATATGATACACGTTATTTATACCAAAGCACTTGCGGGGGTATCACAATCATACGCAATGCTGAAGGAAGCCCGAAAGCCTTTCAACCGCCATCCCCGAACGCCGTCATCAAAAGCCGAATGCACCCCTGGTGCCATCAAACAACCCATTGACCCAGGAAGGCTTGCAGGTGGCTGGTCTGGTGTTGCCGACCAACGCGCTTCGCCTCTTGCGCGACCAGATCGAGCATCTCCTGGGCCTCTGGGCCCGGCGGCAGTTCCGGCAACCCAAAGGGGTCGAAGTGGCCGTTAAGTTGTCGACTCGGGCTGTCTTCTCGACTCCCCGTTGTGTCAGCCGTCGTTTCTCGGAGTCGGCTGGGCAGAGGAGGACCCTGTCGTCGGGCCATGGGCGAGTAGATGGGGACGTCGCTCATCTCTTCGTCTTCGTCGTGCGAATCCACGGCGCCGCGGGCGCGCTTATGGGCTTTGCCAGCACCACTCGGACGGAGCACCGATTTCATGCGATGACGCTGTTTGCCCGGCTTTCCGGGCGTCTTCATAACATCGGCGGCCACTTCTTCAGCCAGGGTGGCTTCCAGCTCGTCGTATATCCTCCGAGTAGACCAATTGAACTTCTTTCGGAGTTTGGCTTCGTTCATCAGCCGCAGCAGCGGTTCTGCAGACCGCTCGAATGCCGCCACCGCGTCCGCGTGAGTACCCTCGAATGCGGGGAGTTTCTCCAGTTCGGACGCTGCCTCGTCGATTCCGCAATGACGCATGTTGAAGTTGGCCGATTTTCGAAGGATGTTAAGCATGTCAAATATAGGTCTGGTCCAGTCAACAGGTTCGGGTGTAGGTTCGGCCTCGCTGCTGGAATCGGAAGCTGCTTGTGATTCTTCATCGGATTCCCCAGAAGTAGCCTCTTTTTCTCCTTGTTCGGATTCTTCTGTTTCTTCTTGCAATTCCTCCGGGTCCTCATCCCCACCTGAGTCTTCCTCTTCCTCGCTCTCCTCCTCCTCTTCCGCTGCTTCATGTTCTATTGATGGTTTGGGTTGATTCGCTCGTGCGATGTTGGCTTTCATCTGCTCGAGTTCATCCGAATATGTTTCTCCTAAATGTTTCCAGAGGTATGTTTCGGACCAATCGATCCCTTCTCTTTGCTCGATCATCTGCTTCAGGAGAAACTTGTGGTGTTTGTGAATGGTTTCCATCGCTTCGTCATCGTCGTTAATTCTGTACCCAGTGTGCTTTTGATATTCCGTAAGGAATGGGTCGATCATGAACCCAAACCTTTGTCGCTTTCGCGGAAGGCTTTGATGTTGGTCGACCATGAAATAGAACAGATCAATGGCCTCCACCGTATCGTTATAGTGGCTTAGGTAGCGATCCGACGGCGAAATCTCATACCAGCCTGCTTTACCGGCCGCCCAGATGACGGGCTTGCCATCATCATCTTGGCCAAAGCTGTAGTTTGTTACATTATCGATCTTTATTCGAACATAGAGAGGGTCTTCAATCAAGGCTAGCAATCTGGTCAGCACGTTTCGCTACGAAAAGGCACGGATTATAGCCATACCAACATGCTCCTGCTCATCATCCACAGGCATCAATTCTCCAAGGACGCATAGTGGTACCTCAGCAGACGCCTCAAGAAGGTCTGCATAACGGCCTTTGCCCTGATAGAAAATCTTCGCTTCTCTTAACGCAAAGTCCGGCCAATCGTTAACATCGCCTGGGACAGGGTCGAGAGGCTTCAGCACACGCTCTTCCGGATAGGTGGACATGTCCAATCGTGAGACGTGAGGTTCATGCTGTGATGTCGAAGGCGTGTCGCGCTCCGTCGAGAGGGGTCCGAGTCGCGCTGGGGTCTTTCCGAGATGGCACTGGTGTCGGAAACTCATACAGCGGCTTCACGGCGCACCACACAGATCAAGACCAAGTTCTGCGAGGTCGTCGAACTGGCTATGAGATGAGACCAGAAAAGCCGTTGAAGCAGGGAGGCGGGAGAGGGACCATAATAACAACAGGGAAACGTTGTCACCCCCACATCACGTGAGCGCGGCTTATTTTCTTCTCCGAAACGAAAGGATCGCAAGACTGTTTTTGACCTTGCCAGCAACAAGCAAGCCCGGGATCTGGTTTGCATGATTACCCAGCGTCTCTTCAAGATGGCTCAGCCATCGGGAAAGATACTCGAAGGCGTCTTCGGTGAGGCCAATTCCTCTCCCAAGGCACACTACCTCGTCTCGTGAACGCAGTCCTGACATTGCTCATGCCTCCCTAGCCATCAGCAAGCCTCCATACCTCTCCTCAGCCCAAGTGCTTCGAGATCTCCAGCACAAGTTCGCAGACTCGAAGACATTTGCTCCACTACTGGAACACACCAAGAAAGTCCAGGACGAGCAGGAACGGTTCCAGCCAAAGCGACGAAAGCGCAGCAATGACCAGATCTTCAAGATGGGCCATGGCGGCACCCTGGATCCTTTGGCGACGGGGATTTTGATTGTCGGAATTGGAAGAGGCACCAAGCACCTCCAGGACTTTCTGGGCTGCAAAAAGACCTACGAGACAGTCGTGCTCTTTGGGAAAAGTACCGACACTTACGATGTGATGGGCAAGGTCGTCGCAGAGGCACCGTCTGAGAACATCACAAAGGAAATGGTCGAGACAAAAGTGTCTGAATTCCTAGGAAAGTCAAAGCAAGTCCCACCGGTCTATAGCGCGATCAAGATCGATGGCATGAAATTGTATGAATATGCCCGGACCGGCAAGGAGCTACCGCGTGAATTGGAAAGCCGGCCAGTCGAAGTGTCTGAGTGTTCCCTGCTGGATTTCTACGCTCCCGGGGAGCACGACTACCGGTGGCCAGCAGAGCAGGCTACTGAAGAAGAGAAGGCCGTCGCAAAGAGGCTCATGGCTGGCGCCGAGCAGACGAAGAAGTCCCTTGAGGGAGGGTCTCATCAAAGCACTTCGCCTGGTAAGGCGGCTGAGGACCGGAAGCGTGATTCCACCGTCAATGACCTTCCTCCCAAGCAAAAGGCTGCGATGCACACCCATCATCTTCCTACACAGGAGGAAATGCCTGCCCAAGCTCCGGCCGCTCGCGTTCGCCTCACGGTCAGCAGCGGCTTCTACGTGCGTTCATTTGCATACGATCTCGGCATTGCCTGCAGCTCATATGGAACAATGGCGGCCTTGATTCGAAGTCAACAAGGTGGCTTCACCGTTACCGATCCTGCTCCGGAAGGCCTCACGCCCACTCTGACATATGAAGACATGGATGCGGGAGAGGATGTCTGGGGTCCAAAGATCACGTCGGTGTTGGAGCGATGGGCAGAAGAGCACCCGGAGAATTCAAATGAGAACAGAATTGATGATCGGGATCGACCGAACCAGCAACACCCGCACAAGAGGTTCAACAATTTTCGCGGGCGCGACAGCGGTTCAAAGAGGACGTGGACTGATCGGAAACGGGGAGGAGGTGGCTGGGATTCCAGTCGAAGGCGCAACAGTTCGTCGCCAGAGGCGTGATGTGGCCCCAAAACCTCAAGATTCACAAGGCTGAAAAGTCAACGAAACCAAAAGTCCTCTGTGCCAGGGTATGCACCTCGTATGGTATGCAGATCCCTTGCCTGATTTTGCGTTTTGACGTAGCGCAAGGGAGACTGGTCACTGGTGACTGGTGAGGCTGAGGCTGTGTTCCTTGCATTGCTGGCGTTGGGCTTCGACGCTCGGCCTCACCCGCCTGGTCTGTGGTGGCCGCTCTCATTGGACGCAGCCCGAAAAATGCCCGGTGGCCTTTCCGCCGTAATCAGCCCGGCCGCCGCATGGCAAAGTGGCGTCGCATCGTCAACTCTTTTTCCTCCTCCCCCGTCACCCCGTCCAAGTCTGCAGTCTGTCGTGTGATGCGCAGTCGCCATTCCTTGTTTGCCATTTTTTTATGTCTTGCAATCTAGATCGCTTTCTTTTCCACTTCTCCTTCGTACGGCGACCAAGTTCATTCCACTCATTCACTTCCTCCGGACAGCATGGGATCTCTGCCGCCGCAAAACAGACCCTTGTCGTTCGCTGCCTTGAGAGCAAATAAGGCTCCTCTCAAGATCACCACAAAGGTGGTCACGGTGACCGCCTCCTCGAAGCAAGCTGCCCGACCTCGACCGTCCATCCCGTCGTCCAGACCCTCGGGCACCTCCAGACCCCTATCGAATGGCGCATCCCGACATGCCCCTACGCCGCGCAAGTCGAGTACGCCAGGCTCGGGCCCTTCAAGACACGCGAGCCGAGAGCCTTTGGAGCGGATGAAGCTAGAAAGACACAGCCGAGTGAAACGGTCGTCGCCTGCCATCTCTACGCCGCGGCTGACCAGCTCGGATGAGGATACTGACGAGGAGGACGATAAGCCTAGGAAGCGCCTCCGTCTTGAACGGAAAGAGAGCATAGATGCGAAGCGCATGGTCAGAGACCAAAAGTCATTCTCCGACAAAGATGGCGGCCATTTCCCAATGGTGCACGCATTCGAGATCGCCAACAACAGCCTCATTGAACAGGGTCGGGACAAGTACGAGGCTTTTTTCACCGTTCTGGAAGGAGATGAGGACGAATGCCCCACGCTCGAGCTGCAATATCCCACCTCTCTGCAGAGCGAGCGATACCAACTGGTCAAACCAACCGATTCTTCGGACTTTAAACCACTGGATGAGATCGAAGCCAACATGAGAATTGTTGCCGAGTACTATCTCGACAGTGAGTCGGCGGCCAAAGTCACCAGCGAGGACGACGGGTCGGGCCTTGTGCAAAACTTGCACCGTCAGGCACTGTTGGGAATCCGTGGACGAGTGGGAGCTCAGTCCAAGTACATTCAAATCGTTGAAAAGTACAATGCGCTGGTGGCGGAGAAACGCAAAGATGGCACGATTGCAAAGAAACTGGATCGGATGACCGGGGTCGATCTCCAACTTGTCGAGCACATCATCAAAAACCAGGTCTACGCCCGCACAGTGTCACCTCAAGTCAACCTTGTGAGACATTACGAGAGCTTTTCCGACAACGTCTACGGCGAACTCCTGCCCAAGTTTCTGAGCAGGATCTTCAAAGAGACGCACCTAAAGTCCGACCAGGTCTTCATCGATCTTGGCTCCGGTGTTGGCAACTGCGTTCTCCAGGCCGCCTTGGAAACAGGGTGTGAGTCGTGGGGCTGCGAGGTCATGGACAATCCCAACACGTTGGCCCAGCTTCAGGGCGAGGAGTTCCCAGCCCGCTGTCGCCTGTGGGGGATCAAGCCTGGCGAGGTGCACCTGATCCACGGAGACTTCCTTACCAACGAACAAGTGCGCCAGGTCTTGAAGAGAGCGGATGTCATCCTGGTCAACAACCAGGCATTCACCGCCGAATTGAACGACAAACTGAAGTATGTATTCTTAGACTTGAAGGAAGGCTGCCAGATCGTCAGCCTCAAACCCTTCCGCAGCCCGGCACACAAGATCAAGGACTCGAATGTCAACGACCCTGTCAATGTCCTCACGGTCGTGGAGAAGGATCGTTGGAGCTCCATGGTGAGCTGGACTGACGACCCGGGCAAATGGTACCATCATCGGAAGGATTCCAGGGAGCTCAACACTTTCGTCGAGAGCATGGGAGGCCTCACTTAGTGCTGGAGGGAGTGGACGAAAGTCGTTGATTCGAAAAGTTATTTGGCTATCGCTGGCCTTGGAAGTGTATCAGCCGACAGACGCACCCCATGACTGATGACTCTGCATAGCGTTGGATCACCTCGGTTGTTCTATTGTACTGGCTGTGGCATTTGGGAATGAGAGCCCGATCTTAGCATTGATTTACGATATGGCCTGGTGCCATTTCGATAATTGGAAACAAAAGTGCATCCATCTTCTTACGAATCCCCTTCTCCGCTATCAATTTTCGTTGAATCTGTTACCCCCTTGAAAGTTGAAAGGGATGAAATCCTGATATTGAATCACGCCGTCCTCAATCCAACTGGGATATCAGATAACTTCGCTGGGTGCCTGAGTCAGGATCTGGTTCACCAAGGAGAGAGCGCGAGCAAAGTGAGTTCAGCGTAGGACTCACTCATGTGGCGCGACATGCGGCTTGATCGACAATTTGCCATGCTCCTCCATCGGATCAATGTGGGATAAGGTCCCGATCTTGATCTGGCTGCGACCACGGTGAGAGGGATATCTCGTTCAACGAAGGGGATCCGGGATCTGTAAGACACGCAGGTTCGTCCACGGTCGCTCTGGTCCGATCTTCCGTTTTCGCCCACTTCGACTAAGGATCGAGGTAGAGAGGATGGGACGAATTGCCAGTGCAGTTGGTGTCCACCAACAGCCAGTGTCTGGAAACAGGTGGCGAGAGCACGAGATGACTGCGCTTGCGCGATATTCGAGGAGCCCTCGTGGCTTGTCATCCGAACTTGCTATCCTCGTTCATCTTGTCCGCTTCCTTGCCCATCCGCGCCATCCAGCGATCAACGAGCTCCTTGTTCTCCTTCCTCAGCCTGTCCGACTGCTCCTCCGCCATGTTGAGCTGGAGATTCAGGGTGACGTTCTCGTCCTGGACGTTCTCGAGGAGTTTGGCCTTCCCGCGCAACTCCTCATCCCGATCGCGCAGCTTCACGGTCAGCTGGGACACGTTGGCACTCAGCTGGGCGATGCGTTTCACATCGACCTTGTTCTGGCCTTTTGCGGTCTCCAACTCGCGCAGGGTACAGTCAAGGCGAGACTGCAGCTCGCTCCGTTCCTGTTGGGCCTTGGACAGCTCCTGCCGAATCTGAGCGAGTGTCGGGGAATCCGGGCGGCCTGCAGGTGACGTGACTCTCCTCAGGCCCATGCCCATGCCCATTCCCATGCCGATGAGAGACGGAGGTTGGGGCTGAGGGGAGGACGCCTGCTCCGAGGCATCCTCGGCGGACTCAGAAGCGGACGCCTTGTTCAGCAATTCAGCCTTGTCATCGGCAATCCTGGTGCCTAGGAAGTCTCAACAGGAGCCTAACAACCGCGCCGGATCAACTCCACGCTTACAGTAATCGTAGAGGTCGAGATTTGCCTTCTCCGTCCGGTCTCTGGCCTTCAACGCGGCGAGATACTGGTCCTTCCAATTTGCCATGGTGGTCATCTGGCCGGAAACATGGTGCATGCGAGTAAAAGGATTAGGTTCCAATCCGGCAACAAGAAGGAAAAGCGCAAACAGAAAACACAACAGAATTCAGATCTGAGAGTGACAAACCCCGCGGAATGCGCAACAATAACAGTATCGGTGAAGAGACATCTGGATGTCGGGGGAGTGAGTGTACATACTCGAAGGACGGCGGAGGACGTAGTCGGCCGACTTTCCTGATCCAGAGAGCCACTCTGATAAGTGTCACCTGACCTTGCGGGAGGAGAGGGAGGCTGGAGCGCAGGCTGGTGAGTGGTGAACTGTGAGGCGCCGCTGCCCTCAACTGTCTGTGGTGGGCAGAGCATCGTGCAGTGCTCCGTGTCCAACCTATCTTTCTGGATAACAACCTATACGTCTTTAATCCAGAATCCCAGCAACCCTGTTCGAACTATTACTCCGCGCTCCGATCATAGACCGAATTGCCGTGCAAGCCCGTTCCAGCCGTCATTATTGACGCACGCGTGACCTCTGAACTCGGAGAATTACCACTCGATCGTCGCCACAGCGGATCGAGCTTCAAAGAGGTGGACGGCGCAACAACCCGCACACAAACAGCAGGGCAAGCGTTTTGCTTTCAAGAGGATAGGCCTTTCAAAGAGTCACACATACCACCATGTCGTCGAGGAAGAAGGTATTATTGAAGGTACGGTCACGCCAGCTTCATCACGACTTTCAACTAACGAGACCGCGCAGGTTATCATCCTGGGTGACAGCGGGGTGGGCAAGACCAGTTTAATGAACCAATATGTTCGTCCTCCTCTACTCCCCTCCAGCCTCGTGCGAATGAGTATCTCTCAATCTGACCGTCTTCTCTCTTCCATTCATGCAGGTGAACAAGAAATTCTCCACATCGTACAAAGCGACCATCGGCGCCGATTTCCTCACTAAAGAGGTCACAGTGGATGACCGGATTGTGACGCTCCAGCTGTGGGACACCGCAGGGCAAGAGCGCTTCCAGTCGCTCGGCGTTGCCTTTTATCGTGGCGCAGATTGCTGCGTCCTCGTCTACGACGTCAACTCGGCCAAATCGTTCGAGACGCTTGACTCATGGCGCGACGAGTTCCTCATTCAAGCATCGCCGCGCGACCCAGAGAGCTTCCCCTTCGTCGTGCTCGGAAACAAGATCGATATGGGCGAGGACCGGCGTATGATAACACAGAAAAGGGCGCACGCCTACTGCCAGAGCCGCGGCCAAATGCCGTACTTCGAGACCAGTGCCAAGGAGAGCATCAACGTCGAACAGGCCTTCGAGGTCATTGCCCGCAATGCCCTGGCACAAGAAGAGAGCGAGGAATATGGTGGCGACTTTTCGGATCCGATTAATATCAACCTCGACCAAGAGAGAGATGGATGCGCTTGCTAAAGTGGTTAAGAAGGCCGCGTGTGAGAGGTCTGGGCCTCGCCGGCATCCCGGCGAGAAGAATACAACGAACTTAATTGGAAGAACAGCAATGCTATATTGGAACGAAGGCGAGAAAGGGTCCCGAAAGCCCGTACCAAAACGCCCGGCTTCGCCCTTCCCATCAATTGAGGCGAAACGAGTTGAAAGGTGGAAGCACAGCATTCACACCGCTCCAGGCGCAAGCGATCATCGGTGAAGATGACATGGTTTTATGTACTCCATTTCGCGGTTTCTGGGAGTCTGCTTTGTTGCCGGTGTCCATTTCCCGGATCCTTTGTTTCGACAGCATTGCAGCGGATAGCCCTGCAACTGCTAAACAAAGAGGTCTTGATGGGGGTTTGAGGCGAAGGAACCGGCTGGGGCGTGCGTGCGATGTGTACAGAACACAGATTACTTTGAATTACCTACGAATACACATCATATTCATCCATGTTTTTCCGCTCGTTTCTCTTTCCTTAGCCCCCCGACTCCGCAGCTAAGCTAAGGGTCCAGGATTGCTTGCATTGCCAAATCATACTGAGGACAACGGAAGCGGAGCTGGGAAGAAAGGGACCGGGCAGGAGAAGTGAGCGCAAAGAAGAAAGAGCAATACTATACAGGGTATCTTCGAAGATGATGTTTCCGATTTCAAGTGCCGGATCGCTTGCGTGCTTGCATGCTTGCGTGCTTGCTTGCTTGTGTCGCCGCTACGTCTACTTTGTTTCTTGCTGTTGCTGGCTCCCATCTCCTTTGCTTCTCGTTCCCATCTCTTCCAGCGTTTTCTTCTTTAGCTTTCGGGCAGGAACTCTGCTCAAATTTGTTCTGCCCTACTTTGCACTGCCCCTTTTTTGTGCCTTGCAGACCTTTCAAAGGCTCGATGTCTGGTATAAAGTACCTCGTACAGGACGGGAGAGAAACGACGAGGACAGCAGAAAGGAAAAAGGAAGAAGATAAAAAGGGATAGAGAGGTATACAAGAGGAGGAAAGGGGGAGGGGGGAGGGGGGAGAGGGAAACGCCCGGCCTCCAGCACCAGAAGGACCAAGAGGACGGGTATTACTTGAGCTTGTCCTCGTAAGAGAGCGGAAGGGGAAAAGGAAAAAGGGAAGACCAAGAAAACGCGGTGGAATAGTACCTATGCCAAACGGGCACAAACTGGCTGTTTTTTGCTCTCTCGCTCTCTCGCGCGCGTACACTAACGGCACACACTGCTGCACACTGCACACGACCACAAAAATGAACTCCATCTGCAACCCCAGGCCCGGTCGTGACAGTCGTGGATGATGAGAAAAAAAAGGGAAGAAAATGGACAACGCGCCCCCACGTCCACACAGAGAGGTACGTACACTCGCAACGGCAGGCTGTGTCTCGCCAGCAGCTTTGGAGCCGAGGCCAAGGACTAAATAGAAAAGGAGACCATCAAGAATAGCTTCGTCCTGTCCCACGAGAAAAACCCTCTCACACGCACAGAGAAATGCCTATCCAGTAGATATTTGTTTCCGGTTCACCGGATCGGACAAAGGAATTGTGAGGTCCTTCGTTCTCGATCAAACCAGTCCGCTCGGTCGGGGAGGGGGAGATTCATCGAAGAGTGTCGGTAGGAGGCTGATGAGGGAAAGGGGGGTCCTTGATTAGGTATGTTGCTGAACCCAATCTCGAGATTGCGACCGGCCTCTCTGCTGTGAGTAGAGCAGTGCAATACCCTCCTCCAGAATACCCAGCGTTTACCATGCCCAGATTTTGAGCTGGAGGCGAGAATATTAGCATAGTTCTGTAGTAGGCAGCGATGTGCGGGAGAACTTACTAGAGAATCCCAGGAACCAGTACATAAGCTGATACCATCATTGCTAACACCAAGACAACTGACTCGGTTTTCATGGCCGTTCAACGAGCCAACTTTATCGCCGCGGAGAGTATCCCAGACCTTAAGTAGACATGAGTGTGTGGGCAATGAGGCACGGTGGGCAACATCACAAACCTTGCATTCGAAATCATCATAGCCAGCAAAGAGTAACCGACCCGAAACGGAGAAAGCGACAGAGGTGATGCCGCAAAGGACTTGTTCATTCTGGATACACGGTCAGCGGGAGGGACAGCTTTCCGACGGCGGGCGGTACACACCTGGTATGACATGAGCTCTCGATCAGCGCGGATGTCGAACAACCTGCAGGAAGCGTCGTCGGAGCCAGTTCCGAAGGCATTTCCGTCAGGGAAGAACTGAATGGCGTTGATATCTGACTCGTGGCCTGCGAATGTCTGCACCGCCTTCCCAGTCCGAACATCCCATAGTTTTGCGCTGTTTCAAAACACGATTCATCAGTTTCCGCGTCCTAGGTACAGTGCAAGGAGCACACTTACAAGGCGTCGCACGCGCCGCTGACAAAGACGTTGGCGTTTGTGGGATTAATGCTGATGCTCATCACATCACCAAGATGATCGGCAAACTCGGTGACTTTGGAACCAGTCTCGATATCCCACATCATACAGGTCATGTCGCCTGAGGAGGTAATGATTTTCCGGTCGTTGACAAAACGACAGCACGACAGGTATCCCGAGTGACCAGACAACTCGCGAGCCACACGCGTAGGGCCTTCTCTCGTGGAAAGATTGTAAATAGAGCATATGTTGTCCAGACCACCACAGGCGACATAGTTGCCGCTAGGAGCATATGCGCAGGTCATGACCCAGGATGAGCGGAGAGGAATGGCGTGGACTTTGTTGGTGGTGTAGGCATCCCAAATGATGAGCTTTCCATCCTGCGAGGCACTGACCAAATGCCGCCGGTCTGTCGACCAATGCATGGCATAAATCTTTGCGAGATGGCCTTTGAGGTTCCTTCGAGGCTTCATGCCTATCCGAGGTAGAGCTTCAGTGTTGTTCATGGCAACTTGTCGTACTGGATAAGCGCAAGAGGATTAGCAATACACTCATGATAGGCCAGTCTCATGTGTGAGGCCATTGACAAGGGGGGTTCCCATTGACTTACAGCTTGTGTCGGCCAGATCATCCTTCTTGCGCTTGATTCTATCCTTCAGACCTTCCGCTTCTCTTCTTGCGGCCGTGATTTTCGCCTGCATCTGTTCTCCTGTCAAGTCGGTAGACATGGTGCCGAATTTGGGGGTCCTTTGCGGACCAATTCACAATCGAGGTGCACAGAGGATTTGGATTTGCGACCTTGGTCGGAACGCGGGATGCGCGAGGAGGAGGAGATTGTCGTTCGTGAGGTCGATATGAGGAAGAGGGCGTGCCCGAGGCGCAGTGAGCTCAAACGGACGGCCGCGGTTGGGGAGGTCGGTGTCGCGGGCAGAGGAGACAGGAGAAGCCAAGGAGTCGGAGAGTGGGAGGGGCTTGACCGCGCGAGCTCACCAACAGAGGAGAGAAGATAGATGACGGCCAAACGATGATTGAGAGTCGTCGACGCCGATGTTGCAAGTTGATGATGGGGTTGAGGTGCAGTCGAGACAGCCTGAGAAGGTCAAAAAGGGCACCCTGGGACAGGACAATTAGCAGATCGGGTTGGCGGTGCCAGCGGTGCCAGCTAGTCGTAGTACTACTACTCGTAAGGTGGTAGGTAGGTGGTGGTCAGGTTCGCAAAAGTTTGGGCATTGGGCACTGGGGACAGCGCCAGGCTTGGGGGTCTGCGTTATTGGGCAATCCGCCGTGCAGCGGCCCAGTGACACAAGGGCGAGGGGCTAGTGGTGGACACAGGCGCTGTGGGCCAGTGGTGGGCAGATACGAGGGGCTCGCTAGCGGGATTCGAGGCGATGGTCTTCGGGCAGCTCACCAAGCCTTGAGCAACCCCTACCGGGTCTGATCTCTACTTCGTGATACTAGCAGTACTACTGATCTGGATGCAGCACTGGGACTTGAGTATGTACCTTACGGAGTTCGCTGCACACCCGCTCTGCGTACTCGAGTTCGGGTAAGAGGCCGACCGGGACACACTGCACAGCTACTACTAGCTCGATTCGTATCTTGGGAAGAATGGTGGGTGTTCCCCTCCCCGCTCACCCAGCACAGGAGCGACAAAGGAGAGCGCTCTCTTCCACAAGTCCATTGCGGCCATCGGAGGGCAGTCCAGTTTTTCTCCAACATGGGCGCAGAGTCAAGAAGAATCGTCTCCCATTGTCAACGGGGATCATCCACGAACTTTACTCCGTATTTGTAGCTGCGTCCGCAGGAGGTACTCTGTTAGGTGGGCACCAAAGTAGATGAGGAGTCGATCCAGAGGACGGCGCCGCCGGGGGGATCAGAGCCGGGGCAGGAGACCAAGCGCCAAAAGGCACAACCGCCACCAGTGATCAGGCTCGCCAGGGATTCGGGATTGCGCGACCCCCGGCCTCTCCATCCAGCGGCCGCGCCCTCCAGCCTCCTGTCTCTGTCCCCTGGGCCCGGGAGATGGAGCTGCAAAGTGCCAAAAGGACTGGCATAGCAGAACAACAAGATTGCCCAGCTCCAGCTGCCGAGCCAACCTGGGCTAGAAGGACGCAGTTAAGTAGGTACCATGTATGTACAAGCCGTAGCTGCCCCCACCCCGGCTCTCTCGTCCATCCCGCCTGTCTTGGTGCTCACTCGACTCCTCGAGCCCGTTGGCTCCAGGCAGTGAGGACTGGCGATGACCAACCGTTTGCAAAAGGGGTTACAGTTACACCACCATTGCCCAAGAGTACAAGCGAACAAAAAGTACATAAAAGTAGGTGGTAGGTCAGCTACTCGTACATACCTATATCAGGTGGATGCCAGGGTGAGCTTTTGAAACATCTCCATTGCCCAAAGGCCTCGAAGGCTCAAGCTTCTCGGTCCTCCGTCACTTGATGCTGATCCTCCAGACTCCCCTCCTATCTACTCGTACAGGTACTCTAGTAGTAGTATCCGCCCCCCATTTGGGCCTCCACCCGCCTGTCGCCCAACAGCTTGACAGCCTGACAGGACCTGGATATCGCACTGACCTTCGCCGCTCGATCTTGTCAAGATCCTCTAGGTTTCCAGGCTTCTCGAATCGTGCTCATTACCCGTCCCCTACTCGCTGTCGAACCATCGATAAAAATCCCTTTTTGTCTTGACCTTCTCCGATGCCTTGCGGGTACGTAGTGATCTCGCTTGCACCCTGGGGGGCGGTGGGAGTTCATCTCCTCCGCACGACGCAAGGAGGACGAAGACGGTGCCAAGGTGTGCTTATCCCCCGTTGTTTGAGTATCCTCGAGTACAAGAAGGTGACCGAAGGGCGACGTGCGTACAACGCAAAGACGCAGGGTGTCAAATGGGATTGGCCAACTCTGTACCGAATTTCGAGAAGAACAGAGAATGAGTGGTTGTTTTCTTAAGAGATTTCTTCCAACCATGTAACAATGCGGTCGCAACAGTGCTACCCAACCTGCTACTGCCAGGTACCCTGAGCGAGTCCGGAGCACAGATGAGTTTCTCGTACGAATGCAATCAACGGGGCTCGGCCGAACTCCGAGCTTTCAGCCGCAGCGCCAAGTCTCACGTGCATTCGTCGGCAAACTTTCCCCCCAAGGAAATCTGAAGACGGATAGCCTTCTGCAACTGTATCGTACGTACCCGAACTCTGGCGACGACATCTCAATGCTCCGAGAGATCGATCTGGGTACGTCGCGTTTTTCTTACAGCTGAAGCATTGTCGGGTGTCATCATCGGTGTTATTTCTAACATATATTATCTGTTCGTTTTCTCATCCCTTCTCCTTGTACAGTTGCTCCATTCGCATACGCGAGATGTTCTGGACGCTCGGCTGCCTCTACGGTGCTTCCTCCGTGGCCTTTGGCGCCTTTGGAGCTCATGGCCTCAAGAAGCATTTATCCGATCCCCAGAGACTTGCCAGCTGGTCAACGGCTGCTCACTACCAGGTACTGTCACTTCCCTAGCATGGGACTCCGCCCCGCACGTCGTCCGTGGTTGAAGAGGTGTCAATGTCATTATCTTGCTTCCCGGCTTTCATTTTCTGACTCTCCGGCCTCCGCCACAGTTGATACACTCCGGCGTTCTCCTTCTTGCAGCTTCCGCGACCAAGAACAAGGTTGCCTGTGCTCTGTTCACAGCCGGCATGACCATGTTCAGCGGCAGCATCTACCTCCTGGTTCTCGACCCGCAACGTTTCAAGGCCTTGGGCCCGGTGACCCCGCTTGGAGGATTGTGCTTGATCGCCGGCTGGGGAGCTCTTGCTGTTGGGAGCAGAGGGAGGTTGATTCCTTGATCACATTGAGAAGAGCATGGAAAGGAAGCAACCCGACCGGATGTGTTATTGTTTTCGCACAAGCCCTCCTCTCACAATACCACGGCATCTTGCCAGCTTTCAAATTCTCCGAGAAAACGCTTCCATTTATCAACGTGCGAGCTTAGCGATGTTTCTAATTCCAGTCAGTAGTCTCGCCATTTGGTTTACTCGGACAACCACAAAGATGTGTAGATGGCCAGCGGGCACCGGTGCTGTCTTTCCAGACAACATCGATTTCCATAAACCTTGTTCGAGATGATGTGGGATTCAACGAAGCCATTGGTAATAGTTAGCAAAAAGACGTGAGCCAGGCATCTTTACCAACCTTTGTACGAGCAAAGGACGCTGATGATGGTAAAAGAGATATGGCAACTTGCTCGAAGGGATCTATCCGGGCGCGTCAATCACGCGCGATCTTTTGACGACTGAGGAAAGTCGGCCTGGGGTCGGTGGAGCACAAAGACGTAGTGCATGCTTCAGAGCGAGACGCGGCAAGAAGAGGCCTTCTGGACTTTGCCATTCACCTTGAACCCGGGAACTCGAACGGATCCTTGGACGCGAGAGGCCACCTACCCTCTTCGCTTTTGCAGACTGCAGGAGGTAGGGATAGAACTATGCGATCGTGAGAGGCTGATGCTCGAGGCCAAAAAATCGAATGATATGTTCTCCAACCGCCGTCGCATAAGATGGATAAACCGCTCTCCAGGTCCGCGCCGTAGATGGGGCCGTTACGATCACGAACACGAGAGTTGGTTCTGAATTGATAGGGTTCCTCTGGGGTTCCCACCAGCTTGGACCAAGAAAGAGAAGATCCGAGACTCCTGGGCATGAACCAAGGTTTGAAATTCCCCGAGGATGGTGATCCGAACCTACCTGTCAGAATGTAGGGCGATTGGCGCAGTAGCCGCCGTGGACCTTTGAGTGCAAGAGGCTGCGGCAAAAATAGCACTGCCGTCCCTCGTGTCCGTAGCATCGCGAAAAGGACAATAGACAGCGGAACGATGTTCGAGCACGTCATAAGTATCTTCTTGGAGCCGTCGTTATCGTGGTGGACATTCGACGACGATCATGGAGGGGAACAAGAGTAGAGCACCTGCACGCTCTCGCAGCGGTTCGAATAATGGAGAGGGATCGGCGGTGCGTCCATGCCGCGATGTTGCCCGGGCGAGAATCAAGAGACGGGCGTTCTAGGCCGGCGTAAAAGTAAAATATTGACAGTTAAACTTCCTGTTGCCGCACTGATCACCGAGGCTGGCCTGCTCGATTATGAGTCCTGAGAGCATCTTGTCAACAACAATCGGAATGCCAGCAAAGAGCGGGAGACGACCAACGGCGAAGAAGGCGTTAGTAAAGCACCTTAGCCATGGATAGCTAGCTACCTTAGGTATGTAGAACAGAGGCACCAGGCTCGCCAGTGGCCTTCTTTGGCAGTGTCGGAGCCTGGAGTTGATGGCGGCGGCGCTGTGGTGGCGTCCAAATGCGCCTGACTAATTGCTCCAGAGCCGAGCGCATCTCGCATCTCCGACCGAAGAATCGAGAAGACCTGATGACGATAGCCAGTGGTGAATCGACGGCCCCCCATTGAATGCTCTGGGGCGACAGATCACCCTTCTTTGTATGTACGAGTATGCACACCGCAAGCTTAGGGACCCCTGAAGAAAGCATGACAGGCCAGTGGAGATGTCATTCTACTGGTGAAACTGCCCAGGTAGCTGCGAGTTGAGACTTTGTCAGAGCCCTGCGCGGAGCAAACATGATTGCAAATGTCCACGATGGTGTCAATCATCAAATAACGGTCCCTTGCCAGGGTGGGCAGGGAATGTGCCGTCTCAGAGTGCGAGCAGCGCAGATGGCGAGATGGCGACAGTGATCAGAGCAAAGCATTAACATGCCAACTATCCGGACCAGAATACGGAGTACTAACTCGCTCGTACATACTCCAGTCTCCAGTCCTCAGTCTCCCGTACCACTGGCAGGGCGGCGGGCGCAGGCAAATTGGCCGATTCGCACCAATAGCATGCGCCGCCCGGGCCTTGGCTGGGCCTAGGGCCCTGGAACTTGTAATAAGACGGTGCAGTTGGTACTCCGTCCTTGCGGGCGGCATCGCCCAAAAGGAAAGCCTGTTGGGCCTAGTGAGCCCTGGCCGCGGCCTGCTGCGAGTCTGACTTTGAGCCTGTGAGGACCTGCGTCTGGAACGACTTGTGACAACCACTGCTTTGGCAGCGGAGACTCATCACTCCTCTCTAACGCAACCACCGCACCGCACCGCACCACCTCAGAGGCTACACCACCTCCTCATCTTTCCTCCTCCCCTTCATCGTCGCCATCCACCATCCATCTCCCATCGCCCATCTCCCCTCGTCGCTGTCTGATCGAGTTCTTACTCAGCCTTTGTGACTGCTGGTTGCTTTTCCTGTTTTGCAGCATCAGATTATTAGCCTTTGCAGCTCTTGCCTCCAGACCTCGCCTCCCGACTCCGCCAGCCAGCCCTCCGCAAACCTCGATCTCTTCGCGCGCCCTCGAATCCCACCCAAAGCCAACTTTTCGTGCCAATCCATCTTGTACGTTCCCTTATCAGCCATCGAGCCTCCGGATTTGCGACATCCTCGAGCACTGCACGCCTTCGAGCCTCCGAGCGGCGGACGCATAAGCAAGGAGACTCACCTCCCGCAAATTCTCCTGCGTCAGTGCCGACTCGTGTCCCCGCGGCTCCTCCCCTGAACACTTTGCTGAATGGCTGGCTGCCTTTCATCGGCTGTGTTGCAAAGGTTGTGAAGGTTCGTTCGCGAGACGACTCTGGCTCACATTGTTCAAACCTCGGTGGGACCCGTCAAGCGAAGATCACAACATCTATAAAGGAGGACGGACGACGAAGTCTGGTCAATCAACAAAGCATAACACAATACCGTGCCTGAATCCAGAAGTCGACACGTACGGGCAATATGAGAGAAGTCAACTTCAGCATCCCTAATGTCAACAAGGCATCGGTCCACATCACCACCAACCTCTATGACCGCCGAGCCCTGGACTGTACCTCGACCCTGCCACTCATTAATTCTCTCAACCATTTAGCCTACCTCACGACGTCTTCTGCGCGCATCCGGGATATTCTGACCGTCGATGGCGGAGTCGAACGTCTTGTTTGTATTCTGAAGGAAGGCAGAAGTAAAGATGAGATGCACATGTGGAAGTGGAACCTCGCGTTCCAATGCATTGTCAACATCGGAGTTCGAGGATCGGAGGGTGTTCGAACTCGTGTCGTGGAAGCAGACATGGTTCCCGTGATCGCCACCATTCTCTGGGACTATATTCTGGTGATTGAAATGGAGAAGGCAAAAGCGGACGCCGAGCAGGAAAAGCGCAACTATTCCAAGCACTCTGGAAGTTCCAAGTCCTCCTCCAAACTGCCTCGAGAGTTGACACAAGAGTCCACGGCAAGGACATCATTTTTCGAACATCTAAACGCCGCTGCCGATCACCGGTCTAACCGCCGTCAAGCACCCCCGCCATCTCTCGACCTCCCACAATCTTTCTCACAAGCATTCGGCGCAGCAGAGACTGGTCCGGCAGACGGCGGCATGCTACCCACCGGGGTTCTTACCTCTCCACCCGAACGAACGGTTTTCCCTCGTCGCGATTATCATCAGCACAACCGAAGTCACGAAAGCAGGGGATCCTTCCATCGGTCTGCCAACGCTCAGCCTCCAGCCACAGCGGTGCCATCAATGGATGCCTCAGATGGGTTTTCCTTGCGACCTGTCCGCGAGGTGGATAGACTACCTTCGATGTTGCCAGCCCTCAACACGGGTGTCACTTCTCATCCAGATTCGCCCACCACGCCATCTGCCCCTCTTCACCGCGCCCCATTGTCTCCCATTGGCCGCCGAATTCGAAGACCATCCATCCGTCATCAAAATTCCACTGGAGGAGACAATGAGGAGATGGTCATTGATGATGTGCCTACACATGATGAACTGCTTGACCCTGACAACCCTGTTGATGGTCAGAGCCGAGTTCAGACTCGAGATGCAAGCCCTCACGACCCCAACGACCTCGAAGAACGCGAGCCATTGACGCTGACGATCCCGGATCAACAGCCTGGAGACATTGACAATGTCGATATTGCCCAGCAAACCCCGATAGTTGCGGGCATCGCCAACCCTTTGGAACCGGCGGTCCACGAAACGATGGGTGTATCTCCCATTCCCGCCGCCCCTGCCACCGCTGCCTCCCCGGCAATTCCTCTCAATGCATATCCCAATTTCTTTTTACGCAACGCCACGGCCACCGCTTCCACCACAGCCCTGATGCCCCGTGATGAGGACGTTCTGATGGGCTTGCAGTTATTGGCCTACATTTCCAAATATTGCTACTTACGCCATTATTTCCAGGCCACACACCTCGTGCCCAGGCTTCGAATCGACCGAGAAGTTGAGCGGATCTACGGACCCGTCCGGGGCTGCGCACCGCTTTCCGAGCCGACCGAAGATGAAGATGAAGAGTTCCTGCAGCCTGATGACTACAACATCTTTCCACTGGTGGAGAAATTCACCGTTCGTCACCACTCAAAGGACATGCAGTACTGGGCGTGTGTTGTGATGCGGAACCTGTGCCGCAAAGACGATGCTCGTGGAGGGATTCGACAGTGTGCGAACTACAAATGCGGCAAATGGGAAGAGTACACGCGACAATTCGCCAAGTGCAGACGTTGCCGGCGAACCAAATATTGCAGCAAGGTTTGTCTTTTTCCGCCCCTATGTGAGTATGTGGTGATACTGATGTATTCTTTTTCAGGAATGCCAACGCGAATCATGGAGCATGCACCGGCATTGGTGCCACCTGGAAAATGCGTATCTCAATCGCAGATCGAATGCTTAACACGTTTTGGAAATCGCATAGCCGTGGAGTAAGGAAACTGTCAACTTGAGCGGCGTTGAGGAGCCTGTGAGGTCTATAGCCGGGCACCTCGTCATCAGCAGCACACACCTACTACGATCGATGTATAGCGAACTTGGCGTTATTGGCGATTCATGCAGGCCTTCGACGCGATATAGCATTGACACACGACGAGAGGACGGTGCAATGAATAGCATGGGAGGAGGGAGGAGGCCCTTCACGAAAGAACATGAGCAGCAACAGGTTTCTCGTTTTGGATTGCTGACCTTGGAGCTGTTGCTGATTGACCGAGGCGAGTGCTGGTCCTGACGAACTTTTATCGACACAAGATTGTGTAATATGACGACCCGAGTAGTAGTGCACAAATTATGAATATCATATTGATACGCTTTGATGTCTTATTTGTCATGTCTTTCTGTCTCCTTCGCTCCTGACCGTCACTCGTATATAGTACTCCATTCAATGATTTGTTTGGACGCGTGAGCACTGAGGCCTCTTCGATGTATGTAACTTAGGTTGGGCGAGACGGAGCGTGGGCCATGAAAGCGGATATTCCGATATATATATATATATATAGTTTAAAGTTGGGAGCGAATGGTTTGGTTTCGGACCTCGCCGTCCACTTTCCAGAGAGGCCGGCCATCTTTGAATTTAAATCTTTTTTTCTCGACACCTGCTTCAGTCTTCTATCCTGAGGGCGTCGCCGATCATAGTTCATGGTTCGCAAGTGTTGACCCGACGAAGTCAGTGCCGAAACTTGCCTCCATCTCTTCGCCGCCTACCTCGCAGCCCTCTGTCACTTTCTCGCAACCCGACTTCATAGTTGACATGGAAATGGTCGGAGCAGGCAGCGGGGTCATTGACCTGCCTGTCATTGACATCTCGGAGTCTTCGGTCAAGGTTGGCAAGCAGTTACTTGAAGCAGCCGTGAATTATGGCTTCTCATACATCAGCACCACGGGGACGGGTTTCACAGAAGACATGGTGGCTCGCGAGTTCGAATTCTCGCGCCAGTTCTTCGCTCTCCCTGAAGCCGACAAAGGGATGTGCCGTATTGACCGCACGAATCGCGGCTGGACCGGGATGCAGGAAGAGATCCTTGACCCTCAGTCGCAGCGAAAAGGGGATTTCAAGCAGGCGTTCAACATGGGCGAATTCAAGGATAGAAAGCCACAGCAACCCATGCCCAAGCTTCTCGAGACTCACACTGATGAGCTTGCGGAATTTGAGGCGACATGCCAGCAAGTCTGCAACCGAGTGCTGGACCTTCTCGCCCTTGGATTGGAAGTGGAAGAGCCGAACTTCTTCTCATCACGACATACTCAGCCCAGTGGATGCATCGTCCGTCTGCTGCACTATCCTGCCATACCTGCAGATGTGGACTATGAGCCGGACGTCGATGTGCGAGCCGGAGCGCATTCGGATTATGGGAGTATCACCCTCCTCTTCCAGCGACCGTCACAGCCGGGATTGGAAATCCGGACTCCAGAAGATACATGGGCGCCGGTCCCGGTCATTCCCAAGGGCTACACAACGTCCGCAACTTTCCCACCGATCCTGATCAATATTGGAGACTTGCTGTCTTATTGGACCAACGGACTACTCAAGAGCACTGTGCACCGAGTCATCTTCCCCAAGGACGCAAGACGTGGCGGGGAGGACCGGTACTCGATTGCATACTTCTGCCACCCGTGCGACGACACGGCGCTTGTACCTGTCCCCAGCAAACTGGTCGCGCAGCAGATCTTGCACGAAGGCAAGGAAGTAGGATACGGAGGCGGCGCCACAGGCAAGCGTGCGATGACTGCGAAGGAGCACTTGCATAGCCGGCTCGATGCGACGTATGGGTTCAGAGGAACCACTGCGGAGGACAACGGCGCGGATGCTTAGGTACACATAGTAGCTGAAGGAGGACATTCTCTCCGTCATCTGCACGAAGGGAAGTTCTCACTGCGAGTACTTACTACTTACTCCGTACCCTATGTATGTTGAATATTAGTACTTGTCATACTCTATGTACGCCCACGAGGCTGTGACACAGCCTTGCGTTAGGGTGGTGCATTGGACCAGTGAAAGCGGCGTGTCAAGCTGTGGTCAGAGTCCGCTCGCTACCCAGGCGCACCAGGCCAGGAGGATACTCGTACAGGTACGGAGTCGCTCTGAGGCCCCGAGTGCCCACCGCCCACCGCCCTGCCGGCCGCGCACAGGCTCACAAGCCCTTCTCCACCAAATTTTGGCGCCAGTCATTTTGGAGCATGACCATTGAAAGCGCCCTCACTTCGGAAGTGTCAACTGCGAATCCGAACCTCGAAAAGTCGCCAAAGACCTCGTCTACTTCAGTGCATTGAACTGTGTTGCACTGCATCGCCTGTTTTGCTATTGTCATTTATTGTCTTTCCTTTTTCCCTTCTCTTCGCTGCTCTTCTTGCGTCAGTTTCCGTCCCTTGTTCTCTTCTCGCAGCGCGCGTGCCTCTCAAGGAACACGGAGCAGAATGTCACGTATGTATACCCTCCCCCTCGATTCACCTCAATTCTCACCCTCTGCTCTAGTCCAGAAGTTCGACCAGTGGGCAAGCAGACATGTCGAAACCCTCCCGCTGCATCTGCTAAAAGATGCCGTGATCGGTGTCGACGCATCCTACTACCTCGATCTGCGCCTCAACGGAACCAACGAAGAACCTCTCAAGCACGCCCTCGGCGGCCTGCCCTTCTGCTTCAAGAAAGCCGTCGAGGATGACATTGCACTTCTGCGTCAGCACGGTATCACCCTCGTCTTTGTCTTCAGTGGCTTGGACTATGTCAACAAGAGTCTGCCGGATTCGCAGTCGGCCGACAGCAGAAGAGTGCAAGATGAAGCATGGCATCACTACCTGAGTGGGGATAGCAAAAAGACAATTGCAGACTTTGGAAAGGCCAAATACCCCGTCGATGTCATAAGCAGATCGCTCCAGGAGCTGCTGGGTGAAAACAAGGTCGAATATGTGGTCGCTCCCTACAGTGCCACAGCGCAGGTGAGTTGCAACAGCTCCCGACCCTCCGTCGCTCTCAAAGATATATGAAGCTGAGGCGTACCACAGTTGGCATACCTCCTCAAGTTAAACGACCAATACATCGATGCAATTATGGGGACCACTGAATGCTTTCTCTTTGGCGTCGATCGAGTGGTGACCGATTTCAGCCTCACCAAATCCTCCCTCACCTTGATCAGCAGGGCCGCGTGCGAGGACAATTTGAAGGTCAACAGAGACCTGCTCCGAGATGCACAACTCTTGCTGGGGACATCCTTCACCCCTACCTTCCCGCTCCTTGAAGGTATGGCCGCAGCGAAAACCACGGGCATCGTCGACGCCGTAGCCCTTCTGAACGGTGCCGGCAAAAGTGTCATTCAGCTCTGCAATTTCCATCGGGAGAATCCCCAAGTTCAGTCACTGAAGTACGCCGATCGGTATAAGAAGGCAATTATGACCATCAGGCACCATGTGATCATCCAGCAGAACGGGGTTGTGGCGCCCCTGAACTTTGACGAAGCTCCCGGCGATGTCCATGAGTTCGTCGGACAACGGCTACCGGAAGAGCTGTTCTTCTACATCTCCAAAGGCTTGCTTGGCCCACAAATTCCCAACTGGCTCACATCAGGCGAAATTGTGTTGTCCCTTCCAGGAGGTGTATTGGACTCGGAGCCTTACCGCAGATTGATGATAGAATTGCTCAATCCGTATCGGACAGAGGCCCTCAAAATCCTGGCCGAGTCTCTCAACTACTATTATCAGTCCAGAACCATCAAAGTGGACCCCTGGGTCCCCCAGGACACCAGCAGCCTGACGATTGAGATCCGAAACACACCCCCTTTCAAATTCAAGCTCGTCCAGTGGAGAGTTCGAGGCGCCGACGTTGGGCCCCTCGTTGACAAGATTGCGGTGACCGAAGAACCGAATGCCGGTCTTTTTCTACCATGCCTGCAGTCGCTCAACGACACAGCATTCGCGGAAAAGACAATTACGAAGGGTCGGTTGGAACATCCCGTTTTGCGGTCGGCAGACGAGGTGGCTGTGAATACAGTTTTCCGGTACCTACAGGTTCGTGGCTACGTTGACGACAAGCACAACTTGACGACATGGGGCAAAGCCCTGGAAGCCGCTTTGGGCATCGCAGATGAGGAGCACACCATTGTCGGGGTCGAGATGCTGAGGCTCGGACTATTCACTGGCAATTTTGCCACAGGAACCCCGGTAGCGCGTACAGGTAAGCGGTGCTCGTCACGATGAGCAAGGCCCGACTAACCCGCAGACAGACAAGGATTATGTGCATAAGGTGCACACAAATCTCATTGCCAAAATCGCATGCCTGGGGCGAATCCGACACAAACCCGTGGGGTTCTATGGGCCGCTTGACCGGCAACTGTTGACGTTTGCATGGAAAATCACAGCCGTTCGGACCACGCTCAGAGATCTCCTCGAAACCGTGATGACGAGCATGTTCCTGAACGGAGATGTCGATCGTGATCGTGAGGACTGGACCACTATTGCCCAAAAGTATATGCCACTCGTTCCGAATGGAGTTCGCCATACTAACATGGACATAGACTTCCATTTGCCAGCGACAACGGATCTGGCCTCGGGATAGCCGTCAAGACGTACCTGGACACAGTCAACGAAGAGCCGGAACTGACCGATGCCTTGAAGGCGGCAATCAAGTCACAAGAAGGCAAATACAATTTGTTTCAAATGCTCAAGGGAGGAGGCCTATCCAAGAGTCTAGATGATGCTTGGAAATCCTGGGATGCTGTACGTCAATGTACCTTTGTTCCGAAACAGTCTTGTGCTAACTTCCAGCAGATCTATGCTGCCAGTCAGTTCCCCGGGACTGAAGTAAAAGAAGCGAAGCTGTTCGCCGAGGCAAATGAGTGGCTCAGCGGCCGACGATGATGAGCATCTCGCCTGTGAACGAACAGATCACCGACTCGATCAGCCGAGATATTCTCGCAAACTCGATCAAGACCTCCAGTTCAGGCCATTTGCACGATGGGAGAAGAGTCGGCCGGCCCCAACTCTCCAAATTCCGTAAGCAATGATACTTGGCGACCCATCAACGAGGCAGAGCATAATCGCAGTCGGTTCTGGGGAAGATAATGGCAGATACGGCTGCAGTGCCCAGATGGCCAATCAGCATTCTTCTCCGAATGAGATATAAGAACCCTGAATCTGAATGAAGGAAGCCCTGAACATTTCCGCGAGATTTGAAATTGCTACGCGTAGACAAGGCTTTTATTGTTGCTCATGAACCCCGTGGTGAATACGAGAAGGTCGCTGTGATGCGCAAGGCTACGAGTCCCTGAAGCAGGGCATCAAGTAGTTAATTCTACGACGGCGCAATGCTGTTCAATTGGATACCGCGGAGTCCGGATAAGAGCGGCGGCACAAACTCCCAAGACGCCACGAGACGCCGGCACGCGCTCGGCTGCCAAATCGACCAACTTGCGCCATCATTTCACTTATCGCGTGTCCCCACGGAAAGTTAGATACGATAGGAACTCCTCCCTCCCACTGCCCCAGGCTCCCATTCAGCTGACTCCCTAGAGTACTATCTTTATTGCTTATGGGGCCTTCGATATCATTAGCCTGCCAGACAAGACCTCAGGCCCAATCGTGACCGCCCTACAAAGCAATGACATGCTTCTGCGAGGCCCCCCTTCTGAGATATGGCCGACCTCCTGCAACCACCCCGTCCCAGTCCCTACCATGACCAGCACGACCACCAGGACCACCACGACGAGCATATCGAGATGGACGACGCCGGCGCCTCGAGGAGCTCATCGAGACAGAGGCTCCTGGCGTCCAAGCGAGGTAACCTCTCGGGGCACATAGATGGTTTGGCCAGACACACGCTGGGGTTGATCCTCCTTCTCGTGGTCGTGGTTCTATGGACGTTGTCCAACTTCTTGGGCAGTGTACGTGCTCATGGGCGTTCGTTCCCATCTTTCCGCAGAACATTGACACTGACTTGCGCGGTTGAACTGGCAGAGCATCTTCGCCGACAACACGTACGCGAAACCTTTCTTCCTGACCTATCTCAACACCTCGACCTTTACCTTCGCCATGATCCCGACGCTGCTCCGAATGGCCTACCGACGACAGCGAGACCACGGGAACCTTTACGCTACCATCCGATCGAGGCTGTCGAGGGGCAAAGGCTACAGGATTCTGTTAGACAATGACCCCATCGACTCAGAGAATGCGAACGCCGAGCCCTTCGTGAAACCGAACAGGAGAGCCAGTATCGTGGGAGACGGCCACGGGATTGCAGACTCGCACGAACAGGAAGAGAAAAAACACTTGGGCATCATTCCGACGGCGCGGCTCGCCCTGGCCTTTTGCATCCTCTGGTTCAGCGCCAACTACTTCGCCATGGCGTGCTTGCAGTATACCACAGTGGCGTCGACTACCATCCTGACTTCGACATCGAGCTTCTGGACCCTCTTCATCGGCGCTCTCACGCGCACGGAAAAGTTCACCTGGCGGAAGTTGTGCGGCGTGCTAGGGTCGTTCGTGGGCATCATTCTCATCTCGCGCGTCGACCTATCCTCCGGGGCCAACGACAACACCGGGGCACCAGACGCCTCCCAAGCCGTCTCGCTCGTGGAGCGCATCGTCGACACCTTCCCCGTGAAAACCCCCTCGGAGCTGGCGCTAGGCGACGCGCTGGCCCTGTTTTCCGCCATCCTGTACGGCGTGTACACCATCACGCTTAAGAAGACGACCATCAAGGCCCTCCCGCGCTCTCTCAACATGTCCTTATTCTTCGGTCTGGTCGGCACCTGCAACCTCGTTCTCCTCGCGCCGCTGTTTCCCATCCTTCACCTCACGGGCCTGGAGCGTTTCGCGCTCCCGCCCTCTCAGCGCATCTGGTCCATCCTGCTGATCAACAGCGTGAGCAGCTTCATCAGCGACATCTGCTGGGCCTACGCCATGGTGTTGACCAGCCCCTTGCTCGTCACTGTCGGCCTCTCACTCACCATCCCGCTCAGCCTCGTCGGCGAGATGCTCCTCCAAGGCCACTATGAGGGCTGGGTGTACTGGCTCGGCGCCGCCATCGTCGTCGGCAGTTTCCTCTTCATCGATCAGGAGGAGAGGGAGGAGGAAGAGCAGCAGCAGCACAACATAGTCGCGCCCGACGACCGTCGAGATGGTGATCTTGTCCGCGGTGGGCGCGCCTCCTCCAGTCTGCTGCTTCGCCCAGAACGAGAGCAGAATAGTTTCGACAGCCACACATCCTAGGGCTTTTTCTTTCTTGGACCTCTACCTCTTGCGACAGCAGGCTGTCTGTTCTCTTCGGTTCGATTTCGATTTCGATGTCCCATGGCCAGAACACCATTTTCTAGAGATAGAAAGATCCCAGGAGATGATTCATTTCCTTTGGAATAGATGAAGAATTTCCCAGACCCTCGTCCACCTCCTTTTTTTCTCTCCTTGTACAACGATTTCGTCCCTGTCCCCATTCTCTCTTTCACAGTCCCCGTTTGTGTGTCTATGTAAGCAAGCATCTTTGCTCATTGCGTGACTGGATCTAACTTGACGCCTTGCCGATGTCGAAGTCTATGTTGATGTCCCGGCACGAGACGGCGGCGGCGGCGGTCGAGGACAAAGTGGACGTGGGCGTTGATCGCGCGAGGGCGAGAGCGATGCCGTGGTAGTGACCGCCGATAATAGCATGACTCCGTCCAGATCACGAGTTCTTGATTTGCTGCTCAGGACGGTCTGGACGGTCTGGGAACGAGTTTGAAGTTTTGCAGGAAAGTCGTAAGGTACAAAGCAAGAGCAGGAAGGAAGGAAATGGAAATGAATGGGAAAACAGCAAAAGTGCGAATTTGGATTTGGATTTGTGTTTTCCTGCCCTGCCACCCGTTCGTTCCATGGTATCGGGTCAAAAGGAAAATGTTAAAAAAGGAAATGAGTTCTGTATCGATCTTGGACCCAGATGATACATCACGGATCGAAGGGGGGGAACACGACACGACATTCGGCTGCTCTGCTAGGCATCCGTAACTCTTGCCTTCATCAACGAGTCATGGCGAGCAATATTGTAAAAGCACTGCTTCCTTCTCCGAACACCATCGCTGTGAACGTGAAAAATATTCTGAACCTCACCGAGCGGCAAGGAAAACGACCCCAGCGTCGATCGAGGCTATCATTCCAACCCCAGCTCCTGCATAGTGGGCATTCCATCTCTCCAGACTCTCGGTTCGCCCTCTCCAGGCATCTCAAATCCATTTGGCAGTCGCACTTTCGGAAACCCGTCCTTCTTCCAAACGTAAGATTCGTCCAAATCGATGTTCTCAAAGGCCCCTGGCATGCAGCGATATTTCTCGCCTTCCGGTCTCCTGACTACCCACTTGTTATGTACGTCAAACGCTTTGTCTTCATCAACGAGAACGAGAGCACCGGAATGCCAGCCAGCCGCAGCGATGGCAATGGGGAAGTATGTACCAAGATTCGCGTAGTCGCCTGGGACCGTCCCTTTGTCTGACTTGGTCGATTCGGTTGAGGAAGAGCCTATGGCAGGCCCTTCATCCCAATGATTGCCTTCCTGTTCAACCCATTCGCTGAATGCTGCCTGCTTGACTGCGTCGACATCCCAAATGTGACGAGCAGGCTGCCCATTGACGGCGAAATGAGGATCTTGAAGTTGATCCTCCATCCATTTGAGCCAGTCCCGTCGCTCGGGCTCAAACCAGACTTGGCGGCCTCGTACATTGGCGATGGGAAGTAATGCTGAATCGCTTCTGATGCCAGGTCGTTCCCGACGAAGCCCGCGGAAACGCCCGCCATGATCTGGGCCAGGGAGACCTAGGGCGCCACAGCTTTGAGAGTCCCTCCCGTAGGAGGTGATTCTGCCGTCCGTGTGGAGGGCGAGGTAGTGGTAATCTCCGTAAGTCAAAGCGATGACGCCAGTGTGCTGTAATGCTGGAATATCTCGAGGCCTTGAAGCGAGCAGAGTTGTCATGGCAGAGGAATCGCCAAGTTGCAACAGGTCGGGTTCTCTCCGGATGGCCTCGGCAGAACGTTTGACATAGTCAATGTCGCCTGAGAGAACCTCACCAGCTGCGGTGAAAACCCCGAACATGCGGAACTGGCCTTGGATATCTTTGAGTTCGCGATCCTCGGCAGTAAAGCCGGGGACCTCGAAGGGAAGTGAAGTTGGCTCCAGTTGGTCGTCGTGCTCGCACCCGAGGTGGCATGCATAGAGTTTCGAATCACTCGTTATCCAAACAGCGTATTCCTCCAGAATGACGTGCTTGAGAACTTCTCTGAAGCCGGTGTCTGTTGTG
Source organism: Exophiala alcalophila (assembly GCA_001599775.1). Classification (NCBI taxonomy): domain Eukaryota; kingdom Fungi; phylum Ascomycota; class Eurotiomycetes; order Chaetothyriales; family Herpotrichiellaceae; genus Exophiala; species Exophiala alcalophila. Next base: position 1,053,619 of record BCHY01000005.1, on the reverse strand, counting down.
GTTCGGGCCGTTCCCGGAATGATCTTCTCCTTCACATGAACCCCATCCAGCATTTCATCGTTCTGGCTGTTTTCAAGAGGCGTCCAGTAGACTATGCCCTTGTCAGGAACATACGCAGAGCTTTCGACCCAACCGGCAGCGACTCTCACTGGCTTCTCGCCAAACTTTCTTCCACTCCTGGGGAACACCAGCAAGCCTTTGGCGTTGACCCTGTCCCACGACACGACCATTCCATCGTCCGTGAGAGCCAGAACGTGACGGCGGCCTGAGGAAAATTGTCGAATGGCCGATGTACTCTGGGTCAGATACTCCAGTTGATTAAATCGGTCGGACTGCTCGCCAACTCTAATGCCGTCCATTGAGTTGATCGATCCTGTCGTATACAGCTTGCCATCGGCGGTCAGGATTGTGGTTGACCACCCTCCGCATTGCAGGTCAGCGATCGCGCCTATATCATCAGGGACGTGGGTTTCCGTTGGCCAGCTGGACGAGGCTCGCAGGAAGATCTGACGCTGAACCACGGGTCGGGTAAGCTGGGGGACCAAGCCAGGGGCCGGTCGTGCAGGGATCCGAGGAAGGACGCGAGGTATTTCTGGAGTGACACGAGGCTGTGGTCGGCGATGCCCCAAGTAGGCTCTGCCAGGCCCCAGGTTGCCATGGACGCCCTGACCCCAGGTATAAAGACGAGTCTGGGTTTTGAGCCGTTTGTAGAGCCAGTACCAGCGAGGCCCGTCGGCGGCAAGGAGAGGACTGATTGGTAAGCGGAAGGTGTTGGAGGTCTCAGTTCGCCAGTAGAGAGGATCTTGTCGGTAGTTTACATAGATGGGCCTGGACACCTGGCAGAAGGCGAGGTAGTCTGTAGGCTCGAGGAAGGAAAAGATGATAGACACCACGTCTTCGGGCAGGTCTAGGAGCAGCATATTTCACGAAGAGTCGGGGCAGGAACAGGTAGCAAGAGCGTGAACGACGAGGTCAAAGAAGTTGTGGCAGACAACAACAATGAAGGTGATAGAGTAGACGATGGTACTTTGGAGGGAGTTGCACGTTGAAACAGGCACCGGCCCATGGATGATCGCTCTGGCGGCGGCGCGGATGATGTCACCTTCTGGATTCCGTGTTTGCAGTCGAGACCAGGAGGGCTTGGCATGTTGTGTGTGGGCTTCAAGTTCCAGTTGTGGCAGCGCAGCCAAACGACCACTCTGATCGAAAAAAACGATTTCTCATAACAACGCATCTGTCACCCTCGCATCCACAAGTATCACCTTGACGGCGGTCTTTATCCAGCGTGAACATCACGAACCACTTTAGGGTTTGCTCTGTTCCCAACTGGCGCATTTGCATCTCCTGAGTCCCGAGCCACCATCATCAGCTCCGCCTTCAGTAACCCCCCTACGCTCCTCACCTCGTCAACATGTCGGACGCAACCGAAGCCAAACCAACCCCATCTGCTGATCAGGCTGGCTCGTCGAATGAGACCAACGTAGTCAAGAGCCCTTTGGGCGACTCCTCGTCTGAAGCCCCTGCTGCGGACGCCAAATCCACCGTGGACGCCGCCGCTAGCACCGTCACCGCAGCCGCGACCGGGGTGAAGGACTCTGTGTTTTCGATGTTCGGAGGCGGAGCCAAGAAGGAGCGAAAGGCTGAAGACGACGACAATGCGAACGATGAGCCCAGCGGCAGCTCGAAGGCCAAGAAGACCGAGGATGACGATGTGAGGGACTTGTTTACCCTACCCCAGACCAAATGCTAATTGAGATCTTCCTACAGGACAAGGCCGAGGAGGAAGAAGCCGATGTCGAGTTCGAGCCCGTGGTCCGGCTGACCGAACGAGTCGATGTCAAGACCAACGAGGAATTGGAGGAACAAGTCTTCAAGATGCGGGCCAAGCTTTTCAAGTTTGACCGTGATTCTCGGGAATGGAAAGAGAGAGGCACCGGGGACGTTCGTCTGCTGAAGCACAAGGAGAATGGGAAGACTAGGCTGGTCATGCGACGTGACAAGACGCTCAAAGTGTGCGCAAACCATTACGGTATGTGATTGATGGCGCGCGCCCAGCCGCAAAACAACATATGCTGACCGATATCCAGTCACTCCGGACATGAAGCTTTCCCCCAACGTTGGCAGCGATCGCTCCTGGGTTTGGAATGTCGCCGCAGATGTCAGTGAAGGCGAGCCCGAAGCGCAGACCCTTGCCATCCGCTTTGGAAACAGCGAGAGTAAGATCCGCCCCAACAGTGCCCCTTGACACACAGAGATTCTGACTATTTGCAGACGCCAACCTTTTCAAGGAGGCATTCATCAAGGCCCAACAGGAGAACGAGGCCTTGTTCCAGCAGTCATGATTCTTTGAGTCCTAGCAAGCAAAGGGGATTGATTGCATTGTGTTGATTGATATTCCCCCACGGATGCTCCAATGACCGGCAATTGCAGTGCATACAGGAGAATGGGGGCCGAGTCGGATTTTCTGGGTGGTCTGTGATGACCCTACCCTTCTCTACCGTAGATAGAGACGGAGTTGTTGCTCGAGCAGTATGTTTACAAGAAACGATGCCCATAAAGACATCGTGTCGTGTGCCTTTAAAGCGGCGATGTCATCCGCAGATTACATAATAGACTGGAGTGCATCACTCGGCTCACCTTCTTCTCTTGGCGCCCGCGGGCTGTTCACCCACCCGTTCCCGTTCGATGGATCGTGTCCCTGCATGCACTTTCACGACAACCTCAACCCAACACCCAACCTTCTCCGCGTCTCTGCCCGATTCTTCCTCCTCACAGACTGCGCTCTTCCCTTTCCAGCGCGGTTCAGTCTTCCCACCTTGAGCGTCCTGTATTGTCTTTCTGCGTGCTTGCTGTGCGCCGAGCCAACCTCCGCTGCCTTGGACACTCTGTCAGCAGCGCGACCGCGACCGCGATCTCATCACCCCGCAACTCCCTCGCCCCTTACGCGGCTTCCCTCACACCACCGTCAACATGCCCGACGTAAGTCGCGCGTTGCAGCTATTGCTGAGAAGAAGTTTGCTCACCACATTTACAGGTCAAGCGCAGTGTCAAGATCGTCACTGAACAAAAAGTAATGTGCGTCGAACCTGCGCCAGATCTTCTCACCCGACCGTCATTTCAGCAGTCGCTGCGCTATTCCTACCCCCACAACACCTGCATCCCGCGTCCATAGCGCTTTATGTATCTCTGACATGACTTTTACAGTCCCGGTGCCGATAGCGGTGTCGAAGGCTTTCCCCTGCGACACTGGTCGATGAAAATTCTCCTCCTCCACGCAGACACCAAGCAAGAAATTGACGCGGATATCTTCGAGTCGGTCACTTACATTCTCCATGAGTCGTTCGGCGACAAGGCAAGACAGGGTATGTGACTGCGATAGACGTGGATGGCATGGAGCTCACACAACTCTGCAGTCTTGAAGAAGCCCCCCTTTCGCGTGTCCGAGGATGGTTGGGGTGAATTCGAGCTCGTCATTGAGATGAAAGATCTCGGTGGCAAGGTTCACCACATCACCCACGACCTGAACTTTGCCAGTCCCCGCTATGAGACGAAGCAAATCATCGCCTTCAAGAACCCCAAGGGACCACTTCTCGAAGCACTCCGGAATTCAGGGCCCATCCCGGGTGAGACTGCCACCAATGGAGCGGACCCCGCCAGCAAGAAGCGCTCCAGCGAGATTGGTACCAGCCAACAGAAGAAGAAGAAGGGTGGAGACAGCAAGGCCATTGATATGGACAAGCTGGCCGAAGGTCTCCAGAAGCTTGGTGAAGATGATCTTCTTCAAGTTGTGCAGATGGTCCACGACAACAAGACCGAGGATTCTTGGATGAGAAATGATGTCGAGCGTATGTTCATCCACCGACTCGTTGTCAAGGCCGAAGATGTGTATGACTGACTGCAACAGAGGGCGAATTTCACGTCGATCTGTACACTCTGCCGGAGAACTTGATCAAAATGCTCTGGGACTTCACCTCGGAGAAGAACGCCATTTCGGCTTCTGCATAGGGCAGAGCGTCGGACACCCTCTTGGTTCAAGGACCAAGCCCCCGGGTCAGCGACCTCTGTGCTCACCTTTGACGAGCAGGCTCTCTGGAGTCTTTGCTTCGACGGCACGCTGTTGGGGCAGAGAGGCAGAGAGTCGGATCATTGTACCATCACCAACACAATTCCCGTTGGGCGAGACTGCCTTGCTGGAAGTCTCTTTGCGAGAATTGCTTTCGTTCGACCGACTTCAACACTTTCCCCACCAAAATCTTGAAACAGCTTCTTGCCACCAGCCTCTCAAACCGATCCCATGCTCCAATTTCTTCGTTGCTTTCGGCAAAAATGATACCACTATCTTAGCAGGGGACATGAGGTCTTCATCTCGCACACACAGGCGCCCGATCAGCTTAGGGAAACTTCTCTCATATGCAAGTTATTACCACACGTTTGTTCTTGTTCTTTCTCCGGGGGCGCGGGAAGGAAGATGAAAACTTTTCACCAGGGAACTCGACAGGAAAATGGATGCGGCAGGGTGGATAGACGGATTCCGGAGTCGGGACATCGCGCTGGTGCTATGTAGGCTGACGGCCAGGGCACCTTACGCTTTTTCATGTCGCACGAGATCAGGGACCATCAGGGGCAAGGGGCAAAGGCGGTATGGTCTGTCGTTTCTCAGCATCTATCCGTTTCCTTCACGATCTGGGTGGTTCCCGAGGCGTTGAAACCCGGGGCGAGCAGGCAAGACAGCCGGGACAGGCGAAGCATATGGCACGAGTTCATTCAGACTGCCCGGCAGACAGATAGAGGAACAGAGAGCAGACCATGAGCGAGCAAGTGCCCACACGCCCACCATACATCGAGAGCAGATAAATGGACGAGAGAAAATGATGAATGCCATATCATACCATACCATACAATACCATGCCCTGCCCGTGCCGTGCCATGGCTCGAAGCTTGCAAGACCTTGCTTGCTCCATCCTAAAATCTACTTCCACCTTCCTGCGCCTTTCTCTTTTCCCATCACCACTAACTACATATGTACTGCGGGATCTGATCACGCATGTCATGTGATGCGAAGCAGGTAGAGACGAAAGCAATGAAATGAAGTGGAAAGCGGAAGCGGGAAGGGAAGAGAAACCAACCAGGTCGTGCTTTTCTTTTCTTTTCTTTTCTTTTCTTTTCTTTTCTTTTCTTTTCTTTTCTTTTCTTTTCTTTTCTTTTGGTGAACGCGAGTTCTCATTTCCTTGATTCCCAGTTTTTGTCCCCAGGAAATCAGGCAAAAATCTATCTTCGACGTGACTAGAAGGTGAAGAATTGGAAAAGAAGTGAAATAAAAAGAAGTTGAAAAGATGACATCCTTTGTCCTTCCCGTCTCATCCCTGCGATGTATATGTCGCATGCGAAACTCTGCCACAGCCACGTTCAGCTCGGCGGGGAGCGCCTTTCGGTGAGCGGGATGCCGGATCCTCCCAGACTGGGTTCCTGTGTTCTCTTGTATCCAACGACAAAGTCAAAGCCTGTGAGAACAGACGAGTGAAAGTACATGCCTGGAGTCGGATGGGTTACCCAGATTCACAGGAGACTCCAAAAAGCCGAGACAGATAAAGCTGACCAGGTTGATGCAAGAGCGTAGCGTTGGTGATTTTTGCGGAGAGGAAAGAAGTCCAAACCCAACGTAGTCCAGGGTTGGGGCAATGAATTTGACATAAGCAGAGGTTGATGATTCTGCTGGACGACCAAGGCGAAGAGAAAGAAAAAAGGAAAGACAAGGCGTTGAGATTCCGAGTTACATCGCTTTGTATTCCGCTAGTTATACAGGGCATCGAAAAGGTAGACAGAGGTTAGGTGAGCTGGATAACTGGGGGGTATCATTCGATCGAAGAGTAAGGCAGGGCCTTCTTTGGAGGTTTCACTCGTCAGAGGACGAGGATGCGATTTCTGGTAAGGCAAGAATCAGTCCGACGTGCGATTGGAGGCCCCCATGGCTCGAGGTCACACTCACTGTAGCAAAACACCCTCCAGCCCTTCCGCCTTTGCACCCGAGATCGTGGCAAAAACTTCGCCGCCCCTGTAAGCGAGGACGGCGGGAATCTCGACGGACTCCATCTCTGCAATATCACGGTGTAACCGCACGAAACGGGTTTTGTTGTGCTTGTATGCCAGCATACTCAGCTCGTCTTCCACCTCGATGCTCGCGGATGAGGAAGGGTCGTGGATCATGACGACCACCACTGCCTCGTCGGACACCCTTTCGATGGCGTCGAGGTAACCACTCGCGTCGACTTCGATGAAAGTCCCCCAGGTGCGTCGGCTGGGGGACTGTTTCCTCTGGGAACTGTACGATTGCGACTGGGACGAGAGCTCTTGGAGGCGGTTGGCCCGCCATGTCCTCATGAACTCGGAATCGGCGTCGTCTTCGGAGAGGGCCAGGTCGTCAGACCCGGAGGAGGTGGATTTTGGAGATCCTAGAAAAGTCTTTCTTTTCTCGGCCTTTTCGGACACGGTTGGGACAGCTCCTTTGCTTGGGTTCAAGTTGCTGGCAAGGCTAGCCAGGCGTTGACGGAAGGTCGAATGTTTGGCGCGGGCGAAGGATTGGGCATCGGCAATGACTCCCTTGGGCCCTGTGTTGGCATAATGTGTCTGGGAAGGGAGGTGATATGTGGTCTTGGTGGTGGTCATGGTGGCCATGTTGTCGACCGCGCTCTCGTCGTCTGTACCAGGATCCGAATAGGTGTCAAAGGGCCGCTCAGGTTCGTTGTCAGAGGAGTGCGCTGATGTATCGTCGATGTCTTCGGGATGCGAAGTTGGATGGTCGCGGTGAGAGAAGTACCGATCAGCCTCTTCGCGAGCGAGGTCGGCCATGATGTATAGCCGCAGGCAGAGTACGGAGAACAACCAGGTTCACAAGTTCAATGGCCAGTGGAGGGTTGAGGGCTGAGGGCTGATGGATGGAGCCGCGCAAGGATGGGACTGTCGGCTGTCGCAGGGCTCAGGGCTCAGGGCCAGTTGGACTGTGACATTCTCCGAGTTCTCCTTCTTCTCAGGTTCCAAGGGTTCGTTCGCTAGGCCGCCAGCAGGCCGGTCGGCGGTAAGACTGACCAGCTGAGGTATGAAAGGCGATGGATTGGACTGACGCGTGTGGAAGAGGAGCGCGGTCGATGGGTGTTTCTGTTTCCGGGAGGTTTGGAGAAGGAGTTTTGTGACAACGCAAGTCAGAGGGGGAATAGCCTGAAACACGGCCCTGGCAGCTTGCAAGGCTAGCAAACGCCAACGAGGCTAATCAAGAGTGGATGGTAGAGGCAGTGATTCAGTGATGCACCATGCATGAGTGGCGTGGCGGCCTTGGGACAAGGAGGAGACAAGGAACTCGAAAGGATCTAGACCTGAGGCTGCCTGCGCAAGGTGATCAGAGGCGTCGTCAGGGTTGGGGACTCGAGGTGCCACTGCGGGCGCCGGGCGCGGCAGGAGGAGCCTAAGGCCTGGTGTGCCGTGTGCAAGAACTCAAAACTTAAGGGGCCACCGCCTCCAAACGACGTCGGCAACGTGGTGACTGATTGATTGACTGATTGACTGATTGATGATTGACAGGCGGAGAACTGAGGCGCCGACGCGTACGTAAGGTACCTTGCAAGTTCCAGGTAAGTCTGTCTCTACATGTACATACCTGATGTCTCAGGCCGAGGGGACCGACTCTGACTCCCTGTTGCGACATTCACAGGAATAGGAAACTGTCCTTGTGAGGCGGTGACGAACCCTCGATCGATGAGTCGATGACTGGCTGGCGGCCAAGTCTTTTAGGCGTCGATCTCAGGCTGGTGAGCTCGCATTTTAGGGGCGAGGTGCCAGGGACCCGGGCCCTTAGGCCCCTAGGCTGCGGGCTCGGAGGCCATCTAGCCTAGCGTGGCCAGGATGACGGAGGCACTCACTCTCGTGAACCTCTGGATACCTACCTTATGTACCCGGTACTAGTACTTGCAGTAACTTGCTGGAGTGACTCGAGAATCCAAATGGATATATATATTCAGAAACTATGCGTACCTATGGGATCCGTAGGCACCTCTGGCAGGAAATTTTCGCTGGAAAAAAAAACAGTATGGCATGGCATCGTCATCTTGCTTTACCAGACCTCTACATCGATCGCCTTCAGTTTGCTGCTGAAGCTGAAGACGCGGAAAACGGACAGGTCACCTTGCACCTTTCGATCTTTGGACACACTTGCTGCCCGACGGCATCCCGGTCCGTCCATCCTGTACTCCTATTGCCCGCTGACACGTCCGTGGCACTATGTACTGCGTACCTTATCATAGTAGTAGAACCCCGGCCTTGGATCCTCACAGATCTTTCCCGTTTACATTGTCCGCCTCATAGTCTCAGCCCGTGTCAGCGGCAGTCAAGCAGAGGGCTACGACTCCCACCTTTCTGGCCGGGATTCCCAGTGAAATGGCACATCTCAAAAGTCATCTTTTCAAGTCGAGCATCACGCCATATGCGAACTCGTGTGTCGAGGACAGTGTTGCTTCAACACGTCAGGCACTCCCCAGCGCCGGTTTTGATGGATTTCCGCCCGGACCTGTGTGCGGAGGTATTGTCATCAGAATTCTTTCATGCCTTGACCGGACGGGCTTTTTTGCTGCTGCCTGGTCCGCCGTCCACCGCCCCAACCGGCTCCCGCGAAGATGTCGTCGTCTTGTATTTTCCGCTCGGTCTTTGCTCGTGCTGCGGGCTTGGGCTCATCTGCTCGCGCCCCATCCCTGGTCCTTCGCCTTCTCGACTCGGCCAATTTCTCGCGGAGGAGTATGGCTTCTTCTGGGTCCTCATAGCCCAGTTGCGTCATCGGAGGCGCCTCCGGCTCTGTTCCAATGCCAACTCTGCCCAAGTCGAGATCATTTGTTTCGAACGCGCCAGCCTGATACCCGGCCAGTGTTGTTTTTGCGCGACCCATAAAGCCGAATGTCGCTTTCTCTCCATTGGAGGTCGCTTCACGGCCCTGAGGTTCCGATTGTAGAGTCGTCACAATTTCGCTGCCAATCCCATCCGTATTGATGCTATCCACGGAGCTGGCTCTCGACGGCCTCATGTTGGAATTCATCGATGAGTTGGACAGATTGCTAAGAGCTCGTCCCACAAATCGGCTTCTTCGAACACCGTCACCGCCTGGCGCACTGTTGGTGGTCTTCTTCCTGGTTCTTTGATCCAGCATGTCTCGGATGGCGCCATTGATCGCGGCAATGTTGGTCGGGTTCATACCTTCGGTTTGTTGGGTTCTGTGTTGACCTTCTCCCTGACCTTTCTCTCCCGACGTTGGTTCCCCCGCGCTCGAGGTCCCGTCCAGTGAGCGGATCGAGGGGTTTTTGCTTTTCGTGGTTGATAACCTTCTCCCTGGTGAATTGGATGATAGCTCCTGGAGTGCATGGCCCATCTGATCACAGGAACCTGCCTGTAAATTGTCATGATCAGAGAGACCACCAGCGAGCTCCGATCCAAACGAGTCCCGGTTTTCCTCGGCATCTAGCGTTGGGTTGTGAACCGTGACAGAAGAACCGTCATTGTCCTGGGATGTTTGTCGGGTGTTTTCACCACTGAGATCCCGGCGTATGGGTATCGTACTCACTTCCACATAGTCCTTTGAAACTGCCCGCCTATCCAATGTGGCTTTGTCCATCGGGGGTCGGGACGGCTGGCGTTTGATGAGGTGATCTTCTAATCTTGCTCTCCTGCGGTTCCGTATGGTCGACCAGAGCCATTCTTCAGAAACCACAGGGATGCTCGAATGTTCGGCAAGCTCAAGTTTTTGCTTGTTTGTGTCGCCGTTCTTGCAAAGAAGCAAAGACACCGTCGAAGTGAACACCTGGACGTATTTGGCTCCGAGTAAGGTGACAATCTTGGAGATATGCAGTGTTTCAAGAGCGTCGAAGCCAGTTGCATTGATGATCAGATCCGAGAATCCCATGAGAGGCCCAGGTAGCACCTGCCCCAGGGGATATTTCTCCGGAGATATGAGCAGTTTGTGCAACATGCATCGTTCCAACCAGAGTTCAGAGACTGTTTGATATCCACTGGAAAGAAATGTAGCAGGGAGCGAGCCGCCGTTACCCACGTCATGGGGAAGCAGTAAGAACGTCTGATGCATCTCGCTGGCCTCAGGTTCTTCCTCGCCTCCCACAACCGTGCCACCATGTTCCATTAGTATCTTGTGCAAGAGTCCCTCCTAAAGCAAAGTCAGCGAAAAACGATGGCCGCAATCTTGTTGGCCGTATGGTTGCGTACCTTTTTCTCATCGAAGCCTCGGATGATGAATAGTCGGGCTTCCAAAAAAGGGGCCTGGGGACGCATATTTTCAACACCTGCAGGGCTAGCGAATGAGTCTGATTTTCGATTCAGAGCGGCATTGGCAAAGCTGTCCGTCTGCCTGAGAGCAGGCATTGAGGTGGATGTTTTCAATTGGGGGCGGTCTACTGATCTGGCCTCGAATCCAGCGCCGCCCACAATATCGGACCACATATCTTGATTTTGACTCCCAAGTCTGGCACTTGCAGTGCGCCGCAATTTTCGTGAAGGCTCAGGGACGATGCTCTCTTCCCGTGTCCGCTTTCGGAGCCGGGGAGAAGGTTTGTGTCGTCGGTTCCAAGCGCCAACTCCTTGTTCATCGGCAGGAAGGGCGGGGTGATAGAGCTTCTCGTCAAGTTGCATGCCACGGTCGAGCGTGTCTCTGTACCATTTGATGCTCACGACCTTCTTCTGCCATTGGGTCCCGTACTCGTACTTCTTACCCTCGGGCCTGGCCGCGATCAAATGGGTGACGTCTTTGGTCAGATCTCCAGTATAATCTCCGCCATTCTCTATCACATTCCTCTGTAACTGAGCACGGAACGACAGATCCTCAAATCCCGTGATGCATATCTTCAAACCCGCCAACGTCGGCAACCGATATTCTTGAACGAGCTCGTCGACGTCGAGGGGTAGATCGTTGATCCAAGAATCTCGGACCGCCTCTACCCATTCCGGCCGGATCACTTTAATGTCGTCCCTTTCCTTGGCCACATATTGATATTTCAAGGTGTCCGTACTTCCAACGACGAGATGGGTCGTGTCGGAGGTCAGGTCGAGCTTGTGTTCAGCTCCCATCTGCACCGCGAGGTCGGCATATCGAGTCTGAATGCCATGTTAGTTGGAAGATGCACAGCAATCAGAGGGTTCACAACTCACTCGATCCTCAGGGCCAATAGACGTAAAACAGAGGACTACGCCTTGCAGCGGTCGCTCCGTCGACCCTGTAAAGACATGGGATTAATCCTGAGGTCCGCCAGATTGTGGAAGGGGTGCATGTACGAACCGCGAGCTTCTCGTCCAGCCATGATGCATGCTGTGTTAAAGACTACGGGGTTTCATGTACCCATCCAAGTTATCCAAGACAAGGGACAAGAGCAGCAGGAAATTCGATTTTTGGTACGAATGCAGCAACTTGGCCCATTCAGACGCGTCAAAGACGTCTACGACTGCAGACACGCGATCCTGACAAGAAGTGGCAGGTTTCCCGAAGCTGCCTTGGCGGCACAGAGTGGGGGTTCCAAGCCAGTCGCTGCGGGGCTTTGTTATTCCAGAGCTTGTCATGACGTCGTCCTGGGCACCTGGGCACCTGACTAAGGTTACTCCACTGTGTGTCAGTGCTCAAGCCTTAATATTATTTATTGTTCACGCTCATGACGGAGTACTCCGACCGCGATTGACATGCATGTGCACATGCGATCATTTGCCGAGGCCTGTGTCCTTTCGTCGAAAAGTAGAGGACGGAATATAGGATCATCAATTCTAATTGTGACCCCCTCTTGATTCATCTTTGGTGATCGGTGTTGAAAACATGAGAATAATTACTGTGCGTCCATCTGGGCGACCTTGCCTTCTTGGGGCTTGCACGCCCCATGATCGTCCGAAGACAAATCCGTAGGCGCGGGAGGCGCGGGAGATATGCACGCTCGGTGGCCGACAATCAGGGACAAGCTGGAAGATATGCAGATCATTGTTAGGTATGTATAGGAAGGAGTACTTGCAATATGACACGATCAATCGGACTCGATGAACCATCACGTGAGACCATCTACCGTGCTCGCCGTCGAGACAATGGTGAGTGGTCCGTGAGAGGGGGGGGAGCTGGTATCGGTCCTTGAGATGTGGCGGGTGGCGGCTCTGGCGCGAGGGAAATCTTTGATGATAATACTAATATCTTTTTGGCTCGTCAAAGCCGCAGTCAGTCATCGGGCCCGATGGGCCATGCGTAGTTTGCCTCGACGGCCACACGACGTACAATATCTGACGAGGACCAGGTCGAGGCCGAAGGCTTCGATGGTAAGCGAGCCGAAGAAGCCGCTGACCGTGATAGTCGCCCACTGAACGATATCCTGACTGTTAACAGGCGACCCACCTGGCAACCCGGTAATGGAAGTGGCCTGGATCCTCCAGTTCAAGGGTTCAAGAAGACAAGTAGCGCAGGGGATGAGCCATCAGATTGAAGCTGACGCCTCCATGTTGACTCACCTCTATTCACTATCCTGCTCAGCCTCTGAGGCATACGCACCCCGTCGTCGTCGTTGCCGCTGTACACTTGTCTCGTGGCCCAATTCAGGAGAGCAGGGTGCCAGGCGGAGGTGAAAAGCGAGGTCTCTTGGTCCACAGACACAGTCCATTGATGTTGCTCTTAATGTGCACACAATGACTAAGGTTGCAGAAGCAACTCTCGACAAAGGTAGTGGAAACCATGCTCAAGATCGGGCCACGTGGAGGGACATACTAGTATCAGCCATTGCCAGCCGGGGGCATCAAATTGCCTCCAGATGGGCAGGGCATCGATCTGCGCAGGTGTGCTCGTAAGATCTCGCCGGAGGCGCAGGCTTCCAGAGTCAGACAACACCGAGGACGTACCGGGATGACTGACCAAGGTGGAGGTGGCCATCCGAGAGATCCAAGCAAATAGAAATCACCGCAATGATACGCGTACGTAGCATGTCGTCGCAGCGCCCCGGAGAACGGAAATCTTGTCCGCTCTCGATCTCGACTCGTAGAGTTTTGGGAGAGGAATGGCATCGATTCGGCGGTCACCGATGCGACAGTGCAGAGTATGCTACTCGAACTTCTCTATAGACGAGGGCAGGATGAATATTCCGCAGAGTGGAGAAGGGACTCACTGATCAAGGAGCAAGGCGAAAGCAAATGGAATTAATTCCCTTGACCAGTCATCAGCATCCGGAGTGTCGCTGAAAATGCTGAACGAGTCACGACTGACCACTGACCAGACCGAGCAGCGGGAGGCTCGGCTTCGTCTTCACTAAGGTAAGGTAGGCTCTGGGCTTGTGCCCCGGGGCCCCGTCGGCGTCACTACCTCGACCACGGAACATCATTCCATTAACTTAAAATGCAAGTCAGGCGGCACAAGAATACGATGGTACTGGGGCGTTGCCTTGCATGGTTGGCCTGTCAGACTGCTCAGCATCGTTCTACTACTACTGTAAAGTTCAGGTAGATGAGGGAGAAAGCAATAGCAATGCACCCCTCCGTCAGGCTCCGGGACAAGTACAGTTGTCAGGCACACGACATGAGTAAGAGACTTTTACGCTGGAAGACAACGTCGGGTCTTCTCCGTACCTTAAGGATCTCAGCATAGGTTCATTCTTCACCTGTCATTCTTCAACTATCGGCCCGAACGACGCGGGAGGGCTCATCGCATCCACCGCCAAAGAGTTTCCGCCCAGCCGACGAGAAGAAAAGTTACTTGGTCGAGACGCATCATTCATTCCCTTCCATGTCGATCCTGCTCTTCTATCATCGGGCAGGGCGGCGGATGAGCATCAGCCCAGTCACCACCAGTGGCAGCCCGGCTCAGCGGGCGTTCAGTGGGCTACGTCGTTCTTCCCCTAGGCCCCTCTCCCGCAACTGGTAACTGGGCGCTCTACCCACAGAATCTAAACCCCTTCGGGGCGTGCTTGCGTGCTTTGGCCTTGGGTCTCCGGGCCGGGCGTGCCACCCTGCACGGGTGTAGCGGCGCCTGGGCTGCTGAGCACGAGCAGGCCTTTAACCCCCAATAATCGCCTCGCCTCGTCTCCAGCTCGGTCCTTCGCCTGGATTCCTGAAACTCTGCGTAGCTGGTCGGCATACTGTACGCACCAGCACACGCACACCCACACCCACACTTTCTCACGCTCGCTGCCGGCCACTGCCAGGCTGCGGTGCCGCCGCTGGATGCTGGTGCTGCGGATGCCTCGTGTCTCACTCCTCTCACCTCTTCTTCCATCCTCTCGTCGTCTTCTTCTTTCCTCCTCGTCAACCTGTCACCCCAACCGATCGATCTCGAATGAAAGAGAATGAGGCCTCCTCCGTCCGCCACGACATGCGTTAAACCGGCCTGAACGACGCCGTTCGTCTCCCTCATCTCGTGTTGCCAACACCGCAACTGCCACCAGCTTTAGGTGCGTCCAGCCAAGCCAATCGAGCCTGCAAACTGCGGAGTTGATGTTGGCACACCTACGTACTATCTCCTCCCACTCTCTCCACGTTGCCGACGCTGCTGGAGTAGTCGTACGCACGCCGCTTCTCGGTTGCAGCGTGCGATCAACTGCCTTTGCCTCTTACCTTCGTCTACCACAACTGGCCACAGTCTGACAATCAATCCAAGTCGCAGGGGATTCAACTCGATCCATCCCTCGCATCCACGCCGTTTTGTCTCCATACTCCTCGATCCCAGTCCTCGCTCTCTGAACGATTCCCATTGACCGACGATTCCTCACCTCACTATCTATCCGACCCAGACCTCAATCACCCGGAAGCCACTCGCGAAGCTGGCGTTCTCACGAGAGCACGCAAAGAGATTCTTCAGACTTTCGCTTCCCCCGATTCCCGCGCATTCGGTCCCCCAATATCCCGTGGTAACGCAGAGTGTTCGCCGCAGAGACTCGGCGGCCACCGAGGAGATGGTGTTCTCCGATGCGGGCAGACACTCGCCAGAACGGCGAGGGAGGAGTTCCAGTACCGCCTCCAGTCGCATCAGCGGCCCCGTGAGTGGTATGGCCCTTCGGCCCAGACTGGACACCGATGTTCGACCCGTTTCGACACACCGCGTGAATCCTGAACCGGCCGTGAACACAACCCTCCTAGTCGACGAGAAGCCCGTTGCCAGCGGAAATGGCGTGTCAGTCGTTATCGCCCTGGCAGAGCCAGTGCTCTTTCTCCAGGGATACGATGCAAACGACCCTTCCACACACAGTACAACCATGCTCCGAGGGAGCCTTCTCCTCCGGGTACAGAAACAGGCAAAGTTGAAGTCAATATCTCTCAATTTCCGCGGCAAGTCAGAGACAGAATGGCCGGAAGGAATACCCCCAAAAAGAGTCGAGTTCCGAGATACGACCACAATCATGAACCACACCTGGTCCTTTTTTAGCTCTCAAATGCCTCAAGCTGAATACAGCTATGGCGCCGACATCGTCCAACTCCAGAAAAGCGCAACTGTCGAGTCCAAAGAAGTCGGGGTTACCACGTCTTCGTTCGATCTCTTTCAGCGGAGTGCCTCTCCGGCCAAGGCACCTCCTACTACTCGTGATCTGAAGAGGCTATCGCTTCAGGCAAACCACTCTCGAAGCTTTGGAAAGGGTGATACGATCAATGGAGGACCCACGGTTGCCCAGAGGGGTTTCAAAGTCTTTCATCCGGGTGATTACATCTATAATTTCGAACTGCCTCTCGATTCGCGGTTACCGGAGTCCATCAATGTCGACCTGGGTCATGTCAAATATGAATTGGAGGCTCTTGTTGAACGATCCGGAGCCTTCCGCGCCAACCTTGTTGGCACCAAGGAGCTGACCTTGATCCGAGCTCCGGCCGAGGGATCTCTGGAACAGGTTGAACCCATTGCGATCTCGCGAAATTGGGAAGATCAGCTGCACTACGACATTGTCATTTCGGGCAAGTCCTTTCCGCTGGGATCGACGGTGCCGATTGCCTTCAAATTGACCCCTTTGGCCAAGGTTCAATGCCACAGAATCAAGGTCTTTGTGACGGAAAACATCCAATATTTCACGAACAACAAAAAAGTGCATCGGCTGGAGCCGACTAGAAAGGTCCAGCTCTTCGAAAAGCGAGCCGACGGTCACAGTGTGACTTCGTACCCTGGAAGTTCCATGCGTATCTTGGCCGGCGGCGGTGTGCCGTACGACTATCGCACCCAAGCAGCAGCGGGGAATGAGGACATTCCCAGAGACCAGACCAATCTTCTGGGGAATCTGGACAATGACGCGGGAAGCATTGGACCCACCGAGATGGAGTTCAGTGTGCAACTACCCAGCTGCCATCAGATGAAAGACAAATTACGGAGTGAACGCCTTCATTTTGACACCACTTACTCTAACATTCAGGTAAACCATTGGATAAAGGTGAGACCCTCCACATGAACGAGGTTTTGGTTCGCAACTGACTGGCCCTCCCAGATCGTGATGAGGCTGTCCCGGCCGGACGAGAACGACTCGGCCAAGCGCCGTCATTTTGAGATCTCGATCGATTCGCCTTTCAATATTCTCTCTTGCCGGGCAACCCAGGCCAACATATCTCTCCCGGCTTACAGCGCTGGTGGCGCCACAGCAGCGCCCGCCGACGAGTACGAATGCGGATGCCCGGGGGCCGCCTTGCGGAGACGGAATACTCCCCCCGTCTCTCAGGCAGCTCGAATACAAGCAGCGAACAATAGTACCGAATCGATCCCCAACCCGGGAGTGGCACGAAGTTGGACCAACGATACGGGCGGGCTCACGATGCCGACTCAGGCCCATCTCCACGACGACCCCAACGTCGGACAACCAAGACCGATGCATTTGTTGCGTAGTCCTTCTTTCAACCCGCCAGCATTTGATGACGACGACCCGCCGCCGCCGCTGGTCACTCCTCCTCCCTTGTACGATAACATCGTCCCCGGCGACTCGCACAGCGCACTGGCAGACTATTTCGCCCGTCTCGCGGATGAGACAACTGATGAAGACGACCGTTTGGATCGATCACGCATGGATTACCCTCTGACCCCTGGTGGCCGGGTCAACAGGAGTATGGATATCGCACGAACTTGGCCTCCGCTCCACGGACCAGAAAACTCGACAACCCAGCCGCGCTCAGGACTGGCTTCCTCGACATCGGTTGCGAATTAACACGCTCGGGTTGGCATACTGTACATGGCTTGACTTAGCAACCATTCACAAGGACACGATTGATGAAACTATGGGAATTTTCGAGGCGGCTTGGGGCTTGCATTCATGGTTTGATGACGGCATTTAGGAACTTTGGATCCAAAGCATTTGAGATATGCAACTATGGAGGTGTTGTCGACGGCGGAAGTCATTCATGAGGACACCAGATTTCCATTCGTCTAGGGCGCACAGAGCAGTTTCCACACCCAGGTGTGTGTAGCAAGCAAAATGGATTTCCTTCTTTATCTATAAACTACGTATGTGGGCCTTGACTTGCGATGCAGTTTGTATATCAATTGGAGGACCAGAGGCGACTCAGGCGATACATGTTTGTACCCCGAGGCTGGCTGTGGAAATGGTGCAAACTCGCCAAGCCCGCTTCAACCTCGCGGTCGCGCGAGAGCTGCAATTTGCCCAAAGCAGCACCTCAAAATTTTGTACCATCACTGCGTCCAACGGGAAACACGAGCTTCGAGGGGACATTCTCTCGTCCTTAGCTTTTCAAGATGCCCTCTTGATGCCCTTGGTTCTTGACTAGAATACTCACCTATCTCCAAACCCCCCCGACCCAGGGATGGCGGCCACCGCCGCAGCCAATTCGATGGCTCACCAGCTGCCTTCGATGGCGATTCCTCCAATGCCTCGAATCCGCCCACCCCGAATGTTGAAGGGCATGCCACATCCCAATCAGAATCTTCCTCCTCCGGATGCGATTTCAGAAGCCTCAAATGCCGTTTGGGTCCAGGGAAAATGGCGGTCGCGGGCCTCAAACTCTGTCAGAGACAAACTTGCCAGACAAAATCTTCAGGTTGCGAAGGCGCTCCGACATGAGACCCATGGGATGAACATATATGCCTATCGCCATATCCGAACGAATCAGGTCGTTTATAGCCTGACCAGAACACTGCAGGTAAGCTTGACTGACGCCTATACTGGTCCTATCCCAATCCTGGTGGTCTCGTGAGGTGCTGATTGCCTCCTGCGACACAGAACACCAAAATCCTAAAGCAACTCGTCTTCCATGGCAAGAAGACTGTGCCTGCCTCGGTCCGTCGCGATATGTGGACACCCTACTTTTCCATCCATTTCCCGTCGACTCCCGCCGGCGCATTGGAAGGGCTGTTTGCCTATCAGAAACTGCGCGAACTATCCCTCCAAAGACAGTTATCTCCTCCTGATTCGTTGATCAGGGTAACGCAGGAAGACATTGATGTGGTGAAGTCCAAGCTAGGCGATCCAGTGCAGCTGCAAGAGTTGGCTGTCAGAAACCGACTGGTCGGGAGAATTCCCAAGCTCAATGAGATTCTTCCGAAGAAACTACAGGCAAAGAGACTCATGGACCAAAAGGCTAGCAGTGTTGCCGATGCTGCTTTCGTCCTTGATTGGATTAGCTCGGGTCCCAGTCCGTGGCAGAAGTTAAAGACGCTCGAAGCAAATCGAGTCTTGCGCCGCCAGGAGATGACGACACGAAATTTACGTCGAATGCGCAAGGTTCGGGAAACAGAGGCGGAGAGAAGAGAAGAGATCCTGAAACGTGTGCGTGTGGCTCTTGAGGAAATTGACCCCGAGGAACGCCATCGCCTCCCACTCACACGTCAAGCCCTCGAGCAGCTCAGCATGGAGCACCATGGAATCGTCGATCAGCGCAGACTTGTTGATATTGACCAGATGGAAGAGTTAAGAAGCACTGGCGAAAAACGCGAGCGGCAGCCGCTGCCGAAAAAGGACCTCGCTCAGTTGACGGCGCAACAACTTGAGCTGAAAAAGGCTGAAGACGATGCATTGAGGCGCTGGTTCGAAACGCACAACGCTCCTGCCACCGAGTCAGAGTCGGTTTGGCAGAAAGTCGCTGGAGAGAGATCGGCCGCTGGCAATAACGTCGACGGCAAGCTTGGAGAAAGGGACGGGGAAAAGCCAGAATGGGCCGACTCTCGCGAGATCAACATGTTCTGGGCCGACGTGAACGATGGGTTATTTGCCCTGTCGTGGCCACGAACCGTCGTCCACGGATCCCTAGCGCCATTTGGTATCTCCAGGACCCAAGACCGTGTCTTATCCAAGACGGTGCATGTCATTGGAAGCGATGTGGACGACGGCTGGATGCCGGCAGAGCTGGCTTCCGGCCAGATGCCCCCACGGGACTGGACACCGGCGGAGGAACCGGAGCAGGAACTTGCTGCAGCGACGCCTGAGGAGACGGCCACGAGCGACGCCGCGAGGCAGGAGTTCAACGAGGTCATGGTTGAGCCAAAACCGCAGAGTCTCTGGGGCCGTGTGCGTGGGCTGTTCGGACGGTGAACAGGAAAAAGGGTGTTGCCAAAAGGGTGTGGAATGGGAAATTCCAGAAGATTTGTCCGAAGCTGTGCGCCTATGCCCTTCCTTCTGTTGCAACTTCGTGGTCAGCGAATGTGGTCGCTGGACCGTTTTGCGGGATGCCAGAAGGGACGACGTCCGCGAATTCTACCCTCGGCGCCCATGACCACGGAAGAACCTCCCCACGCCAGGCCACGCCATCCATCTCGGGGACCGGGATGGGGACGGGGACGACAATGTATAATACAAAGTACAACAAAGGCAGAATGACCTCGAAGAAGGAGCAACAAATGCTCCTCGCATTTCGCTCTCTCTCTTCGCTCCTGATCCTTTCTGTCACCTTGCTCAATTGATCTGATCCTCTTCCTTCGCCTTGTCAAAACCGCGCTTGCCATCCCATACATAAACCGCGCAAATCACCCGCGCAATACTCTCTCGTATCATTCACGTCTGCGGGGCGGCAGTTCCTTGACGGGCCGTGACCTTGGGAAAGGGGTGTCTGGAGCGGGAAAGGAAAGACTGGTGAATCCAGACCAAACCCAAAAACAAGAACAGTCCAATGGAAAAATACATAAAGATATAAAGATATAAGATATAAGATATAAGATTAGGTAGAGAGACGAACATACCAGGACAGAATACTCCACTGCACTACCACATAGTATCGGCAAAGGCGATCGATGCCTAGTACCAGTTTGCGAAGATCAATTCGAATTAAAACCGCGCGGTATACAAGAGAGGCAAGAAGGAACGTGAGTCGGAAATCATGAATTGAGGTGCTTGCTACCTTAGGTATAGATAGGTAGTATCATGTCTGTCATACGAGTCATCTCATCTCATACGTGGGTATCATGTCTTGTAACCATCCGATCTTTCGGAGGATGGATGATGTCCAGCGCCGCAAGACCATCATGTGTCCGTCCATGCGATCGAGGCTGCCCTGCTTGTAAAGGCGATGTTGTGATCACTTTGTAGTCCGTAGTAGTCCGTATGTGCAATCTTGTTCTCCCTCATGAGCCAGTCACTCGGTTGAACCGATCAACCGCTCAGAGATATTAATCACCAACTCACGCCGCTGTCCTGGTCCTCCATTATGTACAACGCGAGCTGTTGAATGTACGCTTTTCCAGGCCGCGTCCTCCGTGTCAAGGGTATCCAGCACATTGTGCAATTCCAGAAAGGGGTATACAGAGCGCCCAACCAAGTAGGGTCGTCCCAAAAGTCATCCAAGTTGTCGACAAAAGTACTTTTTCTTCTCGTGCTTATTGGTGGGCCGTTTCTTCGGCCAGCTGAGGGGTTTCTTCCCTTCATTTCCAATTGTATCCGCCGGGGGTTCGTATACAAAATCGCAAAACATCGCAAGTTGGTCGTCATAAAGTCGTCGCAAGGGCCTCGGTCAGAGCGTCTTATCGCAAAGACAGCGCCCCGATGCCCTCCGTAATTGGTTTTCCTTTTCCTTTGGCCAGAGCCTTCTCTGCTTCATTGCGTTTACTCAACACGCTCTTGAACGCTCCGAGCCACTTGGCCAGATCGTCCTCTCCCTCTGCACAGAATCGGAAGGATTTGTCGTCCGTAATGATCTGGAAGCAGAATTTCTTGGATCGGCTGATGGGGTCGATTTCGGCAGCATTGACGATCGTTGACATGGGGAAAATTCTGGTGGCGGAATACTCCTGCTCGTTCTTGTAGAAGTACAGACTTCGAGATCGCAGGACGACCCAAATCCACTTCCATCCTTTAACGCCTGTCTTGTGCGATTTCAAGATCTGGAGACGACCCTGACGAACCACGCGCTCCGGGTCGGTGGTAGGATCAGGATGGGAGTTTGCCGGAGGAGCCAGGTGTGCATTCCCTATAGATTCGGTCGGGGAAGCGAGCTGCTGCGACGATGCAATAGGTGTAAGGGCGGGGATTTGCTTTGGGAGTGAGGTCGTGGAGTTCTTGGGTAACGAGCTTCCAAGTTCCGAAAAGTCGGAATGGGAGGTGGTGTAATGCTCATTTCCAGAGTATTCCTGAAGATTGGAAGGTCTCCGTTGGCGGTAAGCCGGTTGTGAACCGTCCAGAGGTCTCTGTTGGATGACCGCGGAGTGATTCTCAGCGAGCGTGGGACCCTGGATCATTTCATCCGCGGACATGTCGGTCGACTCATACAAATTGGACAAATCTGCATTTTTGCCAAGGGGTCTGGGTGCCACGAGATCCAGGCCTTCGTCATCGTCAGTTCTGGTCTCTAGACGGATATGCGCAATCCAGTCGGCGGTGTCGGCGGCCGACAGGCCTTGGAAATGGTGGTTCTTCGAAGGGGAGAAGACACCGAAAACATGCTCGGTGTGTTGCTTTCGAACCGGGGCTACGGCCGTGACCTCGGACAGGGTGATGGAAGCTTTCAGATCAGTCTCGTCTTCGTTCTGATAAACGGATAGAAGATTGGGCCGGAGCACCAGGTATGCGGGCTTCCATGACGGCTTCCAGGCTCCTTTGTTTTTGATCCGTCGATTGACTTTGCCACTCTTGATCACTCGGTCAAAACAGAAGCTGCCGTTCTGATCAACGGGAGAGAAGACATCGAGATTGCGATGACCCGACTTGAACGACATGCCCTGGGAGGGAAAAGCTGGCATTCGACTAGGTGAGAGGTGAGGCATGCGAACTGGGGCGGTAGCAGGACTGGACGGTCGAAGAGGAGAGGTTGCGGCCATTGCGAGGGAATGGCCGATGTCTTGGGAGACTTCCAGCAGGGTGTAGTCTTTGTAGATACGATCCTCCTTTATACCATGCTGGCCTGCGAGGGCGTAGACGGGAGAGGCACGTTTGACCGCAGCGTGTGGACAGGATGCAGCAGAGCTGAGCAGGCGCGGGGAGGCTTCGAAGACCTCGAGATGCAGGTCGGGGAAAGGAGTACGGTCAGAGCGAAAGTTTCAGAGTCGGGGAGATGAAGGTTCGTCCGTTGGAGAGGTGTGCGGGAGGCCAGAGGCCACCATGGTTGTGTTGAGAAGAAGGTGAGCGACGGCGAAACTCGATGGGCGTGAGAACGGGAAGATGGAGGGGAAATGAATGGAGGGGGGTGAATGTTGGTGTTGGTGACTTGTCCGTGGTGGCGAGCGTACGCGTTGCTGGCACTGGCGCTGACACTGGCGGTGGTATGCGGTGCGTGCACTGCCTGGCCTGGCCTGGCGCAGACTCAGTGCGTACTCCCCCCGCCGGTGTCACTGGGGGGGGGCTCCGTTGCTTGGTGCCAGGTGGGTGTATCAAGTTTCATCCGTCACTCGGGAGTCGGCGTCGCACGGGCGCCACGAAGCCTATACGCCCAAGTTTGTAGGGAGTTAAGCCTCGACGTCTATTCGCGGCCCCCTTGCGAGAGGCTTGTTTGCGCATCTGGCACTTAGTACTCGTACTACTGGCAGGCTGGCTTTGGCACCCAGCGCACCCACCGGGTCACCGCCGATCTTCCAGGGACGTATTCCGTACGACGTATCGAAGGACCAGCTCCTCAGCCTGACCAGCACCGCCCGCGTCCCTATCCTCGCAAGTCAATGCCCCTTGCTACTGCCATTTCACCCAAAGAGAGCCACCGAGTCTCCAGACTCAATGAGAGATGGCGGTCGCGAGGCTGCAGCAATCGACCTGACATACTAATGATAGATGTCAATGATCAACCAATCGAACCGCCGACTTAGACCTCTCCCTTTGTTCGAACAATACTACCATGAAAGAGTGAGCGGGCAATCTCTTGAGATGTATTCGGCCTCTTCCTCGTCGATACCTCTGTCTGCTTTCGGTAGCTGATCTAGCAAATATATTGTATCGAGTGTCGACCCGCTATCAGTACTCTGCCTCTGGTGGCCGGTGCGCTGTCCCACTTTCCATCCTCAACCGTCTTCCCGGGACGCCAGGAGTTAAAGACGTGTGCAGGATATAAGATCGAGAGTCAGAGAACACCTACGGGCCGGGAGAAACGATGAACATATCCTCGCCAAGTGTACTCATCTAGTCTCGAGCCCAGAATCATGCGGCGGTCGGAGCGGTTCTTCCACATGCCGCAGAAGGAAGAACAAAGACGACGCGGAAGAGAAGTCAACTCTTTTGCAAAGGGCCGGACATAGCGAGTGCCACCACCTTTCGTCCAGCGAGAAGCGGCGTCATATCCTCCAGACAACTTACGAGGTCTGACTAGGTTCGCACCATCCCCAGCCCCGCTGGAACTCGCATCATACGAGCGGTATCCTGCCCGGCCGCGCAGCCCTTGACGACTGCGCAGAAACCCAGAAGTCAGGGAACGATGGTGGGTGGGACCGAACGTCGAACCTACTTACCCATCAGCATTCAGATCTCCGGGGGCCACAAGAAGCCTGGAATGAATACCAACTTAAGCACGAAGAGCTAGCTATTGGAATGACGACTGATCCTGCTTGTGCGATCCTATGGTCCTCGCGGCAAGTGGGCTTCCAACGACTCTTCACTCATCTCGAGACGGAGAAAGGCATCGACCAACAGGTCCAACTCAGAACACCCAGCTCATCTTTCAATCTCCTGTTGGCACACAGCATCGCTCATCGTGCCCTCCACGATCGACAGAACAGCGATATGGCTCCTGCAAGTTCGTGAACCCCGTTGACCAGAAACTTCGATTTGCGCTGTCACAAGGATATATTTGCGAAAAGGGACGTGGCAGGTGCATTGCTCGATCTCGTCCTGGGTGCTGATACCCTCCCGAATGGGTTCAAAGGTTTGCCCATCGAGTCCTTGATACAGACGGCAACACCAAGCAGTATCTCCACGGATGGGCCATATTCAGGGAACAACGCGGATCTCTGAAGGCTCGCCTAGAGATGATAGAATCTCCAATCAGACCGTCTTCCCCGGGAGAAATGGTGACGATTGCCTGATGATGAGCTGATGCCGTGGACAATTGGAGATCATTTACATGATAACCAGAGGAATTAACCGTTGATATAGTATCCCTAAGCAGTCTAATTTTACCCTGGGAAGAGTTTCCTTCACGTACAAAGAAAGGACTCGGTAATTTCGTTTTGCCCCTGGCCCTCGCATGTCGCATGGGATCATCGTAGGGCGGCGTGACCCAGCTTCCGCAAATGGAGTGGACCGCCGCTCGTTTGAACCGGCGCGGCGCTTGGCGCAACGCAACGCAACAGTCTGCAGTCTGCTACTAGTCTGCGGCAAAAGCACGACTGCAGGTGAGTGGACAAGACAAGAAGACTCCCTCAAACCAAAAGCCCTTCCTTCACCTTCGACATTGACCAAGGCCAAATCTGTCCTCATACTTTTGTTCGATCACCACCGCGAGCTCGTTATGTCGCTGGCGTATCTCTGTCGATAGTTGTATCGCGCCCAGACCTGATATCCAAGCTCCGTCCTGGCCCTGCACCGCCATCCCTATTTCCTCAATCAGGTGCTTTTGTTGAGGAGCCTCTTCACCACCCTCGACCCTGCACCCTCGCTCTCAGACAGACCCTGCGACTGAATACACCTCGATCCGACGACGCCTCCGAACCTCCCCCTTTGGTTCGATGTCCCGTGCCGGTTGCATGTCTGCGAGTTAAGTTTGTCACGAGCGCCAACAAAGTCGTCCTGCGTCTGGAGAGCCCGGGCGGCGATCCCGAGAAATGGGTTTCGTGCAGCGGCTGGCCAAGCGGCTGCCATCAATCTCAACAACGCCCGCGGCCGACGAGGGATGGAAGGCTGAGAAATCCAGGACACTACCGAGACTGTCGTTCTTCCGCAGGCGGATCAGGCTAAAAGGGAACTCGTCCATATCCATACCTCTGGGCTTTCTGCTTCTCTTTCCCAGCTTGGTGGTGATATTAATTCTCATTCTTGTGATAAAACATCCCAACTCTCCGGGGCGCATATTAGTCCCGGCTGGGACACCCCCCACAATCCGGTATGTGGCCGCATCCCCACGGCGCTTCGGTCGCACGGCCAACTGACTGGATCACAGGAAAATCAGTGAAAAGCACGATCGGGTCTTTGCAACGGGATGTCTGAACCCGGAAGACGCCGCCAAACAGCCCCGTGCCAACGCGGCTTTTGTCGTCCTGGCCCGAAACAAGGAACTTGAGGGAGTCATTCAGTCGATCAAGAGCATTGAACGACATTTCAATCGCTGGTTCCACTACCCCTACGTGTTCCTGAACGACGGAGAGTTTGAGCAGCCGTTCAAAGATACAGTGACCAACTACACCAGTGCCCCCGTCGAGTTTGGCAAGATTGACCCCTCGATGTGGGGATATCCTGACTGGATCGACCACGAAGTCGCAAGAGAAGGAATCCGTAAACAAGGAGACCAAGCAATCATGTACGGTGGCATGGAGAGCTATCACCATATGTGCCGCTTCTACTCGGGATGGTTCTACAAGCACGAGCTGTTGGACAAGTACGAGTGGTACTGGCGCCTCGAACCTGAGATCAAGTATTTCTGCGACATCACCTACGATCCTTTCATTGAAATGGCGCGTGCCAACAAGACGTACGGCTTCACGATCGCCGTCAAAGAGCTGAAGGAGACGGTGCCAAACATCTTCCGATACGCCTCGGCCTACAAGCGAAAGCACAACATCAAGTCTCAAGGGCTCTGGGAGATGTTCCTTGAGCCCAAGCCGGAAGCGGAGGAATCAGGAGACAAGACTAGAGCCAAAACACTGCCAAACGAGATTCTCCAGACGGAACCTGGGCATCAGAATATCGAAGAAATCGACCCGGAGGCCATGGAAGGCGAGAAGTACAACATGTGCCATTTCTGGAGCAATTTTGAAATTGCGAGGTTGGATTGGTTCCGAAGCAAGGAATACAACGATTTCTTCGAAATGATGGATCGAAGCGGAGGATTTTGGATGGAAAGGGTAAGCAGCCGCCAATGTTCCGTCTCGGATGATTCTTGTGCTAATCGATACCAGTGGGGGGATGCTCCTATTCATTCTCTCGCCGCGGGAGCGCTGCTGGCGCCTCGTGATGTCCACTATTTCCGGGATTTTGGCTACCGACACACCACCATCCAGCATTGTCCTGCCAATGCCCCTGCGCGTCAGCTCCCCAGAATCCCGTGGCTGGAGAAGACGACAGAAGACGAGAAGGAGCGACAGGAAGAGGACGAATATTGGGCCTTGCCGGATTCACCCAAAGAAAACGGCGTTGGGTGCCGGTGTCGTTGTGACACCGATATCCGCGACGTTGAAGGGAAAGAAGGCAGCTGTCTCGCCGAATGGGTCGATGTCGCTGGTGGGTGGGCTTCGCCATGAAAGATGTAACCAGTCACGTGGCAAAAGCAAGCAAGGACGGGGAAAGAAATGTGCTTCTGCATTGCTATCCGGCGTTGGCGTTCCGACTGCGATTGTGAACAGGGTTCTGGCGTCCGGCCGACGTGGGCAGGCCAGGAGGTCTGCCAAAGGAAAGGATATGTATGGGGAAGAACAATTGGATTCCGAGGTACACTGCCTGATTGGGTCTGCAGAATGCAGAAGCTGGCAGTTGCTGGCAATGCAAAAGAGTCTGATCGAGACAAGAGAAGACGTGTCGAGGAGCGAGACAGAAATCGATGCCGGATTCGGCGTTGTTTGAGGACAAGCATGCTTCACGAGGCTGTGGAGACTTTGTGAGGCAATCAGAGCATTCCCGATGAGGAGGCTGCGACGATAAGGCAAACGCGGGGTTGAGGCCATTCTATAATAGCTTCCGGCGAGAGAGGAACCACCCATATACTTGAGACCGTGGAGTGTACAATCGACTGTGTGAATATGACATGCTTGAACGGGGTTTTACGGAGCACTATAGTGTGAGGTGCGTGTACATAGGTAGGTGAAGCGGTGCAGTGCAGTGCAGCCCAACGGCTGCAGCCTTGGGGGCTTATCTAATCCAAGGCTGCGGGAAACGCGGGGGTCACCTGCCTGCTCTCCTCCCAGTATGTACAAGTCCGGATCGCAGCCTCCCTCGTCTGCCTTCTCGCTGCCTAACTCTCTCGATTCAACATAAGATGACGGATCTGTGATTGCATTCACCTTGGTTTCAGAGTCGATCGCATCTACGCTTCCTCACCCGCACCGCCCTTTCTTGCGCGCAGGCTCCAGTCACCCCTCGCTCGCGCTGCCGGACCCCGAAGAACATGTGCTGAACCAGCCGTCTGGGACCAACCCCCGCTGGAAGTCACCCTTCTCGCACACACTGCGATTTTGAAAGGCAACCGGGTGTTCTGCCTGATTCTGTAAGTTCTGCTTCACTCCTGCCTTCCTGCCTTCCTGCCTTCCTGCTCACCAGCCCAAACCCCCCCCACGTATTCACACGGTGGCCGTGCTCGACGACACCATGGCTGACCCCGTTGATCCAACTCGCAGCACCCTCACTCCAGGCGACGGCAAAGTCCACCTCGAATATCCGCAAATACCGCTGCATCTCTCACTTGAGTCTCTCCTTGCCTGTTCTTCGTCCTCTACATCGTCGTCCACGAGTATCATGTCTCTGCCCGATCCCTACCGGCCTGCCCTCGAGGACAGTTGGGCCTCCCTCGCCGACACTGAGTCCTCCAACGAAGACGACCTGCGATCCGAGAACACAGATGTGGGTTCTCTGCTAGATGTGCATAGCACGGATGACATACAAAGCATCTCAGATGGACTTCATGTCGTTGAAGACCACGCTACGCATGATGAGGAGGATGTTGGAGACGCTTCCTCCGAAGACGTTGGTCCACAATACTCTCTGAGGGGCCCGGTTCCGCGAGACCTCTCCTTGGATCGACCTCCCACGCCGATTTCCCGCTCTCTCTCGCGCGAGGCAGAGGGTGTTGAGCACTCCAACTCTCCTGTCTGGACTCACGTCGCTCGCAGACCCCTCAGCGAACCCGAAGTCCAGAACTTGTTGCGGCTACGCCCAGCTGAGAATGCCACGTCCGAATTCGCCAGCATCCTCCGGATGTCAATCCTGGAAGATGGCTTGGATCTGGATGCTCTTGGGTATTTCAAGGTCGTCCTTCTGGGCCGCCACGTTGAACAGTTCCGGACTGAAATCCAGAGGAAACTGGGCGACGCCCTCGTTGCACGCCGAGCCACCTCCCTCAGCAGCAGTTCGACTTCTATTGCGAGGTTCCATTTGGTTCCGAATGCCTTTGGGCCAGGGTCCCAACCTGATTTCGCCGATCTCGTCGCCATTGACAAACAGATCGACTTTGACTGCTACAACCTGGTCGAGGCGTCGAAGAATCCACACAGAGACAGTGCGTTGATTCTAAGGAACAGCCAAACTCGGTCAGAGGTCACATCGGAGTGGAAGGGCGACAGATTTCTGATCACCAATCCCCGATGGGCTCCTCCCGACCTGGCCGTCATCTGTGTTCACCTTGATGGGGAGGGCAATCTAGACAAGGATAGTCACAGGATGCTATCCTTTACAGAAAGACATGGAATTCCCAAAATTCTAATTCGCATGGATCGTGATTGGCACGGCAGTTATGACGGTGCCTGGGACGCCAACTCCCTGCACGAGAGCATTGAAAGTCGTCCGCAACAGCCGCACGAACTGTGGGCTTACTCCAAATACCCCGTGAACATGGCTGCGTTCTTGAACCTCGACTCTACTCTGC
Source organism: Exophiala alcalophila (assembly GCA_001599775.1). NCBI lineage: Eukaryota > Fungi > Ascomycota > Eurotiomycetes > Chaetothyriales > Herpotrichiellaceae > Exophiala > Exophiala alcalophila. The sequence goes on along the minus strand of BCHY01000005.1, from coordinate 1,024,516 downwards.
TCAACAAACATATTGCCTATACTGTCACCGCCACGAACAACGATCGCCAAGGCAACGTGTCCGGTCTGGTCTCTCTGTCCCACGAGACTCGGGAGACGGAAAGTGTCTATAAGATGCAATTTCCATCGCTAAGCGCTTCCTTTTTCAAGAAGCTCTTCATCATCCTTTGGGTTGCCGGCATCTACTTTGTCCTGGACGTTCACCTCTTGCCGCTGGTGGCTGATCTCTCTGCTGACGCAAACACGGACTCGGTCATGACGAGCACAACAGCAGAAGCACCATCAACTGTATCGGTTCTACCTCTTCCCGATTCGGCATCTGAAGGTGCGATGTTAGCAGAATGGAAAGGAGGTGTCACGTTGCAAGAAATCATCGATGTGGCAATGGTAGGCGCTCTCCCTGCGATGGCAGAAGACACTGTGCATTTCCAAGTTGGCGTTGTCGGCGATAGCCAGATTATGGTCAAATTACCCAAAATCGCGCTGAGCCGCAAGAAGCGATCGCCGCTGTCGGTCGTGCTCCAGCGAAAGGAACAGACACTTCCTCTGGTCGTGCACGAACTGTTCGATGGGGTCTACAGCGTTCAACTGCACCCTCGCGACGCATACGGAGATATTGATGTCCATTTAACCATGACTCAACCTCCCGTTAGCGAGTCTCTTATGGTTACGTTTGGCGATCGATCCATGTTCAACATCCAGGCGCTGAAGGAAGCATTGCACGAGGCAACTGGGCATCTTCAGCAGACCATCTCTTCGATCGCAAGTTACTTGCGACACGGACAGTCCAGCGTATCTTTCAGCGACCTTGCTATCGAACTTCGGAATCTCACCAAAGGACTAACTGAAGGGATGGATGAGACGCCTTTGCGCCTTCCGCCTTTGGAATGGACTGGCTCTGCTTCTGAGCGTATTCAGTCACTCTACAGCAATCTTGTCCGCCTGGCGGACGAAGGTGCCCTGCGAGGTCAGCGTCTTGCCGGTGATGTTGCAGGAGGCATTTCGAGTGCTCGCTCGGCTTTGTTCAGCCTCGTCGAATGCGTCAACAAGTCTCTGTCCCGGCCTGTGTTTGGCACAACTGCTATAGCCGAAAAGCTCGGCACAGCGCAGGGAAGAGCACAGCGGATCGTGGCCAATGCCGCAGCGAGGCTCCGACCCCGAAACGGAGGAGGAGCCTGAACCCTAGGGTGACACGGCAACGAATTGATGGTTACGAAGTTAGCATTCATTATTAGGGACGTTTCAGCATGGGAAAGCGAACAATGGAGTTAGGTAGACGGCGCGCAGAGGCAGCGGGGGCTGGCCGTCGCGGCGTTGATGTGCTGATATGACATATGAAGAATGAGTTATACCCCGCTAAGCAATAGCATTTGATCAGGATCGGACGGACTGGGAGTTTCGACAGGGAGTTTCATGGGGGTTGAATCATTGATTCCGGGAGAAATAGAGCGAAGAATCAAATCGTTGTTGAGAACTTGCACGTGTAACTGGTAGTACTACCTTAAATTAATGAGTGGTTGATACTGACGCGTCTCGCGTCTGGACTTTCGGGTCCCAAATCCCAAATACTTGGTCGGACCTCCTCGGACGACATACATAGTACATATGGTACTCGTACTTGCGACGTTACTATTTGCAGGTGCGCCGATACGGCAAGTCTGCCGACCACGTTAGGCGCCTTGGGGCTAGCTCCCGTGGGTTAGTGGACTGCGCCCGCTCGTTGGCCCAGGCGCCCGGGGGGGGCAGTGAGCCACAGTGCCAGTGAGACTGAGACAACTCTGACAGACTGACACCCTGTTTTTTGCTGCCAACCGCCGCCAGAGCCTTGTTCCCGCGTTCCCTCCCTCGTTGCCGTCCAACAACGACCGCTACGCCTTCGTGCCACAGCATTTCCTCCTCTTCACCACTCGCTTCTTCGTCGACACTCATTCTTCCGTTTGCTTGTTTCCTGAGGCATCTGTCTTTCGTTACCCTCGCCGAACCTCTCTTCGATCCGTTTTCGCCCTCAGACCTGCTGCCATATCCTTCTCGATCCCTATTCGCAAGAACCCGCTCCCTCCCCAACCACTTTCATATCACGAGGAAACCCGACTTCTGAAGAACTCCGCCGAGTCTCCCTACCGGTCGCTGTTCGCGGATAGCATCTGTCCTCCTCTCCTCCAAACCCCCAGAACCTTCATTCTGGCGTCGATCCTCCTGTGAGAGAGTCCACCATCGATCCCCCTGACGAGGGGATTCGCTCAAGATGGGCTTCGGCTCCTTCGACACGGTCTGCGAGCAGGCTGCGCTGCCTCTATGTTATGTCCTCGGCCCTCCTGCCGAGTTCACATCCATCCACAACCCCGTCCTCCTGCCGGCATGTAGCGCGCGGTCGATCGAGCTGGCAAACACCATCATCTTCCAAGCGGCGACGGATTTCGCCCACATCGCCGCGCTGTTCATGACGGCCATCATGATCTTCCACGTCCGCTCCAAGTTCACCGCCGTCGGCCGAAGAGAGATCCTGACCTTCTTCTACATCTACATCCTGTTGACCATTGTCAGTCTGGTGCTGGACGCCGGCGTGATTCAGGCAACATCTCAAAGTGCATTCCCTTGGTTCGTGGCGGTACAAAACGGGCTCGCGAGCGCCCTGTGTGCGAGTCTGCTGATCAATGGCTTTGTCGGGTTTCAATTGTACGAGGACGGGACCACCCTGTCGGTCTGGCTCCTGCGGCTCAGCAGTCTGGTCATGTTCCTGATCACTTTTGCCGTCAGCCTGCTCACCTTCAAGGGATGGGCGGGCCTGTCGCCGACCAACACGACGGGTCTCTTTGTCGTCCTGTACATCGTCAATGCGGTCTTCGTGGCCGTCTACTTCATCATGCAGGTCATCCTGGTGCTCAACACTCTGCAAGACAGGTGGCCATTGGGAAATCTTGCCTTTGGTGCTTTTTTCTTTGTCATCGGCCAGGTCATCTTGTACGTGTTCGGCACGAGAATCTGCCGAGGAGTCAGTCACTATCTTGACGGCCTGTTCTTTGCCACGGTCTGCAATTTGTTGGGCGTGATGATGGTGTACAAGGTTCGTGATTTACCCCCCCTTCTCCTGTCTATAACTTTCTTGTCCATCTTGAGTGGAATACTAACAATTCCGTTCGCTGCAGTACTGGGACAGCATCACCAAGGAAGATCTTGAATTCAGCGTGGGCACGAAACAAGGTCATTGGGACGTCAAAGAAGCCCTTGTCGACCCGCACGACGACTACCGCGCCAGCTTCTACGGCGGTCCTGGCGTGGATAGCCTGTATGATGCCAGCAGTACGACCATGGACTACGTGCCCGCCACGGTGCCGGCGAGTGTACCACTCTCGAATCCGTACCCTCCGCAGCAATCATCTCACCAGTATTCTACGAGCCGCGACCGCCTGTCCGGCTACGGTGATATCAGGCGACAGATCGGCCAGTACGAGGACTACGATTCCATGCGGTCTGGACAGAGAGGTGGTGACCGGGAATATTAAACCTGAAACCGACGATTAAAAACGACGCCGAGAAGAAGAAGAAAAGAGCAATTACAGAGGAAGAATTAATAATATGTTTTCTCTACGGCCAGGGATAGGGATGGGAGCTGCTCTGTGATTTTTGCCTGTTATTTTCTTTACGACACCAAAACAGATGGGCGGGCCTTATCAAACAGAAGATGGCATTCACTGTGAACGAAATCTAAGTCAAGAGGGGTGTCTGTGTGCTGTGCTGCTACTGCTGCTGCTGCTGCCAGCGAAGCGTCTTCCTGGAGGGTGGGCGAGCATTGATCTTGATCCCATCCTCAAGTTTTCTCGGCCGGGTTTCTGGACATGGAGGGACAGATTTTTATGCAATCGTCGATTCGGCGGGTTGGACTGGACGTCTATTCAGATCAACTAGGTGCGCAGATCGGGGAACCACAGATATAGGTAGATGTGCGCGGACGGACGGACGGACGGACGGACGGACGACCATCGATTGCGCCGGTATGGGGTGTATATTCAGCATTGTATAGCATAGCCATAGAACGGCACGAGCCATGATCATGAACTGAACAAGTACTTCCTTCCATTTGAGCGTGGTGAATGAACACTGGAGAATAAGATCGAATCAAAGAACGGCTTGAGGATTGGAAAGAAATGAGCAGCAAAAAGAAAGGTCGGTCTCGAAAATTGATTCCAACCCAACCTTACTCGAACTCACTCACTCACTCACTCACCCACCTTGGGAACTCTGGAAGAACCTGGCTTTGCATGAGGACAGCCGACAATGGGGCTGCTCGAGGAACTCGGCAACTCACCGGGAAAGCAAAGAGTAACGTCCGCGTTTCCTCTCGAGTATCAAGATCGTGTGGCAGGAGAGTCGTGTCGGCGAATGAATGAGAAATGTTGGAGGAAATGTCGGGGGGGTCTGTGTTCAACGTCGGCAATACGAAGTGAAGCAGTATTGTTGAGCTCCAGCCAGCCTCAATGGTCAACAATAGGTATTGATGGAAGACAGCCTGTCTGTCAAGTTGAGCCGATAAGCCACCGTGAACCGTTCCGATTGCAAGGTTTTTTCGGCTGCTGCAAGTTGGCGAAGGGACCTGAGGGTGTCTGGGTTTCCCTATCTCGAGGATGAGAGGTGATCGTCACGTTGAAACCCTCCATCTTTTTCATCCATGAGAATTGCGTGGCAGGGTTGCAACAATTGGGTCGACGACTGCCTCGGACCAAAGCCTCAAGTCATCAAGCCGCAAAGAGATCGCGCACCGACGGAGGGCAGAACATTTGGAGAGATCCAATTGTGCCGGCACCAGGGGTCCTCAGCTCGCTAGACACGATACGTACTCCGTACAGTGTAGATCATGGGAAGGCGAGGGCAATCGACCAGGTCCAGTAGGTACTCCGTAACTTCGAAGGTATCTCCGATGCATGCAGGGTCGGGACCGTAGGGGCTCGAATTTGCGAACTGTGGTCCTCTAAAGCCGTTGAAGCGGGGGTTCCGAAGAAGGTCTCCTCGCCGAAGCCATGTCGACGATGAAGCAGGAGGATTATTACCAACCGTGTGACCGTGTGGGCATCGCCGTGCCGCGAGGATGTCATCCAGCCCGAGTCCCCGAGGGATTTGGATGTGACCGCGTAATCTTGTCAGAGGCACGGAACAATGAGACTAATGGAGTGACACTTGGAGGCGTAGGTGGAAGACGGTCCATTTCCACTCGAATCCGAGTGATGGCTCGTGTCGTCTCAGGCTGCCGAGATGGTTTGTGTCAGTGTCCGAGGCGGCAGATGCGGAACAGGACGATGATGAGAGAGGCCAACGGACTCGAGGGGGCGAATGGCAAACGGGAAAGCTGGGAAAGACGGCGATGCTGCTCATTGGCGAAGCGCAGGAGGAGGATCTCGATGACCGAGGCGGGTCGTGATGGCCGGAACTAGACGGCAGCTCCAGGCTGGAACTTGAAGGACTTGGAGAGGAACAATGAATGAGTGAAGGCGTGCCGCGCAAGGGGGAGATACGTATGCAAAGACGAGGCGGGTCAGGCGACTGACCGGGAATCGGGCCAGGGCACTGACTCACTGAGTTGACTGAGTGACTGAGGGCAGGGGTGGGCGGAGCTGATAATTACGAAAAGTCTGTGATGGGCAACGTAGTCTGAAGAGCGTGAGACGTGAGGCGAGAGGCGTGAAGGTTCAGAGGCTGCGTCTGTCGGATAATGGATCCAGGAAGATGGAAGGAAGATGGATGCGGACAAGAATAATGACGCCACCGCCTCGACCGACGCTTGCGAGAGAAGGAGGGATGCAAAGTTCAAACGCAGGACTGAGGACCGACAGTGTCACGGACTCGCGGTGAGCCGAAGTCGAAGTGGCCTCTGGAGAGTGCAAGGTAAGGAGAGCAAGAGGTACAGTACCTCAGTAATGTACTTACCGAGTGTGAGGTCCTTGTACGTACTCGTAATGCCGTGATCCGTAGTGGCGGCGCCTATCGATGCCAGATGGTGTTGCAAGAGCTGAGAGGGCCCGAGTGCGGGCTTTATTGGAACAATTTGAGACAGAGCAGTACCTGGAGGTACCTGCGAGCAATTCTCTGTGTGTACTCCGTACTTCGAACTGTGCAGGTACGAGGAAGTAAATGTACATGTACATGTACATGAGGTACATCAGGTAAGTATTTGGAGTGCACCGGCTCGGCAAACGTACCTCTTGTGCCTGCACCAGTCCAGACTCCGACTCACTCTGTACTGTATGTACATGGACCTTCAGGGAGCGAAGCCGTAGTCCGTACGTCGTATCAGTAAACGAGTACTAGTAGTACTCGCACTGCCTGCGCCCGTCACTTGGGCGCTCCGTCTCTCATTCTCATCTTAGTACGGGGTACGTACTAGAGTACACATCCGCGTCCAAGCAACCTGGTTCTCTGTCCTGGCTCATGAGAGCTGAGGCTGCTGTCAAATCTCAGGGCCACAATCTGAATCAAGTCTTGCGGCCGAGGAATCCAGGATGCTGGCTGCCGGGGATGGCGACCCTGACAAGACTACGCGAGCCTGACAACAGAGCGATCACCGTCCTCATCACTCCTCACTCATCTTGACCGCGTCGCGCGGAGCCTCTACCAGCGACTCCGAGCTGGGCCTCCTCCGAATCCGAGTGCCTGAAAAGTGACCGGCTGACGGAGCCCAAGACACCTTGGTCCTTGACCACTTACAAGATACGAGTACATCCGTTCTGTGGCACTCGTGGGTGGCTGCGTCGGGCCCAGAGAGAAAAGGGGGAAGTTTCATCGGTAGCATCACTGCACCATCATTGGCTCGACAAGACCAGATACCAGACGACAGACCTGGCTCTCGCAGACTGGAAGTGGGCTCGCTGGTGTTGGTTTTGCCTTTTTCACGGACCCCAACTTTGGGCCAACGGACAGCCGGGGCCTGCTCGCCCTCGCTTGTTCGTTCGCTAAAGCCCACGGCTTCAGGACTCAGAACTCTGCACATCTGCACTCTGTATTTGGCCGGGTCTCCTTGCACAAAAGACCCAGTGAATGCAATCGCCGCCTCTTGAGTCTTCCGTCTGTGCCGACCCTGGCCCGAGTCCTCGAATCCGCATTCCAGCCTGCAGGCTCCAGGCTCCAGGCTCCAGGCTCCATCCTCCGTCCTTGTCCAAGTTTCCTCCTTCGTATTCTTGGCCCTTGGATCGACCCTCCACTGTCTGGACTCTGGACTCCGAATGCCCGGGTTCAAGGTTGACCTGCCCACGACTCGGGTGGACCAGCCAAACGGCTGGGGTTCGCCGATACTCTCGCCCCGTTCGTTATTGGACGACATCCCTTCCATCCAACCACTTGCGCTCGTACATACCTTCAGCGTACGATACACCACATTCTTCGCTCCTGTGGTTTAATCAACGTCCCTCTTCTTTGGTGTGTTCGCCTGACTCGCAAGTGGACGGTCCTTTGCTTGCGCCTTGACGCGCCCTGGCAAGCAACGCAGATTGCGAATGTCTCCGGATGCGGGCGCAAACAACCCCAGAGACAGACGCACTCGGACACCACCAATGGCAACGGCACATCGTCCTGAGTCGGGTCTCCCTCGCGTGAAGTCGATGCAGGTCTTGCCCTTTCTCGCCCTGCTTGTTGGGACCCGCCACAACGGGTCTTGAGAGAATCATCTTCTAATACGGCGCACGAAGTAACGAAGTGTCGACTCCCTGCAGCCTGGTTTGCTGATCTCCTGCCCCAGTACGGAGTCGCAGTCGCCTTGGTGAAAAGTCATGGCGTGCTGATGATTTAGCATTATTTGGGTACGTATGTACTCCGTACTCCTGGAATCTCGATCCTGCAAATGTCCTCGTTCACTGGATCCACCCGGCCCCGTCGTCGGATGTCCTGAAGGCTGAGTTGGTGCTTTACGAGTACGGAGCAAAGTGCTCATCAGTCGCAACTTGAAGGGCTTGGTTGGCGCGCACTTGGTGGCCGGTTTGGATTATCAAGATCCTCTTCTGATCATACGTATTATGCGCTTTGTACTACGAGTAATCGTAAGTACTCTCACTCCCGTGCGCCGCGTGGAGAGAATCGAACGGCGACTCGCAGGCTGCATCGGCTGTAACTTGTAACCTGCAATGTCCCGAGCGAGCTATTGACACTGACAGAATCCAGGTTCCAGGTTCTGTTCTCGCTTCTCGGCCTGAGCGGCCCACAGTTTATTCTGGCTCTGGCTCCCTCGTAGTTCAAACCCGGACACAGAAGACGGAGCTGTGAATCGTGCGTGATGCCTTCCCCATACCTCAGGCTTCTCGTAGTGCTCCTTGTAGAGCCTAGTATGTATCCTGGGCCTCTCTCCATTTCCGGTCTTCACCATTCGCCAGTCCACCCACCCACCCATTTGGCATTATTGACAATGACACTTTGAGTAATTCAACGAGGGTTTCTTGATCTGGGCCCTTCTTAGAATCTTTCACCCATCGTTGAGACTCTGTGAGTTGGTCCAATTGTGGACCGTTGGCCCGTGGTCATGCTACCGTCGCCCGTCTTTGCGGTGAATCTTCAGCTGTTCATGGCGGTGCTGCCACCGGTGAATCGTGATGGTGATTTTGACTGATGAACGGGTCGGCTCTACATCGAGTGCTACACATTCGTCTCGAATGGCGCCGCACGGCCGCCACGGCTCGTCGGTCTGCGTTCCATTCCGTCCTCAGCGACACGGTCAGCTGTACTCCGTACTCCAGACAGGCCCTTCGACTACCGTCTTGTTCCTTCGTGGCACTGTCACGTTGCAGGTCAAACCCAACCTCGATGCGCGTTCGACTAACTGGACCCTGTCTAGCCCGAATTTCGCGTGTACTCTGTGAGTGTGACGCGCGCTGCTCTGATCAGCCAGCCCCAAGAGCCTAGGGGACCTACCGCCGCCTAGGTTGCTCGCGGTAGTGCGGCAAGAAGCCTACTCGTAGGTACCAAGATGAAATCACCGAGAAAGGGCCTCTGTTACTTTTGCTTGTGCGCTCTCGCCTCGTACGTCTTTCCTCTGACCTCTTACCTCTCTCTCATGGGTCCATGAATTCATCCATCATGATGGCATGATGGTTGTCCGCCGTCTCCACTCATCAGACTTTTGGACGGGAGTTTGAAATGTCTGTTGACTCGCGTACCGCATCGGGAGCTCGGAGGCGGGCTCGATAAAGTGGGTGCATACCGCAGACCTGCAGACTCCCGGAGTCAAGAGTCCAGACGGGGGTGAGGCACTGACTGAGTGGGCGAGTGGGTGAGTGGATGCGCTGGTTCTTCTTGGATTTCCTTTGATCGGCCTACGAGTGAGTACACCTGCCACCTGGAAGAATGATCAGTGAGCCTGAGCGGAGGACGACGCTTCAGGCCCAGCGGCAAATTCTCATCCTTCTTGGCCCCCATGCACACTAAGCTCTAGGCGGTTGACCGTTCGGCGTTCCAGTCTGAGGTGCGGTCTGCAGTACAGTGCCTGCCTGCCCGTCCAGTTTGCGGCGTACTCGTACGTACTTCCAGCCTGCCACGCCACCGGTGCCAGCTGGAGACTTCGGCAGGAACCATTGTGCGCCTTCGGGCCAGTAGCAGGGCAGCAGTTGTCTGTCTGCCGCCTGCGCACTGCGCAGTGGCACTGTCTCTGCCTCTGGGCCTAATGCCTGCCCACTGCCCACTGCCCACCGTCCACCATCCACCGTCCACCATCCACCGTCCACCATCCACCGTCCACCGCACATCTTCCGCCTAAAACCAGGCTAGCCGCGCGCAAGTACCAGTGCAGCCGACTACGATTAGCCAGATGCTTGCGGCGGCCATCATCACGAATTGAAGGCCTGCTCGCTACTCCGGCCATGGGTGAAGAAAATCATGTCGCCGCTCTTGGGCCGTGCTACTCCGGATGACAGTACGTACTAAGTGCTCGCAAGTCCTACCGGGTCCCCTGGGCCCTGGCAAAACGACGAAAAAAGATGGAGATATCGCGGCGCAACGAGTACGTACGGCCTCACCCACGCCTTGACGAAGGTATCATTTATCGAACGGCAAGTGTCCAGCCCATGCCCAGCCCACTCTCCTCTTGACGCCGCGTGTGGCATGCCTGCCAACCAGCCAACCAGCCAATCCCTCGCTTTGCTCTTTGTGGTTGCTGCTCGCTGCTTGGACGGCCTGCAGCCAGGCTGATCCTCCAATAACCCGGCGGCACCCATGGGTGATGGCACAATATAACACCGTCCACGACTCCTCCGTGCTGAGTGGTTACTGTCCAGCGTTCCGGCGTGTGCAGTGTCCACGCGGTTACAGAACTAGCCTGGCTCTTGACTTCCTTACCTCACGGTGGCTGCCCTTCAGGCTTGACTCAGGACTGCCCCGTCACGGTCTGGGTCGAAGGTCATCCGAATCCACATGAAATTCTGAATCGGTGCTTCTGCTGCTGATTGCGGCTGCAGGCTCAGCGGCGCAGCAGCCAACGAGACCAAACACATCCGACGGCATCCTTTTCCCTTTGTCTTTGCCACACCATGGTCGCCAGGACTCCGGGCCCAAACCTCGCTCGCTCCCACTTCTGCTAATCCCTAATCCTAATCCTAATCCTAATCCTGATCCTTATCCTCGTTCTTTTTTTTGTCACCGTCACGTCCTCGTCTCAGCGTGCCAGGCTCCAAACTCAGCATCTGGCTCCATCGACCACCGCAGCTCCAATCCGATCCGGCCCATGGCCACTCAGAAGCCGGAGTCCGACTCTACAGAGGTAGTCGGCCTGGCCGTGCGTTGCTCAAGTCACCCTTCATCCCTTAGCGCCCCTTCGTTGTCTCCCCGATCGTCTCGCAGTGCTCACACATCGCTCACACAACCGTGGCAAGCTCCGCGGTCTCCTCTCGCAAGTCGCAACTCGCACCCCTCCCAAGTCTCACACATCCCGCACTCGTACTCGTCCATCCCATTATTCCTTGAGGAGAAATTGACGGACAGCCCGCTTTTGCTACGCCAGGCCTCCTGCCCTGTTGCCGGTTGACTGCGCTATTATTTCCGACGGCGCCCGGCCCTGGCTTTGCAGAGCACACCCAGCACAGGCAGCTGGGGCTTTCCCTTTGCCCTGCCTGCGCCCGTCTGCTGCCTGCGCCTTGTGCCTTTTGTGATCGGCCCCCCCTTGGCTCACCTCCGGCGACTCGGACGACGCAACCTACGACTCGTAGTAGGCTGTCGCTGGCCCGTCGCCTGCCGACCGGGCAAGGTATGCGTCCTGCTACGGAGGACGGAGGACTCCTGCTGCTACTGCGGTGTGGCTCCCGACTCTGTCCTGCCTACCTTAGTACCCGTACGTACGACGAAATGCGGTGATTACCACCTTTAAAGGAGACTGGAGTAGAACCAAAACGGAGTTATCACGTATCCTCATCTCGCCTGCTCCATCCGGGTTATCCTTCCAAGCACACTGAGACTTTGGAGTCGGAGGGTGACGATGAGAATTACGATCCTGCACAGACATCGGATGGGTCACGACTCACGGGCGAGGTGGCCGCATCCGCCCCAAAAGTGTGCTCCTCCTGTCGCTGCCAATGCCAGACTCCGGTCCTCCTCGATCCTGGTCATCGCTGGGGGTTTCAAGGACCCAAGTCCAAAATACGGACGAGTGACTCCATCCTCCGGGGTCCCGGCTGGCTGCCGTGCTCGCCGCTTGGAAGATGGAACACGGTCACAGGAAACAAGAGAAGGGTCAGGTTAGGGGGAAAATCACCACTCGTACTACTCGTACTAGATCCAAGGCTTCACTAGGGCGAAATAGCGAGGCTTCCTGCCACCGGGGCCTCAGGCTGGAGCCCCAAGGGCCAAAGTCATCCACACCGCGCCCAAAGGCTAACGGGGTGCGCTGATACGATGCACGATGCGAACTTGAAGGCCCTGCCGAGCTGGTCACTTGGGAGGTGGTCGGAGGTGGTCAGTGTGGTTTTGCATCCGCAATAATCGCGTGGCCACTACGAGAGCGGCGTAGTACGGACCACGGTACGGGTTTCTAAATTCTGGCCCAGGTCTGACTGAGGTCTGAGCCTCTGAGACTGGCCCTCTGGAGTCCGAGGTCTGCTGCGCGTGTCCTGTGCGGTTGCTGGCTCCGGTCTCTGCACTCTTTTGGCAGTGATCGTGACCAAGAGCCAATTCGCCGTCAACCCCCGTTTGCAGTTTCCCCTTCCCCGTTGGGCTTCCTTTTTTTTTGTCTTCCGCCATCATCCATCCATCAATCCCCAGTGCTTGTCGTCCAGTAGTACTCGTAATCCTTTCCCCCCCCCTAAACCTGCCATCGTGCTGCCGTACTATCTGCGTATCGACTCCGCCAGCCCGTCTTAGCCCACTCTGCAGTCTGGCAATCATTTGCGCCAGTGTGTCCCTAAGGTCCTTGTCCTGTTGCCTCCCTCCGTCTCCATCGTGTCCCAGTGTCTTCCCTCGTCATTGGCTGCTGCGTCGCCCGTCCGCGGTCGTAGCTTCCCTTTGCTGCGGCTTGCCTGTCGCGCCGCCCTTCTGACCTTGACTGCCCTTTCCCTCGCATCGTCTCCGTCTTCCGTCACCATCACCGTCACCGTCACCATCCTCTCGCTCCCTCTCTCCCTCTCCATCTCCATCTCAGACTCCGTCTCCCTGCGGGAGGAGGAAAGGGGCCCTGGGCTCCTCTGGCCCCGGCCCTGACATCAACAGCCGAGCCTCGAACCGCCTTTCGTCCAAGACAAGGCCGTGTGCGAGAGTAGCATGCACTACTACACTAAGAGTTCTCCATACTAGTATCTTTGATGAAATACAAGATCGTCCCATCGCTGGTCCAATTGCCTGGTCCCGCCACAAAACTCTACACGAGACCTGCCCGACCGACGTTCGGCTGACTGCTTCCTGCTACTTACTAGTCCTGGGTCCGACTCCCCAATTGTCACTTGGAACTAACTGGCATTGCTCGCTGTCCCTTCCTGTTTGTGCCGGTCATGTCTCTTGAATCTTGATTGCTCCAGTCGCATCTGCCTGACTCTTGTGTGCCGCCGCCGCCGCCGCACAGTCACTTGCGGTTTGAAGGGAGCTGGATGGTGACGCTCCGCATGCACCCTGCCAAACATACCTTATGGGTCCGCAGCAATTCAATACTACTGCCCTTCATTCCACACCCGCATTCAGTCAACGCCTCCTCCAAAACATCAAATATGCTCCTCCTTCACTTCTGAATGTTACTGATCCAGACCCGCACCCACACCTCACACTCACCATCACCCTCACTTCACTTTGACCTGGTCATGTCCTTGATCCTCAGACCATCCCTCGTCACTGGCCTCTACTAAACCTCTTCTACGCCTCACCAGCATCTTCCTCCAACCCTCCATGCCGCCCCCTTCACCGACGGCCGACTACGACCACGCTTGACGACATAGAGCACTGTGTCCCTCTCCCATCATCCCCTCCTCCTGGGCACCTACCTCATGTTGTCCATGTCGACCGCTCACCACGCCGCTGGCACCCGAGACTGGTCAAATTCGAACTCGAGTGCTTCGTGCAGAGATCCGCCTGCCTATGATCTCAAGAGGTGGAACAGCAGCAATACCTTTTTCACCAGCGGCTTACCCACTCCTCCAGGGTCAAGGGCCATGACAGGAGCCGTCCTGGGCAGCAGCTATGCGGCCTTTCCCTCCCAGAGCTTTCACCAGGAGCGCAGTGGCATCGTGGATTCCAAGGCTCCCCAGCCCTTTCGAGGCTCGTCCATCGGCCCGACCGTCGGGTCATACTCGTTGATCACTCAGCCCGATGCGGCGAGCGTCTACCAAAGCCGGGCTTCGGAGCAGAAGGACGCCATCGCCCCTCATCTCCAGATCCCTGAGTCGGTGAACAAGAGCAAGGGAAGTCTGGCAGAATTTGCAACCGAAATTACATGTCTGTTCTGGTTTGAATCTGCAAGCACTCTCCAGTACGCAGAGGATCTCCCGGTGGATGCACCCGTGGACCGGGGTCTGACTGCAGACGCTGCGCCCACCATCGGGTTCCGAAAATGGGTGACGACCATCATCAGCACAACGCAGGTGGGAAAGAATGTGATCCTTTTGGCGCTGATGTTCATCTACCGGCTCAAAAGATTCAACCCGTCAGTCAGTGGAAAGCGCGGCAGCGAGTTCCGGCTCCTGACCATCGCCCTGATGCTTGGAAACAAGTTTCTCGATGACAACACCTACACAAACAAAACCTGGGCCGAAGTGTCGGGCATCTCTGTCACCGAAATCCACATTATGGAAGTCGAATTTCTCAGCAACATGCGTTACGATCTCTACGCCTCGGCAGAGGAGTGGGGCGAGTGGAAGGCCAAATTGGGCAGGTTTGGCGCGTTCTACGACAAGGCCTCGCATTGGCCAGTGCTGGACGAGAGCAGAACTCCTGCAACGGCCCCGGTGACGCCTACCTCGCAGAGTTTCTCCCATAAACTCCCATCGCCTCCGTCGACCCATCACAGTGTCAGTCCTTTCGCGACGTCGACCGCACTGAACGGCCACTATCCAACTTTACCCCATCCTCTACCCACAGCAGCCCAATTCTCAGGCTCTCCGCGACGCCCGCCGTATGGGTTGGGCAACTATCCGCAAGAGCGAAAACGGAGCATCGATGCTTCTGCCGATCTCCCTCCGGCAAAACGACTGCAGTACCCCAGTCTGTTATCAGGACATGGTGGAGCGCTGGTAAATTCGCTGCCATACACCCCCAACAGCCTCCGAGTCTCTCCGACAACCACCAACGGTATGGCCGAATCCCTGCTTCCTTCGGTCGCTCTTGATATGCCCAGACTGGACATGCCTCGAATTCCAACCTCTGCCTCCTCCGGCCCACTTGCTCCTCTATCAGCTCCGACGAATCGAGCAATGTCGAGCATCTACCCGAATGTTACCAACAGCTATCCTCAACCTGTGACTCCGATCTCTGCAATTCCGCAGACCCTGTTCCAGAATCCAATTCCCAGCCTTGGTGACGGCAGTCGGCCCGTCTCCAATTATCCTTCGGCTCACACCTCGCCGTCCCATGGCTATGGTACCACCACGCCCACTCTTCCGGGCTTGTCACCCTCATACTTCCTCACTCACCGAACTTCTCCATACCGACCAGTCCGAAACGTCAATACTCTTTTAATCCCACCACCCTCGGCGGCACTGCAGATTCCAGTGAGGATCCCTTCGGATCAAATTCATTACCAGCCCCTCAGCAAAGTCACGACCGAGCGGCGTACGGGACCACTTCCATTCATGCAACCTGATGGCTGGCAACACAGCAATGTTTCAACACCGATCACTTATCCTCAGTACCATTTTTGAGGTACTGATTTTGTCACTTCGTGAATTCATCTTTCCGGGCAGCAGCTGGTGGATCTAGCCTGCTCCCCCTGCATAGCGTGGCTGAGCATTGGGTTTTTTTCTTCTATTATGTGCTGGGCACCTTGGTTTTTAGCGACATGCATTTTGCTGGCGTCGGGATACATGGCCCAAATGTGGCGACTTACGAAGGGAAAGCTGGGAGGTTTGTCTTGACCAAGACACAGACATGTACAGAATTAGAAGATCCAGCATAGAGTACCCGCGCGGTACTACACCTCTAAACCATGGAAGGTGACGACACAAAATGCAATGTTTTTTTGTGTCAATGGTCGGCATTGAATAAGCTCTTTCTTGCCCATAATACTTGACTGTGACCTTTAGGAATTCAGGTGGGCAAGGCTGCCCTCCGCTGAGTCATCATCTGCAAGCCTCGTGCCCAAATAGTCGAGTGTGGCGGAGCACAGAGACCTTTGACAACTCAACGACCTGAGACTAGAGACATGGCAGGTTCTTCGTCTTGAAGTAAATGAATTGACGGGCCGAGTCTCTGCTAATGACGCGATCTCGAAGTCTCCCCACATATGGCTCTCGATCTCGAGACTGACCCGTTGAACAAGTCACAGGAAGGAATATCTGCATGTAAAGAGGTTCGCTCGCATTCGCTTGCTGGCAGGCCGATCCTCCGTACATATAAGTCACGTGGATAGCCGTTACGACACCTTTAGGTAGATTTGCGGCCGCCCACCGTATCGTGCATTTGGGCGGAGTGATCCATCCTCTCGACTCGCCCGCCCGCATCCTCCGACATGAACAACAACTGAGGCCTGCCAGTGGTCCAAACGATGCAGTGTCGGTGTGGACGGTTGTTCTACAAGGATGCGCAAGACTTTACTTCTGGTATTCATCCATGGCTTCAAGGTATGTCCGTCGCACTGGCAGATGACACACCCCAACCTGCCGTTCTGCGCATCAACTTTTACCTGGTCGCTGGTGACCTTTCCCTCCATCCTGAAGCTGATGTGACTTTCTACAGGGTGGCGATGACACCTTCGCGGGTTTCCCGGAACATCTCCGTGCATTGGTCAGCCATGCCTTGCCCGACGTCGATGTCCTCGCGGCGGTCTACCCGAGGTTCGAAACCAGAGGAGAGCTCCGCGAATGTGTGGCACGATTTCGAGAATGGTACGCAGACGGAGATCGATGTCTTTTCTTTTCCCCTCCTCCTCGACAGCAGCGGACTGATAGGATGGCGTTGCAGGCTCCTGAACAAGGTCATCGACCTCGAAGTGGCGCGGTCGACTCCCTCCCCGACGGTCGATCCCTCGGTGCATGTGCTTTTGATCGGACACTCGATGGGTGGGATAGTCGCCGCCGAAACCTATCTCCTGATCGCAAGCGAGCAGCCCATTCCCGCAGCATCCTCGCAGCAGAATCCCGAGACGCCGAACTTCCCTTCCAACACGACCCTCAACTCCGCCACGTCCACCTCCCACCCTCCTCCGGCTCACCAGGGAGATACCTCGCGGGTGCAGAGCTTCATGTTCCCACATATCCAGGGCATCCTGGCGTTTGATACACCGTTTCTCGGTCTGGCGCCCGGCATGGTCGCCCATGGATTGGAGGGAGGACACAAGACCGTCGCGAACGCGTACAACACTTACAATGAAGTCGCCTCGATGTTTGGCTGGGGCTCCAAGGCCGAGGCCGCAAGTGCCGCGTCTTCGGCATCTGGTTCCAAGGCGGTCGGGGCCCTTCCGGCGCCGATGCCTTCTTCATCAGTTGATGCCGCGGCGGCGCCAAAATGGCAGGCCTGGGGCAAATATGCCATGTTTGCAGGCGCCGCCGGCGCCGTGGTCGCGGGTGGTGCGGCGGCGCTGTATTCGCAACGTGAGAAGCTGACTGCAGGATGGCAATGGGCCAGCGACCACCTCTTGTTTGTCAGCGAATTGTTCAAGCCGGAAAACCTGCGCAAACGAGTCGAGGGCCTCGAAAACGCCTGCCAGGATCACGGTGCGGGATGTGCGAATTTCTACACCAACCTGGGCAAGGGTGCCCAAGAAGGGTATGGAATCACGGCCAGTCTGGCCGGGAAGGAACGCACGTTTTGTAACTTGCCCGTGCACGTCAGCAGGGATGGCAAAGAAGTGAAAGAAAGCCCGTCCAGTGGGAAGGCCAATGGGATGAGGTGGGTGAAATCCATCAACGATAAGGCCAGCGACGAGACCGTGGCACATATGTCGATGTTTGCCCCGCGGGAAAATCCCGGCATCTACGCGCTGGGGGAACGAGCAAAGGACTGCCTCCTCGACTGGGTTGACCAAGGTTGGTATCAAGCCAGCAATGGGCCAACTTTTCTGATTAAGGATCAGGGCCAGGGGTTTGGCGAGGGTGATGATGGCTGGGAAAAACCGGACGCCGAAGAGATCCGGGCGAGGGAACGAGCGAGAGATCGATACGGCGATCGCCTTTACCCTGACGCCGACGGCGGAGGGAACGAGGCGCGAGAATGGGACGACATCGATATACAACGTGGCCGTGATGGTGCCGGCGCAATGGACGACGATGGCGAAGTCCGAATGAGGGATCACGAGAATGAAGATGAGGATCTTCGGGATAGTGTGATCGTGGAGAGGGCGGCGAATGGTGATGTTCCGTTGCCCAATTCAAGGAACAGTACTGGTCTTTGAAAAGGAGCTGAGAAACCATTCATGAGAGCGTCCGGAACAACGAATTGAGATGAGACTACGAATCATGAATGTCCATGGAGAAATTCACCACTCCGACTCCATCGAACATGCAGCTGGCAGAGATCCAGGGTTGCGAAAAACCCGCTCAACCTCTTCGGATCTGCCGATCTCGCACTCTGCTCAATGTCCCTTGGGTCGGTTCTAAAGATGGAAACCTCGCTCGGAACTTCCTGGGCCGAATGACAGCGCTGGCGCGGGGAGATATGGACAGAGAAGAGACAATGAAAGCAGACCGGAACTTGCATGGGAGAATCCCGCAGTTGCCCATATATCCCGAACGAGTCCAGCTGATGCAAAAACACCCACCGACACCTCCTCGTCTGATCTTTATCCTCCATCTATCCCGTCCCACTCGTCTCCTCAATGCCCCTCTTCTCCGGCACCCTCTTCGCCCCGTCCTGCACCATTCCCTCACACCCGGTGATATTTCCCACCAGACCCTCGACCGTGCCCAGCAGCGTCGATTGCGTGGGTTGCTCGCTGTCATCCGGCCGCTCTGGATGCGACGTCGGCGGGGATTTGGCGTCGCGCATTTCCTGCACGGCTGAGGATTTCGTCTCTTCGCCTGTGGAGGAGCCCAGTGCGGATGAGACGGCGCCTTGCACGTACTGTTTTGTGTCGGCGTTAGTGGAAGGAGATTGATGGAGACGGGAGATGGGAGATGGGAGATGGGACTTTTGTCCCGGGGGGAGGGGGGATCGTACCTTGACGTGTCCACCCAGGAGTGAGGGCTGGGAGGAGGACTCGGAGGTTTGATCGGAGGAGGAGGACATTGTCTTCTGTTTATGGTGCTTCGTCTAGTTTGGCGAATGAATGCGAACAGTCGATTGAAGGGATCGTAAGATGAGAGTAGATGTCTGCAATACGATGGACGCACTTTATGTTTTGTTCGACGACAACGATGACCGCATTCCCCCAAGAATTGCATGATGTCATTAATTGAGACTCCGAAATGGACTCAGGACTCCCCTGAATCTCATCACGTGTGATTGGTCACTGTGCCGGACACACTGATCCGAGCAGTCCAGCCAGTAGAAGCGCGTCTGTCGGGGGCTGAGAACAACCGAGGCATTATCATCAATCATCCCATCATGTCCCCCGAAATGCTGATCGGGTATGTACAATACCTAAGGTACTCAAGCGCGTCGTCGCTGACAACGTCTTACTCTTTCATTTCCCCACTACCCCTTTTGCCCTGCCCTGTTCATGAGTCTCTTTATCGCTAGGCGGTCAGACCGTGGTTACAACAAATAAATATTTTTCCAAAAACATTTGCCTGGCGCCGAATATATATCAAAAACGAGAGTGACGAGACAAGAAGAGAGGAAGGGGAGAAGAAAGTATACTTTCTCTCAACTCATGGCGAGAAGATATCTCTGCCTAGAACGACGCCCAGTGTGTTTCATGCTTCGACGATAGAAGAAGAGCGATACGACACGACAAATCATTCCACTCACACTCACCATGGCACCGCCGTCTTCTTCTTCTTCCTCCACATCATCATCATCATCATCACCATCGCAACCACCACCATCCCTCCCAACAACGAGATTCCAAATCCCCAAGGACAAGGACAGGGACAAGAAGGGCAGCAACCGGCCCATCTCGTTCCGCAAGTTGATGGCCCTGAAGACCGTGGGCGACGATGTCTTCGAGTCTCTCACCCCGGCGTGGCCGCCCGCGCCGTTGCGGAGGGCCTTTGGTGGTCATGTCTATGCACAGGCTGTGTATGCGGCCAGTAGGACTGTGGGGGGTGGGTTGGTTGTTCATGTATGTTCTTGTCTCTTTTTTTTATTTATCTTAACAGATCCTCTGCTTTTGGGAGGGGGAGGGGGTTTCTTTATCCAAATCCCGTCACTTGGGGGTTTTCCATCTTACGACATTCGATCGCCAATTGACTAACATCCCGTGATTCCTTGCCGTCTCATCAGCAAGTAACAGGCCACTTTATTCTTCCCGGCGCCATCGACATCCCTTACGTGTACCGCGTGCGCCGCCTCCGAGACGGCGGCATCTACTCGCTCCGCAGCGTGGACGTCTACCAGGCCAGCGAGGCCGCGGGCGGTGGAGCGTCCCCTTGCTTTGTGGCGACGGTCTCGTTCAAGCGCGGGGAATCCGCCGTAGCCAAATGGGTCCCCTTTCAGTACTCGAACGTGTCGCCCGATCATATCAGGCGGGAATACGCCGATGTGCTGCGCGGGTTGAATCCCGAGGACCATCCGGATGCGCCTGGTGCTGATGCTCTCTGGTGGGAGGAGGAGGAGGCTGAGTTCTGGAGTCGTGATGCGAAGCCCTTTCCTGGCGTGGAGACGCTCAAGGTCGATATGGCTAAGTATAACGGTCACGTTGAGTTGGGAGGCGGTAAGGATGGTGAGGGCGAGGGCCACGGCGTCTCCCGGTGGCGCCAATTGCTCTTCTATCGTCTCATTCTGGACGACGACGACGACGACGACGAAATTGAACACGGGGATGAATCCCAAGTCGCAAAGACAGATCTCAACCTCCACGCGGCGGCACATCTCTACGCGTCAGACCGGAACAGCCTCTTCCTCATCCAACGCGCCATGGGCTACGCGCGCGTCCCGACAACCATGGCCTCGCTCTCGCACACGGTCGTCTTCCACGGTGGCGCCGACACACTGTCCATGGTCGATCCGCAAACGGGCAGGCCCAAGTGGTTCGTGCAGGAGTCGTGGACCAGTCATGGAGGTGACAACCGCGCTTGTCATAATAGTTTGCTTTGGGATTACGGCTCCGAGTCGTATGGCAGCGGTGATCGGGGGCTGCAAGGCGTGGGGGCCGAGATGACGGAACAGCGACAGGCGCGTGGTAGGGTCATTGCGACGACGGTCCAGGATGGGATGATGAGGTTCCCGACTGAAGGAGTGAAGAATGTTTATCATGCACCACGGGGCCCACGGGGCGTGGCGGACAAGAAGGCTGGGAGTAAATTGTGAAAACGGTGCTGATATTGCTCACTTGAGAAGGTTGAATGCTGCCCTGTTGGTGTCACTGTGACCTATCCCTCTCAAGGCCAGTCCCCAATCGCGCCCGTTCGACAACCAGCACGGGACGACAGACATGCGAAAACGGCCGTCGTCTGGCTGATCGAGCTCCGTTTGCCTGTGGTCGTGCATGGGTATTTAAGAAGAGGCGGAGGAGGAGGGTGAGGAAGATGAGGGATGCATGTTCATTCAGCCTTTGTTCAGCAACCTTTGCCTCTTGATATCAAATATAAAGATTCATTCCAAGGGGAAAAAGGAAAGGGAAAGAAAAGATGTCTCTCCAAAATATCGAAGCTCAGATGACGGGGGATGAGGCCGAGAGAATGTTCAAAGAGATCGCCAACACAACTCTAGTGCACAGCGACGACAGTCAGATCACCCAGACCGCGAGGCCGACGGGAGAGGAAACGGAAGCAACAGCGAGGGGACCGGAACAGAACACGCCAAACGGTCCACCAGAAGACCCCCATTCCCTGCGCTACCTCTTCTGCGACTGCCCCTCGATGTACATGTGCAAGGAGTACCATGATCGGGAAGCCGGTGAGGGTGAGGGAGGCAGGGAGACTCTGGCAGAATATTTCCTACGCGAGTTCACGGGCTTCGATGTCGTGAGCTTCAACCCCCGGCCCCGTCCCAGCTTCGACTCCGGCCCCGGGACGACGCCTGGAGGTGGTGATGGTGCTCACGCACCGGCGTTGCGCATCATGCCGCCCCCGCCGCATGTGATCGAGTTCATGCGTGTCGACAGATCTTCCCGGGGTTCTTCTCAGTTGCAGCCGCAATGCCGGTTCTTATATGTGAACACCTGCGATGGGATAACGGGATATCGCGCCCTACCTTGTATCGAAATGGCGCGTGAGATGTCTCACGTGAATTTGCGCTCCTGCTTCAATGGTTCCCGGATACGACAAAGGTCCGAGGTGATTCTCATCTGTACGGAGTGCCGCACGGCTTATGGGGTAGCCGCTTACTATTGAGGGGTTATATGAACGAGCCGACCGGGGTCCTGGAGGGTGGTAGATCGTTATGGTGGTGAAGGGGGTTGGGGGCAAGATGTCAAGGTGTGTCTCAGAGATGAAGAAGACATGAAGACATGAAGAGTTGAAGACATCAAGATAGAGACTATAACGCCAAGAATAGTCACGTGAACGCCAAGGGCAGAACAGTATGTACTTTCCCAATCAGGCAAGTCGACCCTGTATCGGCGGCGCGTTTCTCCGGAAGCCGAAGTGTAATTCGTCTCTAATTTTGATGAGTGTGAACATGAGCTTCCCCCTGTGATAACTACATACTTCTGTCGACCCTCTGCTGCTGCTGTTGAGCTTTGAGATCTGCGACCAGGAAGCTGAAACGCTACCGAAAAAAACAGATCTGGAATTGACATCATCGCCGACCGTGGACTGTTTCATATCCCGATTCCCATCCTGAACCTTCGTCCGCCGACGAGTGCCTTATCTCCAACCTACAAGTACCTAGCAGTACCACAACATGGGCATCGAGGTCCTGCCCATCACAGCGGCAGATGTCCCGTCCGTAGTCGACTGCATCCAGGTGTCCTTCGCCGATGACCCGTACCATCAGTGGGCATTCGACACGCGGCCGGGCAAGTTCAACAAGGAGCGCAACTTTGCCAGTCTCAAGGCCAAGTGCGACTGGGGCATGCGCAACGCCCTGTTCTTCGTCGCAAAGGACACGGACGACAAGGATGGCCCAGTGCTTGGGGTCAGCATGTGGATGAAGCCCCGACCGGTGGACCAGAAGCAGACCTGGACCGAGTGGATGGACGACTACGTGCTGTGGTTCAAGCAGGGCTGGAATCTGCTCCGCTTCCAGGGCCGTGGAGGCCTCAACACCACGCGGTACTGGATCTGGAAGCGCGAACAGGCCGAAGCGCAGGCCAAACTCTGGACCGACCCGAACGGCTACTACTTCTGCAACATTGTCACCGTGCGGCCGGGCATCCAGGGCAAGGGCATCGGCCGCCAGCTGTTCGAGGTGGTCACCAAGATGGCCGACAGCGAAGGGCGGAAGTGCTACCTGGAGAGCTCCAAGGAGAAGCCCAACATTGCCATCTACGAGAAGATGGGCTTCAAGCTCGCCCAGAAGATGGTCTGCGAGGAGGGCGGGGATGTCTGTGATCTGTTCTGCATGGTCAGGGAGCCCCAAGGACAAGGTGCCTGAACAAGAGGGAGACGCGAACATCCACCGCTGGCGAATTGCCGCTCTCGAGCTTTGCTTTCCGCTGGGCCCAGGCAGGTCCGGCTTTTGAGGGTGGCTTGAAGCTTCATCGACAGCCCTCGCTCGGAATAAGGCGGTCGTGGATACACGACTCCACGCTTCGCTCGGGATAAGGCCTGGGTACCCAGGGCTTGCCTCTGGCCGTTCATCTGCAACGGTGCCACCCTCATCTTCAGCCAGGTATCTCCAGCGTCAGTGGGCTTCGAGCGGTAGCTGACATAGCTGCGTTGGCTCGCCGGTGGCAGTCATCCCTGGTCACTGATGACATCGAGGTCTCTTGGACTGGTGGAAAGACACGTCTCTGCCGTCTGCAGCAGGTGTCTGTCCAAGGAAGAGGTCATTGGCAGGCTTATGGAAGACGCGGTGTAGGAATGTCGAGTATAGTAATCATACTAGCTGTTGAGTAGTCGGATTAATTGATGGATTCCCGTGACCAGGTTCATTGTGCAACTTCAAGGCGGGACGTCGAGCTCGCATCCGGCAACATTTAAGTCCTCGAGGCCGTCTTTATCACCGTCGTTCTCATGTCGATAATTCTCTCGCCCGGCTCTTGTCAATCTTACCTTATGATTCATGTCGTGCGCAAGCGGCGGCGCCCAGCGGAACGACAACGATACTGGAAAATATTAATAATGTACAGCACAGGGCCGACGCGCTCAGTTCGCCTTATTCCGGGAGAAGCCCAGGTGGCATGTGCTTGGGCGAGACTTGTCGCTATCAGGAAATCTGCAAAGTCCACCGGCCGAATCGACGGCGGAGATAGAGCCCGCTCCAGGACGGATTGGGTTTGCTTAGAGTTGATTCGACCCGTGTCTGCAGGAGATACTTCCTTATTCATCAAACCATTGTCCCCGCCGAAAGAAAAGGCCGCGTGGGATGTGACTCCGAGTTGGCGAGCTCAGGCCTGAGGCAAGGCACCCTGGACTTCTGGAGCGGAGGAGACGCAGCGAGATAGTACCTGGTAGGATGTTCGGATACGAGCTGAATTGACATTGACATCATCGATCGCGACCCCCCCGGGGCCTCCATCTATCAGGAGCAAGAACCGCTCTGCTCTGTCTCTATATAAGGTGTACACGTCCCTCTCTTTCCCACTCGGTCCTGACGCACCATCATCGTGTCTCTTCAAGTTCCATCTCTTTCCCATCCAACATGTCTTCGTCCAGTCTCCCAAAGGAATACAAAGTCGGCATCTTCGAGTCCAAGGGTGCGCCCATCACCTTCAAGCAGGTCAAGCTCGAGCTGCCCAAGGCCGGCGAGGTGCTGGTCAAGGTGCTCGCCTGCGGTGTCTGCCACTCGGACGTGGCCGTGCAACACGGGCTCTTTGGCAATTCGTTCCCCATCATCCCGGGCCATGAAGTAATTGGCGACGTTGCCGCCGTGCCCGATGGAGAGAAGCGCTGGAAGGTGGGAGACCGTGTTGGGTGAGCTGGGCCCCTTTCACACCGTGTCGGCGCTGCTGGACTGTGGACTGACCGAGACGACGATGACGATGACAGCGCCCCCTGGCATGGTGGCCACGACGGCACCTGCAAGACCTGCCAACGAGGCCTCTTCCAGATGTGCGACAACGAGCAGATCAACGGCGTCACCCGCGACGGCGGATATGGCGAATATGTCACGCTGCGTACGGAGGCGGTGGTCTCGGTGCCATCGGAGCTCGATCCAGCGGCGTACTGTGCGATCCTGTGCGCGGGCGTTACGGTCTTCAACTGTAAGTACACTTTCGAGGGCTCTCTTAGCCTGCCTCATGCTTCGACGACAATGCCGCTGACCATGCGCAGCACTGCGACAGATGAAGATCACTCCTGGCTCGATCGTCGCCGTCCAAGGGCTCGGAGGGCTCGGCCACCTAGCGCTGCAGTACACCAGCAAGATGGGCTACCGCACCGTGGCCATCTCGTCCAGCTCGGACAAGAAGGATTTTGCGACGCAGTTGGGAGCGCACGACTACATTGACGGCTCGCAGGGCGACGTGGGCGAGCAGCTGCAGAAGCTGGGCGGGGCGTCGTGCATCGTCTTCACCGCGCCCAACCAGAAGCTGATCCCGTCGCTGCTGCAGGGCCTTGGCCCGCTGGGAAAGCTGCTGGTGCTCGCGGCATCGGCGCCCGTCGAGGTCAACACAGCGTCGATGATATCCAAAGGGCTGAGCATCCAGGCCTGGCCCAGCGGGCACGCACTGGACAGCGAGGAGGCGATTGCGTTTGCGCAGGTGCACAATGTGAACGTCATGTACGAGAAGTTTGGGCTGGATCAGGCCAACGAGGCGCTGGAGAAGATGACGAGTGGCAAGATCCGGTTCCGCGGCGTGTTGGTGCCGTAGAGAGAGAAATTCAAAGGGCGACGAGGCTGCGGATGACAAGGCTGGGTTGGCAAGGCTGAGTGAGGGCCGGAAGGGACGAGGCTGAGGGTGAGGATGACGATTAATTACTACAGCAGTACGCACCAGCATGGGTGTCACTGTCAGGTGGATTTGAAGGAGCCTCAAACAACCAAGACCCGTCAGAACTGTCGCCGAACCCTTTTCTTCTTTTCCTTTCTTCCTCGCAACTCTGCGAGTACTCCGTACTGTATGTGTCTCTGTGGAAGGCTGGCTGGCTGGCGTCTGCGCCTCGGAGGCTCAAACACGCCGCGTGCCGCTCGGGCTCCTCCCAGTTCCAAGTGCAACCACCAGCCCCCTCAGGCCCAATCATCGCCCTCATCCGCCTGGCGATCGAACACTCCCTGCCTCATCTTTTCCCCGTCTCCTGATGTCCCTGACTCCCTGTCTCCCTGTCTCTCGGGCGCTCTCCATTCCTTCCAAGTTCCAACCCTAACTTAATGCAGGGTTCCAGCTTGTCCGCGCTCGCCGTCTCAGAGCCAGCCCTGAGCCGCCGACGTGAACCGGTGGCCACTGCCAACGCGTACTGAAGCCGGCACTCCAACCACCCCGACACGCTCACGCTCACGAGTCACCACGGCTCGGGCTCAGGCTCTCACACGATGCGAGTAGTAAGTATCCGTACTTGCTCCGGACGGAGTACATGATCATGATCATGGCCTGGTGAGCCCTCGCTCATCCCATTCCTCCCCTCCCCCTCCCCTGTGTAAGAAGTTGAGTCGCCTCCATTGCCGAACCTCCCTGCGCTGATCCCAGGAAACACTGGGCCAACTCAAGAAGCGAGCCTCTCGCTCTCTCGCGCGCACTCCTTCTCTCTCCCCTCGACCCATCTGCACCCGGCGCCGTTCCAACGGCTCGGAAAAGAGGTGGACACTTGACATCACCAAGTCGACAGACAGGACGACCAGAGGATAATATAAGACACCGAGCGGAGCCAGCGTGATCGCCGTTCCTCCACATCTGTGCGCAGGTGCTGTCGTTGTTTCAGCATCAGAGTCGGGGTCCCCCTGGAAAGAAATAACCCGACGATCATTTTTTTTGACTCTTCCCTCTCCGCGGCGACACTGCACATTCGTTTGATTGCGATCACCGCTCTTCACGTCGCTCGGAACCTAAAGCGGAGATCGCTGGAAGACATTTCTCGGGAGTCGGGAGACGGCGAGCAGTCATCTCTGTACCGGGTAAAGCAGAGGACCGACATCAGCGTCGATCATCCAAGCATTGAACCGAGACCATCAAAGGCATTCATTCACCTCTTGTCTCAAAAGGATCTCACGTTGCCCATTTCGCGAAGGTGCAGCACTTCTTCGGTCAGGGAAACGGGGATGGTTGCCACACCGACTTGAACCACGCCCGACTTCAATCGAGAATTCTACCGCACCCTAGGAAACAACAACACTAGAGAGCGACGAGACTTCTTTCTACAAGCACAACCGCCCGAGACATCCTCTTTTCCTCCCTCTCAGAGTCGCAACAATGGAGCTCCGGAGATCACGTCTAGTGGCCGTCGTCGCCGTCCTCCATACCCTCGTGTGCACCTCCCTCGCAACCGTCTCCTTCCCTCAAATTCAACCCATCGTGGGCTTCTCACCGCCATGCAACCTCGCCTACAACACACCTGTCGCCAACTGCGACATCAATGACTTTTCTGCCCTAGGAGGCACCTCTACTTGCTCCGCCGATTGCCAGGCCAGTTTACAGGCAGCACAACGATTCGTCCAGCGGCTATGCCAGGGCCAACAGGCCACTAGCAGTTCTTTGATTGGGAAACTCTTCGTGGGCGATGTCGTGAACTTTTTGTGTGGAGACAACAACGGTGCCGCCGTTGCTTCAACCACTGCTGGAGTGGCAACTACGGGACAAGCGACAAGTGCCATCGCGACCGCCGCTGCGACTTCGGATACAAGTACACCAGCGAGCCAGGCTTCTACAGCAGCATCTACCACTGGTTCGGCCATCAGTTCGACAACAAGTACTACTGCTTCGTCTTCCAGCTCGATTCCCACCTCTATTGCATCCGCGACGGCAAGCTTTACAACTTCCACAACCTCGAGGAGTTCGAGCACATCATCATCATCATCATCATCGGCGGCCGCGGCGAGAACTTCGGGCCCCCAAGGGTCCGGAATTGATAGTGGTGGTGGAAGTCCATTTGACTCAGTCTCTGGGAATGGTGCTTCGCAGTCGTCGAAGTCAATATCATCGCCTCTGCTGTCGCTATTATGCATCGGCGCAGTGATATACGGGATGCAATGACACACCTTGAGCCATCAAGAAAGACACCGTCTGTCAAGGCGTTGATTAATATCTTGGGAGATTACACCCCTCGCTCTCGCGCCAGACAAGAAGAAACAGCGGCATCATCCGATGGGACTACGAAAAGCGAGCAAGGTCGACTACAGCAAAATGAACGAGATCAAGAATGAATGAACAGCCATGTAATGTCTATGCAACCCTTCAAACACAATCACAATCACCACAACCCTCATACCACCGCCCGTCGTGCAAAGACAGCAAGATGACGCACTATGTGGAAACTGGGCATGACCTGCGAAGAGAGGAGACACAAGGAACCAGATCTATGATATGCCCGCGACAGATCCAAAGGACTGTCAAGCGCGCGGGGAGAGAAAGAGACAGAGTGGCCGAGTTTGGTATTCCTCACCTTGCCGTGCCTTACCTGGCATTGGGCACAGTTTTTGATTTTGATACGAAAGACGCATCCTCATCCTCTGTATTCTGTACCATTAGCTTTTAGCGTGAGCCTTGCTCCTTTTCTACTGTAGCATTAAATATGCGGGACGGGGCAAGCAAAGCAAAGCATCGAATTGTACTAAATTAAATGAAACAAGAATTGAGATAAAACGAACTACCTCCTCTCCCATCGTGTCTTTGATTTCTCTTATTCGATCTGAGCGACAAGGGGGTGGGTGTATTGATCAGGCTCTGCTTCGTTACATGAACGAGGACGAGTAGAGAGCCTTTTAGATCCAGAAGAAGAGGAAGAAGGACATTATTGTTGTCAAAAGTGTGGAATTGATATAGTCATACATCCATCCCATCCGTCCCATTCATCTGTCCATTGTCAAGTCAAGCAAAGTACCCCGTCCCATCGCATCCTAGCACAAACCGAGATGGCGGAACCGTCCAAGTGCACTCCCGCCGCTGAATTAGACCGACTAACTGGATTGACTGATTGAGTATTTCGAAACGCCCGCCGTCCAGGTTCCCCGTATTACCCATCCATCCATCCACGCGCAAAACGAATGAGTGGGAATCAAAAAAAGGAGGTTCAAGAGTAGGAGAATGAGATCCAATGCCACCGCCGAGAAAAGCGCCTCGATGACAAGGAAGAAAACACATGCCGGGGAAAAAACAAGAATTGCATGTCTCGGGGGTATGCCAGATCCCACCAACAACGCCTTGCCATTCCGCTCACTCACACATACACACCAAAAGTGGAAGAAACAAAAGAAATTCGTGGTCATGATGTTTGAGGTCGTGAAGATAAAAACGTCGTTTCGGTTTCGAGGTGGAGACAACAAGTCGATGGGGTAATGAGATCGAAGTGACTTGGTTGAAACTGCACGAGAGCTGTCGGTTCGGTTCGCTTTGCTGCTGGCTGCTTCCGCTGACAGTCGTTCAGGGGGAGATGGCGCGCCTGGGGACATGGTTCCTGACCGAGACGGTCCGGGTTCCGGAGTGCCCACAAGGCGAAACTGTCGCGCTGGAAGCTTCTTCACCATCTCCAGTCGTTTGGGCGCCGCTCTGCACCGTTTTCCTCGCCTGCGAGGTCTTCGAGCCATGAACAATCCACTACCCGCGTGATGTCCCATCGCGCCGAGGCGTCCATCTCGAGGCACCCGCTCACCATCTCGTAGGCGTCGTTACCGCCCTTTTCCTCGAGGATGAGGCGGTTCCAGTCGCCGGCCAGAATTGCCATGACGATCCGTGGCTGAAAGGAGTTCTGGAACGGCCTTGAGCCAACCACCATGCTGTACACGCACACTCCGTACGCCCACAGATCAACGGCAGGGGACACGATGGCACGCTCTGGCGCAGTGGCACCAAGGTTGTGGTCGGCGAGTCGTAGGATTTCGGGGGCGGCGTACTCAAGGCTGCCTCCCGCGAACGCCGACGTTGATGTGTCAGCAGGACCTATGTACTTGGGAGGTGGGCGGTCACTGCGGTTGAAATCAGGGCTGGGAGGTCCAAGATTGCTGTCGGTCGACAGCCATTCTGCCATGCCGAAGTCACACACGCGGAGGAGACCAGGCTCGCCATCGGCCGTCGGCTCTATGAGGCAGTTCTCCAACTTCACGTCGCGGTGGACCACCCGTGCATCTAGGTGGAGGTAGCGCAGCGCAGAGGCAAGCTGGTAGGAATAGGACTTTGCCATTTCGAGGGGAACGCCTCTGCGATTGGCGCGGACGAGGTCAAAGAGGGTGCCGCCGTGGTTGAGCGGAATGAAGCAAAAGGTGGCCTCGTCGAGTTTGTAGACGGCTTCGAGGGGGAGGACGTTGGGGTGGTTAAGAAAGCGCCACAGTTCGACTTCATGTTCGAATTCGGCCTGGGCCTGCTCATTGTCCGAGTCGTGTTTGCCCTCGATTTGACGACGTACAATCTTGACAGCCAGTTTGCGGTGCTCGCCGTTTCGCAGCTGTGTGACTTGTTTGATGGTGCTGAAGCCGCCGAACCCGATCTGCTTGCCAAGGACATAATCATCGCCGATGGTCTGTCCCTCCGCATCGCAGGCTAGAGGACCCGGGTCAGTCCCGTCACCATTCGTGCCGCTGCTGAGGGAGAATCCTCTCAGATACGACGAGGCCGCTGACCTCGGCGACCTGGTGAAGGACCCGGACGTGTCCCGCCGAGACGGACGGCCGGCCATGTCTCTCATACTCTTTCGCAAGCTTCCGGCGCGCGAAAAGAAATCTTGGGGTGAGGAGGTTGTGTCCCCTTCCCGCCATCTCTGCGACGCCGTGCGCCGAAACGGTTTGAGTTCTTCAAACGAAAAGGTTTGGCTTGAGAAGGCTGCCGAGATGGGTGAGGCCGCCGCAGGAGAGGACAGGTAATTCGAGTCGTCTGGAGGTGTAATCACTTGGTCATTTGAGGAGAGGTCGGGCTGGGATTCCCGGGCCAGAGCGTCGACGGTGGTCTGCAGGAGCGGAAAACGCTCTTCACCCACGCGTGGCTCGTCCCTCCGAGGGCTTTGAGAATATTTCGGCAGGTGGCGCCCGGTGATTGAATCAAAATGGGATCGCTCTGACTCACTGTGAGCTCGAGACGATTGTCTTTCGCCTGCCATGGCCTCTTGGAGCGACCGACCTCGTTCAACCGCCTTGGAGGGCTTTTCCAGCGGTTCTAGCATGCTCTGCCTATGTCCCGATTCCAGCGTGAGCTCGGTATTGAAGCTCACTGAGGGATTCCGACGTCGCATGTAGTGATTGATGTAGGTCGACGGGTTAGCGGGATCTTCTTCGATCATCGCGGCGTCGTTGCCCGCGGGAATGTCCATGGGCGGCGTGGCGCGAATCGTCTCTTGACTGGCGGCTGAGCCTCTGAAAGGCGGGCGAGAGAGGACGGAGGGTTTGACCCCGAGGGAATCTTCGGCGGGAAGGCTGTGGTCGCCGTCATGTTCACCGGCATGTTGTTCATGTTCACGTTCGTTGTTGTTCGAGTGCAGGCGCAGCCTCTGGAAAAGTCGATCATGGTCAGCCTGCGCCATCCCGCCCAGCGAAGATGATGGTGACGGAGCGTCGAGGATGGTAGTGGGAGGGGAGTCGCTGCGATCCTGGTAGGAGGAATCTGAGAGACTCGATGTCTCAACCGGCAGAGAGAACGGTGGCCATTACATGATGGGAGAACGGACCATGGTAGAGGAGAGGAGGGCAGAAAAATCTGTGCTCCACGAGGATGAAGGACAGGCGCGGAGAAGCGCAACAGGGTTGCAGCGTTTCTTCTGGCGGGCACTGCACTCTGCTGCTTGGGCTAAGCTCTGGCGCAGGCCTGGCGGAGAAAGAGAAGCGTCGCAGGTTTGGGTCGACGAAGCTTGAAACAGAGCGCGCAGTGCGAACCGGCGAGGACGAGATGGCGATAGAATGGACAAAGAAGTTTGTATGAAATGAAAAGCCAAACGACAGTCAGTCAGTGACTCTGGTTCAAGCTGCAGGACTCGGATGAGTTTGTTGTGATTGACGTCGGCTCCCCGCGAAATAGGCGCGTGGAACCTGGAAGCGACCGTTAGGGACCTTGTCACCTGGGGACTTTCAGCTGTCAGCAGGCGCCTAACCTGCCTAACCCGCCGTCTTCGGAGCCTGTAAGACTGAAGGGTCCTAACTGTAAGGATGACTCGCTCGGCTGCGCTGGCCCCCCAGTCTCCGAGTTCCCTGCCCACTGGCCGCTGCCCGCTGCCCAAGGTAAGGTAAGGTACCCAGTACTCGCAGTGACTCTAGCGCGTCGCCAGCCTACCAGAGGCGCCCTGAGCCCTCCGCTCCCTTCCCTGCTGGGCCTAGTCCGTCTCCTCAATGCGCCGCTGCTGCGCTGCTGTTGGCTGCCCGCGTCTGCAGGCGAATCCAGTTCCTGAAATCTGATTCCTGATTCCTGACCTTGAATTATTGTCCGGCCGTCAAAAGTCGAAAGGGGTGGACACTGGACACTGCGGTGTGGACAGCGACAATCCCGCCTCACCCATCCAATCCATCCATCATCCATCCCGTCCATCGTCCATCTTTTTGCCTGCGAACCCTCATCTTCCTGCGCCCTACTCGTACGCACACACACCTGCACACCACTCTCCTTGACGGAGGTCTTCTTTCCTTCAGTTTCCCCTTTCTTTCTCTACGCGTCACACACTCTTACACACTCCCTCCCCCTCCTGCTGAGCCCCTGCGCGCCATCGGTCCTTACCGCGTTTATCGCCTCCACGAATCCCAATCGGCTCCATCGACTCCCACGCTGCTCGACCAGCCTCACAAGAGAACCCTCATCGCGCTCCTTACCGTCCCTCTCCCACTCGTCGACCTCTCTATGCGACCTGGAGCCGCTCAAAGCCCGTCGATTTTGGGGGGGCGAGCATACAACGCGACATCCCTATCCAGTTCCCCTGTAGATGGTTCGCGCGATGACCACCCTGAAACCACAGCTGGTGAGAGCTGGTAAGACACCCTCGAGAACCTCAACCCGCGTCAATTGGACTCCCCTTGACTTGTATAGATACTCTTGACCTGCAAGACCACCATGCGCCCTCGGCGAAAGACCACACACGACAGCCCACACACCCTTCCCACTACGGCTATGGCCCTGCGGCGCCGCATCAGGCCCAGACGTTGAGACACGCCGAGCAGGAGGCCTACCAGCAGCAGCACTCGAGCCCCCGGGCTTCAGAAGACCGAGTCAATGGCGGCTTTTCGTCCGACCAACAGTTCTACGACGATCTGGACGACGACCGCGACGATGATCAAGTGAATTCTCACATAGGTGCAAATGGATATCACGGGCAGGACCCCGACGATGGGGATGGAGGAGATTCGCACGACGAGGACATGGATGACGACCTGATGGACAAAATATCCAGCTCCCCTTCGATTGAAGATGGTAAATCTCCCCTTCCCCCATGGCCCCCTCGAGCCGACTCGGTGGATTCTGGAGCTTCCCCGGCTTCACAATTGCATTCGACGCCGACTCGAGGCATTTTCTACTCTTCATCACCCTTTTCCTCCACCCCCGATCATTTCCCTTTGCGCCCGGAACAAGGCATGTACCCGGCAAGTCATCATGGTGAGTACGTGGAGGATGCATACCGTGCGAGCCCCGATATCGATTTCCACCATCGACTGCCTTCGGATCCTCAAGACAGCTCGTCGCACACACGACCGTCCGGCCTGACGCCTTCATACTCCCATCTTCCGCTTTCCGAATCCCAGGAATTCCGAAGATATTTGCTCCCGCTGGACGACCCGATATTGAACGATGATGTCGCTGGTTACCGAGACGATGACGAGGACTGGGAGGATGAGGACTGCGATTTGCCGGATCTGGAATCGAGCTCAGATGATGATGACACCGATGATTTTCAATTCAATCCCGACGATTGTTTTGTCGACTCTGGCTGGGGAGGAGAATGCTTACGAGAAATAGAGGACATTGACTTCGAGTTTGTGTACGCGCTCCACACTTTTGTCGCAACGGTCGAAGGCCAAGCAAACGCCACCAAAGGAGATACCATGGTGTTGCTTGACGACAGCAACAGCTACTGGTGGCTTGTGAGAGTGGTCAAGGATGGAAGCATTGGTGAGCGTGTCTCACTCGACTGTTGAGGCCGACCGCTAACTGCCCACAGGCTATCTGCCCGCGGAACACATCGAGACGCCTACGGAACGGTTGGCGCGATTAAACAAGCACAGAAATGTCGATGTATGTGACGTGGCCGTGCAATCCCTGGAGCACACTGACAGAATTTCAGTTATCTGCTTCAATGCTGGGAGACAACACGGAAAAATCCAAAAATCCTCTGAAGAAAGCGATGAAGCGAAGAAATGCCAAGGCAGTACAATTTGCTGCACCTACTTATTACGAGCCCTCCGAATACGACTACTCCGATGAAGAAGATGAGGGCGAAGAAAGCCAGCTGGATTCACTAGCCATGGAGAATTCTGACGACGCTGAACGTGCCGACGACCAACAAGAGGCTGCGGTAACATCAACGGAGGGCCCGGAAGTACGAGAGCCGGTCTCCGTGAACGGCATCCAACGCATGACCAGCAATGACAGCCTCAATAATGAAATGGCTTCCAGTCCAGTCAAGGCACAGCAGTCACAGCTGGGCTTCGACCAGAAGCAAACGGAAGAGCCGGTTCAACGATCGAGAAAAGGTGTCGTGAGAAACACCGACTCATTCTTCAAGGACGATACTGTAGAGACCAAAAAGATCTCACTAACACCACGATTGTTGCGCGGCGACTCTGAAGCCGGAGGATCCACCGAGCAAGAGGCACGCCAACGCCCCAGCTTGGAGACTTTTGATAAGCTGATCGGGGTCGACGAAAAGTCCAAGGATAAGAAAAAAGAGAAGAAAGGCATGCTGAGTGGTCTCTTCAAACGCAAGAAGGGACCGGCTCAAGACGAGGTTGAAAAGATCTCAGAGGACCCTCGCCAATCACCCGGTTCGAAAGATTCGGTCGAATCGCTGTCAATAAAGACGGAAGTCGGACCAGAACGCAAACCCAGCAAGTTGCACAAGACGCCGCCATACCCATCACCCAAAGCGTCGCCCACGGAGGGACGCGCCCCGGGACTGCGCGAGGTCGCCACGGCAGCTCAGACCCTTACACCTCCTGCACCGACCGGACCAGCCCCCGATCCCCCGGCCGTGCGCAGAGTCGAATTGGATGCTCAGCAGACCGTGGAGCCACCGGCTTTGGCTCCTGGGCAATCTCAGCCTGCGCATATTAACCGCTTCCCTTCGCTGACGGAAAAGAGGACCGTCACTGCAACGGACACAGACAAGGGGTCTCCCGTGAACCCAGTGTATTCTAAGAGCGCCCACGAGCGGTTTGCTCTTGACGAGGGTGACTCTGAGGATGATGAACCATCGCCTCTCAAGCCAGAGGAGCAGGAGCAGAAGAGGGCTACTCCTGTGGCGGAGCTCCCAGCCGCCCCGGCCCCGATTCCACCTCGGTCAGACTCTGCGATGCAAGTCTCTCCAGCCGAACTCAGCGCGGCGGGCAAGTATGGGGACGACCATCCACCGGCTGTGGAAATGGCGGGGACGAGTTCGTCGCCTCTGCCCATTGATTCCCMCCCGCCAGATTCGGAGGGAACCGCCAGCACGTCGAAACCCTCTCCGTCAACTGCAACTCATACGCCATCGACATCGAGGTCCACGCCGACTTGGTCGGACGCGTCGCTGAGGACATACATGGAGAATCATCAAGACATCAAAGATCTCCTCATCATTGTGCACGACAAGTCGAATGTCACTCCGGTTGGTTCCGACCACCCTCTCCTGCACAACCTCTTCTCCGACGAACGGACGAAACTCGCGGAGATGCAGTCGCAACTAGACACCATGTTGCTGCACTGGATTTCGAAAAGGAACGGTAGCCTCGTGTCCGCGACCATCTAGACGAATTAGACAATTCGTCGGCTTCCGATGGGAGGATCGAGGAGATCCTGTGTACAATTTCATTTCTCGGCACGTCGGAGCAGCAGCTCGACTTGTACTACTAGGGATCGGGACGTTATTCTTTGTTGGGGGTTTGTGGGGGTTTGTGACGACAATATATCCAAGAACGAACGATTGATTGCGGCGGGAAATACCTTTGCGAAGACCATACATGTGTATAGGCTGATGGGATTATCAAGGAATGGTTGTATGCTTGCCGGGAGTCGGACACTGTGAACTGGTCCGAACAACCCAATATATTGCGGTTTGTAATGATCCTAGTCTGGGGCGCGTGCCAGGTGTCAGTGATGAGGATGAGGACGAGGCTTCAGATTAGAGCCATGAATCTCAGCCTCGTCACGTGACTGCGATCCTCCACTCGCCTGGTGCAAGCGCTTTTCCTTCCTACCAACAAAAGGTCTGTGCCGCGTGCCTGGGACGGTCTGGCGTTCGCAAACCTAACAACCTCAATATTACTAGATTTCTCTACGCGCTCTCCCTAACGCCTTTCCTCTCCCTTGTTCATGGAGCGGTTGCTGCGGGATGTCTGTCACGGTGAGCAATGACTTCGTTTCAAGCGGTATGTCCGGTGCGCTCACGACTTCTAGCTTCACACCTCGCACGGTGACCTCAAGATCGAGGTCTTCTGCGAATCGGTGCCCAAG
The DNA here is from genome assembly GCA_001599775.1 of Exophiala alcalophila. Lineage (NCBI taxonomy): Eukaryota > Fungi > Ascomycota > Eurotiomycetes > Chaetothyriales > Herpotrichiellaceae > Exophiala > Exophiala alcalophila. Next base: position 988,021 of record BCHY01000005.1, on the reverse strand, counting down.
ACGGCCGAGAACTTCCTGGCCTTATGCGCCTCAGGAGCCTACGATGGCACTCCCTTCCACCGTCTGATTCCCGACTTCATGGCCCAAGGTGGTGACACATCACTGTCTCCTCGCAACACGGCCGACCACCCGATCGTCAAGGGCGGGACATCGATATGGGAGACCTACTTTGAGGACGAGATCAAGGTCCCTGCTTTGCGCCACAGTTCTCGAGGCATCGTTTCCAGCGCGAACAAAGGTCCGAACACCAACGCTAGCCAATTCTTCATCACGTTCAAGGAAGCGGCGCATTTGGATGGCAAGAATACCGTTTTTGGGCGAGTGATTGACGGCGCGGAAGAAGGTGGCACCCTCGAAAAGATGGAGGCGGTCGAAGTGGACAAGAAATACCGGCCGAAGGACGAAAAGATCATTCTTGAACGTGTAACGATCCACGCGAATCCGCTGGCAGGGTGAAGAGTTGGGACTTTCAATCTACGCAAGATCATTTGTACACCGCTCGCGTGCCCACTGGGGCCCAGACAGCGGGAGTGCATTGGTTTGACGTGAGAGACCGATATCCGGCGGTGGGCAGAAGCACTCGCCAACAAGGTCCCGACCGACGTGCAGCAGCTTTGTTGACATTGATGGCACGGCAGACAACACATGTTCTATCCATTCACTCGGGACCGTCCAACGGGGCGGGGGGCGGTCGGTGGGCGGTAGGCGGGCTGGGGATGCACTGTAGACCACCAGCGCAACGTCAGCCACTCCGTGGACGGACTTGAATCTGTCAAGCAGACGCAGGCTAGATCATCATTTGTTGGAGACCGCCATCCCACGATAGTAGTGGCCGTTATTGACGCTGGCGCTGGCGTGAAGAGAGACAGACCGTTCATCATCAATCCATGATCATGGCGTCTTTGGTGACGCGGACACCGGACGGGACCACGCACTGGCCTCCGTTTTAGCGGCGGGCGGGAAGCGTGATGTGAGGCTGAATCACGGCCCATGGGTGAATGACGATGGCGCTGGGGCGCAAATGCACGATAAACTGGATTGAACTTTGCAGAGGGCCGATCGATGCATGTGGAGGAGCTCTTATGAGGAAGCAAGGCGGTTGATCATGAAGGTACAGGTGAGGTATGTAGTCAATTAAAACCAGGTACCTTTTGTAAGGCGTTCAAGTCGGTACCAGGTACCTAAGGTACTGGCTCGTTGCAGTGAGCGACAGGGCGGCGTGTGCTGGCCGTGGGCGTGGGCGATGCATGACGGGTGCAGTGACGGGCGCTGGGGCGATCGGAGGTGCCAGGTGGCGCGGCGCTGGGCATGAGGCTTGAGGGTTGAGGCTTGATGCCTGAGGCGCACCAGACTGGGCAGTGGGCGGGCGCTGGTGCTGGCTCAGTTCAGGTACCTTACTCGTACTGTACCTTTGCCTGGTAACCGTACTGGAGTCTGACGCCCCCAAGTCTATCCACCACCCACCCACCAACTGACTACAGTGTGCAGTGACCACTGTCACTCGACACCCAACCTGAGGCTGCACCTGCACCTGCATCGTCGAAGCTCACTCACCACGCAAGGCATCCTTCTCATTTCTATATCCTCCACCGCTACATCCTCTACTACTAGTAGTATTCGCCTTCAGCATCCTCTGGCTTTCGTCCTTTGCTCGCCTCCACCATCCTCGCCTTTATCCGCATTCGTTCACTTATTCATTCGCCAATCGCTGCCTCCCCATTGTTATCCTCGACCCCAAACAAAACCCACGCCCCGGGCTACGCACCCACCTCCCAGTGCCCTCCCTCCCTCCAGCGCATTCATCCCATAAACAAAGGAGGCCCTTCGAAATCCTCACACGCCGGCATCGTGTCTGCATGTAACCCCCGCGCCGCAAGGACGTCTCTATGGGCCACACACTGCCGCGCAGAACCAGGCCGCCGCGATTCTCCAGTCCTGTCCCAGGCCGCAACCAAAGGACATCCTGCTCTCCCACGCCTGATGGTCCCGGCAGAGGCCTGAGCTCGACGAGAAGATGAGCGCGTTCGTACGAGTATCTGGCCGCCCGAACACAAACTTTCTGGTCGGATACCCGGGCATCTCTGCTACTCTGGTGAGTGCTCAGCTGCCGCCGCATTGTGTCGAGGGTGCTGACATGTGTAGCCTCGTATTGAAGGGACCGTCGAGATCCGCCCTGGCGTCGGAATATCCAGCCCGGTCAACGTCTCCATCGTCACGATCGCCCTCCAGAGGCGGGAGAGCATACATCCTCATGCCGACTCGGTAACCAAGAAACACCTGGCCGCCGCCAGGAAGGAGGCGACGGAAACCGTGGGAAAAGAGATGCTCCTGTTTCGCTGCCCGGCAAACCGCGAGTATGAAGAGATCATGTACATGGACTTGCCCTTTGTCATTTTCATCCCCTTCGGACGAGGTGGACAAGAGACCGCCCGGCGAGTGCCTCCCGCCAGTTTACAACTGCCCCGCCGCACGGCCGAGACGTTCTACGAGATGGTGGTCACCGTCGGGTACGGAGGCTCGGATCGCAAACAATACTCCTTCCCGGTCCCAATCGCCCGCTACGACACGCTGTCGACCTTTGGAATGTACAACCGGCCCGAATCCGCCGAAAGAGTGTCGGACCACTTGGTTACCCTGGGCATCTCCCTTCCGCGCTGGTCATACGGCCCGCTCGACCCCGTCAGCGTCTACATCAAGTTATCCCCCAACCCAGATTGGCTGAACAAGGCGCGGAAAGTCACCATCAAAAGGATTGAAATCGGGATTGATGAGGACGTCATTTACAATCACGAAGGCGATGAGCCGCAGCGGAAGACCAAGAGTCTGATCAAAAAGACAGAGACCGTGGGTGTCAGGATGCCCGAGGCCGGTTATTTCACCAATCTGGGGCTGGTATTCCCTTCCACCGATCTGCGCGACGCGGATGGCATCATGCCCCGTGGGCGATCGCAATTTCCAACATACGCAGTCACCGGTTTCACTACGACGGCAGGTTTGTACAAGGTGGAGTATTACCTGACCATCAAGGTATGTTGTTCGACTCGGCGGGCGACGAGGTTTCGGTTGCTAACAGTTTGCCAGGCCTCGATGACCGGTGCCAAAGACATTGTTTTGAAACAGCCGATCGTGGTCTGCCCTCTGGATCATGCCGCTTGCAAGGCCGAAATGGAAGCCATCGAACAGGCCGCTAGAGACGCGTCCCACGTCAATGCCGACAACCCGATGTTACCCCTGGCCACCATAATCCGGGCATCGGATCCTAATGCCATGAGCTGTCTGGGAGTCGCACTGGTCGGCTCCGTCAAGAAACCCTTAATCGAGTGAACCCAGGTCTCTACCTGTTGTTCACCACTCAGCTGAAAAACTACAGCAGAAAAGCCGGAACCTCTCGACATTCCGGAGGCCGGATTTTCACGAAGTACAGCAAGCCCATTCCGACGATCTGGCGCGGCAGGCCAGACACAGGAACCGACTTGGGCAAGAATGTGCGGGCCCCGGAATCGATTGACAGCTGCCTCAATGGATTTTTCCGGCCTCAATGCATTGGCTTGTCCGAGAAGAAGGACAAGTCTTGCTTTGATGTTTCATGAAGGGTGCACGAAGCAGCACGAAGAAGCGATGCGGCTGATCGCCAACACGACGTGGCTTTTTATCAGTCCTGCGAGAGTTGGCAGTAACGCTTGAGAGAGCATACCCGGAGCGAAGGCCAGGCGTATGTTTGTCCCCCATTTACAGCCAGGGATTTGTTGCTCTGTTGGTTCTTTTTCTTGCAAGGCGTTGGTTGGGTTGGATTTCTGGGGCAAGGGTTGGAATAAGGATGGATAATGAAGCCATTAAACATCATTCGCGCCATGTATGGGCCTTTTCTTATGGACACTGGAGATTGTGACTCCCTTGCAATTGCCAGCGGTGTCACAATATGTATCTCCTTTCATTGAGGGACGCGTTGGTACCTTAATGTGGTACAAGTAGGTATTCTGCATGCAGCCTCGTCTGAACGTATTGTGTAAAGCAGCGGGATTCCGTGCCCACTTCGGCGACAAGGCTGAGGAGAGTGATTGAGTCCATGAACCGAAACCCAAAGGGAGAAACACCAGGCATTTCTTTATCCAGGAGTGTCCTCCACCCAACGTTGCACGATGACATCGGATCTATCACCACATCAAAGTTAAAAAAACCCTCGAGCACTTGCAAGGCTTCGTCTGCTGGCGATGCCAATCTCGCGACCCAACAGCAGCTCTTCCTGTGCTTGGACAAAATCTTCACAATCCGCCCAGTCAACCGCCTCTGAACAATGCACTGAACGAAGTCAAATCCCAAGCGCAGAATCAGATCCAGGCTCCCAGCTCGACCAGGTCAATGCGATCCTAGATACGATCCGGACGAACCTGGGCAACGTGCAACGCACCTGGGGCCGCGAGAGCAGACAGTTCCGCGACGCCCTCGAGATCATGCAGAGTTACCTCGCCGAGAATGTCGAGAGGTTCAAGGCTGCAGAGAGCAAGTCGGAGAGAATGGCGGCGACGGGAGGAGCGGGTGGCGCGATGATGGATGTCGACGAGAACCAGCATGGTGGTTGGAGTGAGGTGCTCGAAAGGGGCGTCGAGGAGTTGATGAGCGAGTTGAGGATTTGAAGGATTTGAAGGGCCGGCACCGCTTCACCTCAGCTCACCTCACCAGTGTTGGGTTTCGGGCTCGAGAATATTTCACGTCGACGTCGTTGAGAGCATGACGGCTGTCCTCTTGACTTCGTTTCCAGGCGGCTAGGTCTCATTGTTTGTTCAGTGGCTACACTAACATATCCTCGATTCCTCGGTTGGAGAGATTACTGCTATCCGGAAGACGACACTCCATCAACGATCCATTACTTTCGACCGCAAGCATCCAATGCCCTAAGACACCTCCTTTCCGGACCACCAGACCGAGTTTGAGTCTCAATGGGCTATCAAGGATCCATCTCGGTCGTTCTTGTGTTCTACCAAAACCTCGCAACAAGCTGCCCCTTGACGCACTCCCAACCCAACAGGAGGGCAATCAGGGTCGAGACGACCATGGGCGGAACAAAGAAATACACATAACAAAGCAGCATGTTGGCGACGTGACTTATGAAGAGGATCCACTGGATCCTCGTCACGAACTGGTCGACAGGCGCTTGGCCGGCATCAGCATCGGCGTCATCATCGCCATCATCATCCAAATTCCCTACTGCCGCTCCTCTTCCTTTCTTCCGCGAATCCACCACTTTGGAGAGGGACGACGAAATCGCAGCGCTCATGACCAAGAAAACAGAGCACATGAGCCCGAAGCCCATGTGGAAATCGTGCAGCGTGCGCATGGCCCCGAAGAAGGGGAACCTCGCCGTCCTCATGGCTTTGTACGCCGCATTCCCGGCCGGGCCGTAGTCGTTCTCGGTCAGGAGGCCGCCTATCGTGTGCGTGATGGCGAAGAACACGAGCAGCGGGGATGTGAGCGCGTAGGTGTTTATTGTTGAGAGGTTGCGCAGCGTGGATTGCCTGGGCGGTTGTTGGTCGGGCTGTCTCTTCTTGGTGAGCGCTGTGGCGATGATGGCTTTGCGAGGCTTGGATGGCGTCGATGGCGATGGCGAAGTCGGAGAAGATGGAGGCGGGGAGGAGGAGAGAGAGGAGGACGAGCGCGTGGTTTTCCTCGTCGAGACAGGCATTCCTGCGGTCCTCTTCTCTTCAGTCTTGCTTGCTCCTTTGATGGTGTTTGGATCTGATGGGCCGATCGATGCTGGTGCGACTTGCTGGCTAGCTCTTTACATTCATCCCATCGCCTTCGATGTCGACAATGTGCTGGTCGGTTGTGGTCACCGGAGAGGAGACACAAAGTCCAGGTTCACCTTTGTGGAACTCTCAACTGCTCTCTCGTCCAATCCAGAGCTTTCTGAATTCAGCTGGGCAGGATGTGTGGTGGCTGCTCGTATTCGTACTTCGCTCGGAGAAAGTGATAGGGTCAAAGTCCGGCTTCATGTCCTGAGACATTCGACCTCGTCCAGGAAATCCATCTATGGACGAACAAGTCGATCTCCGACCAGCCACGCTGGAAATGCTCCCTGCATTGAACACGTTGATCACTGAGTCCATCACACAGCTCTGTGCAGGACACTACACCGAGCCGCAGTTGGTCGCCGTGGCCGCCCAGGCCGCTTCTGGCCGGTACAACGACTTGATATCCAAGGGGACGTATTTGGTCGTCGTCACATCCACCTCCTCGACAATAGTCGCCAGCGCCGGATACACGCCAAACAGGACCATCTACTCCCCACACGCAGGATGTGGTTCGACACTCGCGGCAGACGAGCCCTTCAACCCGCGGTACGACGCCGTGTGGATCCGCGGCGTGTACACATCTCCTTCCTTCATCGGACGAGGACTCGGCAGGCGTGTGATGAGCGCCTGTGAGGCCGCGGCACGGAGGGAGCTCGGAATCGCTGGCGCGCCGATGACGTTCAGGCTCGCGTCGACTGTGAATGCCGTGCCTTTCTATCGGAGGTGTGGATATGCCATGGTCGAGGAGGAGGTTGTCGGTGTGCCTCGGGGAGAGACGATGAGGATGGTCTTGATGGAGAAGGTGTGTTATCCCGTGGGGACGGAGGATGGATAGGGTTGAATGGGTTGCAAGGTGCCGGGGAAAGATAATATGAGTTTGTTCTCAGGTCTATTCCGCCCTTCATCGGTCAGAGACCTGAGTGACCACCTGGGGAGGAGGGCACTTAGCAGGCATCGTAAGCGGAAGTCAGGGAATGCATAGACCTTCAGGCTTGGAATGCACAAGCAACAGACGGAGAGCATTGCATACAGTAGGTATTTATGTATATCATCCACGACGTATGAAGCACAAGGCTTCACCCCTATCAAGAAATGTGTCACGTGCTGCCCATGACTCGCGTCTGCGATCAACATGACTCGTAATTTTGCGGCCTGAGAACGAAACATTCGAGATTCACAATTTCACTGCCAACTGCTATTGACCCTCAACAAGCCTCAAATATGGCAGACGCCGACGAAGATGCCATGCCCACGGCCTCCAGTGGCGGTGCGGAAGACCTCGAGGACGAAACCCAGGATTTCCGCTTCCTCACGCAGTTGATCTCCTCCTCTACCTCGACGGGGCAAGCCGTTATCCCTAAGCGAGGCGTCAAAGACTTCGAACCGAACCCTACGCGGTCACAGGCCTCGGCCCTCGATGCATCTCGCCTGGCCATGCACACGGCGCTCAGCGCCGTCAGAATCCACGCCGGGAAAAATCACCTGGTGGGACAGTATCTGCCGGACCCGAAGGATTGGAGATGGGACGATGGCGGCGCAGGAGTTAAAAGACACGGGAGATGTGTGGTGGTGCACAAGTTCAAGAGCACGCAGCTGAAGGTGATGGGTCAGGCGGACAGGAACAATTGGGTTTGGTTTCTACACGAGGAGGCCTTGTTTCTTCTGGAGAGAGGATCGCTTGATATCAGATGGCCCGATGTCGACGGAGAGGGTGTTGGCGCGTCGACCGCAGAGGTTGAGCCGGAAGAACCCAAGGCTGAAGATACGACGTCGGCTCCCGGTGAAGAATCGACCGAGGAGAAGGAGATAGTGGGTGAACTGCCCATGAGTCTTCAAGGGGCCTATGCCAGTTTCATCGGCTCGGATGGTCTGACGTTGGAGCGGTACACCGTCTATGCCGCATTGAAGCGAGCAGGATACATTGTCCAACGGGCTCCGACCTGGCATGACTCTGATCCTGAACAAGCCAGTGGACCAAGCGACGCACAGTCGCCGCGATCACAGAGCACAGCACTCTCCACGACCGCGGTGACGACATATCGACCTCTTGCAAACTCCAATCCCGCCCACATTGTCTACAGATTAGTCTCGTGGCTCTTCCAACCGCGTCGAGAAGACCCATGTCCATCGCTCGGTCCCCTCGTCGCGCCTGGACTGTACAGGAGCTACGCGGACATCTTCCGAGCCTTGACGCTGATTCCCTTCCACGATCTCGACCCCAACAACAGCATTTCCCCTTCCAACCCGACCACCTCATCTTCAGAGGAGGCCGACTCCTCTCCCTCCGCCTCAAAGACGCAGCCGCCGCAGCCACCACCTCCATTCCGCGTCCACTTCCATGTATGGAAGCCCAACGCATCAACGACATACCGCAAAACCGCACCCCCACCACCAGACTACCGCATCGCCGTGGTCGACGCCCGCGCCACACCCTGCATACCCACCCTCTCGCAGGTCTCCGCCCTACTCGACACACAACCGGATGACGCGCTCTCCCGGACCCAAGCGGGCCGGATGGAGACGCGGCTCAAGCACGGTCGACGCAACGTGCTGCTTGCTGTCGTCGACGTCGGCATCGTCAGCTACCTGCGCTTAAGCGATGCGTGTTTCGGCGCGGAAAAACTCTTCGAGGATAAAGTTCGCGCTGGTGGGAAGGGGAAGGGGAAAGGGAATTGGAAGGGAAAGGGACCGAAAAGAAGTCCGGGTCAGGGGAAGAAATGATGTGAGACCGGTATACTAGGCGATGAATGTCTCCAGCGTCACTCGCCCCTTTGGGCCCCCTGGGACACTGGATCGATTTCACAACGAGGAAGAGAAACACCTGCACATTCGAATGGAATGCATGGAGTACGGATCACGGAGCATGGAGTTCGGCAGAGCGATGATCGGGTTTGCAAAAGGTCAACCACCCTTTTTTCTCTGTCAAATACTAGTACAGACAGACGGGACAGATAGATAGATAGATCGTGATACCCCGGGGCCTCTTGTTCTTTGTGAGCAATGTTATTGCTACGAATTTCTACTACTAGTATCTCTGTTTCACATTTCAGGATTCAATCAGTCATGATAGACGAGACGAGATGAAATTCTCATGATGAGCGGGAGCTTTTGCAAAGATCACAGACAGGCCTCTTTGTATCCGATGAAAATCCATGTATTGTACAATATAAGGTACCTTATGTTGGCACCCACAAGCGATTGTAATTATACCATTATATTGTATCATCATCTGGTATGATAATGATGTGTTTGTATCCCCTTGAGAGAACGTCCGATTTATCTCCTTAGAGATTAAGAGGAGGCGGACTGCCTGATGATCTAGGGACAGGAACTTATGACACTCCAATCGACTAGAGTGTTCCTGTGATCTGCCATCTTCTATAGACGTCGGCCCTGTGGGGGTGGGTTTTTTCCCGACGTATATGCTTGAGATGGGGGGTTGGGGGATGGGAAAAGGGTAGGGGGAGGGGTGTGTATGTCTCTGAGAGAAAGGGGAAAGCCCAAGGAAGAAAAGGAAATTGTCGAGATGATGCGTGCACATAACCCCAGAATGAAGGGACCATGTTGGCAGGCAGTATATCTCAACCAGAGACGAGTCGGGTGCTGACTGACTCGAGGTGAATCGTTTGAAACAGGACGGCTGAACCAACGGAATGACAGAGAGGAGAAAGGTTCAAAGTCAGACGTCTTATCATTTCAGGAGAATTGTGTCTTGACTCTTCCCAGTGTCGTCTGTGTCACATCAGTGTTCTTGGGCCTCTCTTGTCCGAACTACCTCAGATGTAGCTGATTTCTCAACTTCCTGGTCAGTGGCGCGGAGGCATAACCCGACCGAGCTGACGGATTGGAAGGATATGAATGAAATGAAGGAGCGAATCTCAGTGCATTTTGGCGTTTCCCATTCTTCAACTGCTGCTGTCCTGTCTCGAGTGTCTGCTATCGACGACCCCGGAGGCGACAGCAGGGCAGTGATTGAAAGCCAAAACGCATTCCGAGGCTCTTCTCTCCATGTTCAAGCTCTGTGGCGTTCAAGTGGCTTCTAGGGTTGTAGCCCCGACCTTTTTGACAGGGTTGCCACGGTTCCGATTCTGTGTGACTGGTGTGGTGTGTCGGGTGTAGAACATGGTTGTCTGAATCACCAGATAAAGCTGTCGATCCCCCAATATTCACCGAGAACCTTTGTCAACACTGGACTTTGGGTCGCAAGTGTCGATTGTATGCACTCCAACCTCGTCTTGCGACGAAATGTGGTAATCTTTACAGCGAAACAGCGGGCTTCGATCTTCAAGTAAGCAGGTAATCCGCTGCCATGAGAAGCTCCAGACACAGCTCCGAGGGGATGTCCATGTCCGGGACGCCTTCACTGTCGCGGTATTTCTCGTTGTAGTAGAAATATTCGACGACTTTTTCGAGCACGATCCCGCTCAGGGTTTCGAGGTGGCAGACACCAGTCACGGCTTCGCTGAAGTTGCCTGCAAGAACAGACGAGACATGTGAGTCAAGGAAAAACAGAGAGCGAATGTGGACAGGAGAGAAATCGTACTTTGCGGATCAAACATGCGTCGCAGGGTGGAAGACACGCAGGCTGCAGAACGACGGACGTGGAATTCAAAGCCATCGGAAGAGACGAGGGTCACGAAGGGAGGAGGGTCACTGTTCGGGGCCATGTTGGGCCGACAAGAAGTGAGACGATGGCGGCAAGGTCGATGTTGCAGAGGTTGCGAAGCTGTTGATATGGAGAAGAAGAGTTTGAGCTTTGCAAAGTGGGTGGATTTTTATGGGCGAAAATGGCAAACGGCGCCAAACGCGTCGCGTCACGACAGGCGGTCACGTGCCCAGCCTCGTCACAATCCATGCATGCCTTCTGTTTGATGTACACATTCATTCTTAATTCATTGACTCTATCCAGGTTTCATTTCACCTATTCTGATCTTCGGCCATAATGAGTCTCTTCAGTCCAGACTTCTCGACTCTTCATAGACATGTTGGCCGACGACCGCACCTGGCTCTCACATGGAATGAATAGACATCCCAGCAGCTTTCAGTATCTGAATACCCTCTCTTTGCCAGGCATCTCTCACTCCAATCAGCGACGAAGTGTAAAATACAGGAGAATGCAAAAGCACCCGTCACCATGTGTCCAGCCGGGTATCAAACCCCCCGCCGCAGGGTGTATCGTCGCTCTCAAGCAGAAAACTCCCCATGACGATTCCATCGCCAAGTCGCCCTTTTGTCACAGTCTCCATGTGCATGATTTGAGACCTATCCATCTAGTCATCGTCCGCAATCAGAAGCGTTCCGTCATCCTCGTCAATCACAATTGCATGCAAGGCGGAATTCTTCGCCACCTCCGCGGCAACAGGACCCTGCAACTTCTTCGCCGGTGTCGCACTCCCTTCTTCGCCTTCGTCGTCCAGTGCGCGCTTCCGCTTGGCCGAGGGTTGGGTGGTGCTGGAATCTCCATTCGTGACGACCAGATCATCAGCATCGTCGTCGTTGGCCTGAGTGCCATTGGAAATAGCTGCCTTCTTCGGTTTCCGTGGTACTTCAAACGTCTCGCCCGCTTTTTCAACAAGGACAAGGGCCTTGGAGTCATCTTCCGGTTTCTTCGCTTCGATGGTCAATTGCAGGTCGGTTCGGGGATTCTCATCCTCGTCATCCTTAACAAGAATGAAGCTGGCGTCGCCGATGTTCAACTCCGAGAGCTTCTTCTCCAGGTTGTCCTCCAGATCCGGATCGTAGACCACGCCCGCTTCGCTCATGACTGTGATCTCTTCGCCGTAGCCCAATTGCGTCCGCAAGAGGTCTGAGACCAAGTCGTTCAACGTGGCCTTTTCGACGTCGACGTGGAGCCTGCCCATAGCGACACTGCAGACAGGGCACTCTGGATTAGGACTCTCCAGCTGATCAGTGCGGAGGGCTCCATTCCACAGCCACAGCCATCTTGTCCGGGCATATTCACCTTTCAGGACTTTGAATGACTGCATGACACACAAGCCGGCGACCATGGCGTTGGTTGTGGCAATGGCCGGGATGATATTGCCTGCCATCTGCTTGATGTCGAACTTGGACCGGGCCTCGATGCCGAAGATGATGGCTCGCAGGTTTCCCGCCGCAGCGACAAAGTCCATCGTATCATCATCATCCTTGTCGAAGCTGATGGTGGGCGACGGGAGACCAGCCTTTGCAGCCGCGGCCTGCTCCTCTGCCAGGCGCTTCGAGAGACGCACGAGACTGTCTTTGAACACGACAAAGTTCTCTGCCACCGACCACACACGCTGGCCTTCTTTGATGATGGACTGGTCAATCGAGGAGGCTTCCTGCTCGAGAGCATCGTAATAGAGTGGTGACGGGGGTGTCTTGCCCTTCCACACGTCCTCCATCTTTGCCAGCCGTTCGATATCTTCCGTGAAGACCTTGCCAAACACCTGTTTGGCGAAGTCGTCCGACCCTACTGACCCTCTGATCGTCCTCAGCGCCTGCGCCTCCTGTTTCAGTTTCTCGATCTCTTGGGCATTGTCTGCATCTTCCGAAGTGTCCACTTCCGGAACCTCGTCCTCGCTCACACCGAACAGCTCGGGCAGGAGATAGCTTTTGCCCCACACAATGCAATGGATCGGCTGGCTGGGGGTGCTGCGTATCGTACAGACGGGGTATGAAATCGGAGTCTCTTTTGGCGTGCACTCGTAGCAGGCGGTTTTGCCCTTCTTGATGACCTGCACTTGCCCTTTGAACCCCGTGGTTCCGGATTCAATCAGCGGGATATCGACGGCCAAACACATCTTGTTGACATGCCGTCTGGCGTCCATATTATCAAGCGCATTGAAGACGAGGTTGAAGCCCGCGAACCATTCCAGATTGAACTCTTTGTCCTTGATATTGGCATGATGAGCCACCAGTTTGACCTCCGGGTTGAACTTTTGCGCCACTTCCTTTGCGACCAGGGCCTTTGGCTTCTTGATGTGCTCGTGGCGGAAGAGAAACTGGCGATTCAGGTTGCTCAAATCAATGGTATCGAGATCGATGATGTGGATTTCGCCGAAGCCGGTCAGGACGAGGTTCTTGAGCAGTTCGCAGCCGATGCCGCCTGCGCCAACGAGGAGGACCCGAGCCTGTGTGGTGGGTTGGTCAACTTGCCTCGCACGATGAGCAGAGGGCCACGGCATCTTCTTACCTCTTTCACGAGCCGGTAGGTGGCGCCGAGAGACTGTTTGGCAAACGTCTCGCGCGGCATGGTGGAGGTGTTCGAGAGCAGGATGAGTGAGGAGGGTCGAGGAGTTTAGAGTCCGTCGGGGGGCAGAGACATCAGTGAGATGAGTGGAGGAGTATCTCAGGACGAGGGCGAGGTGGAGGGAAAGGAACAGAAGGAAAGGAAAAGGTCCAGGTCGGCGTAGCGAGAGATGAAGCGGAGATAAAGGAGTGATGAAGGTGATGAGAGCGACGGCGCTGCGATGAGACAGACGGTGGGTGATATGCGGTCGGCGATGATCGACACTTTTGTCGCTCTGCATGCGCCCGCGCTAGAAAAAAAGGTGCCTTGCAGATGCCGTTCATTCATGACCTGGTACAAGTTGCAACCCATGCCACCACCACCACCTATCACCGGCCTCACCGGTTCCAGCTCCAGCGAGAGAAGCATGCCCGATGACGATGACGCCGACGCTGCCGACCCCGAACTCATCGCCCTCCTGCGCCAGTCGCTCGGCCTCGCATCCGGCTCATCCAGCGCGCCGCCCTCGACCGGCGTCTTGCAGTCGGCGGAATACATCAACGACAATGCCATCGACGTGTCCATCTCTAGCGCCGGCACCAAGTCGGCCGCGGAGACCATCTGGGCGCTGATGCAGCAGAAGGGCTACTCGACCCAGACGTGGTCGTCGCATGAACTGCACCCTCAGGCCAAAGACGAAGCGACGGTCAACTTCATCTTCACCATGAACCTGCTTAACTTCTCCTTCTGGTCCGCGCTGCCGACGGAGGAGCGCTTCGCCGTCGAGTACAAGGGCCGCCGCTGGACGGGCTACTGGTCCCTTGTCGCGGCGCTGCAGCGAGGCCTGGACGACGGCCACGCGATCACGACGCCGGCCTTCTGGCACGACCATGAGGCCTGTCCAGACGAAGTGATCGCCCACGTCTTCCGCTCCGCCACAGACGAACCCATCCCGCTGCTGGCCGAGCGCATCGCCATCCTCCGCGAGGCCGGTGCCGTGCTCCACGAGCACTTCGACGACTCTCCAGCCAAACTGGTCGCAGCCGCCGACCACTCCGCCGCGGGCCTCGTCAACCTGCTGGTCAAACACTTCCCCAACTTCCGCGACATTGCCACCTTCCACGGCCGCGAGGTCAAGCTGCTCAAGCGCTCCCAGATCCTGGTTGCCGACCTGTGGGCGTGCTTCGACGGCGTCTCGTACGGCACCTTCAACGACATCCACTCCGCCCTCACCATGTTCCCAGACTACCGCATCCCGCAGATGCTCCAGGCCCTGCGCTGTCTGATCTACTCGCCCCGACTCGAGGGCCGGCTCGCGCGCGGAGAGCTCCTCGCTCCCGCCGAGACCGTCGAGGTCGAGATCCGCGGCTGCAGCGTCTGGTGCGTCGAGTTGATCCGGCGCGAGATCGAGCGCCGCCACCCAGAGGCCAAGGGCACGCTCAACGCCGTCCTGATCGACTTCTTCCTCTACGACACGTGCAAGGAGATGGAGCGGAAGGGCGAACTGGACGATATGCTCCCGCATCATCGCACGCGGTCGATCTTCTATTAGGATCGATCGGTGTCCCGCTCGCAATGGCGTGGTTGTACAGACCATCTGTATTATACGATATAAAGACACTCGTCACAGAATATAGACCTGATAGAGAGAGAGAAATAGAAACCCCAGCACACGTCCGCGGTGGTGGGTCAAAATGACGATATTAATAGTTAATCAGGGCACTATCTCCCCGAGAGTCGAGACTACTGGACTATGATGTTTGTGATGAGTGATGATGTTATGCTATGCTAGACATTCTGTGCTACTACACATGTCTTTCTTTCTATCAACGTCTGTCTGTGTCCCCCCCGATTCTCGAATCTCCTCGCCCTCGAGACATACAGGTTTCTCCTCTCCTCTCTTCTCTCTGTCTTTTCTCTCTATTTTCGTCTCCGAAATATCTCAAACCCCTCCAAAACCATTTCTCATGCCTGGATGTGCAGGAAAGGAACAAAGGAAATTTTGTAATCCTCCCACAAAGGAAAAAAGTCTATGTACAATGGGAACAAAACATGATCAGCTTGCCTGTCCGCCCTTTTCTGTTTGGACTCCTTTTGTGGACCCTGGCAAAGCACGGCACGGCACGCTCAACTCAACTCATCTCAGCTGCTTTCCTCGACGGGCGTGCTGGTCCCCTTGGAGCCGGACATGCTGAACGGAGCCAGGACCTTCTTGGCCTCCCAGATACGCCAGGCCAGATTCTCCACCTTGCCGTCGGCCTTGACGACCTCGGGTGCGAACTCGATGCCGAACATCTGGTGCACGACGTAGACGACGCGGCGCGCGAACTTGCCGTCGCGGTCGACCAGGCTGCCGAAGGGTTCGGCCACGGAGCGCGGCGCGATGTCCGGGTCGCGGTCGAAGCAGTTCTGCACGATCGGCAGCAAGGTGGTCTCGATGCAGCGGCGCACCAGGGCGTCGTTCTGCGGCGACGTGGGCAGCGAGAACGAGAGAGCTGGGTTGGAGCTGCCGGAGAGGGAGTCGTCCTCGCTGAATCGCGGGATGCGAACCTCGAAGGGTAGCGAGATGGCCATCACGTTGTGCCGGCCTTGGTGGTGGAGTCGGAACTCGAATGACCCCTGCGTCCACCACAGCTTGTCGCCGGAGAAGAGCATCTCGCCCGTCAGACACGCCTTCTCGTCCCCGTCGGCGTCGATCCACGTGCTGGGCACGTCGCTGGAGATGATGCCGATCTCCGAGTTGAGCAGGTCGTATTCCTGCCGGTTGGTCGCGATCCATCGGCCCTGCGACGACAGACGCGTCACCTCACGCGAGTCGTTGTCCGACACCATGTACAGGCCCACCCAGTCCTTCTTGCCGTGGTTGACCGGTGCCGTCCACTTGACTTTGATCGGCGCCCCGTATTCCAGCACGAGCGGCTTGAAGTCGTCTCGCCGTTCGGCCGGGATCCGCGCCTGTTCGGACTCCTTGTCGCTCGACCGTTCCGAGTCCGCCAGAGGAGACGCCAACGTGCCTTCCACTTCCAGCTTGAAGTCCCTCGGATCGAGCCCTATCTGCTCCGGCTCCAGTTTGCTCACTGTCAGCCGGCGTGTCGGCTTCGGTAGGAGGCTCTTGGTGTCTTCGACGATGGTGGTCACGCTCGCCGCCAGCCTGGGTTTCGCCGCATCGAAGTATTCCTCCAGCTTGTCAAAGGCCTCAGTCAGCATTCGGTCCAGAGCATCTTGCCAGTGTCGGAAGGGTGGTGGCAGCGACCGTCGGAGACTCTTGACCAAGCCAGCATCCTGGCGCAGGCTCCGGCCATACAGCTTCTGCATGTGTGGTCGTTCAACAAAGTGGATGAACGCGAGACTCAAGGTGTGACTGAGTAAGGCCAGGCAAAAGATAGCTTTGCTGCTGGTGATCAGGGCGATTCCCCAGACACCGGCCGTGCCCAGCACACGCTCGGGATTGTTCAAGAATCGGTAGATACCGCCATACGTCAACTTGGGGTGGTGGTCGAAGAAGAAGTCACCAAAGAACCACCCAAATTCGCCCAGTTGGTCGTAGATGCTGAACGACACCCAGACTTGGAGGGCGATCAGGCTGAGGCCGATGACGTGCTTCAGGATGTCGAGGCCGCCATCCCAGTTGGCTGGCATGGTGTACATCTTCCAGGCCGCGGCTACGAATGAAGAGTAGCAGACCATCATGCTGAGGTGGTAGATACCTTTCCACTGTCGCCACGCCTCGCCAGTGCTCTCGCCGTATTTGAGAAAGTGGCGAGTCCACTTCTTCTTGGACGACTGTCTGTTGAGCAAGTAGCCGATGCCGACCGAGTACCACAGGCGCCAGACGGCGGCGTTGATCACGAAGAGCGCTTGATACAGCGTCGAGCTTGGGGTGGCGATGGTCAACGCGAACGTGTACAGTTGAATCAAGAAGACGGCCGAGTCGGTGGTCCGGTAAAGGTCGAAGTTCTGCAGGCCAAGCAGATTGTGCGTTTGGGATGGTTGCGCATGGGCTGGGTTGGGCCAAACTTCGGCGGTGGACGTTTGCTCGGTCGGGGAGGACTTTTCCATCTGTGCTGCAGCGGGCAATTCGTTGATGGCTCTTCGGGGCGGCGGCGAGCTGTAGGTGCGTTCGATGTGCGGGTTCTCGACCATCACCAGGAATGCGAACTGAGCGGCATGAGCGACTATGGAGATGAACAGGACTCTGTAACTGGCTGCCATCAGGGAGATGCCATAGTAGCCAACATATCCTATGGAGTACATGGGGTGCGGAGCCATTTCGAAGACGCCGTCAAACGTCAACTCTTGGTCGATCAGGTAGAAAAAGTCGCCCCAGTACCAGGCAAAGTCCTTGACTACTCGGTGGGCATCCAGTTTGACCCAGAGGTTGAAGGCGAACAGGGAGATCCCCACCACCCACCGGAAGCCCGTGACGATGAGGGATTCATCGACAGGCCTATGGCCACAGCTGATAGCGAAGAGCATGTAGGAGGTGAAGTCACACATCAGGATGAGGTCGACGATGCGGCGGAACACCAGCCAGGTGTTGTACTCCAGCGGCGCCGTGTCAAAGTCGTAGTCCTTCGGAATCTTGGTCTCGAGCTCCCTCTTAACGAAGCCCCGGAGGGTGGGGTGCGGATTGGCTCCGTTCGATGACACGGGGAACAGCTTGGTCCTTCGAGCCCATCGGACGAGCATCTGATGGTGCGATTGCATGTGAAGAAGGTAGCCAATACCCACATTGTAACACACGCGCCAGAACAAAAACACCACGGCCAGAAATGGGACTCTGATCGTCGGCGGCAAGACCCAGGCTAGAAGGCCGTGGAGGATGAGAATGAAGATGACCAAGATATCCCCAAGGTTCTTGGGTTCCGAAGGGGAGAGCAGCTGGGACACCATATCATGGGTCGTCGGGACAGTGAAGACTAGAGAGAGGTCAGCAACGATGAGGCATCGGTTCGAGTCCGGGATCGAGAATATACCGGTGCCATCTGGCGTGCGGCCATAGGTCTTGCGGTCCTTTTCGTCCTTGGCCGACTTCTCCTCGAGAGCATTCAGCTGGAGCACGGCCTTCCTGGCAGCTTCTTCAGTGTTTGCTCGGAGAGGAGCATTTCGCACTCGGAGGCCCTCTGCAGCGGCATCGACAGACGTGGAATCCGCCATGGTCGAGCGCAGCGGATGTTGACTGCGTGGCCTTTCCGAAGAAAGACGCGAAATTTTTTGCTACCACGCGTTTATAGCTCGCGGTGCAATGAATGAGGGAACAGTCAACCGATTCTGAAGGTCACCGCATCCATATCAAACATTCACAGGTCAAGCGAAAGGCAGTGGAAGTGAGCGTCAGAGGTGAGAAAGACGGACGGAGAGAAAGGAAGAGGACTCGGCGTTGAGCACGTCTGAGAGGAGAGGGCCACTTATTTCCTTCTTACATTGGCGGAAGTGAGGAGAAGCCGCGAAGCCGCCGAATTGCGATTAATTGCGATTGTTGCTTGCGAATGTGCTGTCACGTGCCACACGCGCAGTGACCTCATTGTCGGTGGCAGAAGCTGGGCAAGACACGGCGGACGAGGCAACAGGTTCTTGGGCCTGAAGCCGGAAACCACAGCCGCCAGGGTAGAGGAGGATTCAAAAGCAGGAGATGATGAAAGATCGAGATATGCAAGACACGAATGAGGCCATGGGTGGTGGTGGTGCTTCGTGACCGCGTTTCACTGGGGAAAGACATCTGCACAATGCAACATGGCGAGGCTGGGACACGTGATTGGCTGGCGGAAGGCTGGGACACGTGATTGGCTGAGGCAAGGCTGCTCATGTGATTGGCCAGCGTCAACACAGGCGGCGTCACGCGGCTCCGGCCATTCTGCCCGCCTACAACTTGAATTACTAAGTCGCCGCCCGCTCTCTCTCACTTTTCCGCATCTTCGAAGTTGGAAATCGAAACACTCGCATTCTACACTCCCCTGTCTATATCTGTGCGTGTTTGCCCGTCAGGCTACTGGCCTGGAGCATGGCGCCCTCGTTCGAAGAGCCTCTCACTGAGGCTTTGGAAGTCCCTCTCAAGTCGAAGCCGGACTTGGTCGCCCCCGAACCTGGTGAGTTGATGTCCCCATGTGTCTGCCCTTGCGACGACTGTCGCTGACCCTCACTGCCTGCTAGAACACTGTCCGGGACCCGAATCCGAGCAAGCCGGTCAAGGCGACGCCTGCAATGGCTGTCCCAACCAAGCCATCTGCGCCTCTGCGCCCAAAGGGCCCGACCCCGACATCCCTATCATCACCGAACGACTCGCTGGAATAAAACATAAAATTTTGGTTCTGTCTGGAAAAGGAGGAGTAGGCAAATCGACCTTCTCCTCTTTGCTATCACACGCCTTTGCTGCCAACCCGGACTCGACGGTCGGCATCATGGACACTGACATTTGCGGGCCCTCCATCCCCAAGATGATGGGTGTCGAGAACGAAACGATACACGTGAGCAATGCGGGCTGGAGTCCTGTTTGGGTCACCGACAACCTCGGCGTGATGAGTGTTCAATTCATGCTCCCCAACCGGGACGATGCCGTCATCTGGCGGGGCCCGAAGAAGAACGGACTGATTAAACAATTTTTAAAAGACGTCGAATGGGGCGAGCTGGACTATTTGATCGTCGACACCCCTCCCGGGACGTCGGACGAACATCTGTCGGTCAATTCGTTTTTAAAAGAGTCGGGAGTGGATGGCGCCGTGGTGGTGACCACCCCTCAAGAGGTGTCGCTGTTGGATGTGCGGAAAGAGATTGACTTCTGCCACAAGGCCGGCATCCGGGTGTTGGGCTTGGTTGAGAACATGTCGGGCTTTGTGTGTCCCAAGTGCACACACGAGTCCCAGATCTTCCGCGCCACGACCGGTGGCGGTCAAAAGTTATGTCAAGACATGGGCATTCCTTTCCTGGGTTCAGTCCCCCTGGATCCCCGGATCGGGATGGCCTGCGACTTTGGAGAGAGCTTTATGGACAGCTTCCCCGACAGCCCGGCCTGCAAAGCATTACGCCAAGTCGTGAGGTCGGTGGGCAAATTGATTGGCGAGGATCCCGACGAGGTCCTTCCAGACGGACCGCTATAGAGCCCGACAGAGGTTGGGGTTTTCTATATCAGCATCCCAGGCTCGGCCACCTTGGACCACGGGTACGGCGTTTGCCCTCGACCTGCGCAACGGAATCTCGAGCGGAACCTCGAATTCCGAGGTCTGGTGCCGTTCAGTTGGCGACGTCGCTCTGTGTGGCTGCACTGCCAGCAGGCATCAGTCGCAAGCTACAACGACGTGGCCTGGATCACTGGTACGCAGCATCGCGCCAGATGAGGCTGGAGACTGGACGAACTGAGCGTCGTGGTTGTACATAGCACCTGCCGCGTAGTACTTGTACTCCGTGCAGTACTCCGTATGCAGGGCGGAATGCCCAGCGCCGGTGACAGACGCGGCTGCAGTGGCTGCAGTGGAGCCAGCCTCGCGCCGATTGGTCGCGCTGCTCCTGAAACGGCCCGTTCAGGTCTTCACCAACGATGTTTCACGTTTCATCTTCTTCTCTCGTCCACTCCCTGACTCCCTGCTTGCATTCACCCCCTTTTCTCTGGTTTTCACTCCTTTTTCTCGCCCGTCTCAAGTTCTCAACCAGCAGAATTCAGTTCTCAGCCTCGACACCGAACCCAAGATGCCCCCACAGCCAGTAGCCTCGTCAGCGATCTCGCCCTCCTCTGACTCCTCGCCCTCGCCTGTCCCCATCTAGTCCTCGGCAGTCGTTGGCTGCGGCTCTCTCCCTGAGTCCCCAGCCAGCCCGATCCAGTCACGCCGTCTGTGCAGAGCTGTCTTTGAGACTGTGAAGCTCCATCGAGTCCTCTTGAGCTCAATCGATGACTCGTCAACCTTCATCGTGAGACATGCAGCTGGCGTGGCCCAAGACTCACTAACACAATTCGAGACCAGGCCGCGCCTTGCGAGATGTTCGCCGTAGGACTACATACAGGACATACAACGCTCGTGGGCTCCAGCTTGAAATGTTTGCTTTCAGTCCGGTTCCTCACCTTCTCTATCCCAGCTGGCCCTCGAGCCTGGTTCCTTTCCCTTTCTTTTTTCTTCCTTGTTCAATACTGGGGGCAGGTCCTTCGAGCGTCTTCGCGTTTCCCATTCCCCTTCTCCCAGCTTTGCAGTGCAAGAGCTCACATATCATTCCTTATTTTCGAATTTTCTTCGCTAGTCGATCTCTACATCAATATGCTGCGAGCCCAGGTTTTCCTCTTGGTCGCTTTGTTCCTGACCGCGGTCTTTGCGACTCCCATCCAGAGACAAAAGCGCTCCTTCAAAGTCCCCCGGATACAGCAGCACAACTACAAGCCGAACGGCAAAGCCGCGTACCGGAGAGCCCTCTTCAAGTTTGGGCTCGGGGACATCAGCTTCATTCCCGGCGGTGAAGTGGCGACGAGGATCAAAGCCGCCAGTGAAGCTCAGGTCAATAGCACCGACAGTCAAGACGGAGCGACGACGGCCTCTCCAACCCAGAATGACGCCCAGTTTCTCTCCCCCGTGCAAGTGGGTGGCCAGACACTGATCATGAACTTTGACAGTGGTTCCTCGGATACGTATGACAAGCCATCTCCGGTGACACCGTTCACTACCTGTTCCAGCTGACACAGCTTTTATCCAGATGGGTCTTCAACACGAACCTGCCCGCCGCAGCTCAGCAGGGCCACACCATCTACGATCCAACCAAATCCGCCACCTTTCAAACCGGCCTGAACGGGCACACATTCAACATTACCTACGGAGACGGATCGTTTTGCTCCGGCCCCGTAGGAGTTGACGAGGTCGACATTGGCGGCGCGACCGTCGCCGCTCAGGCCATTGGACTGCCCGATGTGATGGCCAACAGCTTTGTGACGGACTCGTCGAGCAACGGCCTCGTGGGTCTTGCCTTTTCGCGCCTCAACACGATCCGCCCGAATCAACAAAAGACCTTCTTTGACAACATCATGGCCGACCTGACCCTGCCCGTGTTCACGGCGCAGTTGAAGTCCGGCGAGGTCGGATCCTATGAGTTCGGCAACATCGACAAAAGCGCCTTCACGGGCCAGCTCACCACCGTGCCCGTGGACTCGTCGGGGGGCTTTTGGGAGGTCGACTCGGCGAAAGCGGTGGTCAAGGGCCAAACGATCAACGCGTCTAACGGCCGCGCCATCATCGACACGGGGACATCGCTCATGCTGGTGACCAACGACGTCCTGGTCGGGTACTGGAACAACGTCGAGGGCGCCCAGTTCAATGCGGAAGCCGGTGGCGTCATCTTCCCTTGCAACACACCTCTGCCAGACCTGCAAGTCGCCATCGGGGACAACTATTTTGCGACCGTGAGCGGTCAAGGCATGAATTTTGCCAACGTCGGCTCAGACACTCAAAGCGGAACGCAATGTAAGTCTTGGTTGGACCCCTTGATGTATCTCGTACTGATCCGTGTCATGTATAGTCTGCTTCGGAGGTCTCCAGTCCAACCAAGGCCTTCCTTTCGCCATCTACGGCGACGTTTTCTTCAAATCGCAGTTTGTCGTCTTTGACGGCTCTGGGCCTTCCCTCAGCATTGCACCGCACTCGTGAAACACTCGCATCCAGTCGAGTAAGGCTTAACATGGAGACGAAGGAAGGAAGGCAGGGGGCGGTTTGCTTGCATAGCGCTTGGAGTTGGGGGGGCTGGGCTACTGAAGCGAGCCCCAAAAAGAAAATTCCGTTTTATCAGCTTTGATTTTGAACATTGCGCGAACAATTTTGTTCAAGGCTCTGCCTGCATTTTTTGCATCTGCATCTGCATCTGGACCTGGATATCATGCCACCTCATGACCACTGAAATGATTGAATGAATCAACACTGAGTACTACACATTAGCAGGGGCGGAAATAGAACTAGAGTCAGAAACTCGAATCAATGACACACACGTGTCGCCTTGTTGAGAATGTGAAGCAATGCCCGGCATCTTTTTTCTCTCACGGCCACGGCAGCGCCATCGTCCAGAGAGGGAGGCGTTTGCCGATCTAATCTGTATCTGTATCTGTTCGGGATCGTAGTCGGTAACGGTGGCCGAGACAGTAGTCGCGCGTGTCGTGTGTCATCTCTCCAGAACCAAAGTTCTGCAGATTTTTCCCTGCCTGCGCCTGCGCACTCGCCCGGGTGGGCAGGGCGGTCACGATGGAAGGGCTTAAAGCGGACGAAGGCGAAAGAACCCAAGTGCGCACTCTCTCCCTCACAGGGCTGACCATCACCAATGACGAAGACTCTTCTCAAACTCCAACCAGCAAGGGTTCCAAAGCTCATGAAAAGTATGGGTTGTAAACAACGCCTGTCAGAGTAAATCCATCGGTACCTCCCACACCGGGCGGCACGAAGCCAGGCCCCAAGCGCAGGTCAAAGATCATCACCACTCTCTTGTCACACAATCCTTTGGAAAAGACCGAAAGGCGAGGACGAGGCGAGAGCAAACATAAGGCTTCACTCTAGGGTACCGAGGACTTTATTTCGTCAGCCAGGTTGAGGATTCTGTGGCTCGTGTGAAGAGCTCAGAAGAGGACGTTTACTATAGAAATGATTCTATGAAGTCTGCGGGGGAGGGAGGTTAGCAAAACACGGTCAAAAGGCGAGGGGAACTGCAGGTGCAGGGTGGGAACGTACAAAGTCGCATGAAGAAAAAAAAGAAGAAGTTGCGAAAGAGCGAGAATCTTTTATATGACAGAGAATTCTCAGACGCCGCCAAGACAAACTTGTCTTATCTGGGGTTAGTCTACTTTCTTGTGTCACGTGCGTGGCATTTCCTCTGCGAGGAGTCAGAAACACCTGTCAGGAGCAGAAAAAGAACACCTTGATGGAGAAGAGACGAGCTATACTGCTGCTGTGCTGAGTACTACTCACAAATCGATATTAATTATCCTCTTGACTGTCTCTCTTTGCTGAGAAACCTCTCGAGGCTGGCGCAGAATTGTTAAGTTGACAGAGACTTCGCTCAACCCCCCTGCTCCATCATGGTGGCCAAAAACTCCAAGTACTCGAGCACTCGATACCATGATGCCTCGCTCCAGGAGCACTTCAGCTTCGAAGAGGTTGTGCTCAAAGGCCTAGCCTCGGACGGAGGTCTGTTCCATCCAGACGAGGTGCCTAATGTGCGGTCGACATTCCTGGAATGGAAAGACCTGCCCTTCCCTGACCTGGCCTTCCAGGTCATACGGCTGTACGTTGACGAGAGCGAATTGTCGAACGAGGACCTCAGATCGATTGTCGACCGCAGCTACTCGACGTTCCGACATCCCGACACTGTGCCGTTGGTCACGCTGGACGAGGAGAAGGACCTGCACCTGCTCGAGCTTTTCCATGGGCCGACCTTCGCCTTCAAGGACGTGGCGCTCCAGTTTCTAGGCAACCTGTTCGAGTTCTTCCTCGTGCGGAAGAACGAGAAGATTGCCGCGGGCCAGCCCCGACACCACCTCACCGTCATCGGCGCCACTTCCGGAGATACTGGATCGGCGGCCATCTACGGTCTGCGGGGGAAGAAAGACGTCAGCATCTTCATCATGTTTCCGGACGGCAAGGTGTCACCTGTGCAGGAAGCGCAGATGACTACGGTCTTGGATCCCAACGTGCACTGCTTGAGCGTGGAGGGGACGTTTGACGACTGCCAGGACTACGTTAAGGCGCTGTTCGCGGATCCGGAGACGAACAAGATCCACCACCTGGCGGCGGTCAACTCGATCAACTGGGCCCGCATCCTGGCCCAGATCACCTACTACTTCTCCGCGTACTTCCAGCTGCTGAAGCAGAAGCCGGATCTGAAGGAGGTCAAGTTTGTGGTGCCCACTGGCAACTTCGGGGACATTCTGGCCGGGTTCTACGCGAAGCGCATGGGCCTTCCGATCTCGAAGCTCGTGATCGCGACCAACGAGAACGACATCTTGCACCGATTCTGGCAGAGCGGATCGTACACGAAGAAGCCCAAGCCGGCCAAGGAGGCGCACCAGGGGATTCCCGAGGACGGGGCCAAGGCGCACGAAGATGGCGTGAAGGAGACGTACAGCCCTGCGATGGACATTCTCGTCTCTTCCAACTTTGAACGTCTGCTCTGGCACTTGAGCCTGGAGCGCGAGTTCGAGCTGAACCCGCACATCAAGGTCGCGACGTCGGTGCGGGCCGCGGGAAACAAGATCGACGGGTGGTTCCAAGAGCTGAGAAGGACCGGCTCGTTCACGGTGGATGGGGAGATTGTGGCCAACGCCCGCGAGATCTTTGGTAGCCACCGCGTCAGCAACGAAGAGACCCTGTCGGCGATCCGAGACTGCTATCGCGGGACGGCCATCTCGAAGAAGGGCTACGTGCTCGACCCTCACTCGGCCATCGGTGTGGCTGCCAGCTTGCGGGAGATTTCCTCCTCGCCTTCATCATCGGTGCCCACGGTCTCACTGTCCACGGCGCATCCGGCCAAGTTTGCGGGCGCGGTGGAATTGGCGCTGAAGGACGACCCAGAATTTGATTTCAACACCGTCTTGCCGGCTGAGTTTGTCGGGTTGAGTGACAAGGAGAGGAAGGTCCTGAGCGTGTCGGCTTCGGAAGGGCTGGCGGGGATTCGCGATATCATCACGCGAGAGGTGGAGAAGGAGAAATCGGCATAGAGAGAGGGTGAAAGAAAAGCTCGGGCTGCCTTTAGTCATATGGGTTTGGAATCTGTGTTTGATAGAGATAACCTGGAAGGTGTGTATGTACTAGGTTAGGGTATGTGCAAGCATGTACAAGTTCTTGGTTCTCATTCCCACAGGTGAAGACTACATACAAGTCGGCAACTCAGGGGCTCCGAGTTCATCCTCTACTGGGGCTGTATATGATATCCTCGATCCAAGGAGGCGCTTGTGATGCTCTGGAGGACGGAGGATGCAGACAGTATTGCGCGGAGGACTGAGTACTTGTACTTGGATATGTTAACAGTGTCCACCTGTCTGGAGGTACCCAGTACATGGTCCGCGCCTTTCCCGATTCCATCGCGGTGGAGCCTCCTCATCAGCCCTTGCTCAGCCACCATGACTTTCGGGGTCCGAATCAAACATCACCACCCGAATACGTACGTTCTTTGAACCATTTTGTGAGTACTCCGTCTCTGACACCGGAAATCAGGGGCAAAAGGGAACAGTGCGAGTAGCCGGCATATCAATTGACTCGAACGCCTGCCAGACTCTGTGTGTTCATCGAGGTGGATGGAACACGGTGTTGGTGTTCCCCGTTGCTGCTGCCCGCAGTCGAAATACGAAGCCATGATCCTGCTGCCCCAGGACCATAATCCGAATATGTATGTATGGTCTCCTCTCTTTTCTCTCCCTCAGAGAACTCATCCTTTGGCACTTACTCGGGTGCGGTCAATGCGGCAGGCGGCAAAATGAGAGATCCTCGAGTTTTTATTAAAGGAATCTCAGACCAGACGCGCTCAGTGTGCGTCGTGACAGCCTCAGGCCCTTGGGGTGCCTCCTGGTCCCTGGATGGTGTGGGCGGGTGGCGCCCGGAGCTAAATCCCTTGTACGCCTGAGACGAGAACCAATCTCAGTGAGATCAGGCTGGGTCTCATTAAGGTACGGGAGGCTTGAGCTTAGCAGCTCGCCTGTAGGGTGTGGCCCAGGCCTGGCGGAGCCTGTAGCATCTCTAGCCTGCAGCCTAGGGAGCCTAGGGACCTGTGGGATACCTTAACAAGCCAAGCCGGGAAGTGCGTCTTTCCGTCTTCTGCAGCCTGCGCCTCCAAACGTCGGCAGTGACTCTGAGTGCGTGAGCAATGAGCGTCCAATCCAACATCCAACTCCCACCGCTCTGAATAAACAACCAACACCCCTCTCTGCTGACCTTACCTGACAGTACTTCCCTCCCGAGCACTGGCTCGCTTGGTGTTCTATCTTGGGCCTTCCCCTGCTCACCTGTCGGGCAACCTTACTTAGGCTCACGAGTCACGTCCACCGCCTCGCAGCACGACGCCAGCACACACACCTGTGGCCTCAGAGACATATGTTCTTCTCTCAGCCGCGGTCGGCATTCCGGTGTCAGCTCTACGAGACATCGGCTTCGATGTGATATCAATCCAAGAAGGTAGGTTCGCTACAGTTGAGACGCCCCCTTTGCCTGTAGAACGGTTGTTGTCCTCCTTTCTTTCATCTCTCTTCTCTTTCCATGGCCTTCGCTTCAAATCCTACGTGACCGACCCGACCACAAACCTCAACGATGGAGTCCAGTGCAAAGAGGTAAGTCCAACGTCCTTCCCCTGTCCAGACTGGAACTGAACTGGCTGCTTCTGTCTTCAGGAGACATCCTCCGCGTTGGCCTCCCTTCAAACAACCCTACCAGCAGCTCAGTTCCTCCGAAAACCTGCAATTGACTCCTCTGCCTTCCGCCCACGACACTCCGCGCGCAACGAACTCGAACATCTTCAGTCCAGGCCTGGTCAGCTTGACCGCTTACACTCCCGATCTTTCGGCGAGCACGCCCACCGCGCTTCTCAGATCCCCCAACACCCGCGACAGTACCACGCCCAGGAAATGGTGGAGGAGAGGATGGAGGACCGGTGCCCGCATCTCGCTGGCTGCTGCAGTGACGGTGTTGTTGGTCAATATCGGCCTGACCATCGGCATCGTCTTGACCGGTTCCAACATGATGTCCGGCGTGTGGATGGTTTTCGCCGGTGACTGTAAGGCCACCGAGAACAGAGACACCTGGGTCCATCTGGCACTCAACGTCGTGGCCACTTCGTTGCTTGCCAGCTCCAACTATTGCATGCAGTTGCTGTCCGCCCCGAGCCGGCATGAAGTCGACACGGCGCACGCGGAACGGAAGTGGTTGGACATTGGGATTCCCAGCCTGCGAAACCTGGGTTCCCTGAGCAGGAAGAAGCTGGTCTTGTGGTTGCTTCTGGGCATCTCGTCCATCCCGCTCCATCTAATGTCAGTGCCTGGGACAAGAAGGCTGGGTTCCTGGTTGGGCTAATCGTTATGCAGATACAACTCGATCTTCTTCTCCGCCATTGCCACCAACAATTATAGTGTCCTTTACGCCCGGCAAGACTTCATCCAGGGCGCCGCCTATGACACAGCCGGATTCCCTGATACGGAAGAGTGCAACGTCACTGACATCCAGATCCGAGCCCAGCGTGAATTTACGGTCCTCAACAACGAAGACTGCATCCACGCCTACTCCCGAGACTTTGTGGAGGAGCGCCGCAATGTGATTGTCGTGGTCAAGAACCCCCCTGCGAACCAAGGCTCGCTGCTCAAGATCGCCGTCAACGAATTCCCCGCCAAAATCACACCGTCGTACAATGCGTTCGCATGGATCTGCGACAACCCCAACGTCGTCAACGAGACCGGGGCGTGCTGTGAGAATCAATGGGGTTTCGTACCTTGTTCGAAAATCACCCCGAAATTGGTCGACATGGCAGATCAGTGGGAATCTGGCGGCTTTGCGGTCGACCATTGTCTATCCGAACCCGTCGAGTCGCAGTGTCACCTTCATTTCTCCCTCGTCCTGATGTCGGTGGTGCTGTTTTTCAATATCGTCAAGGTGTTCGCTATCGCCTTTGTTGCTTTCCGCCTGCGAGAAGCACCCCTCGTTACAACAGGTGATGCGCTGCAGTCGTTCCTGCGCAACCCAGACCCTACCACGGAGGGCATGTCTCTGTCGAGCCGAGTGAGTGTTATTGCGTCCTCGAAGCTGGGATACTCGGCCATGCCGATGCGGTATGACCCGGTCCAACATCGATTTTACGAGTCGGCGACCTGGCGACAGTGGGCGTTTTTGCTTTGCCTGTTTGCGTTCGCGGGGACGGGGACGGCGGTGTGTTTGGCCGTCGGTATCAACAGCTTCCAAGGCGACAAAACCATCCAGAATGCGTGGAGTATTGGCTTGGGCACCGTACGACCGCAGAACCTTGTCATGGGTTGGAGCCTCCCAGGGTATGGAAACACATCCATCGCCATTTCTACTCTCGTTGCCAACGCTCCGCAACTGGTCTTCTCCTTTCTCTACGTCTGCTACAACGGCCTGTTCACCTGCATGTTCCTCATGCGCGAACTCGGGTATTTCAGTGTCACGGCCGGCCGAGGACGCAAGTTCCTGCGCGTGAGCGAAGCACGGGGCGATCAGAAGTCGACGTACTTCCTCAATCTCCCCTTCAAATACGGGCTCCCGATGCTGGTCGGTTCCGGTCTGATGCACTGGCTGGTTTCTCAGAGCGTGTTCCTGGCCAATATCACGATCATCCCGCGCGATGGCCGTGTCCCCATGCAGGACGAGATCACCACGGTCGCCTATTCCCCGCTCGGCATGCTGTTCGTGCTGGTTCTCGGCCTTGTTCTGTTGGTGTTCCTCCTGTCCACGTCGCTACGGAAGTTACCCTTCGGCATGCCGTTGATCGGGAGTAATTCCATCGCTCTCAGTGCGGCGTGTCATCCACCAATTCGTGGCGACCAGAGTGAGCGGGAGGATATGGTGTTGCGACCATTGAACTGGGGCGCCGTCCCTCGTGGCGGCAAAGTCGTCGATCTGGGGATCCGCAATCATCGGACTCGGGGCTTCGAGATGGCCATGGTCGAAGATGAAGATGATACCGGCCGCGGCGTCGGGCATTGTTGTTTCAGTGATCGGGTGCTTGAAGCGCCGGAGAGGGGAGGGTTTTACTCTTGATGGGATTTTTTTTCGGACTTGCATAGCGTGGGGTGGTGTTTGCATTTGCTTGGAGGTTTTTCTTTCCTCATGACACGGCCATGTTTGCGGAACTTCAACATGTACTTTTCATTTCTTCTCTCCCGACACGAGGACGGGACTTGGTGTATTCTGGATGATTTTACAGTTGGTATGAGCATAGCATGGGTGATGCCTATACCGGATGCCGGAGTCCTATCCTGAGGGTTTGGGGGATATGGTAAAAATGGTCGATTTCGCTACGAGCGAGGCATTGGATTTCATATAGGAAAATATATACATCGATCATATACACAAGATTGCGCTTGTCCGAAACACTCTCGTGAGCTGCGATCATCTGCTCTATCTAACCTCTTATGACGATGAACCCAACGAGAAATATTATCTCTTGCTTCGATCCGTCGTACGTGTGTGCGCGCGATCATCCATAAGCATCCGCATCCTCGTCCTTATCGTCTGCATCCCCAGGTAAAGAAGCCTTCCTCAGCGGACTAGGCAAAGCCGGCGAAGCAGGGTTCAACCACGACGAAGTCAGTGATGTCCGTCTACTACCCCCGGCCCTGGCCCCGGGTGGGATTGGGATGTTGATAGCCAGAGCCAGCTTGGGCGAGCGTATGCTTGTCTTCTTCTTGCCCTTGCCCTCTGCCACGGCGGCGGCGGCGGCGATGATGACGCGTCGTTCGTCGAGTTCACATATGCTGGGCGTGTCTGAGAGGAGAGTTTCTTCGATTGAAGATCTGCGTCGAGGCATATGGGCGTGAGATTCAGGATGGGATTGAGTCTGGGGTTGAGATCGTTGTTGTGCCAAAGCAAGCGCGACCAGACGTTCTCGCTCATCGGCTTCTGCTGTTGCTTGTTTGAGGAATGTTTCCATCTCTGTATCCCTCCCCATCTCCTTCGCACCCTCCCTCGTGCTGTCCGACGTGTCCTGTCCCTCATTCGACGAAGGAGGAGGAGCATCCCGTTCCCGTTCCTGGCCCTGAACGCCAGACGACGCAAGCCTACCACGTCTGCGAAGGCGGTACGTCTCTGCGCTCTCGTAGCGCATCTGGTAGATGAATCGGTCCATCACACCCGGGGGCACGATGTCGGACCCGCTGCTCAGTCTGGCCGCCGACTGCTGCTGCTTTTCCTGATCTTCCGTGGACATGGATGTGGGTTCTTCTGACGACAGCGCCGGCGACGATAGCGGTAGTGGTGGTGACTGTGACTGTGACTGTTGAACTTGGTGCATGAGGATCTGCCAGAGAGGGTCGCGCGAACTGCGTCGGCGGAGGCTTTCTCTTTCCGTCCATGATCGTGGTCGTGATCGTGGCCGTGGCCGTGTCTGTGGCTGTGGCTGTGACTGTAGCCGTGACCACTGATCCTCGCCGCTGTCTCTCGCCGACAACGCTGGCGTGGGTTTCGATGATCGGTCATCGGTCGTCTTGGAGGAGTCGTGCGGTTCCAAGTCGAGTTCGCCCTCGCCTTCTTCCTCTTCCTGTCGTCGTCGCATGCGCATTTTCTCAAAAGAAACCTCATCTTCATCCCCATCCTCATCAAAACCCCACTTCTCCTCCATCTCATCGACATCCTCTTCCTTTTGTTGTCGTCTTCGCATGCGCATTTTCTCAAAGGAATCCTCATCATCCCCATCCTTGGTCATCATCGGACCTCCTCCTCCTCCCACAGACGAACCATCATCAGCACCCCAAATCTCCTCCATCTCATCCACATCCTCCTGCCTCTGCAGATACCACCTCACCCTTCCCAAAAACCCATATTTCTCATCCAACCTCGTCGCCTCCCGGAAACACCGTAGCGCCGTCCCACCGTCCCCGCTGATGTCGGCTAGAAAGCCGCGCGTGTATAGACATTTCGCTAGTAGTGATTCGTCGCCCCCGAATGGAGCTGAGAGATATTCGGCGGACATGCATAGGCTCTCGGCCTCTTCGAGGGCCATTTTGCCTTGTTGGAAGAAGTCATTCTCGCGGCCGTTGCCATTGTCGCTTTCTTCGAGTGAGTGGAATAGGAAGAAATGAGCTCGGCTGAGGAGTATTCGTCCGTAGAGTTCGATCGCGAGACTCTCCAGGCGGGACACTTCGGAGGGAGGTTGTTGCTGCTGCTGCTGCTGTTGCGCGTGGGTTGTTTCGCCTGTGGTCGTGGCGGTGGTTGCGTCTTGTGGACTTGCGAGGGGAATCGATGCGATGACGGGGCTCGCGAGGGTGAGACTGGAGGAGGACATGGAATGTCTGGAGTGTCTGTGCGGTGGAATGTGGCCGTGAGGCACTGCCGGTGGTGGTGGTGGTGGTGCTTCCTCCATGTTGGGCGTGGAGAGAAGAGGATTTGTTTCTGATGTTGTTTGGGGGAGATGGAGAGGTATGGGCAAATGAGAGATGTGAATTAATCAAACGGTCCTTGGAGGTGTTGAACTTTGTTGTTGTTGTCACCTCTCACTGCCTATCCTACCTACCTGCCTGAAAGCAGCGGGGAATTGGACAAAGAGAACAAAGCCATAATCGTCTCACATATCTAATGTCCACGAACTTACCGGTCTTGGATGGCTGAAAACGCCATGGTACAGGTACCGTGCCCGCGAACGAGCTCGAGGCCCTTCTCTTCTGTCGACAGAGGTTGGCGATCTCGAACTCCTCTTGGTGGAGGGGAAGGCCACGAGATAGGATGCGTTGGCTGCTGGCATTTTCGCGAAACAAACCCCTATCCATTTTATCGGTGCTATCTCATTCTGCATCTCGGATACCCTTCAGTTAGCCTGGTCGATCTGCACGGGCAAATTTGAAGCTGGTACCTTATATGTAGAAGAACGAAGGCCGTTTTGCGGTGACGGAGCCTTGTTCTGATACATATCGCACTAAACCAAATCCGGGACTTTCAGCCTTGTCACAAGTCCACGAGGCTGAACATCATTGAAGCCTGGGCACTTCACTGTCATTGCATTGTAATTTCATAAGAAATTTGATGGATTGAAACCTGTCTATGTCTATTGAGATATTTGATGCTCCGCTCCGAAATGCTGTTTATGTCTCTTACCTGTTGAATAAAATGACAGTCCTGTAGAAATACATGTATCGTAGTGTGTATTTTGGAG
Source organism: Exophiala alcalophila (assembly GCA_001599775.1). Taxonomy (NCBI): domain Eukaryota; kingdom Fungi; phylum Ascomycota; class Eurotiomycetes; order Chaetothyriales; family Herpotrichiellaceae; genus Exophiala; species Exophiala alcalophila. The sequence continues at coordinate 955,216 of BCHY01000005.1, read as the reverse complement.
GTGTCGGGGGCGATATGAAGAGGTACCGGCTCGTCCGTTGGATATGTCGAATCCCCCCTTTCCAGATCTATGTAACAGTGGTCTACTTCTATTAAACCCCTCCGCCCGTCCAGGCTTAGTCCAAGATGATACTTCCATTGGCAAGTGGTTTGTAATCTTCTTCTCCGGCCCACTGGGCTTCGTATAGACTTTCGTCCATCTGAGACGCGTCCATGCCCATGGTGACGTCCCTGAAATAAAGTTAGTGCTGCAAGACAGTACACAATAACGGGGCGAAACTTACTTGTCCACGGCCAAAACTTCAAGGCCGGGAATGCAGTCGATCAGGGTGATGATCAGGAAGGAGCCGACAAAGGACCACGTAAAGCCGATAAGAGCCTCGACGATCTGGATCCCAAGTTGCCGAATGTTGCCGTCAAAGAAGMCCCCGCCAGCCACTTCGACTCCGCCGTATGCTGCCACGGCCTTTTGAGCGAAGAGACCCGTGGAAATAGTGCCGAGAAACCCTCCAACACAGTGGGTTGCAAAGGTGTCTCCGTTGTCCACCCATCTCCACTTCTGGGCAAAGCCGGTGAACTTGATGCGCAGGGCTTGACGACAGACGACCGCGCCCAGAACTCCGAAGAACAACGAAGTCGGCAGGTCGATGAACCCGGCGGCCGGAGTGATCATGACGAGTCCCGCAATGGCTCCCATGAAGGTGCTGTCCAACGACCACCGACCCGTCTCGAAGTAGGTGATGGAAGCCCACGTCAGGGCGCCGGCAGAGGCGCAGAGGTTGGTCACACAGAGAGCCATGACGGATTGGAAGCTGAGGGTCAGGGTGGTGCCGGCGTCGAAGGCCAGCCAGGAGCCCCAGATGATGATCAATGCCAGCAACTGACATATCGAGTTGTGCGGCCGATGTAGTCGGAGATGCGAGGGCGTGCGAATGGCCGACTTGCGCGATCTAGCAATGGGATAGGACAGGTAGATGCTGAGGGCGCTGGCTGTCGCACCGGAGCAGATGTGCACGGGGGTCCCTCCGGCGAAATCGAGCACGCCCAGTTCACCGAGGAAACCACCGCCCCAGACCATGTGTGCCAGCGGGCAGTATATAAAGGTGGACCAAAGCTGGGGGACAACGATCAGCAAGAGACCGGAAGGGTAATGTCTGGGTGGGTTCATACGAAAATAAAGGGGATCAGGGGCAGAATTCGACCACGTTCACAAGCTCCTCCAACGCTGATGGCACACACAGTGGCCAGAAAAACAAGCTGGAACTCGCTGAAGAGGATTGCTGGGATGGTTCCCACGGGTTCGGCGAGCACGCCTCGATGGAAAGCATGCTTCAAGTTGCCCATGAAACTCCCAGGTCCATCACCGTAAGCAATGGTATAGCCGATCAGGAACCACTGGATGGAGCAGACGCAGACGGTCAAGACCGAAGGGATGAACGAGGCCAGGCCTGATCGTCGGGTGGAATAGCCGGAGTACCCAAGTCCGACTGCTGGCACTATTGTCCAGCAAAACACGGTACAGACGAGGATAAAGACCGTGTCGACCCGGTCGCAGGCCTCCCATGCCTTTTGCACGTCCGCGACGACCATGGTGATGGGCTGAGATCACGGGGACGACGAGGGACGGCGATGAGAGATTGGAATCTCGGGACACGGATACTGATATCGAAAACAAACGTCGTTGCTGCCCTTATCGCTGGGAATCCGGATGCGATACTTATGTCCTCCGGCGCTCGTCTCGGCGTTTTCGATTCGACGGAAAGGATGATCTATCATCTCACTGGGTCACTCTGCCTTGGCCCATGCCCGATCGATAACGACCCGGCCCTGGGGCTTGGACATGAGTTTGATGACTGTTCGACTTACGCAGAGGGTACTGGGCTGTGGGCAGCGGGCAGGGCTAGCGCGCCATGCTCCGTGCCTCAGCCTTCCATCATCATGATCCATGGCTATCTCTGTACCACCATGAGGGTACCTGCATTAATAGTCGAGTGGCTGGCCACATGGTTGTTGGGGGATTCATCATCCATGGAGGGAGGGCAACGGGCGAGTCAGTCCGGTGTAGGAGTTGGTGGCCTTGGAGTCAACTCGCCGCGGTAGATTGCCTTGGGGGGCGGGACGAGGGTCGAGATGGCGATGGAGGCAGTTGGAGGCTTTACCAAACATGGGTCGAAGAGTCGGAGTGTTGGAGTGCTGGTCCATGGAGGAGTGAAGTGTACGAGTAGTGTAGAGTGTAGATAGGCGGAAACAGCGTTGATGGAGTTCAGCGACGTCTCAGCATGCGGAATAGTCGCGTATGATTGGCCAGTGATAACCTTGGAGTGAGGGGGAGAGATAAGAGCGGCTGCTGATTGGTTGCGGCATCTTGGCCCGCATTTGATTGGCCGAGCCGCGCAATCTCCCGCTAGACCTAAATAGGGAAAAATATCACCAACGCCGATATCAGAATCCGCAGCCACTTGACTTCACCTCCAACCAACCACTGACTCCAATCACTGACACTGACCACTGTCCACTCTCTCTTCTCCCTCACTCTCTCGCAACTCTACCGCCACATCGCAGATAACCCTCTCTGCCCGCCTGCACGCTGCTGTGCAACTCACTCATCAGATCCGAGGCCTCGCCCGCCGCCCCTTGATTAATCGGGCTGACACCGAGATACAGATAGGAAGCCACAGGCCGCCACCGCCGCCCGGTCCACATTCCCCCTCCCTCATCCTCGACAAGCTCGCCCAAGCCTTTGGTCAAGACTATTCCAAGAAACGCGGAGAGCAGGGAGCCTGCCGAGCATCGCCTTCTGACCTCTCGGACTCCACGTCGAGACTACAGGTCCGTCCGAATGGGCGACGAAGCGAAAACCCAAAAGACGCATGTTTTGAGTAAGAAGTTCCAGTCCCGTTGCCATCGGAATGCCGGTGAGGGTGAGGGTGCGGTGATCAGGCCATGACTCTCATCTCATAGTGTAAGTGAGTGACGAGGGTAGGGCGACATGCTCGCTCTCTTACATATACTCTCCCTATCCTCTTCTCTCCTCCCCTTGCTCGCCTTCCCTGCCCCCAGCTCTTTCGTCTCCCTCTGTGTTGCACACGCGCGTTCGACTCTCTCCTCGGGTCCCGTGTGGCATCTCGCATTGAATAACCACTCTTCCGTCCTCCGCCCTCCGTCCTCCGTCCACCAACCTAGCCATGTCCGACGACTCGGAAAAGGCCATGCCCGGCGACATGCCCGTCTCCATGGCAGACAAACGCCACGGCTCAGTACACACCGGCACCATCGACGACATTACCATCCTCGACCAGCTGGGCTACAAGCCGGAGTTGGCGCGCAACCGCTCCATGTTCACCCTGCTCTTCCAGTCCCTCGCCATCGCCGCCATCCCCTACGGCGTGGGTGGTCCTCTCATCAGCGCCATATACGGTGGCGGTCCGCTGGCACTGTTCGTTGGCTGGATCTGCATCCTCGTCCTCGACGAGTGTGTCGCCTTGTCGTTAAGTGAGCTGGCCAGCAAATATCCCACATCCGCCGGCCCCTATTACTGGTCCTTCCAGCTGGCGTCAAAAGGCAAGACAACCCTGTCCTTCATCACCGGATGGGTCTGGCTCGTGGGCAATTGGACTATGTGAGTGGCCCTCATGTATTCTTCGCGCACCCCGGCTAACACATCAACAGCACATTGTCGGTCAACTTTGGCTTCGCCTCCCTCATCGTCGGCAGCGTCGCCATGTTCCATCCGGAATGGGTGGCCTCGGACTGGCAGCTGCTTTTGATCTTCTACGCCATCTGTCTGATGACCATGGTCGTATGCACCTTTGGCAACCGCTTCTTGCCCATGGTCGACACCATCTGCGCCGCCTGGACGGCCGTCAGCATTATAATCATCCTCATCGTGCTCTCGGTCAAGGCCGACGCCGGCAGACACTCGATCTCGTACGCCCTAGGTCACTACGACAAGTCCTTCTCCGGCTGGGGCGGCTTCACCTTCTTCATCGGCCTGCTCCCCTCGGCCTACACCTTCTCCGCCATTGGCATGATCTCCGCCATGGCAGAAGAGTGCACGAACCCAACCATCAAGGTGCCCAGGGCCATCAGCCTGTGCGTCCCCGTCGGAGGCTTCGCCGGCCTCTTCTTCATCCTCCCCATTTGCTTCACAATGCCTCCGCTGGAAGATATCATCAACGCCCCCTACGGCCAGGCACTTCCTTACATCTTCTACCGCGTCACCGGCAGCCCCGGTGGCGGGTTGGGGTTGATGTTCCTGGTCTTCATGATCACCCTCTTTTGCAGCATTAGCATCACCGTCGCCGCCTCGCGCTGCACCTGGGCCTTTGCCCGCGACGACGCCATCCCGCTCTCGCGCCTCTGGTCCAAGGTCGACGGCCGCCTCGGCGTACCGGTCAACGCCCTCGCCCTCACCACCATTGTGCAGATGCTCCTCGGCCTGATCTACCTGGGCTCGAGCTCCGCCTTCCTGGCCTTTGTCTCCGTCGGCGTCATCGGCCTGGCCGTCTCCTACGCCATCCCGATCTCCATCAGCGTCTTGCACCGTCGTAAGGAGGTCTCCACCGCCCCCTGGAACTGTGGACCCATCATCGGACCCATCGCCAACGGCGTCACCCTGTGCTGGATCGGCTTCGAGGTCGTCCTTTTCAGCATGCCCACCGCCTTACCCGTCACCACGACGTCCATGAACTATGCCAGCGTCGTCTTCGTGGGCTTCATGACCATCTCCGCCGCCTGGTACTTCCTCCATGCTCGGAAGGTGTACAAGGGTCCACCGGAATCCGACGGTATTGCAGCATAAGTTATTGTGTCCATCATCATCATCATCCATCATCATCACCGTTTCTTCTCCCGAGCATCATCATCCCCGGCGCGGTCTGCGCGCACAGTGTTTATTTAGGCCCCAAATGGGATTGAGATCTTTAGAGGCAAAGGGATGCACACGAGGAAGGATTTTGGATACATAAACAATAGCATAGCATAAGCATAAGTATACCCATCCAACATTCATTCACCTTGTCCTTCTTCTATATACATACACACGCCTCACGATGCCGATGCCGACCCCAATCTCGTCGCCCGCAGTCGATCGAAACGAAAGTTTGGGCCGATTGAAGCGAATACGAGGCCTCCGAGCCGTAGTTGCTCCTTGAACCCTGCCAGACGCCCCTGTCTGTAGAGTACGTACTTGGACAAAAGTTGCATCACGGGGTCTGGATGAAGCTGGGAAGGGATCCCCCCTTGTTCCGCTGTCACAACTTTCCATGCTCTTTCTTCACTTTTCACGATTCACCACCTAGGGAGGCAACTACAACATACAGTAGTACAGGGCGAAAGGCACACGCGATTGATCCTCGCCGTGGACACGACCCTTCCCCTTCCCCTTCTATTTCCCCTGCTCATGCCTTTAGCCTCGCCAACCTCGCCAGCCTCGCCAGCCTCGCCCCAACAACCCTCCCCCTCCCCCTCTCCCCCTCCCGTCTTCATAGCATGGCAAAGCGAGCCCTCCACACGCGGGACATGGAGCCTCATGACAAGTTGCGTACTCACGCTGCTTGTCTGCGTCTACACGGCCGTGCACCTGAACGTGGCAGGTCGAGACGACACGTACCGCCAACGGGTGTTGCGTCGGTGTAAATGGGTGATGCTTGGGACGTTGGCGCCAGAGTTGGTCGTGTATAATGCGTGGAGGCAGTGGGATACGGCTAGGGAGTTGACGAGGGAGATTGAGAATTTGAGGATGGGGGCCCAGGTGAGGGATACACGGGATCCCTCTCCAAGGGATCTTTTTCTTTCTTTCTGTCCTCATACCTTCGAGGAGCCCAGCTCACGTGCCTGATATTTCCTCGCTTCCTTACTGACTTACCAGGCTGATAACGCACTTTCCGCATGGACAAAGGGTTGGACAATGGTGCACAGCTTCTTCTGCGTCATGGGCGGATTCGTCATCGACTTGAACCTCACTAGCGGCAACTGCAACAACAGCACAGAACACCCCTCTCGTCCGCAACGACTGACCCTGACGCCCAAAGGTGCCCTGAGAGCAGCCGCGCTGAACCTCGACCTACACCCACCCACACTCACACAGGAAGCCATCAAGGACCGCAGCAAGGCCGACTCGGTTGCGAAGCTGCTGGCGTCCATCCAAGCCGGGTACATGGCGCTGCAGCTGGTGGGACGCGTGGTCGACGGCCTCCCCGTCACGGAGCTGGAGGTCAATACCCTCGGCCATGTCATGTGTGCGTTGATCATCTTCTTCTTCTGGATGCGGAAGCCGTTGGATGTGCGTGATCCGGTCGTCATTGCGCATGAATGGGTGGTGGAGGTTGGTACCTACTGGGCTATGTCTTTGAATCGACACACGATGGCTGGCAGCGGTGGTGGTGGAGGAGGAGTGTTTGAAGACTCGGAGTCTGAGGCGGCCATTCTCAACCGTTTGATGGAAGCCGTGACCGCCAGGCATCCTACCACATCCGAGCCTGGCTCCGGCGGCGAGAAAGAAAATACAGTGACGCGCAACGACGAAATCTCGCCCGTGGCCGATGCGGTAGTGCGTATGCTTGACGTACAGATCTTCGACCGCTGGCCTTGTCCGTCGGACCACTGGACACGCGACGATGTGGTCCTGGTCGTGGGCGACGTCGTCGTCGCTGGTTCTCCTTGTCCTTCTCATTCTCCGCCAATGCCAATGCCAATCGACGAACTGAAGGAGACCATCCTGGCGTATGAGCCGTGGTCTAGCACGGTGACGCGTATCTACTGCTCTCACTGCCCGCCGACAAAGTACCACGCTCGCAGCAGCAAAGCGGCTGACTCGCCGCTATTCGAGGTCAGCTTGGGCATGAATGATCTGGAAAGATGGCATCTGGGATGGCGCGGCCGACAGCGAGATGGCGACGACCCGTCCCACAACCTGGTCGAGCGGGCGAAGAACTGGAGCCGGGAGGATTCGAGTTACCACCTGAAGTCCCGGCGCGCCTGGGTCGTCACGCCCGTCATCGCTCTGGCCACCGCCCTGTACGGCGGCCTGCACCTGTTGCTGTGGGACGCGCACTTCCCGACCCCGATCGAGCGCTGGCTCTGGCGCGGTGCGAGCCTGATCATTGCCGCCTCGGGCCTGACCGCCGTGCCCTTTGTGCTCGCCGACAACATCTGGGGCATTGACATGGACGAGCGCACTGCAGGGGTGGCGAGGCGTTGGCTCGCACCCGTCGTGTCGGAGTCGTCGCTGGCCTGGAGCGGCGATGTCGGCTACTACCTCGTCATTGGAACGGTTTTGCTCCTTTATGGCGCGGCGAGAGCCTTTCTCGTTGTCGAGGCTTTTGTCGGTCTGAGGAGTCTGCCGCTCGCTGCGTACCAGACGCCGGACTGGTCGCAGTGGATTCCGCATTTGTAGAAAGAAGCGTCCTCGGGCCCGGCGGGAATAGTTAAAGAAGAAAGATCAGCGGCCTTGCCTTGCTTCCATTACCTTGTCTTGTTGTGTTTTGCCTTGCGTCTGGAACGGGTATATCTCGCCTCACTCCTGGGCTCAATCTCGGAGGCGGTCTGGATCATCTGATGAAGCATCGATTGATTCTCGTTGCGTCGTTGGGCAGGGCAGGGCAGGGCAGGGAATTAATGTGATTCCACGGCAGCCGGGCTTCCTGATCCGTTTCACCCATGCATGCCCTGGGTCCCTAGGGGTTGATTGTCAGTGCCAACTAGCAGGTAGTAAGTAGCCGTTGGCTCTGACTTCGGGGGGGAAGGGGGCTCGGCAAAGCAAGCACTTAGGGGCCGTTTGGGCGTTTCCCGGGTCTTTGACTCCCTGCCTCGCCTCCGTGTAGGGTACCTCTCGCTGTCTGGTGACTCTGGTCTGGGGGACGGATTGTAGTCTTGTTTGGGTCGGGCAGAAGCCTGGAGCATGATGCTTCCCGTCTCTGATCAGTCACTGTCCAAGAATCCAGTCTGCGTCACAAGCCGACTAGGTCCCCGGGGTCCAGGGGCGGCTTGGGCGTCCTTCTGGACTGGGAAAATGGTGTGTCCGGCGTCCGCTGACGGGTTGAACTGAGGTGACACAGCGTGTGACTCGGTGCCGCTGCTACCCAGTGGCCTTTGGCCGTGAAGGTGATGGAGCCAGCTCTGTCCAGACTCTAGACTCCAAGCTTCAAGTTCCACCCCTTCGCCCTCGAAGGTCGTCACACCCTCGCGGCCTTGCACACCGGCCTGGGCCTCTGTATAGCCTTTGATAATGCAACGCCTGGCCCGGGATCGACATGCCATGCCATGATGCTGCTGCTGCTTCTGCTGCTCAGTTGTAACCGAATGGTTGAACCGGCTGCTTTCAGGTTTCAACAAGGCACCCGCTGGGGAATTGCCCTCAGAGGGCTAGACCGGGTCCTCTACCTCCCCTGTCTGCGCTGTGACTCGTGGGATCCCGGTATCAATTCCCTGGAAGGACGCGGGATGCAGGCTGTAGCTGCAGCTGCAGGAAGAGACGCGCTCGCTCTCGACTGGGGACTCGGAGCGACGAAGATGCAGGAAGGAATTGTGGTACCGCCGACAGCTTAGAGCGACCATCACGGTAGCAGCATCACCGTCTCTCGTCTCTGATGAGCGTTGAAGTGGTACAAAAGGTCACACAGAGAACTGACCTTCTTGACCTTGTGTCACCCTCCCTCCTCCCACGCACCACACAGGCGCCATTCCCAGTGTCAGTGTCAGTCGAGAGAGTCGAGCTTGCGGGGGAGAAGAGAGCGAGCTCGACTCGAGTGGCGGGCGGAGGAGTGAAGTTGTGTTGCTAACTTAGTAGAACGAGGATCAGGATGTCATTATGTGGCCGGCGGGACAAGAAACAAGACAGTTGACAGCTTGTCGATTCTGGATCCTCGATTCTCCACCTCAACACACCTCAAACTCCCTCTTCCTCCTCTTCTTCCCTCTCTACACCACCGTCTCTAACATATATATCTACACACCGGCCTCAACCCCCCTCCACGCGGACCATGGTGGCCAAGATCCAGGAAGACCGCCCGCCATACCCCCTCCATGCGAGTGTCAAAGACCGTCTCCACCCGGACTACGTCGCCTTCTACAACAAATATCTTCTATACCAGACGCCCACCCACTATCGATCCATCGCCGCGTCTCGACGAGGTGTTCCTGTTCCCGTCCCCGTCTCCGTGCCCAATCCCCCCACCGCCACCAACTCCAGTCGTATCCCAGGCGAAACCGCCCCTCTGCCCGTCGGATCGATAAAAGACCTCGCGATCCAGCGACGCGACTCGACCGGGCCGGAGATCCCTGTTCGCTGTTTCACGCCCGCTGGAGAGGCACCCGCGGACGGATGGCCGCTCGTGCTGTATTTCCACGGCGGCGGGTGGGTGTTTGGAGACATAGGCTCGGAGAATACGCTTTGTTCGCATATGTGTGTTCGTGCCCGGGCGGTTGTCGTGACGGTTGATTACAGGTCAGTTGATAGCTCTCTCTCTCGTCGCCAGCATCGCATGTTCCTCACCCTCCCCCCTCCGAGATAGGCTTGCACCAGAGGACCCTTTTCCAGCCGCCATCCACGACGCATGGGAAGCCTATCTGTGGGCAACATCGCCGCAAGACGGTGCAAGTCTCCTCAATCTGGACCTCTCCAAGATTGCCGTGGCCGGGGCATCGGCTGGAGCGAATATCGCGGCGGTGCTGGTTCAAAATGCTGAGATGCATCGCACGTCTTCTCTTATGACGGCGGCGGCGGCGTCGACGATCCGATCACAGGTCCTCATCGTGCCCATCACCGACAACACCGCGACCCCAAGTAGCAGCGGTCACAACCCGAGCTGGAAGGAGTTTGAATTCACCGCGGCCCTTCCCGCAAAGAAAATGCTCTGGTACCGCCGCCACTACCTGCCTGACCAGGCCGACTGGGCCAACCGCGAGGCATCCCCGCTCCTGGCCCCCGACGAGGTCTTCAAGCTCCTGCCACGTGCCAACATCCTCGTCGGCGAGCTCGACGTGCTCAGACACGAGGGACAGGAATATGCGCGGCGGTTGAGGGAGAATGGTGTCGATGCGCAGGTGTCCGTCATGGAGGGAATGCCGCATCCGTTTTTGGCCTTGGATGGTGTGCTGGAGGCTGGGAAGAGGGCCATCACTATTATATGCGACGAATTGGTCGCCGTCTTTGCTTGATCGGTGGAGGGACCGGTGCTCTTCGTCTATCTTGCACTGGTGCCTGAAGGTTGGTTGGTTTCGGGGGGCCTCTGTTATCAGCTATACGGAAATCCACGGTGTATACCCCGGGCGGCTGCATGAAGATATACATACACATACATACACTGGAATTAGCTAGAGCGCGTTACGAGACACGACAATGGGATCTTGCAAAAGGATGAAGATACGCTCAAACAGCGTAAGGAGACGACGCGATATCATTTATGGTCCACCGGACTGGCGTATTAAGTTTTATGCTCCGCCCGATAAGCGTTTTCTTCGGCGTGTACTCCGCCAGAACTGCATCTCCTGCTTAATACTGTTCCGTACTATGCTTCCCCACAATTGCGCTCGAAAAATGAATCGATCTTGAAACGATTCCTCGAAGTTATTAATTCCACTCCCTGCAATCATGGATCTGGGTGAAGGGGGAGTAGCATCAGTCATCCTGGCGGATTGGCTGGATCGCGGCCTGACGACATGGCACGACCGCCGGCTCGTTGTGTCGACGTTGCTCGCGGCGTGTCTGCTCCTCATCCTGCTCGTAAGACAGCGGCGCAGGCAACTCATCACAAAGCCACCACAGCGTGAGTCGTCGCCGGGTCTGGAGAAGGCAACCCGGTCGCTTGGTGCGCAGAAAGAAGAGCCAGTCTCGATCGGAAACGGTGAGAAGGGTGTTCAACAGCCTCAGCAACCGCAGCGCAGAGGAGTTCCCCAGACTCGCAAGCAGAGACTCACTGCTGCTCGTGTGGTGGCCGGGCGCAAGCCAGCGGGCACAACAAGAGGAGAAGGACAGGCGACAGCATTGCTTGGGAGACGACCAGCTGAGCCGTCGCCGGTCCAGCCTTTGATCTTCTTCTCATCCTTGACGGGGACCACCGAACGACTCTCCAAGAAGGTGGTTGCGGACCTTGAAGCCCTTGCGACGTCGCAGTCGCAAACGACAAACTCCACCATCCTCAAACCCGAGTTACACGACTTGTCGTACGTCGATCTCGACGACTACTTCATCTCCGGTCCGAAGAAGACCCCAGCGACAAGCAGCGACGATCGTCCAGATGCGCTGCGCTACTTTTACCTGTTCCTTCTCCCGTCCTACGATATCGACACCATCCTGAATACGTTCCTTGCGCATCTCGACGAGACGCACCATGACTTCCGCATCGACACGGCGCCTCTTTCCGGGTTGGCTGGGTACACTGTGTTTGGGATTGGGGATAAAGACGGCTGGCCCACCGAGGACAAGGGATTCTGTTCCCAGGCCGTCGAGGTGGACAAGTGGATGGCCAAACTGACTGGTCGAAAGAGAGCATATCCCTTAGGACTGGGCGATGTCAAGAGCGACGTTGAGCGGATGTTGCAAGAATGGACTGGTGGGGTCGGGAGAATGCTCCAGGAACTCAGCGTCACCGGAGCCCTGGGCGAAGGCGCGCCTGGAAGTGGAGACCCTGTGGAGAGTGGCGACGAGGAAGAAGAAGAGGAGGAGGAGGAGGAGGAGGACCCTGAATATGAATATGAGGAACAAGAAGAATTTCCCGACTCCGGGCGCAACAAGAGACGGAAGCTGGCCAATAACAGAAGTAACAATGCGATCGACGTGGAAGATGTGGGCGGCAAGAAGGGTGCGCGTGCGATGGCCGTCGACTTTACGACCTACTCTTCTTCAAATTCTGCCCCGGTGGCGTTGAAGGCCATGGTGCCCAAGGAATCGCCGACGTACGCGGCGTTGACGAAGCAGGGTTATACGATTGTCGGGTCGCACTCGGGCGTCAAGATCTGTCGGTGGACGAAGTCGGCGCTGCGTGGGCGCGGGTCGTGCTACAAAAACTCGTTCTACGGGATCGCGTCGCATCTGTGCATGGAAACGACACCGTCGCTGTCATGCAGCAACAAGTGCGTCTTCTGCTGGCGGCATGGCACCAACCCGGTGTCGACGACGTGGCGCTGGCAAGTCGATGACCCGCAGATGATCTTCGACGGGGCCAAGGAAGGCCACTACAAGAAGATCAAGATGATGCGCGGCGTGCCCGGGGTGCGGAGCGAGCGGTTCGAAGAAGCGATGCGCATCCGGCACTGCGCGCTCAGCCTGGTCGGCGAGCCCATCTTCTACCCGCGTATCAACGAGTTTGTGGGTATGCTGCACGCTGAGCACATCTCGAGCTTCCTGGTGTGCAACGCCCAACACCCGGCGCAATTGCGCGACCTGCGGCGCGTCACCCAGCTGTACGTCAGCATCGACGCCAGCAACCGCGACAGCCTGCGACGCATCGACCGGCCGCTGCATCGCGACTTCTGGGAACGCTTCCAGGCCTGCCTGGATATCCTACGCGCGCGGAGATTCGAGCAGCGAACTGTCTTCCGCCTCACGCTGGTCAAGGGCTTCAACGTCGACGACGAGGCCCAGGGCTACGCCGACCTCGTGGCCCGCGCCCTACCGTGCCTGATCGAGATCAAGGGCGTCACCTACTGCGGCACGTCGACCTCGGCTGGTGCAGGCCTGTCCATGTCCAACGTCCCCTTCTACCACGAGGTCGTCGCCTTCGTGCACGCCCTGAACGCCGCCCTCGCTCAGCGCGGCCTCGACTACGGCATCGCCGCCGAACACGCCCACTCCTGCTGCATCCTGCTGGCTAGTGGTCGGTTCCGCATCGACGGCCGTTGGCACACCCGCATCGACTACAAGAAGTTTTTCCAGTTGCTCGACTCTGGCGCCGACTTTCTTCCCGAGGATTACTGCGCCGAGACTCCGGAATGGGCACTCTTTGGGAACGGCGGGTTCGATCCGCGCGACGAACGTGTCGATCGCAAGGGGAGACCGATTGAAAACAAGCAGGCCGAAGAGGAGGCGGAGAGATTGCTGGGTGAGGGCGTGGACAAAGTCGAGGGGCGGACGGAACAGCTGGTGGAGTTTTGAGATGTTGTGTCTTACGGGTCTCTTGGTGTGATGTCGAAGGCATCTGGTTGCAATGGACCGTGACGTCTTCTTGGGAATGTTGGCCACGGCGACGGTCAGATCATAAATCAGGTCATCAGGCAGTCATTGGCAACAGTCATCGACAACAGTCATCAAATGAAATACAACCAGCCAACCAACCAACCAACCAACCAACCAACCAACCAACCAACCAACCAACCAACCAATCCATCAGTCAATCAACCAGTTCAAATTTTATTTAGCGTGTGAAGTACTGACTACTAGTAGTACGTATCCCACCGCGCTGCCTGGAGGTGGCCATTTCCACAACCCCGTCCGTTTTTGTTGTTCATTTGTCGTACACACCATCTAGTAAGGAACCAAGTAGTTAAGTGCATACTGTAGAGTTGAAATAAGTACCTTGTTTGAGTTTGATCTTCCCCCCTCCAACCCCCTGGTGGCGATCCCCTTACTACTAGGTACTCGTGTTCTCTATCTATTCCCCATCTTTGATTTTTGATTTTTGATTTTCGATCTCCCCATCCTTTTCGCCAGATGGAAGTGGCCTTCTCGCCTTTCTCGCCTTCTGACCTTTTAGTAGCGCTGATTGTGAGTCGTATCCGCCCCCTTTCCCCCGTACAGTATGCGTACTAATGTACCTGGGATCGAGTCCACAGATCCACCTCTCTAGTCTCGATGGGAGGAGGCGCGAAGGAGGCAGAGGTGGAGGTGGCGTGTGTATCACTAGATACTCGTATCACATATCCCCCTGTCCTGCCCTGTGGGTGGATCGGGGTGAGTACTCTAGGATGAGTAAGGTGGGTACGTCCACATAATAGGCAAGGTACTCGAAGTACTATTACATAAGGTACTCAGATTCAAAGACAAGTCTTCCTGATAGTAGTAGTACCCTAGTATTCGAAAGGGGTAATTGCCATTTCCGAGATCGGTATACCCCACTAGACACTTATCCCAGCCACTGTGATCCCAGGGGCGGCAGACAAAGCCTTGTTGCAAATAGACTGGACTGGACTAGACAACTGCATCTTGACATGGTACATAGTCAAGCTCAAACAGGATGGAAAAAAGAGAGATCGAAAAGAGCAGGGAAACGTAGCAATTGGATGTGAAGCTGAAGGCGATGTTGCTAACTGTCTATCACCTGTTCACCAACCTCGATTGCTGCCGTCCTCACTACCGTGTATTTCAACATGTAGCTAAATACAGTGTCTTTCCCATGGCTCTCTCAAAAGTTTCGTAAATACCCTCCTCCTCAAATCCAGGACCCAGTGACTCCTCCAAGTCACAAGCCTTATCACTTGAAGCTGGGGTGTATAGGTCAGTGGACTGAAAGATGGGCAGCAGGAATAGTTCCAGAGGACAGAGGAGGCGTCCAGTAGAGTTTGCCTTCTCACAACCTAGCCTTCACCGTTCGTTCGACCTCTTTGGCGTCTCGTTTAGCCCATTCCTTCATCAGCTTCCGGATAATCTTGCCGCTGGCCAACTTGGGCACCTCGTCAATGAATTGCACACCACCTTCCAGTCGCTTGTGTCGAGCCACCTTGCCAGCGACGAACTTCTTGATGTCATCCTCAGTGACCTTGCCCTTGGCCCGCGCCTGTAAGACCACGTAGGCACGAGGCAGTTCTTCGCCGTGGACGACAATCCCCACGGCGGCAGCGTCGGCGACATCATCGTTCTCCAGGAGAACGGCCTCAAGTTCGGCGGGGGCAACCTAATCAGTAAAACTGTGGTCAGACGATGACACGTAGAACACCATCATGCTTCGACAATCTCTCTCACCTGTAGTCCATTCACTTTGATCAACTCCTTCTTCCGATCCACGATCCACCATTTCGAATCCCTGCACACCGCTACATCGCCCGTCTTGAACCAGCCATCCTCTGTCTTGCTCTCCTTGGTGGCTGCTTCATTCCTCCAGTACCCCAGCAGCATCTGAGGTCCTCGGAGCCACAGCTCTCCAGGTTCGCCCTCTTTCGTCACTTCGTTCTCGCTCTCGTCGATCAACTTGGCCTCGGTGTTGGGCAGGAGGTATCCAATACTACCGGTCATGTCGTTGGTCATACCTGGCATCATGATCCCGGCACAGGTCGTCTCTGTCATGCCCCATCCCTGGCAAACGACCACGTTAAAGCGCCGGCTGACATCGTTCTGTAGATCGCTCGACAGTGGGGCCGCTCCGCAAAGGACGTGCTGCAAGCTGCTGATGTTGTATTTGCTCGTCTCGGGCCGTTTGCTCAGCATGACCAGCACCGGCGGGACCAATTGCGCCGTGGTGATTTTGTACTTTTCAATATACTTCAGGTAGTCCTCGAAGACGAATTTGGACATGATGTACACGGGTACTTGGATCTTACACGCGATGTTGATGGTCCAGAGCTGAGAGTAGGCATGATACAGTGGCAGGAATGCCAGCCACCGCTCTGGGCCGGGGTTTTCCCCCGAATACTGAGTGCCTTCAAACTTGGCGAAGATGGATTGAGCCGCGTTGGCGATCAAGTTTCGGTGGGTGATGCACACTCCCTTGGGTAGGCCCGTGGTTCCACTGGAGAAATTGATGGCCGCCACCGTATGCAGAGCAGCTTCCCCTTCGAGGGGATCCCACTGCCATGAGTGGGCCTCTGACTCTGACGACGCAAGCGTGCGCCAGTCGCGGACCCCTTTCGTAGTGGCACACTCGGTGTCGGAAAAGATGAAGAGCTTGTCGAGCGAGACACCCGCCTGTTTGGCCGCTGCAATGCCTGTGTCGAGCAGGGATGGATGGACCAGAACCACGGCGACGTCCAGCGCCTTCATCTGGTGGGCAACCTCATTGGCGGTGTAGATGGGGTTGGCGCCGGAGAAAAAGCGCTTCGACCCAGCTGCGGCGAGATAGACCATGGGCACGAAGAGGTGGTTTGGGGTGAAGACCATGACCGCCTCCTGCTCCTTGACGCCCTGCTTGTCAAGGCCAACGGCTAGTCTCTTGACCCAGGACAGCATCTGAGCCGGCGAGAGGCTGTGAGAAGGATTCGCGGCATCGATCCATAACGGCTTGGTGGACGGAGCCTTGCCGGGAGGGAAGAGGTATGACAAGATGTTGCACTTTGGGATGTCAAGTGGCGTGAACGGGGAGCTGTACGGCATCCTGGACGACGAGTCCTGCTACGTGGATGGTAAATGACAAGGAGGCGGGTCGGGTAAGAAAGCTGTCAGATGTTGAGACCTGGTCAGGAGGAGGGAGGGAGGAAGGAAGAAGAGATTCCATCTTGGTTTTGATTCTCGACCCAAGAGCTTTGAGCCGAGTCGAACGTTCGAGGTAGGTTTGGTCTGGAGGATCCATGGAGACGGGAGGCCGCAGTGGAGGAGGAGGTGGAGGTGGAGAGAGGAGACGAGGAGACTCACAGATAGTAGAAGACGATGTCCGTCAACACGCCGCTTTTTCCGAGCCGCTGAACCTCGGTTTTATGGTTGTTCCGGCGCTGCGGTTCCGCGAGGGGGAAGGCGCGGATGGGGAGATGGTCTGACAGGATATGCAGGCTGTGAGGCTGTGTCATTTAATGTCATTAAAAAGTATTTTATAATTGGCCTCTCTCGTCCACAGCTTCACCGGCGACTGCGAATCCCGAATTCCGCTTCAGAACACTACTTCAAGTTCATCTCTCTCTCCTCCATCTCTCCATCCACAGTGCATATTGCCACACCCCTCCCTCCTCCGGCCCTGTCCTCTGTTATCCTCAATACCTCGCTACTCTGACGCGCAGTGTCCACTCAGCGTCGACATGCGAGTAACAACATTGGACACTTCCGTCCTCCCTCCACCAGCCTGTCTCGTGTCCTCCTTACGAGCCCCCCACAGTCAGACCTAGAACTTCCGCATAAGCGAACGAAGTCCACCTAGACGTCTCAGGGAATTTGGGATATCGAGAAACACAAACTTGACGGATAGTCATCATTGGCAATCACCAAGGAAGATCAACGCTCGTACTCAAATATCTCTTCGCGCACTCCCACTACCACGCTCGCAGGATTACTGATCTCAGCGTCGTGTCTACCGTAAGGCGGGACATAACTCGGACGCTCAAACCTTCATCCCAGTCCCCGACTCGCACGTATCTGATGGCCCTATCGTATTCGGCCCCTACTAGGCACCCCCGTCTGTTCCTGGCGATCAATTGAATTATTCGCCGAAGCGGGCTTGGGTCAATATATCGACTCGGCATATCCCCGACGCCGTCGAAATACACACATACACATACGTGCGAGTTGATACTTCTGCCACTGGCCGCTACAGACTCCCGCCGGCGAAGTCTTCAGTCGGGGAACTCATTCGCCCACTCCCGCCGTGCCCTTGACTAACTCGCTTGCTGTAACACGCCGCCTTTGTCAGCCCACCTGACACGGTGATAGGCCAAGTCATGAGAGATTCTGCTGCTGTTGCCTCGCACGATACGTCAGGGTTAACATCTACCATCACCGCACCGCCAGTCTTGTTCTGTCTGTGCTGAGACCCTATAACTGTCGATGAATCAGCTCGAAATGACCCCGAGCCTGAAGGGATCGCGCAGTGCGGCTCCACGATGCTCGCTGCAGAACCATGAGCAGAGACCGCCTGCCCACTCGCTGATCTATAATGGGATCGTCTCGATATCTTTTCGTTGTCAAGGACTCCTCGTCCGGCTCCCTGTCCAGGAGTAATGACCAGGAAAGGAGGCTGATTCACCGACACGCCCAGATTGGCAGCATCCATCGACGACGATCTTCTCGCGCTCACGAACTCAACCAACTACCCTTCATCGAAGTCAATCCGGGCAACAAGCCAGATACCGCTCAGAGTTCTGTCAGTCCCGATGCCGACCAAAGGGCCGCTGCTTCTTCCTTGTCGTTGACACAATCGAGATTGCCATGCCGTTGCTTCACTCCCTCCAAAAGGCCGTGTCCAGTCCACAACATCCCTCGCATGCCCACAGATGAAAACCACGTCATCGATCCATTCGCGACGAGCGTCGTCAGCGTCGACCGTCAGCACCTGGCACTCGGAAGCCCAGGCGCTCCCAGATAATTCCTACACCTTCCAGAATGATGCTCTGTCACTGGTTCAGGGCTCGCTACAAACTGAGATGCATTTCTACACCTTGTTGGCATCGATGGCGAGTCAACTGGACTGTTTCGAACATGCGAAGCAATATCAGGACAGCACGGGTCCCTTGATTCAAAAAGCCATGAGTGCGATTCGCAGATATATCGAGACATCGCCGGAGATTGACCAAAGGTTGATTTTCGACATTCATCAAATGGCTGTGACCGAGTTCTATCGCTACGAGCTCGAAGCATCCCTTGTTCATCTCAGAGCAGTCAACACTCTGGTGGCCCAGTTCGGAGGTCTTGACAAGCTTGACCCGTCACTGAAAGAGTGGATAGTGATCGGGGACAATTACCTCGCTGCGGAACTACTTCAAAAACCACTCTTTCCCGCGTCGACCTTCGATCCCGGAGAGCAGGCCCAGGAGCAGCGCAAACAACTGGTGGAATCGGGGTTCAGATTCCAAGAGGCAAAATATCAAGAGATTATTCCTCCTCAAATGGGGGAAGTCATGCTCGGCATGCTGGAGTGTGTGAATGTGATGACCGCGCCGTCGGATCCGAATGAAAGCTCGACCAAGTCAACACTCCATTGGCTGGTTCTTCGTGTTGCCGCCCTCCGGCAACGGCTTCTGGATCTCGACCTGGAAGACAAAAGGTCTCATGCAATCAGGATCACTCTTGTCATCTGGTTGTTCTTGGTCACTACCGTCACGGGTCGGCAACGGACAAGCAAAGTTCTCGCCTCGAAACTTCTGTCTCTCCTAGTGAGTCTGTGGCGTTGGTACTCAAGTGGGAGAAGTCGCTCGGTTCTCTAGCGGGTTCTTCTATCTCGACTCGAGTCGACAAACCTCCCCGGAAGTTATCTCGTTATGATTGATTAATCAACAACTGAGAGAGTGCACAGACTTCAATTCCCCAAGACTGCAGTGCAGATTCATCTTTGGAATTAATTACGGGATCTAACGATTTGAATTGCTTGGAGACCATCTGCCTGGTAGCTAGACTCGGCGGTTAAGATAATACCCATGTGTTAGTTAGCATTGTTGAGCGGGAGTCCGCCTGAGTGGCGTCGGTCTGACAAATATCTAAGTTGTTGTCGTCACCTGAGGCTCCGTCCAACGTTGTAGAGCTATGAGCGGGGCCCCCTCCATGACCGTCAACTTGAAATGAACATTGAGGTTCACGGCCAAAAAGCATCATGAAACTCCTCCCTCCCCTCCGCACCCCCAATCTTCGCCACCCACGGATTCCGATACTTGGTATACTGCTCCCTCACGGGCCTCAACAACGTATGATGCAAATTGAAATCATCCACCGTCCCGATTCTCGCCACACGCACGTCCGGCGCCCCGCTCGTGATCCGATACATCAGCGTCCCGCACTTGCTGCAGAAGTGGTTGGCCATTGTGTTGCCCGAAGCGATCGTCGGGGACTCTGCGTAGCTGGTTAGGAGGTGCTGGCCGCGGAGGAATCTGACGTCTGAGCTGGCGAGCATGAAGTTTGATGCAAACATTGACGCGGTGAATTTATGGCAGTCGTAGGTGCAGAACCGGTGTGAACCGATGTGAGACCGATGCGCACCGATGTACATCGGTATTGCATCGATGTGCACCGGTTGAGGTTGTAAGCACCCAAATCGGTTGTAGAGCGGTGCACAACTGGTGTGCACCGATGCAGAACTGATGCTTCAAGATTACTTTTTTTTTTCCTCTTCTCGATCTTTCTTGCATACATACGTTACAGCACTAAGTACAGTATCTAGACTTCACATAACAGAAAATACATAGTATCAGGAGAGCATTAGAGTCGCTGGAGGGGAGAACTCTGACTTGAAGCCAAAAAGTATCTAAGACATAGAGGGGAAAGAAGCTAAGCCTATTCGGTGCATTTTCGTGCCACGTTTCTTATTCGCGATAAAGGCTTATCGAGTGCAACTCGAATTTGACTCGCTCTTAAGGATCTTCTTACTACATGTATGTACTCTTGTTTAATAATACTACTATGAATGTAGATATATATTGAGAATTATATCGCCGGGCTTTAATATACTAGATAGGGAGCTTCTAAAATAGCCTTAATATAATGTAGATTTATCTAAATATTGCATCAGCAGAACGACGTGATGGATTAGTACTATCTCTCCGGCTTCGACCTCGAGACTCTCCTCCTCCCTCCCGAGATCCTTCATCTCATCTTCTACTTCTCCACCCGGGGGTTCTTCTCCCTCGCCTCGCAAAGCCGCGAAGTCATCCTCCACCATCTCCGCCGCGTTCGCGCAGAGCGACGATGGCCGCAATGCGTACCTGGATGGTCGCTCCAGGATCGTCCAGGTCGTGCAGAAGGACTCCACGATCTCTATCCTGTACATAAATGAGTGGACACCACCTCCCGAAACGAATCCAACCGAGGGGGAGGAGGCAGTGACGGCCCCTTCAACGTGGCCGACCGACGCATATTCTTCTCCATTCCAACCCACAAGTGTCTACATAACAAATTTCTAGTCCCTGTCCATCTCGCCGTCCACAATCGACTCCAGTGTGCAATCTTATGGGATGTTCCAGACACGGCGCTGCCAACGAACCAGGCCAGCCTTGTTTTGTACTTGGCAAGCAGTCTCCCACGAGACGAGCCCGGCATCTACGATGCGTTTGTGATCTACCCGTTTGATCATCCTGCGCCGATTCGTCTGGTGGGGGAAGGAATCAACGTCAACGACGAGAGGACGACGGATCGGGGCAGCGATCAGAGATTATGCACAAGCACCAAACGATACGCAAGCCCGACGGACTGTGGTCCTCTACGCCCCCGGTTCGATCACGCCGTACACCACGCTCCTTGCGAACGAGACGCTCCGGACTCAATCGCCTCGTCACTCGAACTTTAATCTTTGGGATGGCAGCGTGGGCGTGATGCGTAGGCTGCACACGCGCGTTCGCACACTCAGCCTTCCTTTCTTCAGCCAACACGGGATTGCCATCCCCCGTGCGTTGCCAGGATCTGACAATGAAGTGCCCGAGATCGAATGCGTATCCAATATCCTGTGCCTGGGAACGACGCAAATCGCCAGGCATAGCGGTGGCCCGCAAATACTGACCATCGTCCAGGTTCGGCGACGGGTGCCTCACAGTATGTGTCCGCACATAGACTTGACCGACGATTTGCCAATCCTACCAGCTCCACCGCCCAACCGCCGTCGGCGCTCCCCGAGCTACTACAACGAAGACGACGAGACCGACACCGACGATGAAAGCACTCATTCCGAGGATGACACCATATTCGCCTCGGTGCATGACGATCTGGACCGGGAAGCCCTGAACGGGACAGACCTGCGCGTCGTGGCGCGCTTGTGGGGATGGAACCCTCACACCACGAATCTCACGGGCCTGGAAACCGTCAGCGTCTCTCCGCGAGGCCAGAGGATTGCCGTCGCTCAGTGGGATCGCGTGCTGGTGTATGCCCTTGACCCGGGTGCGCTGTGCGAGGACCTGAGCGACGATGGAAGCGGGATTGGGTCCGGTGGTGGTGGTTCGGCAGGCGAACCTGAAATCATTCAACTGCAGCCCGAGGTCTTCTTCGATGGGGAAGACACTCCTGCCACAGCCAGTAACATTCAACTCCCATCCGCGAACCCAACACACCCGCCTGCACCGCCCTCGCTGGCGAGCACGACATCCACGTCTCCCTTGCGCCTCCTGAACTTCTACCCGCGTGTTGATGACAAGCTGCTCGGAGGCTGGGTGGTCGAGCTGCGACCCGTCGTCGTGCTGAAGATGGACGGCGGCGCGGTCGTGAGGAAGATGATCTGGGGTCACGGGCGGCCCATCAGGCAGGGAGAGAATGGAGGGCGGTTCGATGAGGATGAGGACGAGGACAGCGACCGCGGAGAGGCGATGGGTGGGCAAGCAGATTGGTCGAGGCGTAGACGGAGAAACACAAATGAAAGTGAAAAGGGCAAGAGCAAGGAGAAGCAGAAGGGAAAAGACGAAGCGGAATTTGGGGTTTCGATGGACAAGATGGATGGTGTAATTGCCTCTAAGGAACAGCAGGGACAATGTGAAGCCGCAGAAAGGCACGACCAAGTCTGCGCCCCCGATGAAGCATCAATGCAACACGAGCTTTGCCAGGAATCCAACCAGGTCGGTTCCAAAGCATCATCGGGCCTGAAGCCAGATCGACCGAAACAACAGCGACCCAAGAGTCCAAGTCTGGATGAAAGCCTCCCTCCAGCGCCATTCAGCGACATGAAACTCACTGGGCAAATCAAGCACATAGCCCGCCCGTCCGAGTATCACCACTACACTCTCAAGTTCGTCCCGGGTTTTGCTGGCCCTCCGTCGACACTATCATCCATTGTGTCAGAGCCACTGAACTCCGACAAAGAGGAGCAACAGGGTCTGCATGAGGCCGAAGAACACCCAGATGGGGAGTGTGAGGAATCTCCTGCTCTCGGGCCATTACAACCACGAGCTTCATCGCCCCCGGCAGAGACAGAAACTGAGCAGGCCGCTGGGAGCGAGCTGAAGATTGAACGGAAGCGTTACAAGAGAGATCCTGAGGATGAGTTGATCATCTTGACGGACCGTGGTGTCCAGATTTGGGACCTTGGTGTCTGGGGCAAGGGAAGGCGTATCCGATGTGCACTCGATGAGGATGATGTGTTGCAGTAGGATGGAGTATGCAGCATTGGCTTCTTCTGCGAACGGCATGGACGGCGTGATTTGCATAAGTTGGCTGAACCGGTTGCGGTTTCGTTCGTGCCAGCATGACCAGATGCTGATGTAGCGTTCCCTGAATCCACGTAATACTCCAGTTTCAATGCCCGCGTCTCGTCTCTGGTGTCTTGGTAGAAGGCGTCTATGATCAACAGTTGAGGTCTTCTCTAGATTCTCATTTCTCACCACCGCCACCGCCCCCAGTCATTGTCAACATGGCAACAATCATGAAAATCCACCAGTACTTCTGGAAGAAGGACTTCTCTTGCTGCTCTTCTTGTGGAATCTCTCTTCCCTCAGCGTCGACTGCCGGTGGTGCTTTCGTCGCGAGAGCCGGAGAGGGACCCGGTCCAGCAATGATCAGATTGACTTTGATGGGCTCATGCAGGGCGGCTTGCTTGGCTGCCTCTTCTCGGGCTTTCTTGGTGTTTGGGATGGGAGGAGGAGGCGGGATCGGTCGTCCTTTTGCTTTGGCCCTATCCACCTTCTTCTTGTATCGCTCCTCGTCCGCGGTCAGAGGCGGCGGTGTCAGCGACGAGACTGATGCGGAGAAGACGGTCCCATCATCAGGAGAAATCCACAGGTCGATCTTTTGGTGGAGGTCAGGGTTGAAGGTATCGAGGGTGGTGATGGTTGAGCTGCCGTTTGGGAGGATGATGCGGAGGAGTTTCGAGGAGGTCGGCTCCGAAGAGGCCGGTGGGAGAGAGTCAAGGCTCGGAGGAGCCCATGATGAGAGCGAGTGTTTCTGAGTCCGTGGGTCGTAGGACACAGTAACCAGTGGTTTGGCAGAAGAAGAATCTCCTATCAACTCATAGGAGAGGGTGACAGACTTGGGCAGCTTGGAGGCTTCGGGAGCAGCAGACCACGCAGTCCAGGCGAAGAGAGCGGGGAGCAGCAACAAGCTGCGTAGATGAGAGACGAGCATGTCTGCGGCGGTTCGAGACAAGAAGAATCACCGTGTGAAAGATGCTGTCGTCGTCCTTGATCCTCTAGCGCAGGTGAAGTGACTTGCAGTGAATCAAGTGAGCGTGAAGCGATATCACTCACTCTCTAGAAACGGCAACTCGGCCGAGCCATCACGACAAAGCCTTCACGTTCGCTCCTTCCCACATTGTTTCCCTTTCTCTCTTCCCAGTGAGTCAAGATGTAGCAATCATGGATTCCCTCCTGTTCTCAGGAGGCTCACCTTCTCCCCACCTCGCTAACACTGACGGAGACCACAACAACAGAGACTTTTTGTATTCCTCCGACTCCGACGACATGGCGACTACCACTCAGCCAGGAGCCACCAGCGACAAGGACAAACTTGATCCCGAAGTCCTCAAGAACCTCGAAATCCACCAGGGCTTCATGCGCCAGGCGATCAATGTGGCTGAGGAAGCTCTCGCAGGAGGCGAAACGCCTGTTGCCTGCGTCCTCGTCCACGGAGGTGAAGTCGTTGCTCGAGGCATGAACGACACCAACCGCTCTCTCAACGGTACTCGACACGCTGAGTTTCTCGCCATCGCCGAATTCCTGTCCAAGTTCCCGGCCACCAAGTTCAAAGAAACCGATCTCTACGTGACGGTCGAGCCGTGCATCATGTGTGCCTCGGCCTTGAGACAGTACGGAATCCGCTGTGTCTACTTTGGATGTGGAAACGATCGATTCGGAGGAAATGGAAGTGTGCTTGCGGTTCACTCCGACAAGGGAATCGAGGAAGGATATCCAAGCTACGGAGGTATCTTCAGAAAGGAGGCCATCATGCTGCTCCGTCGCTTCTACATCCAGGAGAACGAAAACGCGCCAAATCCTCGAGCCAAGGGCAACCGAGAACTGAAGCAGGTGGTCTAGGAAGGGGCGTTTTCTGGCGCGAGGCGCGATGATGGTGCAGGTCGAAACGTTTGCATGGGCCACTCCTTCCAGCGCACGAGGTTGGGCACACCAGCTTCCATATTGTATCACCACTTGAAGCAAAGAAGGCAGTCACAGGCTAGAGCTGAGATCAAGGGCCTTTCTTCCTCGAAAATCAAGATTCAGACTTATCACTCGAACAACGATACTTATTTGGCATCTTCCACTGCTCTCATTTGCCTATCCAAGTACTTATACCTATCATTTATCCCCGTCAAACTTGATTATCTCGACCTTTACACACTACACCACGTTCCAGGCTTCGGTCTCTGATTACAGCCATGGCTGCAGAGGTAGTCCAACAGGAGACTGAAGCTCCCGAGATGCGAATGTGCGAGATCTGCCTAGAGAAGAAACCTGCTCGCAGCCAGTTCCCGGCATTTTCAATGTGTCAACATCCTCCCATGTCCTGCGCGTGGTGCATTTTGCGGCACGCTCGATATCGAATGAGTGTCGAACCCAACTGGAATGCATGTGTCTGCCCTTCATGCAATCTCAAAGTCCCCGAAGTGGAAATGAAGATCGGACTGGGCCCAGTCGGCACGCTTTACTTGGAGAAATACTTACAGAAAGGGACACGTCTCCTTCGGAGTGCTCTACACCACTGTTCAACGCCCGGGTGCACCTATTATGCCTTGGTTCCTCACGACATGGGCCCAAGATTGACCTGTCCAAAATATGGTGCGGACAGCTGTTCGATCCATAAAACCCCGTGGCATTTGCATTACACTTGTCACGAATTCGAAGAGTACCTTCTGCAGACAGATCCAGATCTCCACCACCTCATCAATTTCGATACCAAACCTTGCCCGCGCTGTCGAATCGGATCCTCGAGATCCAGCAGATGTGAGGCTGACCTGGGACAGTGTACGTTGCTATTATGGACTCAAGGTGGGCTCTTTTGCTGACGAATGCACAGGTCCTTTCTGCGGCACTTGGTGGTCATGGAGTCGCGGCACCATGGTTGTTGCGCCAGTAGGCACCATGGATGTTCTTGGAAAGCTTTTCACTTGTGTCTGGGGCAAATTGTGGCAAAACTGGTACCGGAGTATTTATGCACTCCCGAAGATGGCACCGGACATTGGAGCCTCAGATCTTTGCCACCTGGAGTCGTCATGTTCAACAGCGACGGATGAGGATAACGATGAACAAAGGGAGGCAAAGCGCATCGCGGCACGAAAGCTGCTTGCGCATCGCGAAGATCCAAATACCGAAGGGATGCGTGGGCGAAAGAGAAAGGTTGCGGCTGATGAGCTCATGTACCCCCGAGACTTCCTGCAAGGTGGAGACGGAGACCAGGCGGTGCGACAGAGTGTTCGAACCTGGCTTGCGGAAACCCATGTCCCATCCATACACAAGAAGAGGCGCTCTTTCGAGGAGAGAGACGGGCAGGATCAAGCGAGCAGCGTTGAAGAGACGAGGGATGTTGACAATATGTAGGATGGAGATGGCAGCGAGAAGAACGGCTAGCCCAGTGGAATACACCGATATCAATTGAATATGATAACGTACCTTACTCAACCTGTGTATTTATTGAGTCACAGTGACAGCCTCGTAGGCACTGGGAGTCACCTTCCGCAGCCTTGCGCAGCCTTGCACAGTCTGATCCCGTGACTCAAGACTCGCGATCAGTGACTCTTGAATGCTGCTTAGTCACCCGTCGGCTCATTGTTTGGGACCCAAAGCTTTCGGCGCCGCCACAGCAACATTCCGGCTGCCAACATCCATACTTTTTCCAGAGCATCCATCCATCATCTCCTCTGCTCGACTCCAACTGCATCTCAACCCAGGAATCTTCCCCTGGACCATATCAGTGTCGCTCTTTCTTCTCTTTCCTGCCTTTGTGTCTCTTCTCACTCTCTAAATATCATTCTTTGGAAACATCCCTGCGTCTCCGAGTCCTCCGTCGCGTCACCCTCCAACTTGGAAATGGCACCTACACGGACTCGAAAGATCCCTGTCAGCGAACCAGTCAAGAAAGCGACAAAGCAGACAAAGGCTGTAAAGGAGTCAAAGACGAAAAATGCTGTAGCAAGCAAACCTCCGATCGCACCATCAGCGGCCGAGCCTGCAACGAAGACAGCAAAGCGAAAGGCCGAGGATGAGGCGGAAGACAAACCCCAGGTCAACGGGATTAAAAGGGTCAAGGCCAAGCCGGCCGCAGGGAAGACCGCTGCGGCAAAGAAGGACAAAGCAAAGATCGAGTTAAATCAGGCTCCTACAGAGAAACTGAATGTCTTCGTCTTTGGAGAGGGTTCCTCCGGCGAGCTCGGCCTGGGCAGTGCAAAAGGCCAGACCGAAGTCAAGAGGCCGCGTTACAATTCAAATCTGAGTCCGGAGTCGGCGGGCGTGGTGGCGCTGTCGGTGGGCGGCATGCATACTGCTGCCCTTACCCACGACAACAAGATCTTGACCTGGGGTGTCAACGACCAGGGTGCTCTGGGCCGAGATACTACTTGGGACGGCGGTCTCCGCGATATGGATGATGACGCTGATGATTCCGATTCGGACAGTGGCTCGGAGACGGCTGTCAATCCCAAGGAGTCCACTCCTGGCGAAGTCGACATGTCTGGTGTACCGGAAGATGTAATCTTCACCCAGGTCGTCTGCACCGACAGTGCCACGTTTGCCCTGACCTCGGAAGGCGAGGTGTACGGATGGGGAACATTCCGGTCCAACGAAGGCATCTTTGGCTTCGATACCAACACATTGATCCAACTTCGACCGAAACTCATCAAGGGCGTCAGCAAGATCACCAAGCTTTCCGCCGGTTCCAACCACGTCCTCGCCCTGCAAAGCAATGGAGTTGTCTACGGCTGGGGCTCCGGCCAGCAGAATCAACTGGGACGGAGGATCTTGGAGAGAAGGGCTGCCAACAGTTTGGTGCCAACGCCCATCGGCTTGCCCAAGAAGATGGTCACTATCGGTGCCGGAGCCTATGATTCCTTCGCGGTACAGAGCAATGGGGATGTCTTTTCCTGGGGCTTGAACAACTTTGGGCAGACCGGAATTCCCAAGGAGTTTGACGAGAGCGGTGCCAGCAAGGGCAGCGATGTGCATAATCCCATCATCATCGACACACTCCGTGGGAAGGGCAAGGTCACCTGCATCCAAGGAGGAGCTCACCATACCGTTGCAGTCACTGACAAGGGCGAGCTTCTTGTTTGGGGCCGTCTCGACGGAAATCAGCTTGGCTTGAAGGTATCCGACCTCCCTCAAGACGACGTGGTTCGTGACTCGGCCGGCCACCCGCGAATCCTTACTGTGCCCACCCAAGTTCCCGACATCGATGCAGTTTGGGCTGCAGCTGGGTCCGATCACTGTGTTGCCATCGACAAGAATGGCAAGGCATTTTCCTGGGGATTCAGCACGACTTTCCAGACCGGACTAGGCACCGACGACGATGTGGAGCTTGCTACCCTCATCGACAACACCGCAGTGAGAGACAAGAAACTTGTTTGGGCCGGAGCAGGTGGTCAATTCAGCGTCATCGCAGGGCTTCCAGAGCCTGTGGTAAATGGTGTCAATGGACACTAAATGGAACGATGATGCGAACCCGAAAAGTGGATTTCTTTGATTGAGTGCACGGCATTGCGATACAGGGCTGCTTTCATCCAGCACATTGCAAAATAGATTGCCCCAGCGTTCTACATTTCTCGTCGGCGCGAAAAGGCAAGACATCGCCCAGCATCCGATCCAATATGTACAACAAACGAGCGCCATTCGGTCGGCGAGAGTATTTCTGCATTGACTCTCACCAAGGGAAGGAAACGAAAAGACAGAGCAAATGATGCAGTGGACAGAGGACTGCGCTCTGACCCGGGAGGATTTGGCTGGAATCGATGTGCTTTAGGCAAGGCGGGTGCCAATGGGGCCTTTCTGGTTTCTTGCGCTCTTCCTGCTGACTTGATGGGCAGGTTGAACACACCTGTACTATACAGGGTTGTCTGATCCGCCAATCCACAATGTTCTGCGCCTTCTTGGACCTGTTTAATGTATATATCTTGTATGATTGATTCTATATTGAACTCTCTCTCGACCCTCGGCATATTGGCCGATGTCATAGCCGATCGACCGCCGGTGAAACCCCTCGTTGCGCGCTCCATGTTGAGCCCCTCATACGTATCCATTTTTCCTTGTCTCTTGATCCTACATTGATGTGCCCCTCACTTCCGCTGATATAGCCGAGCTACAAGTCTTTGTTTGGGTGTTTGAGGGTTGATGATCTTCTCCAAATCCTGGCGCGGTATAAGCTGTCAAGGTAGGTCAGCACATCAACTGTTTTCTTCTCTTGTATCTCCTTCTACCGTACGATCAGTATTGGCCGCATCCGATCAGTGCACTTTGAACCTCCTCCACACAGCGCAACCTCGTATCTCGTCACCATGTCCGGTCCGCCCGTGCCCTTTGACACGCTCCCTTTGAACAAGGACCATGATTCCACGCGCCTCAACGCCTGGGGTGCACACGGCGACAGTGATGAACTGGGCTTCCTAAACCGACAGACTCCCGCCATTGTCGCCGCTGCCGCGGCCTCTGAAATCCGCTCCGGCGTGCGCGTCCCGCTCGACGCGCCGCTCGACTTCCAGGGCCCCAAGCCGCTTTTCGGCCGCCAGGTGTTCGTCAAGGACGTGTACCAGAAGAAGCCGCGGATCGTGCACGACGACACGTGGTCCTTCAACACGCAGAGCTCAACGCAGTGGGACGGCCTCCGCCACTTCGGCTACCAGAAGGCCGGACGGTTCTACAACAACACGACGGTCGAGGACATCGCCGGCACGGGCGACAAGGGCCGCGACAACCCGAACGTGCTGGGCATCCAGAACGCGGTGCGCAACGGCGGCGTCATGGGCCGCGGCATCCTGGTGGATTTCCGCCGGTGGATGGACGAAGGGCCCGGCAAGGACATCGTCGGGGACTCGTTCAAGCAGTTCGAGACCAGCGGCATCAAATTCGAGTGGCTCCTGGAGACGCTCAAGTGGCAAGGGAACACGACCCCGCGCTTCGGCGACATCCTCATCGTCCGCTCGGGCTTCTTCCAATCCTACCGCTCCCTGACCCCCGAGGGCCTCGACGCCGTCGCCGCCAAACACCCGCCCGGCCTGGGCGGCGTCGAACAGTCCGACCAAGTCCTCCGCTGGATCTGGGACAACTTCTCCGCCGTGGGCAGCGACCACCCTTCCTTCGAGAGGTGGCCCACCCCGTTCGACTGGAGCATGCACGAGGTCCTCCTGGCCGGTTGGGGTTGCAACATCGGCGAGCTGTTGGACCTGGAGGAGTTGAGCAAGGAGTGCGTGAAGCAAGGGAGGTGGAGCTTCTTCGTCGCCAGTGTGCCGTGTTATGTCCCCGGTGGTGTTGCGAGTCCCGTTAATGGAGTTGCTATCTTTTGAGAGCGTGAAAAGGAACGGAAACGGAACAGGAAAAGCGGCTTGTGCAGGATCGGATCGGATCGCGTTTACGGTCAGTAGCGAAAAGGGACGGAAGAGCGGTTGTGGGCGGAGGGGATTGAAGACACAGAGGAAGAGTGTGTACGTGTGTGTGATGTGATGTGTAACGTGATATCCATCCATCGGGAGACTATGCTCATGTAAATGCAGGAAGATTACTAAACGAAGAGGCTTCAAAGCGCCATCTCCTGCTCTTTCCGTGCCATCCATCCCGGGGGTGCCTGTAGACCAATCTCCCCAGTTATGAAGAAGACCGGCTACAGTACAGATGAAAATGGGAGAAAATGTAAGAGAACTCATCATTTCATTCATTCGAGCTGCTTCCTGCATTATTCGTATCGCATCGAATCGTTTCCCTTCGTACTTGAAATACACATAGCATGAACAAGACCTCGAATTGAATGGAGGAATGGTAATGATAATACATTAATTAAAAGGTCATCTGGAACACGAAGAAAGGGAAAAGCATGGATGATAGAATCCGATATTCGCCCTCCAAGAATGCAAGTGTTGTTGCTGATGCTGGTTGCTGAAGTGTGAAGATTTCTCATTTCTCATTGCCCCATTATTCAGTGTTCCCGTTTTCCCATTTCCCTGAATTTTCCTGGATCCGCGCTGATGATGATGCTGATTGTGATGAGCAGGAAAATGGCTGCCTAGCCAAAACGCCCTAGGTAGTAGGTTGATGTGCCTCCCGACGCCTGGGAATTTGCCGACCTCCATTTGGGTCGTGACTCCTGACTCCTGACTCCTGAATGGATATGTCCTTGAGAAAGAGACAGACAGACGGATGATCGGATGATTGATTAATTAGTGTTTGGCGTCATTACAATGACTGTACAGCAACAAGGGCTGTGTGGTTGTGAGGATGTCGGAAGGTATTGGATATTGTGGTGCTCCATCTTTGCTCTCCTCGGTGTGTGAAGGGTTGTTGGTTTTCAACAGAGGATGATGAGGAGGAGGAGGAGCTGGAGCTGGAGCTACTTCGCCGCCGTCGGTCGACACTTCACACCACACAGCCTCGATGGTGAGGTGTGGTGTTGTGTGTAAAAAGTTGCATCGGCCTGCATCGGCGACGTAGAGCACTTTTATTGTTTTCGTGCAGGATGGATGATCTCTCTTTGACACAAAGGTCGAGATCGTCGTGAGACATTCTGGGAGGTTTTCTTCATCTTGTTTGCTTTCAGCACTTCCTCTCCAACCAGTCCATTAGCATCCGGTGCTTCTTGTCCTCGTAGTTGCTGCTGTACGGCGACGCGGTGGGCTTGTTGGCCTTCCGTAGATTCGTCTTGCCTGGCCCGGTTGTCGAGCTCTCAAACGTCATGCCGAAGCACGCTTCTGACTGGCCCTTGTACAGATCTGCACGGGGTGTTGAGGGTCTGTTGAGCGGATCCGTTGCCGGCGCTGCTAGGTGGGCGATGCGGTCGCCTGCGGCGGCGGGACCGCCGGCGGTGCGAGATGTGTGTGGGCTTGAGGACAGCCGGTTGCGTAGTTGGTCGTGCCAGGTTGCGATGGGGGCTCGGAGACGGGTGCGTGAGTTGGAGCGTGAGTGTGATGGAGTACGTGCTGGAGACTCGATCCGCACGGAGACGGCGTCGTCGATGTCTGTTTGTGTCCCGTGTGAGGACAGGGTCGATGACCCGGCAGGTGCGGTCAGCGTGAGAGCTGGGTTGGGTTCTTGCATATCTGTTTCTGATGTTAGAAAGATGGCTCGCAAGCTCTGGCTGGCTCGTCTTATTTGCTTACCGTGGGCCTTCTCTGAGAGAGGCTGGGCCTTGGAGGTGCTCACTGGGACTGTGATTTCACCCAGTTTAAGATGCGTGGGGATCAATCCAGTAATCATTTCTTCTGTTTGGTGGTAGATGTTGCAAGTACCAGTGGTGATATGTGAGTGTTTGTGGTGTTGGATTATATTGTAGACTGTAACTTGGGTGATAGATTCATTGTCTTAGCCTGGGGAAGATATGGGACACTAGCGGCTGAAGACAGCGGGACATATGGCTTTATAATTCGAGAATGTGTGCTCCACAAGAATGGTCGAGCTCGGTGCACCGCTGTTCCCTCGGCCAGAGTCATCTGAGCTTGTTCCAGGGGCGAGGGGATGTTGCGGGAATCAACCAGAGCGCGGAAAGGAAATGGCCCAGTTCTCGGGAGCCTATAAGGAAAGCATTAGGTAACATATGCTTCGCGTTGGCCTGCACGAGGAAGAGCACAATTGGAGCGTTGTGTAGCAGTCACACCATGCGCAACGAGAAACAAGGAAAGGGTCGGCCAAACCTATGGCTGTTTTGGCATACCGGCGATTGCAGCCGACCTTATCCATCCCGAAGGCCGTATAAAATGGGCCCAGAGCCGCCAGGCATCTCGATATCAGATGATGGCTGGGCTGTGCCAGCAGAGAAGATGTGTCTCGTTGGCTAGGAAGAAGCCGAGACTTACCGGATGCGAAGATGTGGAGACTGTTGATGTGTAAATCTGGGGTATTAGTAGTGATGATGCGCAGGGTTAAATGGCGCATGGGTCACATAGGGATGCAAGAGGTGAATTGTGATGGTGGTTCGGACGAGGCTGAGATGGGAAAAGAGAAAAAGAGGAGAAGAGAAGTGACGTTGAAGAAATCAGGTGAGGATGAAAAACTATGACAGTACAATACAGAAATACGCCGTGCTGGGATCCGTTCCGCCCCAAAATCCCTCAGCCATCCGCCCAATCCAAGCGTCTGACCGGCGAGAATTCCCGGCTGGGCGTGTATTGTGTTCATTTGGCGCAGACAACTTTTCACCATCATGCCACACTCGGCGAGCACACCCGATTCATGCGTCCAGACCTGCCAGACGATGAGCTGAGCCGTTTTGCAGAAGCCTGATGCGACGAAAACCAGCCTCGACTTGGACGAAAATGATACGCAGCTTCGGCAGTGGACGGTGTCGACATAAAAGGGTCTGTATAGAATGGCTCTCCAGGGGATGTTCCAAGTTCTCATATCCAGTGATCAATTCACATCCATCAATCCAACCCAGCAGCTATTCCTCAAATCTATCAGAAAAAGGACATATCATCCTAAGAAGATATCTCTAGCCCACAATGATGTCCAAAACAGCACCGGTAAGAAGGCCTTGATCTCACCACCGGCTATCTGCCTAGTACTGACCTGCCTCGCCATAGACCTCTCAGACCCACAACCAGGAAGGCGACATGGGCGTCGAAATCCGTGACGGAGCCTTTGTGTCTGTCTTCAATGAAGGCGACTACAGCGCCTATCTGTACACTCAGCCGGCATTTGCTTCGGGCTTCTTGCCCTTGGAGTCCGTGGAAAAGCCCACCCAGACTTCCCATCCCATGACCGTCCACAAATCCAAGGTCAGACCAACCGAGACAGCAAACACCGGCACGACACCTCCTCCGACCACCTCACCGGTCGAGAAGAAGACTCTCAAGACGGCCGTCAAGACAAAGGCCACCGTTGAAGAATCCGCCAACGCGACCGAGAGACGCGAACGGAGACCCAGCTTTATCCAAGTCAGCCCCGTGGATGTGCATCACGAGCACGACCACACACGCAGAAGACATTCTTCCGCTTCACACGTGCCCATGTCCTGGTGGCCCGTGGACGAGAACCTGGAACAGCACCGATGGGTGGAGAATGGCGAGACCCTTGCCGACGAGGAAGAGGAGGTTTTGGAAGAGGAGATCTGGCAAGATGCCTTCTACGAGTGACGGTGACCATGATGACCATGATGCTATGAATTGTTTTGTTTTGACACTCGAAGGCCAGCACTCTGCTTCCGGTGGCCAGGACGGTCCAGGCCTTCGAGGAGCCGAGAGGAGGAAAGGAATAAATAATGGCGGCCGAAAAAGAGCTGGCGCTGCCCACCCTTCAAGAAGAATAGGGCATATGTATCAATATCATCCTATGTGATCAATTGTCTACCTGTTCACTTGAATGTCATCTTTTCGATGTAGACATTGAGCATTGAGTACAAAGTCGAGCACACTTGCTTGCGCTGACGGAACTCACGTCGTTCCCATCTTCTGCCCTTAAACCCGAGTCTCTCTCTCACTCCCTCTCTTCTCCCACACGCTCTCACTCTGTCCGGCGAAAATTTAGGGCCAATGCCTTCTGATACAGATGCCGTCGAAGGGGTTCACTACTACGGGGCATCGTGTGTTTTGTGCCACCAGGAGATCGCCTCTGCCGACGATGCACTGCTGCGCAAGTCCACCGTCCCAATCCAATCTCCCACCAGTTGACTTTCCACTAATACTAAACAACTCCATAGTTGACTCTCCCGACGCCAGAGTGATCTAATGCCCAGTGTACTGTCTCCGCTGCAGACACGCATACAAAGCCGGAAACTGGTGCCACCTTTCCTGTCAACAGATGGTGGGTATAAGCATGGTTCGTTATTAGACTCCGTCGTCAACGGTCACCTATATGGTAGCCTTGTCCGTCCCTGTGCCTGTGCCTATGTAGTGCATAGCGAAAGTGATCTGTCCATCCCATCCCATCCCGCCTTGCCTCGTCTCGTGCCTTGAATCCAGTCCCCCTCGATGGTTCCCTGTTTGATTCCCCCTCGTGGTCAAATAGGTAGGCTGAGAACTCCCATGATATGATAAAGCAATGTCCGCTCGCTCGGTTTCGATTAGCTATTTCTCTCCCTCACTCTCCCTCTCTTTCATGTTGGATCCCTTCTCTCCCGCCGTCGCCGCCGTAGCAGACGACGAATGGAGACAACGTCAGTACGCCGACCATCATCAACGCCATCCATATCACCCCGACTGCCTGGTTGTAACCGCCCTTTGCCTTCCTCCATTCCTTCTGAGTCCACCCTCTGTTGCTGTAGCAGTGTCGCGATATCCTTGCCCTTGTCTTTTCACTTTCGCTCATCTCCTTCGTCGTTGGATCTTCTTGTTCGTGGACGTCCAAATTACACGGCCGCACTCTCGGCATGCGCGACCGGCACGGGCAAATGGGCGCCGACCTCTTCGCTGGTTCCGTGGATGACGATCTTGGGCACGATGATGCGCAGCAGACCCGCGTCGAGTTTGGCGTGCGTCCCGTCCCGGTCCACGTCGATGGGGAAGTGGAATGCGCGCTCGATGTCGCCAATGGGGCGCTCGTGCACGGTCAAGTGAGGCTCGTCTGCTGCTGGTGCTGCTGGCTTTTGTTCTCCTTCTTTCGTTTCACCCTCTGCGGGTTTCGTGGTGGCCGTCTCATCGGCCGGGATCTCGGGTCTCTCCAGCTTGGATGTTAGGAGCAGCGTGCGCAGCGAGGTCCAGCGCAGGTGCAGTTCGCTCTTGTCCTTGACACCCGGCAGCTCGACCTCGACGTAGAACTTGTCGGCCGTCTCGCGGATGTCGGACCTGGGTTGATGGACCTCCAGGTCCTTGTCGTGGAACTTGACGTGGACCTTGTGCGCCATGTATCCGAGTGGCACGTGGTGGAGGCGCTGCCCTTTCTCTGCGTATGTGTGCGAGACGAATGTGGTTGGGTATGGGTCGATTTCTGGGAAGAAGAGGTAGCCTGCCATTTCTTTTGGGAAGGTTTGTTTGTTGTTGTAGTGGTTGGTTTTGATTGATGTCTTGATTGATTTGTCTTTTCTTGTTTGAAGAAATAGATGGAATAGACTTCTCCCTTCCTCACCTTCTCGGGATGGGCGCCCGTATTTGACTTGCGACGCCTCTGCGCCCACGGCCCTGCCCAGCACCGCGATGTTCTCGTGCCCAGGGCAGCATGGTGTGCTCCTGTCTGGGCAGTTGGGCCCGTGGACTGCTCAACTGTGTCGATTGCAACCCCAGAAGTGTCGAGAACAGTCGTCGGGGTGATCACGGGTGCTGTCATTTTTCCAGAAACAATCGAATACGAGTCCAGCATCACGCCATGGGACGATGGGACGTGCTGTGCCGAGCGGGATCTGCCGTTCCAGAATCGTGCGTGATGCCCGGATGACAGATGCAAGTGTGGAGTGATGCTCGAGATGCGGCCCATACGGGTTGGGACGGGCGAGCCAGGTACGAGGGAGCCCGGGGGATGGGGAAGCTCACGAGTATAGTAAGGAGACTAGAGGGAATATTCGTCAATAGACGAGACAATAGACTCGCGTCCGTGTACTCCGTACTGCAGTCCTCGCCCAGAAACCGCCAGGATCGGCACCGGGACCAGGCTCAGCCGCAGCCTCAGCACCTGTTTTCGGGGGGAGAAGGAGGAAGTGGAAGAAGTGGGTCTCTGTTAGAGAATAGAGAGGCTGGTGAGGCTCCAGCCCCTGGACCTGGCTACGTGACAAACTGACAGGTACAACGCAAGCCGGCGAGGAGCTGCCGAGCACCCAATTTCCCTCACACGAGTCCTTACGAGTAGAGTCCAGTCCCCAGGTCTCGTGCGAGTCCGACATTAGTGGACACAGTCACTGGCCTCGGCGACCTCCATTGACGCTCAGCCTTGCATGCGTGCATACGGTCATGCCACCTGCTCTTACGTACTGATGAGTGTCTCAGTCTAATTCGATTGCATACACCGCATCCATCAGAATATTTTGCAACATTTCCCTCTCCACGATATATATATTGGATTTCGATTCGGTTAATTGGCCTCTCATTCGTTCTTCATCCAACCATCCATCACATACCAAGTCCATTACCACCGAAGAGTCTAAGAAACTCATTCACCTCGACAAACAATCTATCTCACACAACACCAAAAAATGTTGCGAACATCAATGCCCAGAGCCTGCATGTCCAGGATCTCCACCCCGGCCTTTTGTCAATCATTTGCGACATCTCGGCCACGGTTCAGCGAGGGCGCCACAGGTTCAGTCAGGCAAGGCGGTGTCGCGTCCAGGTAAGCCCTTCAATCTCCCAAATCCCTTCCCCGAGACTCAGTACTGATTCTGTGTTGTCACAGCGATACATTTAACCGCCGCGAACAAGTATTGGAGAACATGTACATCAAGCAACACGAGCTGGAAAAGTAAGCACATAAGCAGCCCTTCTGTACCGGATTCAACCTGCTAACTCGCCGGCTGTCTTAGTATCCAGAAAATGCGGGAAAAGCTCGCAGTACAGAGAAAGCACCTCGACGAGGTGGAGAACCATCTCATCGAGATGGAAAAGGCTGCCTTTGAGGCCCAGCGGCAGGACAAGTGACTATCTTCGAAAAGCAGCTTGTAATGCACTTTACTACCATTTAATGAGATCCGACCACGATGAGAAGATTATGGGGGCGTTTTTGGGAAGGAAGCCGCGTCAAGAAGAGCGAGCAGAATGGCAATTCCACATCGGGCCCAGGGAACGAAAACAATAATAGAGTTAATGATCCGAGAGAGCGAGAGCTGGTCTCGTTTTCAAGATTGCAGCATCCCTGAAAAAAATACCCTGGGGTGTTAGACCAATACACAATGAAGATTTTGATCTGATCATGAGTCTGCAGCATCCAGAGTACGGATGGTAATAATGCGAGCCACGCTTCCTTCCAGCCGATGGCAAGCTTTGTTTTCTCCCCTCTGACACACACCAACTCAGGGAGCGAGATGAGATGCCATCTGGCCTCGACAATTGGGAGCAAAGCACAAAAAAAAGAGAGAGAGGATGGGACGCTATCGAGTAGATCCGGGGAAGCTGTCCACGAACTCTCACTCTTAGGCATCCAGTACGTAAGAATCACTCCACGGCTGCAGGAAAAGCAACGCACGCGCCCCCCGAAGCCCGTTGACACTCGGGTAGAAGGCCAGTGGACACAGCCAGGCATCTAGATACACGTGCCCGTGTCTGTATCATTGGTAATTTTTCTCCTGGTGGTGCCTGGGTGCTCGGCAGCGCAAATGGCTCATCATTGGGTGAGCCATTTCATTCAATTGTGCCTTGACAACAACGAGCATTCTCGGATGCTCGTCGTCCACTGGACAATGTGACCTGCATGAGACAAGACGACACAAGGATCATGACAAACACGGGTTCCTCTGTCAACCAACATCAGCCCAGTCGTGGTCTTCGGAAGGGAGGCCTGGCCCACAGCCTTCTCGTGGACCTGAGGATTGACGATGACGGGCAGCACTTGCTCGCTTGATCAGACCACGATCGGTCGTCTGCCATTGGATCTTTATGTTCTAGGTCTCAAGATGATTTCGTGAATCCACTCCGCTTGGTGCAATCATGGGCCTCCCCGGAACGGTGCGCTTCATCTGGGTGGCCACATTCGTGGAGAGTTCATGTCGTATGGCAAGCTTTAAGAAGCTCGAGCTGGGCTCTTCGGGGACGTGAGAGAAAGACAGACACACACAACCACTCGAGAATTGCAAACAACTTTGATCACGAGAAACATACCTATACCATCAATCAACATGACGACCAACGGTGGCATCAGCGAGAACCTCTACCACGTGCTCTTCAGCACCTCGCACATCCAAAAGGACGTCAACGCCGAGGTGGAAAAGGTGCGCATCTGCGGCACGTACACGACTCTGCCAGCGGCCAAGGCAGAAGCACACAAGACCCTCTTCGAAGCCGGCTACGAGAGAGAGTGGTTCACCGAGTACGATACGCAGCAGGCCGAGTTCGCGGCGCACCACGTCAAGCGCCGGACGGGCCTCTGTGTCTACGCCAAAGCGCCCGACGGCACCGTCTTCCGCGTCAGCGTGGCCACGGCGCCCAACGCGCAGGCCCTCCAGACCGAGTCTGAGGACCACAAGGTGCACGTCGAGCTGTTCCACGTCGTGCAGACGATGGTCCTGTACGACGAGGACGACAGCGGTCAGGCGCGCGAGACGATCGTCGAGGGATCCTTCCAGACTTACGAGGAGGCGAGGAAGTTGGCGGCCCAGGTGCTCCTGGCGCCGGAGGACGGGATCACGAAGGAATCCTTTGAGCAGTACGACGAGGCGGCGCCGACGGAGCGGGACTGTGGATATGGCGAGAACGTCGTCGTCCATGCGGTCGGCCAGAACGGCGAGAATCTGCTCGTCAGTGTGTTGAAGGGTCAGGAGATGGAGTCGGTCAGGCTCACGGAGGCGGCGATGAGGATTCGTTCTTGAACAAAACTAGCAAGACAACGATATGGAGCTTGGGAATTGTACGATATGTATACATGACGATATGGGACAGATTTAGGGATTGGTGGCAACTATCAACGGAGGAGAACAGCAACGTTCATTTTGGCGCTGGGACTTTCACAAAACACAAAACACAAAATTGCATTTGGAAAGTTGTCATCAGTTTGGGGGCATTTGCCTGCACATTATGATCTGTTTAACTTGAATGGAAGGATGAATCTCATTACTAGTATTTTCCAGAGCAACGACACTGTTGGCAAGGCTGTGTTGGTGTATCGGCTGGCCAGGAGCAACGTTTCCCCGCTCTGACGAGGCTGAGTATCCCCTGTCGACCAGGCCACCCTCTGTAACTCTTCTCTTCCAGGCACCTTCAGGCTCTGAAGTCTGGGCATGCTCCCCTCTCTGCTTCTAGACCTCGCTAGAAGAGAAGAGGCTCTGTCAGCCTGCGTCACTTAGTCACTTCTTCCCTCCGGAGCTCTCCGTCCTGATCACGCCCCCTTTTGGCTCGCTTGCTCCGGGCGTGCGGCCACCACCACCACCAGAACCACCAACCTGGCCAGTGCGCTTTCTCTCTCGGGCTTCTAACCCGCCCACTCTGTCTGCTCAGATGACCAGGACCGTTTCTCGACCGCCCGGCGCGCAGATCAGATCACACCACCGCTATAGCCTCTAGGGTTACTGCAGGCCTCTAGTCTCGGCGACTCCTCTGTACGCTCCAGGATGCCTGGCCGTGCCTCGTGGACGACCTCCAAGCCCCAAGAACTGCTATGTTCTGCTACAAGTGCCCACTGCATACGAGTCCAGGCACGTACTCTCCCTGACACATGCATTCTGCTTCTTTTTTTCAACTTCTCTTTTTGTGGCGCATGTCACATGCCCCGCATTTTTATTTTGTGCTCCTCATCTCGTGCACGTTGTGTAATGTGAATCCGGACTCAACTTCACATTTCCACGGGCGAAGATCTTCGAATAAGATTCGCAACTGGTTTTCCTTCTGTTCCATTCGATGGGCTGCTCTTCAAGCCATTACTCCCTCGTCTTCCAGCAAAGGATTGAACCCTGACAATCAAACCTGTCTCCCAGAAACGGAACACAACCTAGACATTTGAACTTCCACACTTCCAACAATCTCGAAATCAAACCCGGGCAAAGAGACATGTACATCCCGCATCAACAGGTGCTGGCCGAGTATTCGCTATCCTCTCAGAATCTCCAGGATTGCGCGGACAGGACGAGCGTCAACTCGAACATCGCCTCTTACACAGGAGCACCCAACTTACCACCAGGATATGACTACCCTCCTCCTACGGGACTGGACTTCATCCCGTTCCTGGTGAAATTGACATGGGGCATCTGGTTCCTCATCGTGGCGTGCATGATATGGTGAGATATAAACCCTCCGCCGTCGTCGCGCAAGATCGACAAGTTCTCTAATACTAATAAATCCAACCTGTTTCAGTCGCGGCATCTACGAGAAATTCCACCAGACAGACGACGCGACGACGTCAGACTCAGCATCCTCGATCGCCGAATCGACATGGCGCATCGAAGATTCCTCATACTCAACCATGACTACAACCTCACCAACAGCCGACGACATCGTAGCGCACAAGCACCAAAAGCGCCTGAAGAAGCTCGAGCAGCTAGCACCCACACAGTCCCTCCGTCACTGGCGCGCCGAGAAACAGCTCCAGCACATCGAGAATTTCGCGACGGCGTCCCCGCGACTCAGCTGCGCCATCTGCATCGACCCGCTCGAGGAGACGGATCAGATCCGCGAGTTGTCGTGCGGTCACGTATACCACGCGGGGTGTCTGAATCTGTGGGTCGAGAGGGGTCATCATGATTGTCCGTTGTGTAAGTATGATATTTTGAAGTTGAGGCAGCAGCAGCAGAGGGAGGAGGAGCAGCGGCAGCAAGAGCTCGAGGCGGCTCGTGAAGGAGATGACGTGGTCATTACGATTCCTGAAGATGCTGTTGTCGATGTCGATGCTGTTGCAAATGTCGAGACCGAAGCTATCGACGCCCAGCAACAAGGACAAGAAATTGAAGTCGGACAACCTTCTTCTCAACAGGTAAGCCAATCACCTTCTTTTGTCGTTGTTCTAAGGAGGTGGAAGATATGCCCAGATCACAAATCGCTAACTTGGGGTGTTAATAACATGATAGATTGTTCGTGACCATGCCGACGATGACGAAGACGGCGATTGAAAACGTGTCCACTATTGATTGACTAAAGTCAGCTAATGTCGACCATTTGTTGTCTATTCTATTCTATTCGTCCGTCTGTCCGCCCGTCTGTACGTCCATACATTCGATGAGCGAAACCAAGGACACGTCACGAGACAAGAAAACGAACAGCAACGACACGACACGAAACGAAACGAAATGAGACGAACGAAATGAAATCAATACCCCCTTGAATCCAATGGAATTCAAAATTCAAAGCGAGCAATTCTCCCATCCTTCAGATCACAACCACCAGCTAGCTCCGACGAACCAGATCCAGATCCGAAGAATCTACCGCCGTACTGCCGTACAAATTGCTGCGAGTCGACATTACCTCGGACTCGATATGGAAATCGAGACGGAAACCGAAACGTACATTTCCACGTCTATGTACGGGGGACTTCGCACAAACCAGTCTTGGGCAATCCCACTCACACAGAGACGAACTGGTCAGTACGTTATTGTGTGTTTCACCTGGACAGTGCAGTAGCGTTGGGACTGGAGATCGGCGTCGCTCAATGCAAGATGCGAGCTGTCAACTAGCTGACGAGGCTGAAGAGGCTGAAGAGAGAGGTACTTTCCCTGGAGCAGGGAGGCAGGAGAACGCACCTCTGGGAGTGGGAAAATGAAGAATCGAATCACCCGATCATCGGGCGTCTTCGCTTCGCCTCGATTCTATGAGTCGAGTTATGAATCGAATGTATGAGCCGAGGTGGATTCATGATCAATGTCCTCGAATCTATCGGTCAAATCCCAAGTCGATTATGGCCTCGATCGATATGTCCAGGTCAATCTTAATCGACGGCTGATAATCTACGCTTGGAGGACAGCCAAACACATCGACAAGAGGAATATTCAGATCGAACAATTCGAGTCATATGTCTCTTGTAAATCACATCTGTGAAAGACTTTTCTATCCGGACAACGCCGATTCTATATGTCGATTTCCCATTTGAAATGCCCTTCCACCTCTTTAACTTATATCTGC
Organism: Exophiala alcalophila; assembly: GCA_001599775.1. Classification (NCBI taxonomy): domain Eukaryota; kingdom Fungi; phylum Ascomycota; class Eurotiomycetes; order Chaetothyriales; family Herpotrichiellaceae; genus Exophiala; species Exophiala alcalophila. The sequence goes on along the minus strand of BCHY01000005.1, from coordinate 912,726 downwards.
TTTATATGGCTCGCTTGAGACGATGGCGACACATTCACGCGGCCTCGGTCACCTCGTCAATCATCCGGCGGAACTCTCTCTGCCGCTCGCACTGTTCCAAAAACACTTTGTACTTGACGTCGAGCAGAGGTTTGACGCTCTTCGTCTGGGTCGGTCGCACCACCTTGCCCGGCTTGCTCATCCGGTCCATGATGCTCCAGAGATCTTCGGTCTTTCCATGCGCGTCGGCACTTGCGGCTTTGGCCCCCAACATGGCGGCACCGTGGCACACGGCGGCGTGGACGTACCGGGGGATCAAGACGGGCATGTCGCAGGCCGTGGCGACGAGGGACATCAGGATGTCGTTCTGACACTGTGAGCCGGACATGAAGATCGACGAGATCTTGTGACCGGCCTTGTTCATAACCGAAATAATCTGCCAGGTCTGCAGGGCGATGAACTCCATTGTGCCGTAGTAGTACAGGGCCAGACCATCCAGGCTCTTGTCGCTCGACAAGCCCACCACACTACCGGACATGGTCGGATCGGCAATGGGCGATCGGTTACCGAACAGATCACCATAAAAGAAGAAGTGCCGGCCGAGGTGGCTGATACTCGGGGCATTCTGATCTGCCTGCATGTCTCGAAGGTGCTGATTGAGGAAATCGTAGACGTTGCTGTGCGACGACTCGGCCAATGACAGGGCCTGGTTGTACGCCGGGTGCGTCTCGAGGATATGCTTGAGCAATTCACCCGTTGCCGACTGTCCTCCTTCGGCCATCCAGAAATCTGGAATGATGCTGTCGCGGTAGGGACCCCAGACGCCCGGCACAAAGACCGGGTCCTTGGACATGACCAAGTGGCACGTCGAGGTGCCGGCGACGGCAGCAAGGCGAGTGAACGCCTGGGACTGGTCATTTGCAGGCACGTCGTCGGACAGCTGGTCCGCTGACAGGTTCACCTTTGCCCCCACAGTGCCGATCCAGCCGGCGTAGGCGTCGATGACCCCGGAACCCACAGCGATGCCGGCGGGGAGACCCAAATCTGCGGCGGCGCGCTCACACAGGTAGCCGGCGAGTTCGCCCGCGGATAGGTAGTCGCCGTTCTGTGAATGTTAGCCGATGTTCGAGATGGTGAGAAGAAGGGGGGGGTTTCAGATCGTGAGATCAGAGAATAGAAAAAATGGAAAAGATGCATATGAAAAAGGCTCACCACCCCGTTGACTCCGCCCATGCGTTTGAAGTTGTCCTCGGCCAGATCCTCGAGCCCGATCTCTTCGAGAAAGTCTGTTTGCCAGCCTTTGACGCTGCCATCCACGCCCACGGGAACGAATCCCTGTTTGCAGACGACGGAGCAGTAACTGCGTTTCTCATTGCCCGTAGCCAGGTGCTCCAGCGCGTCGGTAAGATCGTAGAACTTGCAACGGTCGAACAGCTCCTTGGGCATGTTGTTCTTCAACCACAGCACCTTGGGGATTTCCATCTCGATGGACATGGTGCCACCAACGTAGCGCAGCAGGTTGTGGTTGGTGGCATTGATCTTCTTGGTTTCCTCCACAGGTCGGTGGTCCAGCCACAGGATGACATTGTGGTCATTCGCGCTCGAGTCAAAGGAAGGCCCGGTGACGGAAACCGGCTCGTCGGTGTCGTGGGTGAAAACGGCCAGCGAGCACGTGGCGTCGAACCCAATACCCCGGATCGAGTTGGGGTCGATGTTGCCCTGCGACAGGGCCCGGTGGACTGAGTGGCAGATACAGCGCCAGATATCGTTGGTGGATTGCTCCTGGGGAGAGAGAAAGAGGCGGTCAGTGTAGCTCCGGGAGGTTGAGGGATGTGATACAGCATACATAGTATCCGGTCTGGGGCTGCCAGAGGCCAATGTTCTCGGAGGAGAGGCCGACAATGTCGCCGGCCTCATTGATGATGCAGGCCCGCGCACTGCCGGTGCCGACGTCGATGCCGATATAGTGATTCATCTGGACGTGGACTTCGTTCCTGTCGTCGACCGAGTTCTGTCGGATGGGAGTTCGTATCCCACTGCCTGGGGGCGGCCGGAAGGGGAGGGATGCCATGGAGGGCGATATATATAGACAAGAGATGTAAGATCTGTAACAGATGTACAAAAAGGGGGAAGATGGGGGAATGAGAAGGCGAGGGGAAAGCGTAGAGAACAGAAAAAAATCAACAAGGGAAAGGGAAGATCATGGCGAAGAAGAAGGTGTTGGTGAAGGTGAAGGTGATAGTCATGGTGGTGGGATGAATGCATGGCAGACACCCGCAACGATGTCATTGCTGTAGATCGCAGCAAAATGTTGACTCGGCGTTTATTGGCCGACTGGAGCTAAACGTGTCTCTGATTGGGTCGTCTAAGTTGGCCTGCTGCACGTGATGTTACACGTGATGCCGCCCGCGGAACTGCGGAGCGGGAGAAGCCAAATAGAAGGAAGGAACGACCCCTCGACGCCCGGAACTCCAGGCATCAGCCGCAAGATCGCCGCCCACAAGACTGTCACACCGTGCCATGTCAAGCCCAAGCGACCTAATGAGCGGCCCCGGAAACCGCCCAAGGCTCCCTGTTTAACCCAGCAGTTGCCCCAAGGAAACCGACGCCGAACTCCCCGAGTCTGGACCCTCGACTCTCGACCGGCGGCGTTACTCACAAACACTTCAAAGGTAAAAAGGTACAAAGGGGTACTTCGGGACCTGTTACTTGAGACTCGGTCAGGAACTCATTCCTTTGGCTATTGCTATCTGCTCTCTTTGCCCCCTCAACACCTTTACTGGGCTGTCTCAATCAGCCGGCCACCCCAGGCGAATAAATATGTACACTCAATCCAACCCAGCCACAGAACCCTCGCCGCTCATGTCCCGGTAAAAACACAACGCCCACAGCGACCCAGCGCCCGTCCCGAATTTTGATGCCCAGTCTGGTGGTGTGCCAGTACGTTTCCCCCAACAAAGACAGCCTCGTCGTCACCGCGTGTCCAAGCCTTGCGAAAGGTCCCAAAACATCTTCTATCCCGATCGTGACACAAAGGAGTGCAATATGCGCAATCAACGCCAGTCCGTTCAAGGTTGTTATCATACAATTGTTCACACACGACCACAGCTGCCCGCCCCTGGACTTTCACGGCTCTTGCAGTTGCGCGAGCTGTGCCACCAGGTTGCTCACGTCCGCAGGGATCCCGCCCGGCTCCTTCTCATCCTTGATCGGAGGATCTTCCACTGCGCTGCCGCTGAGAGCCCCCGGAGCCGTAGCTTCTCGGGCAAGCTCTTCGCTGGGCCGCACAGCACTCGAAGCCGACTCGGACGCGCGGGGAGATGATGAATCGCCCTCCCCGCCACTCAGACCGCCTTGGCCAGGACCTTTCTCCGTGGACGGCGTCGACGCAAGACGACGACTCATGTAGTCCCCGAGGCTGAGTTTCTTCCGCGCAGGACTCGGAGTCACCGTCGAACTCGCAGTCAGCGGGTACGAAGTCGACGCCGAGTTCATCGGAAGCGGGGATTGGGCCGTGCCGGTCAAGCTGAACCCAGGCGTGGCGGCGCTGGCCGAGACCATCGATCCGGGCGTGGTGGTCAAGGGGAATGTCGGCACAGGCGGCAGCGTGGATAACTGCAACCGGGGAGCTGCCGGAGGCTTCAACGCCTTCACCGTGTGTGCCGCTTGGGAGGGGAGAGGATAGGTGGTCGACCCAACATTGATCGGACTGCCACTCGGCCACAACGCTGATACAGGAGGCCGGTGCCCATTGATCGCCACGTCCGCATCAGCCATTTCGATGTCTGTGGCAGCTGGGCCCCCTTCCGTCGTCTGTGATAGCGGGGAAGTCTGCCCCCGACATTGTTGTTCGAATTGGGCTCGGTCTTCGAGCAGTCTCCTCAACAGCCGACGAGTCGGCGTGCAGAATTTCCTCCTCTTGATCGCTGGCATCGGCATCTCCGGTTCTTCCGGTTCGGTCTGTACTGAAACACTAATATACACTGGTCGCGAAGCGTGGGAATCAGCCCGACCAGCCACCTCAGTAGATCGGGCACGACCGACCGACCCTCGCAGCGGCTGCGGCGGCGGTGAACCCAGAGCTGGGTCACTGAGCTTGGTCGCTTGCCCAAGAGGGGTCGGCGGATTCGAGTTGGGTTGATGTCCCAGCTGTTTCGACGTAGTGGCGTTGGGGGTGTTCAATGTCGACCCTCCGCTCGTGCGCTTCTTCTTCCGCGGCTGCGGTTGTCCATTGGGATCTTTCTTTTCTTGTTCTCGTTGCGCAAACGCCCGCTCGGCCATCTGGATCTTGCGCAGTTCCCGCGCGGTCAACCCGCTTCCGAGCACAGGGTCAGCGTCGAGGGCCGCGACGTTCACCGGAGTGATGTCGCGACTCTGGCCCCCGCTGCGCGAGGATTCAGAGGTGGATCGGCGGTCGTCGGGATCTTCGTCGTCGAGTAATTTGGGCTCGCTTCCTGCACGACTGTTGGTGGCATGTCCAGTACTGAGGGGCGAGATGGTATGCTTGTTCTTACTTTTCTTCTTTCTCCCGGCCTTCTCCTTGGGCACCCCCTCGATCGCCTTGGCCGGATACCTTCGATCGAAGGGGGCCAGGAGGCAGGAGGAGCCGTCGCAGGCACAGTCACCAAAATTGGCGAGGACACGACTAACCCAGTCCAGGCGGCGGTTTTGCGCTTGTTCCGAGTCGTCGCCGCGCGGTTCGATCGAGAACATGCCGGAGTCGAGGAACCACGTGGTGGTCAGTTCGGATCCGGCCGGAATGTCCCTGCTGGCGACAAAGCAGTGGTGCGTTTCGTCGTCGTCGGAAACAAAGGTCTTCAGGGTGACGTTCGGTCGACACGACCTGCGCAGGTATCGGAACCGAGTGCCCGCCTTCCGGCTGTCAATGTAGATGTCCATGTGCGGGTGGAAGAAGACAAAGGGATCGGGGTGCCTCAGTTCGGGCCATCGGTTCGAACACGACTTTTGCTGGCAGTATTCTTCCAGCATGCCCACCTGGCCGCGGACCTCACCCACGATGGCATCTTTCTTGACAGAAGATTGAACCCGTAGGAAGCGCCACATGGGAAACCGGCCATCGTACTCGACGTCGGTCTTGTGAATGGTCTCGACGGAGACGTCGGGCCACGTGCTTTGGTCCAGAGGTTGATTTGATCGCACAAAGGGGGATTTGGCAGTCGGTTGCTGTCCAGGACCAGCGACCACCAGAGAGGGATCGGTGCGCCACGTAGACAGCTTGTTGGCAGCTTGAATCGTCTGCTCATTCTCTCGGGCATGCGTGTTCCCTTCGTCACGCTCGTATAATTCCAGGAAGTCAGTGGTGTACGTGGGAACCGCGGGAAAGCGGAATAGATCTTGGGGGGATTTGGAAGGACTGGGGTATGACTGGGCGGTCGAGGTCGCCCGTTTTCTCGAGTCGCCGTTCATTGAGACCACCGAACCCGACGTTCGGTGGCTTGTCTTGGGCTTCTTCGCTGGCGGGCCATCTCTTGCTGCAGACGCGGCGTCATGGCGATCGGGCGGATGCCAGCCGTTCACCTGATCAGCAGGTGTGCTGTTGCTCTCCTTGTGCTTCTTCTTCTGCGCCTTCGTGCTAGGTCGTTTGACCTTCCGGTCACCGCCGTCAAGAGCCTCTCGGTGCCTCCTCTGTCGTTCTGTGGCTTTCTTCGCGTCAAGATCTCGAGGGAAACAGTCTGCGCAAAAATGCTCTTCTGGCACCTTTTTTCCATGGTAGTAGCACTCGATGTGCTGCCAGGTGTCGCATTTGGGGCAGTAGACGGTGTTGCCATCGTCATCTGCGTAGATACAGATGCATTTGATGGTGTATTCCTCCTCGTCTTGAAGGTTGGTGTCCGAAAGGGAGCCGTTGGGTAGGGGAGAGGCCAGAGAGGGAACGGCGGTGGCCGGATAGTGGTTCGGGGTGGGATGCGTGGTGAGGAGGGAGGACTCTGTCATAATCCGACAGAGTACCTCCTCATTGATCGATTTTGGGGCTTGTTTGGGTGTGTTCAGTCATGAAATCGTCGGTCGCATGTCGCGCATCGCTAGAGCAGCACCGTCCCCACGTAGTGGTAGGAGGCGCCAAGTTGACCGGCAAGGATCGCGGACGCGAGAGAATGACGGATAGATGTCTGGAGCGCAGTTCTGAGGTGGATTTGGCCAATTTTGCTCACTCAAGCAAGGTGGGTGATGCTGGTGGGCACTGGGTTGGTCCAAGTGGCCGCAGCAGCGCAGTCACAGTAGAGGGTGTCGCAAAGGTCCCGAACGATGGAGAATCGATCGTAGACGGTGTCGAAAGGAGTTTGTGATGGCTTTCGAGGCTGGTGGACGGTTGTGCGAAGGGGGAGGTGTGAGTTGAAGACGTGTTCACAGGCGTCCGTGGAAGGAGAAGGTGGAAAAGGATCGACGGACCGATCGAGGAGGGTGACAGCAACAAAGGGCGTGGAAGGGAGACACAATGGCAGATGAGATTGGTCTGGCGAAAGGGATGCTGTCGTCCAAGGAGAGGTGTTCGAGAGGTGAAGAAGGTGTTTGCTGTTTGAAAAATTGGGAGGAAGAGAGAGAATGGCGAGCGAGGATGAGGGACGCAGAGAGACTTGACTGACCTGAGAGCGCCAGCCAGAGCGACAGAGGACCGAAGGCAGAGGCCACAGGCAGAAAGTCGCCATCCAAGCCGCAGGCAGGGCAGGCAGGCCGCAGGCCCCAAGCCCCAAGCACCCAAGCGGCCCTCCCACTGGGTGCAGGGCGCTGGAAGATGCAGCGACCGAGGACGGGCAAATCAGAATGGGCTCTCGGCCTAGGCTGGGAACAGCTAAGCGGGCAAGAGTGAGAGCCCACCAGGGCCACGATGCTAATTGCCAGCAGCCCGCGGCACCGCTGGGCGATTGGGCGAATCCCGTCAGAGTTGCACTAAGACGAGGGGGGCCCCGGCTGCAGCATCTGACTGGCCCCGGGAGCCTTCGCTCGTGTGTCGCGCTCCCTGTAACTTTCTCTGGACCTGGTGGTCGCATCTTCTGCTCACTCACACGCCCACGGGCAGCGGGCTTGCAGCCTCCAAGGCTCTCGAGTCTCAAGCCCGCAGGCATCGCATTCGCATCCCAGCATCCAAGGCGGGCTCACCCTCACCCACACCCACAATGCACACCCACGCCCACGCCCACCGGTGAGCGCGGTTGCTGGTGGCACTCGTCCAGAGCACACGGGGTCCTTTAAGCGAGTCAAACCCGCGCTCTGCGTCTCCGATCATACCTGGTACGTGTGCTGATGAGGCAGGCCTCAGGCCGAGCAGCTTAGCACCCGGCGCACCAGATTTCTGGGTTCTGGTGCTGCTGGTCGTGGAGTCGGACTCCTGGGTTGCTCCTTTTGAGAGACAGCAGCCAGACAGATTCGCGTCACGAGGGCTCTGGACGCCGTAGTGGCTCACCACCCATCACTGGCACCCACCAACAGCACTCACCACTCACAGGCCCGGCTAGCGACTAGTGACTCGGACGCCCGAATCCATCTCTGCTGTCACCCCATTCGTGCTCACAGCTCACGGGCATCCACGGCGCACACCTGGAGAGTTATTAATTGCGGTAGGGCCTGTGCACAAGCCACCACTATAGTGGCACTACTGGCATTCATCTGCCAGTCTGTGACTCCTTCGAGCCCTTCCAAGTTCCAAGTTCCGTCCCTGCTGCTCTCCTCTTCCAGTCGCTCGCTTCTCCTTCCAGCTGAGAGTTCTGCTCACTCAGAGTCACTTCCCGGCCCTCCTGCGCGTTTTTCTCCTCCTCCCTTATCTTCTGCATCCTGGCCTTCTTTCTCTTCCTCACTTTTCCGTCCATCACCCATCCAACCGGTCGCAGAGCGATATCCATGAATGCATGAGTTCCTGAGCGATCGTCGTCGAGAATCCCGTCCCTCGCTCAGCTCGATCTCCGCTCGCTGCGATCGCGCCCAGAAGGCCTTCAGACTGCGGCGTCAGCTCCAGAGAAGGACCTTGACCCTGCGTGCCTGTCTCCTGCCTCCTGGCTGCGTCTTCTGCCTGCGGATCGCATTATTACGGTGCTGGTTACGTGGAGCGGGGTTTGGCGACTGACTGCACACCGCACTCTGCGCTCTGCTCTTCGCTCCAGGTGACGCGACACTTCGCTCTTCAGCCAGTCCACCTGTCTCAAACTCCTTTTGTCACCTGCAGTTTTGCGCCCTTGTTTCATTCGACATGATATGGGTCTGCAAGGATATTACTGCCGCCAGTCCGGAAGCTGCTTGTCCCTTTCCAAGTCTTCTCCGTCTCCGTCTCTCTCACTCTGTCTCTCTCTTCCTGCGCTCCTCCTGCATCCTCAAGTCACCTGCTTGTCCCGTCTTGCATCCGACCTTCAACAAGTTTCCAACTCGACCCCTTCGTGCTCTTGTCCCATGCTGACTTCTCTAGTTCCCTACCTCGCCGGTCGCCACATGTCTTCCTGTCTTCCTCTCCTTCTCCCTCTCGAATAGTTGCCTCGACTGTCATACCACTTGCTCCCGCCTCTGCCTTCGATCCACTCAGCATCCCCCTAGACCGTTGAGCTCCTTCATCTCTTCGTATCCTCTTACCGCATGTCGACGCAACCTGCAATGCGCGCCCTCTGAGTAAAAGTTATTCCTTGCTTGAGTTATCCTGCCACAACATCAACCACCTCACACCCAGATCCCTTGCTGCTACTCGATGAAACGATGCCTTTGCGCGTCTTTTGGCTTTGCCTGGAATGCACAGAGATCATATACGTCGCTGGCAGCCCGTCCTTTGGGTACCTGTAATACGAGAGATGGAGCGACAGCCAGTGAAAATGGTCACCGCGTTGGTGCTGCTGAAACATGATGTTGGCTGTCCTTGAGCGAATGGTGCAGCCTGTGACCTCGAGGTTGGTTCATGGAACATGCGATCGCCTTACGTGTCGGTCTCTTTGCAATTCCAGGATTTGGAAACAAACGTTGGTGACCTGGTTGTCGGCGTTGAAGATTTGCCTTGCGCCATATATATGCGGCGACGGAGCTACAGCAGATCAAAAAGGAAACGAAAGCTCCTTGAAGATGTTACCCAAATATCCACGCTTGAGAATATACTTTGTTGAAAATACACCTTTCCAGGGCTCACTCAAAAGATATCGAACGACTTTCGCACATCGCCGGCCTGGTAACGGGTGTTGGTTTCAAGAGGCCATAGCTCTGGATGTTCAATCGTTGCAGCCCAGCATGCGGGCGCGCATAATACCCAGCTGTAACAGTCCGAAGACGACGAACGTTCGCCTGGTCTACTCCTATGTTGAAGTTCTATGCTCAAAGCGCGGCTGATCCGGGATCTGACCAGTCACGTGACCGTCCCACTCCCCAGATTTCCTCTCACCTCAGATCTGCTCAAGCCTTGATCAACCCCTGGTGCTGGATGCCATCTTGGAAACTTGACAGTTTGCTGATCGCTTGTCTTGTCACGGAGACGGTTCTCCAACTCGTGAGGCTCATGATGCGCAGATAAGAAACTCACGCGAGTTTGGAATCGAGACAACTTAACTCACCTCACTTCCTCTAAGTGGCATTGAAATTGGTGGCAAGCGTCTTCTTTGCTTACATGATTCATGGACTCTTTCTTTCTTGTCTATGTATGTTGTAAGAGAGGTTCCGACAGAATTAGTACTCATCTCATCCATCTAAGGTAGGCAGAACACTCGTCAAGAGTGTCCTTCGTCTATTCTATCTGCGGAGAGCATTGCAGCATTCGCGGTTCCCCCTCGAGGGACTGATTGATGTGATATGGTGATCGCGAGTCGTTCATCGGCCACAACCCCAGCGAGCGACTGCGTCCAACAAAACGCATCACTTCTCCAGATAGACGACGGACTTTTCGCCCTTCTCGGGGTCCAATCCCTCTCCCTCGCCCTCGCCCTCACCCTCTACGTCGACGCCGTCGCGGATCTTCTCCTCGGCCGCGCGCCTCGCGACTTCGGCGTCCATCTCGGCCCACATCTCCGGCCGGTGCAGCTGGGTGGCGACCTTGTCGCGGAAGACCAGCACGTTCCGGTGCTCGGCGAAGTAGCGGTCGATGTCCTCGAGCGTGCGGTTGGCCGTCTCCGGGTAGAAGAGGTAGGTGACGGGCACGAACGACGCGCACAGCACGGCCCAGATGATCCAGAACCGGTAGCCTAGGTTCGCGATCCCGGGCGGTGTCACCTGTGCCACCATGTAGTTCATGATCCAGTTGGTCGCCATGGCGAGAGAAGCGCCTTTCGCTCGGAAGCTGATGTGGTTGATCTCGGTCGGGTAGAGCCACTGTTGATGCGCCGTATGGTCAGTTCGTGGACCGGTCACAAGGGGGGAGGGGGAACAAATGTATATCGTGCCGGGAGAAGAGGCCTTTCGTAGATGGCAGTGGTAGGGGCAGGACATAACATGGAACAAACGTGTCACACTCACCGGAACTCCCAACACACCCATTCCAAACGAGGCGAAGAAGACAAAGAAGAAGGTCGTCGCCAGCGCCCCAAGCTTATACTCGTCTCCTCGCCCGGTCTCAGACAGGCCCAAGGCAATGCTGATGACAACCCAGCAGGTCGAGCACGCGGCCGCAGAACACATCATGACGCGACGACGTCCGTACCGCTCGATGACAAAGTAAGCCAGGAAGCTGAAGATGAGGTAGTCGACGGAGCCGGCGGCGGCGAGGATTCGGGCCCTGTATAGATGTCTTGCGTCAGTTGAAATGCTTCTCGTTATCAAGGTGGCTCTATTCCCATTGGACGATGGGCATGGAAAAGAGGGTCTTGGAGCCCTGCGTGACACTCATTGGTGGATAATATTCCACTAAGCCCGAAATGGAGATGCTTACATAAGCTCATTGAGGTTGATCGCATGGATGAAAATGTATCTGTTTCGATCAAAAATGGTCAGTTCACGCTCGCAATAGATGCATTCGAGAGAGACGAACGTCTGAAAGTAACTCGTGACATTGATACCGGAAATCTGATTCATGGCTTGCATCCAGGCGCCCAGAATCATCCGACGGACGACCCCTGAAGGTCCACGGCCCCTGAGGAGTTGCCACCACGAGTATTTGACGGCCGACTCCTTGTCGAGAACGTCCTTGATGATATTGAACTGGGTGCGCACAGAGGCCGAAGTCGGGGTGGCGCCGTTGCCTTCCAGGGCGGCGAGAACTTCGAGGGCGTCGTCGTATTTGCCCTTGCGGATCAGGAGGCGCGGCGAGTCCGGAAGGAAGGGGCACATGAGCCAGATGAGGAGGGTGAAGACTATTTTTGGAGATGTTAGATTGGAGAAAGATAAGGGAGTGAAAGAGACAAAACTCACAGCATTGAAAAGCCAGGGGAAAACGCCAGGCCACGCTGCCCGGCGCAAAGGAGAAACCCAGGGTCAACCAGTTGGAGAGACAAAAGCCGGTGATGCAGTTAGCCATCTGGATGATGACCAGCTTTCCACGACTGTGCATCTTGCTCGTCTCCGACTGCCACACGCCCGCGGTCGCCGTATTCATGCCCGTTCCCAAACCTGCGATGACTCGTCCGGCCATCATCTGGCCCATAGACCAGCACGCCGTCTGGATGACGGCACCGACGGCGATGACGGAGCTTCCCAGGAGCAGCGTTCGCGGTCTACCGAGCTTGTCGCCGGTGTAGAGCGTCGACATCGCCCCGGCGAAGCAGCCCAGGTTATAGACACTCGTCATAGTTCCTTGGTCTGTAGGATTCGGATGGCCCATTTGTTCCAGGAAGTTTTGTCCCACGAGGACATTGCCAAATACGCCCTGATTAGACGTTAGTTTCTATGAATGGGAAGAGAATATCTGAATGGGGTTATATGGAATAACCCACATCACAGCATGGTAAAGGGGTTGACAATGAGTATAGCACATACCTGGTCATAGCCGTAGAAGACGAGCACCGTCGACGCCGCGATGGAGATCCAAACCGTCAGCGACGACCCGGAGCCGCCTAGGTATTTTCGAGCCATCGAGATGGATGTCTTTTGTAGTCACTGTCTTCAATGTGGGACTGTGTTGTCGCTTGGGTCCAGTAGAAAGGAGGCAAATCTCACGAAACCCAGGAAACGTATCAGAGTCGAGGCACTCTAGCCTTATGCCTTGAGAGACTCCGAGAAGAGAATGATCATCATGAACGCGGGATGGGTACCTGGACAAAGGACCCATTATATATAGGCGAGACAGGTCCTCATTCCATCATCTCAACGGAGTCGGGGAGGTCGGTCGGTGCGCCGGTCGGTCGAAGGGGGGAGGCAAGGAAATGCCAGGTCAAGGCGCCATTTGCTGTGCCAGTTCCTTCAATCGACGGCAATGGTCTGTTTCTGGCCTCGCCCATATAGACAGGTCTTGGGGGCTGGTATCGGCAACATGGATACCTCTGATCAAGCGAACGGGAGACGGGGTGCAATGGACGAAAAGGGGAAATCCAACGCCTGTCAATAGGCTATGGCCATACAGACAGGGATTCTGTTTGATATCCTTACCCACTTCATCTTTTAGTACCTGACTTTGACAAGTTGGACTTGTACGAACTTTTTGCGCCCGCGCTTCGGGATCCCCTTACCAGCAGTAGTCTCGCTGCTATTGATGACGGGCGGTGGTTTGATTGGATCATCGTCGCATCGCCCTAGCTTCTCATGCCCCCCACGCCGGGGATCTAGAAGCCAAGGGGAAGAAAACGGGCGCAAAAAGACCGCCTCCACGCCGGTGGGGGAGCCCACTCCGTTCTTCCTATCTTCAATTGGAACTGTTGTTGGGACTTCTTGCCTACCGATTTCCACAGCGGCGTTTGGAGCTCGGCCTGCATATTCTAGCGGATTGGCACAAGCCTTGCTCGGTTGTTGGGGTGCGGTTGCGAATGCGAAGGCAAATTTGCCAATGAAACAAACCATGCTTGGGGATTGCTTGGATGGTGGGGAAAAGAGAAGGAAAGAGAAACGACACAAGACGGCAGACGGTCTGGTAGATGCGTGGGCCTGCCTGCCTGCCACTTGGTGTGAATCGAATCGCCACTTCCATTTTCTCTCTGATTGTCTCCTTTTCTTTGACGCCACTATGTCATCAATGAGAACTGAGTAGGATCTGCAGCCGGGCGATCAAGAAGAGAACACAATGCTGTATCATGCGGGGGGAATTCGATCACCTGAGTCTCCAACTCAAGCGTAAAGCGTAACGAGTAATCTTGGGCAAGGATGACGATCGAAGGGCGGATCCCTATGGTTGGCGTCGGTGTCGGTCGGTCATGGTATATTTTTGTCTCCCAAAGCGGCATCCCGACCGGCGAAACGGTCGCCAATTGCCAAGAGAGGTGTACAATAGTACGAGTATCAAGAGCGGCTCGAGCGTCGGTGAGATGAGAAGCGAGTTGGGAAGGGCGCGCGAAGCGAACGTCAGTTAGTCGGTTGGGAAATGACACTCGAAGACTTGAGAAGTGGGTACGCATTGTCCAAGAGACTTGAAGTGACTGGGGAGTCGAAGCGGATGATCATCCACCCTGAGCGGTATAGCCTCGTGCGACGTTGGAGAAGCAAGCCGAGAGCGAACTGCCGTCATTCTTGCAGTTGCATGCAGCCGGGCGTTAAACGAGCAACGTATCCCATCCGGCCGGACTTCTTCGGTGTGTTCCCCGTGGGGGCGATCGGCTTTCAAGATCTGCCTTTCCTTGCTCGCAAGCAAAACCACCAAAGCTTCGTGGGTGGAGGGAAACCTCATATCGGATGGAAAGGGGATATGAGGTCACTCAAGAGTAGCTTCCGGCTAAGAGTCAGGACTTACTCCAACGACGCAAGAAACGGGGGAAAGTTCAGTGCTTCGCGTTCTGGTAGATGTCTTTGCTCGGCTTTTCCATTGTAGCTGCTAGTAGTGATGAAAGTGAAACTGGCCGTTGCTTATTGAGTTGTGTTGATGTTGAATCGTTGATGGTCGTTGATTGAGAGTTGAAAGATTTCCCGTACGAAAAGCGGCGAGATTCCGTAGGCGAAAATGGCGAGGTCACATGAAATGGCGCTAGCCCGATCAGGCAAATGCTATACCAACAATCTTGGTGTGCAAAACTTCAACGTCCAAACCACGATCCAGACTCACACCTCACAAGGCTTCGGGGAACTCGGCGACGGCGGCCGCACATGCTCCTCTTCGCCCTCCCCAATCCTCCACCTCGACCGTTCTCGACCCAGCTAGTCGTACCTCCTTATCATCAAAGCTTGCTCGACGAGGCTGAGAAGCAGTATGAGTCGGTCGACGCATCGCCACCCTGCAGGCGAATCTGGTGCACGCGCAGACCCCTGAAGTCGTCTCCGTGCGGGAAAAATGCCTCGTCGATGCTGAGACCGCCGTTCGGGTCGACGTCGATTTTGGCCATCCACGCGCCCACGCCGTCCGGGTAGAACTGGTCGTCCCAGGCGCCGTACAGCGAGTTGGTGAAGTACACTCGGCGCCCGTCGCGAGAGATCTCCGTCATCTGCGGGCCGCCGCTCAAGGGCAGGTCTGGCCGCGCCGGGTGAGCCTTGCGGTCCACGATCCCGCCCAGTCTGACGGAGCCGGTCTCGACGGGGTGTGCGGGATCGGAGACGTCGTACTGCTTCAGCTCCCCCGTGCCCCAACAGGCCACGTAGAGGAACTTATCGTCGACGGACAGATCGATGTCCGAGATCAGAGGTGGCACGGCCTTGAAGGGCTTCAGCGCCGGCGGCAGTGCGTCCTCGTCCGCTGGCTCCGCGGGGATGCTGATGACCTTTTCGGCCTTCCACTCGTCGTTCTCCTCGTCGAGGTACCATCGGAAAATCGAGCCCGACAGGTCCTTTGTCGAGATGACGTTCCCGACAAAGCCCCAGGTCGCATCCGGATCATGCGAAGGTCGCACTTCCAGCGCCATCTGGTGCTCCTCGCCGAGCTCAACCCGCGTATGGTGCGATCCTTGGGCGAGATTCCAGAAGTGAATCGCGTGGCCATACTTGTTCCCTAGCAACAGCTCCGGCACGAGCCCGTTCTCGATCATGGATGGACTGCCCCACTCACTGGAAATCAGCGTGTCGCGATTCAGGTGCCACCATGCGTCGTAGTGGAAGTGCTGGGGGCCCCGGTCCGTTTCCCACGCGCGCAGGACGTCAAAGGTCTGATGGTCGAGGAGAGCAATCCCCCCCGGCCCATCGGGATTGCCATCCGGCCCACCAATGCAGGTGAGGAACACGCCCTCGGGCCCGCAGTGCATGGTATGTGGACGCGAGTACCCAGCCTTGTCAGACAGGGTCTTCCCGTCGATCGTCTTGACCAGCCTCGGCCGGCGCGGATCGGGCCCCGTGTCGAAGACATAGATATTCGAGGACCGCAGGCCCGGCACGAGAAGGTACCGTCGCTGGAGACCCTCCATGCTATGCCCTTCGTGCTTGAGCGCCGACGAGCACGCGTTCCACCCGAAATGATGCAGCTCGTCGCCCAGCGTGGGCACCTCGCTCCAGCTGATCACTTGTCCGTACGTGTTGGAGCCCGGCTTCACGTCGACCACGGTCATGGCGTCATGCTTCTCGCCTTTCCGATCAAATGCCACGACGTATGCCAATTCTTCGGCTGGGGCGGCGATAGCGTCCGCGGCGGTGCGGTAGAATGTGGGATCCATTTCCCTTTTCGAACTGGGAGGAGTGGGTGGATATCAAGGTAGGTTATGCTCTTCCTTTCCGCGATATGGCCGATTTTGGAAGGGGGAGAGCCTCGAGAAAACTGAGACGAAACGAGAAACAGTCAGGAAGCACGATTCTTGTTTCCTTCCTTCTCACTTTTTATACCTTTTCACTTCCCAGACTCGGAGGATCCCCAGCCTATCCCACCCGCTGCTTCGCGTCGGCTGGCAACCGGGCATTGTACGCACAGTCCGATTAATGATCCCCCTCCCTCTAGGAACTCCTTCAGAAGGAAAATGGCAGAGTTGGCTTACAGGTAACAGTCCACGAAGCCTTGCCGAATTCCGAATTAATCCTGGCCTGGCCCCAAAGCAAAACAATACTGCCTCGTTATCGAGATAGATGATGACTGTATCGAGCGGGACAGAGACGGTTCGGTCTCAAAAGTCGAATAATGAAGTATCAATCAATGGATAGTCAGCGCTACTACCCGGTCCAGTAGTGAAAAACGGTTCGCCTGAAGCCCGAGCCGCGCGGGCCTGACTTGTCAACTTACGCGGAGAGATGTTCGAGTTAGTATCAACCTGTCTGCCCTCCAGACATCGGCCAAGGCTGCTCCTTTATACATCGACGAGTACGAGACACCCCTCCACCTGCACCGCACCTCACCGTCAATGGCGTGAGATTGAACGAAAATGGTGCGAGCGAGGGGGGCTGTGTCGATCTATCGATCTCTCGATCAAGAGATGGAGATACAGACAGAGCGAATTTCCATCTCGTATACACGGGAAATCGATTACTCATGCTCTCGACTTTTACTCCGGACACACGAGTATCACGCGTGGGGCATCGTGTCTTTCGTGTCCTGACCCCCCGGGCCCCGAGTATACCTGGTAGGTCAGCGGGACGGCATACATCATGCATGTGCGAGTAAGGAAGGAGGCTGTAATGCTGATTGCCTCAAGTACTCACTTCACTTCACTTAGGATTTCATTTCATTTTCTACGGGGTCTTGGCCTCGTATGCGTGTTCTGATATCAATGGATCATGAGCACGGCACCTCGTTTACGAGGACTCGATTCGAATGGTTTTACGATTCTCTGACTCATGGACTCATGGTTGGGATACTATACGAGCAGCAGTGTTTCTGTTTCTTGGGAAAGACACCCCTCCATCGTCCGGTGCGTCTGGACTTGGGCCATCTCATTCCAATTCGCATCGGCATTTGCATTGCATTTGCATCGAAGTTATACACAGGTCCATATTGACAAAGTCGAATTGCACACAATTTCCACTTCTTTTCACGTCTACTCTCTACTCTCCAACTCCCCTACTCACCAGTTCTACCCTCTATTTCCACGCATTAATCTTCATCGTCCCATTCTCCTGCAGATTCCGATGCATATCAAAGGCCTGGAAGAGCAGATGGGGCTCGTGACCCATCCCCTTCCTCAGACACTCGAACTCGGCCTTGTCGAAGTAGTCCTGCAGGATCGGTCGGTACTCTGGGTGTGCGCACTTCTTGATGATTTCGCGGGCGCGTTCGCGGGGGCTCATGCCTCGGACGTCGGCGAGGCCCTGAATTAATTCATTTATTAGCTCTTCAATGTATTTCGAAAGAGGGGTGGGGAGAGGCAAAGGCAAGAAACTTACAATCTCAGTGACAATGACATCCAAGTCGTGCTCGGTCTGGTCGACGTGCGTGCACATGGGCACGATGCAGCTGACGCCCGTGGGGTCGGTCTTGGACGGCCTCGTGCTGGGAGTGTGCATGATCGAGTACTTTGCCGAACGCAGGAAATCCGCGGATCCGCCGAGGCCGTTGAGCATGCGGGATCCCATCACGCAGGTGCTGTTGGCGTGGGCGTAGATGTCGACTTCGACGGGCGTGTTCATGCCGATGACGCCCAGGCGGCGGATGATCTCGGGCGAATTGGAGACTTGTTGGGAGCGGAGGAGGAGTTTCGAGTGGTAGTTTTCCCACTGTTCAAGCACTTGGTAAGCAAGGGGATAGATACCAGGATAGGTGAGGTGAGGTGATGGGGGTGGGACTTACGCCATCGTAGAATCGCTTGAATCCGCCAGGGGAAAATCGAATCGACGTCGCCGTGGCGAAATCCAAGTTGCCGCTGTCGAAGAGGTCGAGGAACGAATCCTGCAACACCTCCGTCCACACCTTCAGGTTCTTGAAGTTGGCGCCACCGCTCTGTTATTGAAGATAAAATCAGTTTCATAGAACAAACCCACATCGAGGGATAACTTGGGGTTCACTCACAGCCAAACCACCGATGACGGCGTTCGCAATGTTGCCAATACCAGACTGGATGGGCAACAAGTTCTTGGGCAGTCTGTCGTGCTTGACCTCATGCTCCAGGAACTCGATCAGATTCCGGGCGATGGCGCGCGACGCATCGTCCTCGGGGGCGTTCTCGGTCGTCTGATCGGGGTAGTCGGACTCGACGATGGCGACCACTCGCTCCGGGTCGACGGGGATGTGAGGGGTGCCGATGCGGTCTTCTGGGGCCATGATCAGGTATGGCTGGTGATGACTTAATTAGCACAACACAGGCAGGGTAGGATCACTCGGAAGATAGACCTACCTTTCTCCGTGGAGGCAAGTCGGTCATGGTAATGTCGTGAAGCCCCTCGAAGCTTGGGGCGGCGGTGTTGACCTCGATGATGATCTTATCTGCCATCTGGATGATCTCCGGTGAAGCTCCCACACTGGCGCCGGGAATGATGCCACCATCTTCGGTGATGGCGGATGCCTCGACGATAGCGACATCCAGTCTGTTGTTGGCCTTATCCTTGGTGTAGAAGCCGTACATCAGATCGACGGGGAACATGCTCAGATGCTTGTCGAAGAACTTGATGTTGCCGTTGTTGATGCCCTTTGCGATCTCCTTGCCGACCTGGTGAGGAGCTCGTCGCTCGATCATGTTGAGACGAGCCCATCGGTTCTCCGTCTCGGCCCCGGACGAGGCCCCCACGAAGAGGTTGTACTTGAGCTGGCCCTGGAGTCCGTTCTTCTCCACATGGTCGGCCAGCGCCGTGGGAACTTTCCTAGGGGGAAGGGAATTGGGTCAGCCACGTACTGCTTCTGGTGGTGAAGCACCAATGTGTCTTCTGCGCGCGCGTACTTGGGATATCCGACACCCGTGAAGCCCGACCATCCGATGTAGGCATTGTGCGGGAAGAGATCAATCAGATCTTCAGCCTTCCTGAGCTTGTTGAGATAGCTGGGTCGTCGAACCCGACTCTTGAGCAGCGCCGAAGCTGCCATGACTGCTGTTGAGGGTGGGAAGGGAGCCTCGAGGAGCAGACGTTGAGAGTTGAGCTTTATTTCTGATCACAAATTCACCCAGCGCCCTCGACGACGATCAAATGGGAAGTAGTAGAAAGCTGTATGAATGTTTTTAATCGGCAGGAAGACCACCCTCGCAGAGCCCATGCCATCAGCATTGTCGTCATTGGCCTGCTCGTTGCCCCTCGTCGGACGCGGCGGGAGCGTTGGCGCCTCAAATCGAGCCTGGGGCGTGGAGGGCGCGTTGTCACTTGTCAGGCGAGTCTAGGGTCTGTCTTCAGCCTCAAGCTCGAGACTCGAGAGAAGGTAATCCAATGATAGGGCGTGGGACAGCCTGACAAGAGCCTTGAACGTGGCACGAGTGTCAGAAGTCTTAGGAAGCGTCTCCTGGTCCCTCCCGCTGCCGAGTGTTGCCCGAACTCGCCCCGTCCTCTTCCACTGTTTCAGGCTCCTCAGGGCCCCATTGTCCGGAAATTTCTCGATTAATACTTGCTCCACGCCTTCGAGAAGGTCAGGAGATGGCTGAGGAAGTGCCACATGGTTCCGTTCGACCGGTGCAGGGCCTTTTATTAGGAGCATTATTAAACTTATTCAACGCCTGGCTGTGTCTCCGGACAAATACCCGCATCGCCTTTTCGCCTCTTTCTCTCCCCACCGCTCCAGTCTTCCTCCTACGACTGCTATTTGCAAAATAACGTCTGTGGGAGGTGCTCATATGCGATCTCCTCCCAAGGATCATCCAGGTCTGCGTCCTCGACCGGCCCCATGCACGCCCGGTCAAACACCTTCTCCCCCACGTTGATGCCGCCGGGGACGACCCTGATGAACCTGATCTGCGTGTCCTGGTCGACCTTTTTCGAAGCCTTCTCCAGATCCATGAAATAGGCACAGGCCCCTTCGTGCGACACGGCCACCAGGTTCTCCGGCAAATCTCTCTGCGGCCTCGACCCGGCGAAGATCTGGACCGAGTTCTGGAGACGGCGCGCGTCCGGCGCGTTCCACACGTTGCCGTAGACCAGTGTGAAGTGCTCCGTCCAATGTAGACCGCGCGCCTCGAGCCGCTTCGAGACCTGGCTCATGTAGAAGCTGTGGATGCCGGAGCGCGTTGGGCACAGTCGCGCCGTGACGGCCATGCGCGAGAGGGCGAGACCCAGCGAGATGATGGTTTCTGCCAGCACCGCGAGGCAGTGTCCATGCGACGGCGGCACGCCCTCGTTGTCCTTGTCGACCTCTTCCTTGGACGTGCAGATCCCGCAGTGGCATGCCTTGCGGATCGCGGTGAGACTCTCCACGTATACCTTCGCTGCGTCGTCGTGGACCAGCTTCAACTGCCGCTCCATGCGGCCCTGGAAGCGCCGCAGTTCGGGCAGCCAGTTCGTGATGGTCTCGATCAGCCCGGCACCGTACGAGGCCGTGTTGCTCTTGTTCTGCACCGACACCAGATGCCCGTGCTCTTCGTGCCCCTCGCCGAACGCGAGGCCCTGGAACATCTGCGCCGCGCTGCCGATCATGGTTCCAAAGGCCTTGGACAGCTCGTGGTCGAGGTAGTGGAAGCTCTTGCCAAACACCCGCGGCAGAAGCGACTGCCACGCCAGCCGGCCGCCGAACCGCGTCGTGTGTGTCGTCGACGAGTATGTCCGGTCGATGATGGCCAGGTCCGCCAGGTCCACGCGGTCTTGCTGCCAGGGCTCGAACGAGAAGTTGATCCCGGCGTCGCGGACAAAGACCAGCACCATCTGCGGGTCTTGGTCGTCGGGATGCGTGAGGCGAAGCTGCTTGCCATCCGTCTGATAGACGGCGATGCGCAGGTCGCACAGCCACTCCCCAATCGCTGCAAACCACGAGATGATCGCACTGCCCGTGAACGTGACCTGCTTCTCCTCGCCGCGGGTGACGCACATCAGCGCCTGTAACGCGTCGGCAATCACGCTCGGCGGGAACACGGTATCCACGCTCTTTACCGCCGGCCGAGGGTAGACGATCGGGTACGGGTCCAGCGAGATGTAGTCCTCGACCAGCAGGCCAAAGTCGGCGCAGGCAAAGACGCCGTTGCACGCGTGGAGCGCCGCCCTCCACTGCCGGAAGTGAGGCGTCACATCGTCCGGACCGGCGGCGGCGGTGGCCATCGCATGCAGCACTTTGGCCCCGTACGGCTCGTGGAAGCTCTCCCCAAGCGCGATCATCATGGCCAGATGCTCATACGAGCCCTCGTGGACGCCCTTGTCGCGGATCACGTTGGACAGGCCCCAGCCGAACGACAGCTTCTCGCCCGGCGCCGTCGACTGATGCACGGGGAGGTTGCTGAGCGCATTGTTGATGTTCCTCTGGCCCTGCACCGAGATGTTGAGGTCTTTGAACAGCGTATATGCTACGTAGCGGGTGTAGGGATCGACTCCGGATCCACAGAACTTGCGCAGTGTCGCCGACGGTATTGAGATGGTCGCCGGCGTGTCTTTTGTGACGATAGGCATCGTCAATCAATATCCTTCGTTCCGCAACCGTGACTGTGAAGCTCTGAACTGAACTGAAGATGTCTGTCGATGGGAAAACAACGAGATTGCAGCGTCAGATATCGTAGTCTTCTGGGTCACGAGCGTGAGTTCTGTGGCTGCATGATACTGAGTCAGCGAGTCGTTGGCTTGATCTGAGCCGGATCGATTGGATCTGATGTTGCAGGCGGTGTAACTGGTGATCCAGTTACTGGGTTCAAATAGTGAGCCGACTGCCCTGAATGGTGAGCGGGGTAGAAAGAGAAAACCCTGATAGAGAGTCGAGACCCTGTGATCCTGGTATCCTGGAAACCTACATGCGCTTGGAATGGAGATAAGAACCGACCAAAGGTGTTAGTAAATTTCTTCTATTTCATTTCACTTCCTTTTTATCAAGGTTCTTCAATCCAGAGAGTCAAGAGTTGCTTCCTACACTATCCAACAACAGCAGTACTTGCATTTAATCTACACCAGCGTCTCAACTGTGCTGCTTACTTTTTACCTGGCTCCGTCCGACCAGACAGCACTTCAACAAACCACTGTCGGCTCTTCTGCAAATCCTCACTGGGAGCCTTCTTCGACCGCGCCATCACAGATGCCACAGAAGCGCGCAACTCTTCGCGGACGCTGGGCCAATCCACCACAGTCAGTTTCCCCTCGGACTTGACAATCTCACCATCGATAAAGACGGTGTCGACGTCCGAGCCATTTGCATACAGAACCAGCGCGCCCACGGGGTCGTGGACCGGGACCATCCTAGGAGCGTCGCACCGCGTGAGAAGCAAGTCTGCTCTCTTGCCTGGCGTGACACTTCCGATCACCTTGTCCAGACCGACGGCTTTGGCGCCGCCTAGGGTCGCCATCTCGAGGACCTCGGAGCATGTCCGTGAAATCTTCAGCGGAGGTCCCGGTTGGCTTTCGTGCTCGAGATGGCGCTGGGCCTGGAGGATGAGTCGCATCTGCTGAAAGATGTCCCTGTAAAACGGCCTATTAGTTCTCGTTCGAAAAACGGCAGGACCAGAGAAGAGAAAAATACGAACCCAGGACTAGAGCAACAGACGTCGACACCGAGAGACGCTTTACATCCCAGATCCTGCGCCTTGAAGCCGATCGGGTGGCTCATACCCATTTGAAGCTCAGTGTCTGGCGTCGAGGACAGGCCAGCTCCGAACTTCTTCACCGCGGCCAGTTCGTCGTCGGTCAAGGTATTCGCGTGGCTCAGCAGCATGTCCGGACCCAGGAGTCCCCTCTCGGCCAGCTGGCGCGTGATCTGTCGTCCAGAGTCCCATTTCCCGTAGCTGATATGTGCTGTAATAACGGCGGCGCCGATGGATCTCGCGTACTCTATCTCCTCGGCGACCTGGTCGAAGGGCGTCAAGTCCGGCTCTGAGGGCGCAAACCCGAAGCGAATGAGATCCTCGGGCGCGTTCTGCGGGAAGTGAGTCTCCCTGACGCGCCGGGCGTCTTCCAGTCTCCATTTGGGCGTCTTCTCTTCCCGCTCCTTGTCCATACAGGACCCTTCCCATGGCGGGTTGTTGTACAGACAGTAGCAGAAGACGGCGCGGATCTTTGCGTCGCGGAGACCCTTGATGGCCGCGTCGGCGTGCTCCGGCGAGTTCATGATGTGCGAGTGGTCCACGAGATACGTGATGCCGCTGTTGATCGACTCCAGCGCGCCGCAGAGGTTGCCCAGGTATGCATCGTGCGCCGAGTACGACGCACCGTAGATGTGCCGGAGCTCGAGGATGTAGTCGGAGAGAACAAAGTCCGAAGCGACGGTCCGGAGCTGATGCTGCCAGGTGTGTCGGTGCGTGTCGACGAAGCCGGGCGACACGATGGCGTTGGTCCCGTCGATGACTTTGCACTCTGGCGAGTGCTTGAGGTTTGGGCCGACTGCTGAGATGATCCCGTTCTCTATCAGGACGTCGCAGTTCTCTGGGTTGCCAATGTCCTTGTCCACGGACACGACTGTGGCATTCTTGATGATGTATGATCCTCCCATGGTGAGACAAGAAGGCGAAGTTGCTGATAGATTGATGTATCACAGCCGAGGGTGTATTCGGGAAATCTAGACAGAACAGTGAGTGATCCCGCGAGCAACGTTATTTATTAAACGAGGGATCGCGTCGCCCGCTCTGTCGCCCCGTCTCCGTATTCTGGAGCGTCCGGGGGTGTGGAGAGATGGCCTCTAAAATTCCTCACACGTCGGCAAACTGCGGAAAAGGCGATGTCTGGAAGGATGGCCATACTAAATACTACTATCTGCCCCGCTGCCCATGTTTGCCGACGGACCTGGTCATTCTCAGCTTGGAGGGCGCAAGGCTCCGGGGTGCGAAGAGTCCTGGGTGGCTCGAGGGCTGTTTAATCTTGG
The DNA here is from genome assembly GCA_001599775.1 of Exophiala alcalophila. Classification (NCBI taxonomy): domain Eukaryota; kingdom Fungi; phylum Ascomycota; class Eurotiomycetes; order Chaetothyriales; family Herpotrichiellaceae; genus Exophiala; species Exophiala alcalophila. Next base: position 888,956 of record BCHY01000005.1, on the reverse strand, counting down.
ACGAAATCGACGACGACCTGGTGGCCGAGTGTTGAACGAACGACATCCTGCTGTACAGTCAGTTGCTCCCAGCACTCCTGTGGATGGCTCGTTGGTCAGTAGCGAGAGCTCTGGCCACTGTATCCGCACGTTACTCCCTCGAAACCTGAAAGACGGGAAACGGCAAAGAGAGTTCAGAAATGTGGGGGAAAGACGGAAAACTATAGAGGAGACACGGGAAAGGACGCTTATACCCTCGGGACAAGCCTGCCACACGCCTGACGATGGAGAGGACAATGAGGATCTTGGCTGATGGGTTGGAAAGCAAACAGAGGAGCCTCGAAGCTGCTGATTTAAGCACCACTTGTTATTTCATACGAAACAGGAACAGAGTCACCGAACAGACAAGGCACCGACCGACACATCGCAAGATGGTTCAAGAAATCCAGGTTTGGGACCACCCTGTCAGCTCGTACGCGCAAAAGGTACGCATCGCCCTGCGCGAGAAGAAGATCCCATTCAAGTTTGCAACTCCCCAAGCCGGTGGGAGTGGCAACAAGGCCGCCATGGACTCGAGCTTCTCGGAAGGGAACCTGCGGCTGGAGATGCCACTCCTGATTGACGGCGACTTGAAGATCACGGATTCAACTATCATCCTCGAATATCTGGAGGATAAGTTCCCCGACAAGATGCCGCTGCTCCCCAAGAGCCCCGCGGATCGGGCCCGGGCTCGCATGATCGAGGACCTCTGCGACTCGCAGTACGAGGCCTTGAATTGGGCGATGGGCGAGGTCAACGCTTTTGGGCGCGCGAAGGGCGACAAGGCTGCCAGGCTCAACGAGCAGGCCAGGTTCCAGGTGAAGCAGATCCACGCCTGGCTGACGGAGCAATTGGGCGACGCCGAATGGTTTGGCGGCGAGCAGTTTGGCTGGGCGGATGTTTGTGTGTGGCCGATGATCAATCGGTCCACTTCCTACAACATCGCGCCAGAGGAGGGTACGCGCCTGAGAGAGTGGTTTGAGAGGTGTAAGGGGCGCGAGTCGGTGAAGCTGTGCCACGAAGAGTACCAGACGGCGGTCAGCGGACCCAACATGGTTGTCCAGGCGCTGGAGAAGGGGTTGATGAAACGTCAATATCGAGATCATCGCCTAGAATGGCTCGTCAAGTCAGGCGGTATCGACATTGTCTTGGAAGGTCTGGAGAAGGGGAACATCCGGTTTTGCTGGCCAGATCCGCTGCAATAGGGACAGGACAATTGGCGCATCAAAAGAACACCTAGAAGTCGCCATCTAGAGTGGCTACTGATCAAATGTCATCTTCAAGAGGCAACTCTCCTCTGGCCTGCATCTCCCGACTGACTTCCTCGACCTTCTTCCACACCCTCAGCACATTACCCCCGATAATCCCCTCCGTCTGAGCGTCACTCAATCCCCTCTTTAATAACTCCTTGACCAGATCCGGGAACTTACTCGCATCCTCAAGCCCCCGGGGCAGAGTTGGGGTGCCATCAAAGTCACTCCCAATCCCGACATGCTCGAACCCAATCTTCCCACCGATATACATGATGTGATCGGCCACGAACTCCAGCGTCGAGTTTGCTGGGTAATGAGTCGGTAGGATGGTTTCTGGATCGGTAGAATTGACGCAGGAAATGAATTGAGGCACAAATGTGGCCATGATGACAGAGTTTGTCTTCTTGACGAGCGGGAGGATGTAGTCTGGCACGTTGCGCGGGTGGGGGCACAGTGCGCGTGCGGATGAGTGGGAGAATATGACGGGTGCTAGGGAGCCGGAGAAGGCCTTTGTGGCGTTGCCGGCTAGGACGTCGTGCATCGTGTCTGCGTGGGTGTGGGAGAGGTCGACCTGAGAAGAAACAACAGCATTAGTTAATCGAGGAGGTTGATCTTTGTGAAAGGGGTGCTTTTGCTGCTCACAATGACGCCGAGACGGTTCATTTCACGGATCAGCTTCGTTCCCAGGGGACTCAATCCGCCCCAGTGCGGTTTGGCTGGTATGGCTTCGTCCAGACTAATGGAGCCTTCCACCACCGACACTTGAGCAGCATCAGCGAATGCATTGTGACAGTTCCATGTGAGCGTGGCATATTTAACTCCGAGGGAGTGATAGAGGCGTAGATTCGAGGCATTCCGTCCGATCATATGTAGTCCTTCGACACCAATTGGCGACATGATCTTGCCGTGTCGTCGAAAGGCTGACAAGGCTGAAGAGCTGTCCAGGGTCGCGGGCGAGAAAACGTCCGGGTGGGCGGCCTGCAGGCGATGAATGACGTCTAGCTGTGCCATCGTCTCGATGACGGCTGATTATGCCCTGTGAGCATGACAATACATGGATTCATCTGAGAGAAAGAGGACCTACTCGGTGCGTAGTTCTCGTTCGAGAAGTCGGTCGGCCTGGCAGGGCAGTTCACCCAGCAGCTCCAAAAGAGACCGCCTTGCTTTCCCTGCTTCATGCGAGGGAGGTCGAGATGGTCTGGCATAGTGCCGTTTTCAAATCGCGCCTTGAAGTCCGGAGTATAGATGTGGTTTTGAAAGTTCATGCGGATGCTGGCCGCCAAATCATCATGGCCATCTGATCGGGGACGCGATGTGAGTTAAGGCGAAACAAAGGGGGACCAAAAGGCGGTCATCGACTCACCCAACAGCGGCGTCCGAGCCATGATTCTATCCACTCTTTGATCCAGAGAGAGGAACGATGAAGGCACCGCGGACATCAGGAGCACCCGTGGCCTGTAGAGGTTGTCGATTCCATCGGTGAATCCCAGTGCGAGGAAGATAGCGACGCCCAGAAAGAGCAACGACCGCCATACGCTGCTGGAATTGCTGCGTTCAACAGACTCGGGCCTTGAGGCTTTGACAGGTTCTCTCGACGACATGGTCAAACGGATGGTGTATTGACGATTTCTTGGATGACGGAGAGCAGGAGTTACAGAAATTGATTTTCTGCACTTTTAACTTTCTTTCGAATTCGGACTTCTGCGCATCCATGCATGGTCCAGACGCACATCTATGTAGACGAGTGACACGTACCTTACGTCCTGCAGCATAACGCAGTTACGTTACTTCGATTATGCAGGTTTACGCCTGTCCAGTGCCCATGTAGAGGTGAATCACAGATGCATCTCATCAATCCCTAACCGATATAAGCATCCAGCGCACTCAATCTGATCTTCGCACTAATATAACAACCGTAACCTTTACCAACGCCAGAACGAAAGCCTCTCGATAGGACGAGGTAACCTCTATATACACACATATGGGCAGCCCGAATAACTTTCAGCAATGAACCACGAGAAGGGAGGAGATTCCATTCAACAATATCCAATATTAAGATGGCAATACATCACATTATGTTATTTAAATGTAGATTTACCTTCGCAATCGACCATAGGACATGGAAAACAGGGCTTCCCGTTCGCTCAGCCGTACTTAAGCCATGTGCCGGTCAGTTAGTACTAAGGTGGGTGACCACTTGGGAATCCTGGCTGTTGATTGTTTTTG